>QPKB01000010.1:13084954-13737349 GCA_003546025.1 Camphora micrantha
TTGGAGAGAACTCGACTACGAGTTCTATAGAATTCCTCCAGGATCGAAAGTCAAGCGAACAAAGCCTTGATGTTCTTCTTGATCTTCTTTCTCTTTGCATCGCTTGGAGGTGTGACTCAATGCTTTTGATTTCAATATGATCTTCCAGTTAGAGGTAGAAGTGCGGTAATGTTGCTTCGGAAAACGAAAATCTGCTTGGATGTGAGATCCAACCATTAGATGCTTCAAATTTTGGAGTATCATTTGCTTTGAATCTTCAAGTAGTAATGGTCGATTTTCAAAGGCGAAATCAATATGTGGAACTTCGATGATGTGATCTTCTTTGACAATCTCCTTATCAATGGTTTTTTCATCTGATGGTTTAATTTGATTTTCTAGAGGTGGACTAGCAATGGGATCCATTAGATGAATAGACTTCTTTGATGTTTTCTCCATTGTTTGTTTCTTCTTGTTCCATGTGTACTACCTGAACAACACTGTCAGAATGATGAGACTTAGGTTCCTTTTCTTTAGATTCACTTGAGGCATTCTCCATGAGTGGTTCCATTACAGAGACTTCTGTGGTTTGCAGAGACTTCTCTTCTTGCATCTTAGCCTTTCGGAGGCGAGAACACTTTATCAAGCGCTCAACACGGATCGCTTCCCAAAATGTTTCATACATATCTTTCTAGTCCTTCTCCATATTCTTCAATATACTCGGTCGCAAACCTTTGAGAAAGTGAGTGAAATCAAATGTATCTCCCAATTCACATAAATGATGCAGCCTTTCAAATTCATCGGCATATTCCTCGACAGACAATTTTCCTTGTATCAAATTAATATACTGATCAAAGCAGTCTTTATTTGCATAATATCTTTTCCCATATCTGATTGCTTATGTCATCCTTTTAGCCCCTTTGTTGATTTCTTTAAGCTCTTTGTTAGTTTCTTTAAGCCTTCTATTCATTTCAAGAAGTTGCTATTCCATCTTGGCTGACAATTCCATATTAACTTGATGCGAAGACTAAAAATTTTAATGCTCTTCAAAATTAAAACCAGACTGACCAGATGTGTAGATCCCATTGTTTGGAATTTACATGTGAAGAGACGGATCATCAAACAGTGGTGAGATGGTGAAGATATCAACAAAAATGATTTCCAGCCTTCATATTGGTTAACACTGCACATTGATTAGGTGTTGCTGTCACCACTGCTTGCTGCTTGTTCATTGAACTGGGCTGATGCTTTTTTTTTTTTCCTCGTTGTTGTTTGAATTCAGCAATGACCTGACTGGATTGTATTGTGATGGGTCAGGCTGACCTTTTGTGGATCAGGTCTGATATGTTGAACATGTCTTTTGATCCAAATCTGGACCCGAATCCAAACTCGGCCAGAATCAGGCCCAAAACACTTGGGCCTGACTTGTGTGGAATGGGGCCACGTGGGAGAGGAGGAAGAACTTCCTTTGACTTCTGTTTGCCTTTAGGGCCTATTTGGATGTATGGTGAATTGAAGTATGGTGAGGTGAAGCATTAAATCAAAAGAGAATAAAATATAAGGTGTTATGATGGTGTTTTGTTTTTAGTTGTTTTGTATGTAATCTTTTTGACTTTTTTTTATAGAAAAGTGGAGCTTTTTTGTCTTTTAGTGGAGAAAAGATGTTGCTTTTTGAACTTTTTTTGAAAAAGATGGAGGGAATTTTGAAATTGTGTACTTTTGAAATGACCCATTGTCTTTTCTTGTCTGGATAATGGAGGCTTTACCTCACCTCACCTCACTTCACCACACATCCAAACACACCCTTAGGCCCTCGTATGAAAAGAGAGAAAAGAGTGTTGCTTTAGAGAAACAGAAGGGCAACAAAGACCACGACGCAACGAAGATGATGACGACGATGTCGAAGTGGACACATGCCTGCAACGTCAATGCTGCTATTTGGTGGAAACGGAGAAGTTGCTGATGGTGGTTGTTCTACTGCAATTTAGTTTTTTTGCGACGCCAAAAAAACATCGTAGATAATATAAAAAATGTCGTAATAAGTGATTACGAAGTAAAAAACTAAGCATCATAAAGGGATTGCAAAGAATGGGGCCGCAGAAAGATTAGCTACAGTAAAGACTGCAGCGTGGCAATAAAAGAACGTATTTGCGACGGTTTTAAAGAGTTGCTAATACGTATCAATTGCGACGTTTTCTAAGCGTCGCACGTGATGATTTATTTGCAACGGTGAAATTACGTCATCAATAATTTATATTTGCAACGATTCAAAAAAGTCGTTAATAAATCAATAATGGGGACGCTCTTATAAAGTCGCAAATATTCTTTTTTGCAACGCTTCTGTTGTGTCTTAAATAAACTTCATCTTGTTACATTTGATTATTTGCGACACATTAAAAACGCCGCAAATAATATATTTTCAGTAAAAAAAAGATATTTTAATATTTTCAAAAATATATATTTTTCCTGTTTTGATACCCTATCAATACAAATATAATCTCATCATCCATTCATAATCTATCCATTCACAAAAAATATTAAATATAAATTCACATTATATAAAAATATTTAATTAAGTGTACAAACTAATCCACACTTTTTAATGTAATGCAAAGTCATCCTTAGGTCATCCTAGTCATATATCTCTGAGTAGCAATTGAGGCATGAAAATAACACTCCATCGATGTAAAAACACAAACTAAATTAATTCATTGAATTTAAGTGCAATGAAATAGTTGTCCTCGTCACAAATTCTTACTAAAGATATTGATAAAATTCTGTTAAACATAAATCTATATAATAGTTGGTTTCAATATAACATAGAAACAGTAACTGAAAGACGGTCTTCAATATGTATCATGGAGAGACAATGAACAATTCCCATGATAAAATATTACATTCTCAAATTGATCTTCGCCATTTGATCCAAATTGCTCCAAAGAATGTTGCTTCTTCTTATTTTCTCTTCATCTCCCATTTCGATATGTAATAAATAAAACAAGATAGATGTTAAAAACTAAAAAGGGAATCCCATGTTAGAAACAAACATAGACTGAGGTCACTAAACCTAAAGGAAAAGCCAGTATGACAAACCTTAATGGTAACAATTTGCTGCCCAAAATACTCAGGAACCTTGTGAATTGCAATTGTTGTGTCTCTCACTTTACAACCCACAAAAGAAAGCCATGGATATGCTGCATCCCTGTCTTTTTCAAAACATCCCTGTCTTTTTCAAAACAATCAAATCGGAAAACTCCCTCCACCAACACAGGCATAAAAAGCATATTTCCACTGTTGACATCTGCAAGGACCTTCTGCTCTCCATATTCAGCCATGTTTGCAACTAATCTTTCATAGAACAAGTGGTTTTGCATACCCATGCCTTTCTATATGACAAACTCGCATTAGGAGGTTTCCTTCTTCTAACTTCCTTGAAATTACAGTTTCCAAAAGTCATTGATGATTTGAAATATGGTTAGCAGACTGAGATTCTCGCATCTTTGATCCGATTTCTTTGTGAGGTTTGGTTTCTGGATCTGTTTTTGTGTTGAGTTGTTGTAGAGGAACACTGATCTCAAAACCCTAATAAGACATATAAAAAGTTATCAATGAACCAATTAATTATCGAATTCAGGAAAATAGAATTTCATTTAAAAAAACAGAATCTATGAATTGCATCATGGAAAGCCCAATTCCATTACCAGCTCAAGAAAAAAAAAAAACTATAAAGATCGCCTTTTCACCAATAATTTAATCTCACCTGAACTCCTTTGCTCTGGTCATCAATCGTAATTATTGGCAACACCTTCGCAGAAATCGACAAGTAAATCCCACATGAACTCTTCTCCAACCAAACCACCTGCACATCCAAACCCATGTATAACATAAAAACCAAATTGACAACAAGATCCAGAAAAAAAAAATCTACAAATTGAGAAAACAAAAGATATATATAACTCCAAGAACTTGTACAACTGAAGAAGTGAAAAGGACATGAATATATGAAGGAACTACAAGAAGTCAACATGGATTAAGCTCCAGGCTACTCTAAGAAACCAGAAATGGGTGTGAAACCTGAGTAACATCTCAGTCAAACACTACACAAATGAAAAACTAAACACAAAAGAAGATTAACAATCTCAGTCAAACATGAGTTTACCTATTTGCATTTTGTATGATCTACTAGTTTGGCCCAGCCTTGCACGTGCCTATAAGACCTGCAGCAGAGTCAATAGGCATCAACTTCAAGCTAAGAAAAACAAAATAGGATTAATTCCATTTCACAAGTATATAGTAATAGAGTTTGTAACTACTATACAACATGTCAATTCAAATGCAAATGTGGAAGTGATCGGGTGGTATAATACCATCAACATGGGTTCCAAAATACAACTTTATGACATCATCATACCGAAGTACAGTTTTATCACAGGAATTTAGAGCCCAATGTGCCACAAACATGTATAGTGAAAATTTATCTGACAAAAGATTGGTAAAAAAACAGAGATAGTTAACCATCTGGATTCTCAGAAAAGGTAGTACCAATTTAATCAGCATCCGGTTGGGAAAGCAATGCTGTTCTCTGATATTAACTTGCGAACTATATAATTTCACAAAGTGATTAAGATTCCAGGCTTTAATAGTTTGTATGGCTTTAATACAAACTATACTAGCAGGGGAAGGAAGGCCAGGACTTAGAAGTAGTTAGGCATGACATGTTTAGTCTACATGGTCACATCTCTAAAGAGAGAAATGAAATAGCGTCTCAAGAACTTGATAATAAATCTGGTACTAACATTAGAAGAATTATATCTGTCCATATACACATCTATACCCATATACCATGCAGCATGTCAATGTAGTCTACTGTGATTAGAAGTAGGCTTGTTATAGGTCTACTGTGATTAATAGGTAGTGTTTAGGTGTAAAAGCGATTTGGGGCTGATATTATAAATAGAGACTAAGGGTCTCTAGGATGTACAACCTCTTTTGATTGTATAGTGATTCTCCCGTCTTCCCGTGGACGTAGGCCAAAAGCCGAACCACGTTAATCTCTTGTCTTCTTGTGCGTGATTGATCTCTTCTCATAAGCCCTAGATCACAACAAACTCGTATCAGAGCCTTGCGCGTGATCGGAAGAGATTCGACGGATCGGATCTCAGACGGTTGGAGTTGTGGCTGCACGATCGACAGATTAGATCTCAAGATTGAGATAGTGTTTTCCGATCATGTAAAGAGGGAGATAGTTTGATCTCAAAGTGGGCACTGATCGTGAGAAGATCGATAGATCGATTGGTGGGTCACGATCGTCGAAGAAGAGTACAGAGACTGGTATCAGTCGTCAACTGCACGCCGGAATTGAAGCAGAGTACAGAAACAGTGGTTTTTTTCTTGATCTCAGATCGCTGAAACGGAGAGAAAGAACGGCGATTTGGGTTTTGCTGGGTCCCACGCCGCCGTCGCCGCTACAGCGCCGTGTCGCCGGAGAAGGAAGGTCGTCGCCGTTGCTGTCGCGCCATGGCGAGGCCGAGGAAGAAAAGAAGAAGTTGCAGAAGTTTTGTTTCTGTTGCAGAAACAAAACATTGAAGAAGAAGAGGAGGTGGACCTGGGCTTGCAGGAGGTCCGGGTTGGTCCAGGTCAGGTTCGACCTGACTCGTTTCAGAAGCCCAGTAGCTAGACCAATCCAGGTTGGGTCAAGTCCAGGTCAGATCTGACCCGTCTAGCAAAGAACCCAGTAGCAAAGCCCGCAGGAAAAAGGCACTGACATCAGCACTGACGTCAGCAGATTCATACGGTCAAAGGCAGGTTTGACCAGATCAAAGGCCAAAATTTGCTTTCGCGATATCTTGACGATCCGGAGTCTAATTGGAGATCCGTTTGTACCTACGGACTCGTTGCGAGCAGATCTACGCGATTGTGGAAGAAGATTGGCTGTTCAACGGTCAACGAAGGAGATTGACTGATTAGAGTGTAGAAACTTATTTCTGCAATATCTTAGCCATCCGGAGTCGGATTTCAGATCTGTTTCTTCCAGCGTGCTCGTCGTGACCAGATCTACACAGGTGCTGTGAAAGATTTGCGTAATGGCTATGAAGTTTGAAATTAAAAAATTCAATGGAGACAACGATTTCGGTCTTTGGCGTCTGAAGATGCATGCTTTGCTGGTTCAGAATGGGCTGCATAAAGCTTTGAAAGGAAAGAATGCTTTGGCTGAAAAATTTTCAGATGAAGAGAAGGATGAGTTGTTGGAAAAGGCGTACTGTCAAATTCTGCTGTTTTTGAGCAATGGTGTATTGCGAAAAGTTGCTCAAGAAAAAACTGCTGCTGGCATATGGCAGAAGTTGGAGAACTTGTACATCACGAAGTCTCTCACGAATTGCTTGTACATGAAAAAGCGGTTGTTCACGTTACAAATGCAGGAAGGTACGTCTATTTCAACTCACCTTGATTCTTTCACAAAAGCTTTCATGGATCTGGAAAATATCAATGTTGAAATTGATGATGAGGACCAAGCTATCATGTTGTTGTGCTCGTTACCACCCTCATATGAGCATCTTGTTGATACCATGATGTATGGTAGAGATACTCTGACAAAAGAGGATGTAGAGGCAGCCTTGAACTCTAAGGAGTTGAAGAAAAAGGTTGTGGCTAACAATAATGGTTCGGGTGAGGGTTTGGTAGTACGAGGAAGTACAAAAGACTCCAGTAGTAAGGAAAAACATAGATCCAACATGAAAAACATTGAATGTTATTATTGCCATAAAAAAGGGCACATCAGGAAAAATTGTCCCGAAAGGCAAAAGAAAGGGAAAGAAATAATTAAAGATTCGTCATCGGATGATTCAGTCAGTATCACAGATGGAAGATCAGATTATGTTTCCGATAATGCACTTTCTGTGATTGAAAATGGAATTCGTCGTCAGGATAAATGGATTCTTGATTCGGGCTGTTCCTACCACATGTGTCCCAATAGGGACTAGTTTGCCACTTACAAAGAAATCGATGGTGGCAGTGTTTTGCTGGGCAACAATGTTGCAAGTAAGACGGTTGGAATTGGAACAGTAAAAATCAAGATGTATGATGGAATCATCAGAACGTTGGCAGAGATTCGGCATGTTCCTGATCTGGAAAAGAATCTTGTTTCTCTTGGTGCCTTGGACTCCAACGGTTGTAAGTTCTCAGCTGAAGGTGGAGTTTTGAAGGTTGTGAAGGGTGCTTTGGTTCTTATGAGAGGCAATAGAGTTGGAAACTTGTATGTTTTGTCCAGAAATGCTGTTATAGGTGGAGCTGCAGTGTCTTCCTCGGATGACCATGAATCTGTCTCAACGTGCTTATGGCACTTGCGCCTGGGTCACATGCATGAAATGGATTGACAATACTGAGTAATCGGAATTTGCTATGTGGCACGAAGACAGGCAAGTTAGATTTCTGTGAGAGATACATCTTCGAAAAGCATCGAAAGGTCAGTTTCGAGACAGGTATTCATCGCACGAAAGGTATCCTTGATTATGTTCATTCAGATGTATGGGGACCTTCTAAGGTTTACTCCAAGGGGGGGTCCCGGTTTATGCTGACTTGTATTGATGATTATTCGAGGAGAGTTTGGGTTTATACTCTGAAGACAAAGGATCAGACCTTTGTTACATTCAAGCGATGGAAGGAGATGGTTGAGAAACAGGCTGGCAGGAAGGTGAAGAAGTTGAGGACAGGTAATGGTAAGGAGTACAGAACGACAGAGTTTGAGAACTATTGCAAAGATCATGGCATAGTTCGGCATTACACCACTACAGAAACTCTAGAGCACAATGGAGTTGCAAAAAGAATGAACAAAACGATCTTGGAAAGAACTCGTTGTATGTTGTTTACTGCAGGATTGTCCAAGGACTTTTGGGCTGAGGCAGTAAATGCTGCAGGCTGCTTGATAAATAGGTCTCCACACACAAAGATTGGTTGCAAAACACCGGAAGAAATGTGGTCAGGTAATCTAGCTGATTATTCTAACTTGAGGATCTTCGGTTGTCCGGCTTATGCTCGCATGAAAACTGATAAGTTAGAACCGAGGGCTGTAAAGTGCATCTTGGTGGGATATGCTTCTGGGGTGAAATGATACAGGTTGTGGTGTACCGATCAAGATTCACCCAGAATTATCATCAGCGGGGATGTTACATTTCATGAGGATGCTTTACTCGAAGGGAGAAAGTAGGTGGAGGAGACAAAAGTAGGTAGCAGCAGTGACACCGTTCAGGTGGAGTCAGACATCCTAGTGAGGAAGGAGAGTTCATCCGGCTCCTCCCTGGAAATAGGGGATAGTCAGACTGCGCAGCAGATGCAGCGGATAGAGCCGCAGATGCTGCAGACAAGTAGACTGCAGAGAGAAAGGAAACCGCCGGTCAGATATGGTTTCGATGATATGACGACGTACGCGTCAACATCAAACAGTGGCCATGATGATATGGTTGCATACGCATTGACGAATGAGTCTCTTGAATTAATGGAAGGGCTGAAAAGTAGTCAACAGGCAGCAACTATGACTGAAGAGATAGAGTCTCTTGATGAGGAAGATCAGGCCATCGGCTGCAAGCGGTTCTAGGAGAAAGAGGAAGAAGCTTCCTGTGCAGGTAGAGTGCAGACACAGGTTCCTAATCATGTATGCGGTTTGGGAAAAATCATTGTACGGGTCGAAGCAAGCTTCTGGACAATGGTGCAAGCGATTTGGTGCATTCATGAAGGAATGCATTAAATTAAAGTTCAAGCATTGCTTGGACTTGATTGGTGTGCTTAGTACCTGAGTGCCCTCAGGGGCAGGTGGAGACGGTGAGACGTGTTTTGTGCATGAGGATCAGCTTCAATGTTTGCCAAGGTGGAGATTTGTTTGTTTTTATGGCTCAATAGAAGCTAATAAATCTGGTAAACCGGGCCCATGCAGTGTCCATGTTCTACTGTGATTAAAAGTAGGCTTGTTATAGGTCTACTATGATTAATAGGTAGTGTTTGGGTGTAAAAGGGTTTTGGGGCTGATATTATAAATAGAGACTAAGGGTCTCTAGGATGTACAACCTCTTCTGATTGCATAGTGATTTCTCCTGTCTTCCCGTGGACGTAGGCCGAAAGCCGAACCACGTAAATCTCTTGTCTTCTTGTGCGTGATTGATCTCTTCTCGTAGGCCCTAGATCATAACAGGAAAGACCACCAATCCCCGAAAAATAGGGAAAAAAGGATGGAACTATGATGATAACTATGATAATCACTTAAGATAAGTTCAAGCTCTAACTTGTCGATGAATTTCAGGAGCACGATGAACTGCATTATACATTGGCTTTTCAAGGTGCTCCAGAGGTTACTACCAGGCATCCATCAACTTAAAGAGTCATACTCTGCGAAACAGAAACGGATTAAAATCAGCTAATTGAAAGCTATACAAAATGTTGAAAATGATTTGCACTACCAAACAATATTACTTAAGCGGTTTCCATAAGCCACAAAAAAAAATAAAAATCAATGACTGCTGAGTAGAGTCATGCCCTCAACAAATGATATAGGTACAGAATGATTCCTTCCCTTCAAAAACCAACTTGCACATCAATTAACCATCCATTCACACATGGCAGGCCACTAATAATGCACCCTTTCCAGAAGATCATAATAAGAAGAGCTTTATAAATTTTAAAGTCCAGGTTTGCCCTTTACTTTCTGCTTGTATACCTTTTTTTTTAAATTTGTAAAAGGTTATTCTTGCAAGCAGAAGAAACACAGGTACAAAGTACAATAAAAGAAAAGAAACCAGTGTGGCATTAAGAAAAAATAGGCTACCTCAAATAAAAGTTGCTTCACTCACGCAAATCAAAATCCTCAAAAACCATCTTGCACAGATGATGCATCCATGCGAAATGTCAAGTCCTGGAATATGAAAAATAAAAGGAAATTGACATAGAAGATATGATAAGCCAATATTCAATGACAGCATTAATGCCTAAAAGGTTGAAAATGACAGGAAAAGGAATTTCAGACCTTTAAAAAATTATACAACTCATTTGATACATACCTTAGACCTTACAAAGAATCAATAGCTGCATTTTACAGATTAAAGAGCTTACAAAGAACAAAGAACGGGTATTATAGAATTGGATAATAAGGACAAAAAATGTATATATATTATGTGTAATAGCAAAGCAAGTAAAGGACTCAGATGAAGTAAATCATTTTTTTCTACAGGAAAAGTGAACGTGAAAATAAGACTGACCAGTTAAAAGGAAAGATTCTCATCAAATTATGTTAGATTAGTTTTAGTGGATTATTCAGAATAGATGCAAAAAATAACAATGTGTGCCATTGGGATTATCTCATAATAGAAATACAACAGGGTGTGTGTGTGTGTGTAAATTCTAAGCCAGAAGAGGCCCGCATAAGTTCATATTCCAAAAATATAACATTCATTGCATTTGCTACCTTTCATTGGGTCCCCATGTTTCAGATTTATAAAGGAAAAAAATGGAGTTAGAAACAAATCTACCTTTGAGTTAGTGGTATCAAATCAACTTCAGCAATCTCAGCTCAAAATCGCTATGCAAAAATGCAAAACACACAGAGAAAGTACTGAGATGTTGCAATTATTTTGGATTATAAATATAATATATACACTGATACATAAGAAATAATGTTAAAAAATAATTACACACGAGTAGGACATTGAGAAGTTAATTATTTCTTTCCCCAACTTAAATATGAAGGTCATCTACATCTATATATATCAACTCATGTTTACTTGGAAATGAGACTATTAACCTAGGTTTGAGCCTTAGATGTTGGAAACCATGAACCTACTCTCACTTGACCATTAATGGGAATTGGAATCGAAGTACGTGGCTTGGTGTACTTCGATGGGTTGTCTAGGTATTCGTGTATTACGCGTGGTGTAACCAAATGCATATGGAATTAAATCAAACGATGCTTAACATGATTGTAGACCAAGGGATTTCCCTAGAAGCATCGTTGGTCCAATTTCCACATGCACTCTGTTAGAACATTTGAGGTACAGGGATGACACCACTTGCCTAGGTTTGGATTGTAATTCTTCCTTGACTTGTGACTTGTATCCGTTGTTGCTATTCCTTGTACACTCTCTTGGCATAAAACACTTAAATAATTATGAAACATAATTCTTGTAGAACTAGGACTTGGACCTGACTTAGAGTGTGTCTTAGGAACCGTGTGTCATGTATCGATAAACATGACCTGCTAGCAATGAAAGAGATTATCATATGGTTGACTTGTCTTGTATTGTTTTGAATAAGATAATCCCTGTGAACATGTCTTGTGTGTTGAACTAGCCAGACTTGCTTGTCTTGGTTTTCCTCGTGTCAATACCAGTTCATTATTAATTGATGTCATGGCCATCTATAGTTTGGGGTTTTATCAATGGGCCGGCTACTCGGACATCAGGATGGGCAGTTGGCGTAGAACGGCGTCCATGGCGTTGAATAGCGGGAGCGGGCTAGGACTGTGTTGCTATTCCCAGGACCGGGAGCTAAGATCCCCCTAGAGCCGAACTTTGGTATTAGTAGTATGGTTTGGATTGTTACTGATGCCCTAGGAGGTGGCTAGGACATCCTCAGAATCTCCCTCTTGATACTTGCATTGCATTATTTGGATAGTGGTTATTGTTAGATGATGTTAGGATTTTCGTTATTGCTTCTGATGGTTATTATCCTTGCTTTATGCCTAGCTTCGTTTTCCTTGTATTCATATGATTATGTACTTGTCATTATTCTATACTTGATGCATGCTGTCATTTATACTTTGCTTATCTATTGCTCAACATGTCTTTGACTCTGTTCCTTGGTGTGCAGACACCTCAGGTGAGTACTTCTATGAGGAGCAGGCAGGTGAGGAGATCTCAGAAGATCTCTGTCAAACCCCAACCCAGGATTAACCCAATAGTGTTTGCTTAGTGTGTGCTTAGTCTTGATCGGGTTTAGTTATCGTGGGTTAGAGTGTGATTAGTTTTAGTCCTGGTTTTTAGTTTTGGGGAGTTCGAGAACGTTTAGTGTTAACTAGGCACACTCAGAAAGGCTTGGGTGTATGTGCAAGTGTGGGAAGATCGCGTTTGGTGTTGTGTTAATTATGATTTTCATTTCATTTGATTGGTTTTATGATTATGTACAACTTTCGTGTTTAGCCTATTTGTGTTTGTAGCCTAGAAACTCAAGTTTTGGCCAAAAAGGGTAAAATAGCCTTTTCACACTCAAATCTGGACACAATTTTCGAGATCCCAAAACCATGTCAAAAATATACTTTTTGGAAACTAGATATTTCGATGATCGTTTTATCCTTCTTCGTCGACTTCATTTGAGGCCCACAAGACTATGTTTTCACTCATGCAAGTTTAGCACTTAAGGGACCCACTTGACTAGCACTTAAGCCCTTTCCCCTCTTTCTCTCTTCATTCCACAAAATCTCAGCAACTTCTCTTGACCTAGGTTGAAAAACCCTCTTTTCCTCTTCTTCTTCTCCCCTTGAAGACATGAGCTAGAGATCTCCAAATGGAATTCTAAAACCATCATCTTCTTCCTCTCAACCCAAGCTTTCCATTGGTGTCTTTTTCTTGAAGTTTCTTGGTGGGAAAGATCTCCATTTCCTTCCTCATTTCTTGTTTGGGCACCTCTAGGTAAGAGCTTCAACCCATCTCTTCAATGGAGTTCTTTTGACTCCTAAAGATCATGTTTTTCTAACTTGTAGCACCCATTTCGAAATGGGTTGCTTGGTTGCATTTTTGGGTGAGTTTTTGAATGGGTTTCATGGGATTTTTGTAGTTCTTGGCTTGGCTTGTGGTTAGGAGTGCTTAGAGAAGAGTCTTGTTATCATTTGGCCAAGGCAAGTGATTTATTTAAGTTGTTGTGCATGTGTGTTCATGGACTTGTCATTTGGTATTAATGCTTTGCTTTACTAGGTTTTCATGTTGTGATCTTACTTTGGAAAATGCAAGCATGCCAAATAGCTTTCCAAACTTTCGGATTTCATTACTTTTAATTAAGTCTTGCTTTTGTTGAAGTTTGGATTTGTTTTGATAAGAATGGGTTTGAAGGATTATAAAATGAGTTTTTATGTTAATGGCTTGTTTAAGTTTGAAATAAATGCCCCAATGTGAGCCTTGATAGCATGTTATATTCATGTATCAAATTTGCTAATTAGGTTGGAAAGGATGTAGAAAAGAAAGGAAGGAAAGGATGGACCACTGACTGCAGAAATCAGAACTGGGTTCTGATTTCCGCAGATCACGCGGTCGACCGGCCAAGGGGCGCGGTCGACCGGGCACACTGGGTTTGGTCCCAGTTGGATGACCTGCTGCACTACGGGAATTACTGTTTCTGCAGTTCACGCGGTCGACCGGCCAGGGGGCGCGGTCGACCGGCGACACAGGGTCAAGTTCTCTGGAACCTGACCAAAACACTGTTCACTGAATTTATTTTACAACTGCAGGTCGACCGGGCCTTGGCCGGTCGACCGGGCTCACTGTGTACGCGGTCGACCGGCCATGGGCCAAGTCGACCGGCCCAACTGGAATTTCCCCTGTTTAAGAGGATTTTGCCCATTTACATATTCTTTTAAAATTTACAAAACTAGGCTATATTAAGGACTTTAACTTGACATTGTGTGAATGGAACTCCATGATATGTACCAACTTCGGGGACACCAATACTTGTATTTTAATATAGAGTTCCAATCACACAAGGGTCAATGATAGCCTAAGCATGTACTTGATAAAATTATCGTGTTTTGAACGTTGGTTTAATACCGCAAGTCATATCGTGTACTCGCTTTGAAGTCAAGTATTTAAGCTCGTTCTAAGATGTGTTTCAAGTATAAAATGGGGATCACTTTTACAAGTTGTGAGCATATATATTATGCATTTTGCTAGTCGTGCCTCGTCTTGCCGTGACAAGTGATTTCCCCTTCTATTTTCGATATGTTTGAATCGTGTTTTGCATGTTTTATGCATTCATGAACTCAAGTGAACACCACAAAGCTTGGACTTCCCTTTCAGTCTGATCCACTGTCTGGGGGTCCTTAAACATGTGAACTAACTGCAGATTAGTCGTGTATCTATTACACATCATGCGTGTCCGGTTCCGCGGCCGGAATCCCGTATTTGTGGGAATCGTGTCGTGTTATACTATGTATAGTCGTGCTTGTCGTGCGTGCTTACTCTTTTCATTATAAATGATAGAGAAAGGATGGGCTCTTTGTGGATTTACGATTCATGATATATATATATATGTTATGCATTCATGTTAGTTGTCTTTGATTTAGAAAAGTGTTTCGTAAGTATTTATTTTACGTTCAGTAAAGTATTTCTGTATGTTCTCGATTAAACATTGTTTTACATGCTTTCACTTAAAATGATTTCTTGCCAAACCGTCGTGTTTGATGCTTGTATTTTGGTGACCAGGTGCAGGAGGCTATCCCTTTGAGGAGGAGTGCCAGGAGGAGGCTGTTGAGCCTACTTTAGCTCGTGAGTGGCAACCCGACGACGTCATCTAGACGTCGGGATGGGTCATGAGAATGGATGGATCACTTTTTGGGTTTTATATTACTTTTGGTATCGTATTGGCCTATGTTGGCCTCTTATTTTGGGAACTGTAATAACTTAACATACTTTGTTAATTTTACAACTTGAACTATTATGGGAATGCCTTGTTAATGCTTCATTCTGATATTTATGTCTCGATGAAATATATGTTCATATCCTGTTATGATTGACTTTGATGTGATTTGCCACGCGCTTCCGCATACTTGATCGTGTGAGTTGGTTGTTCCTCGTGTGTTTTTCGGAACCCTCACCGCGGGAACCTGTGGGAGGTTTAATCATCTTTCAATCTTACATCACACAAGTCGCGGCCTCGGTCCGGGGTCGCGACAATCTCCAACCAGCAGAGGAGGAGCGAGAGTGGCGATGACGTAGAGTAGCGCATCATTCCTGGCATGAGAGAGATTTATATGGGACTCCACTAAATTTTATTTATTCATTTATTGCTCCATTGAACCTTTCATTATTGACATCATTATTTCTTTTAAATGGCCTTGGATATTGGGATGGCCATTGTAATAAATTAATTTCTTTATTTAATTATGTTTATTCCTTTTTGCAACTTTAATTAAATGAGATTTATTATTTCTTTGTTTGATATTCAATATGCCTGGATGTGTATGGATTCCGCAGTTCTTTTATTTCTTGAGGTTTGAAACACAATATCCTCATAGTGGACTTACGATCCTTGGGCCTAAATGACAAAAATTTTAATTAGTGCTAAATTTCACTCCCCGAATCTGGTTATTCTCTAATCGGATTCGGGGGACGTGATAGTATGCATTCTTATAATTACATGATTCCTCTGTATTCTTTTCGTGCCCGACTTTTACACACAACACATGGGACTTGGAGCTCGTACACGGGTCCTAGCGCACATTTATTTACCATGCTTGCCCTATACGTTAGGATCCATAGTCGCAGTATTTTGGGATACGAAGCAAGCATTTAGTTGCCCTGCTCCATCCCTGACACCCGGATCCACCCTTTTTCGTAACCATTGGGGTTAAGTCATTCTATACTAGAATGATGTCCAATTTTCTAAAGACCGTAGGTCCTGTCTAATCTGATTCATTATACTGTTACATCAATTTACCTATCTTCCTGTCTTTATGTCAACTGTGAAATGCCATATTTTGGATATGTGATTTTCAGTTATGTGGATTGTCGCGACCCCGGACCGAGTGCCCGGGCCCCGCCGCTACTGATGAGATGATTTGTAAGATTATTTGAAAGATGATTAAACCTCCCACAGGTTCCCGCGGTGAGGGTTCCGAAAAACACAAGGAACAACCAACTCACACGATCAAGTATGTGGAAGCGCGTGGCAAATCACATCTTATTAAATCATGACAGAATATGAACATAATGTCATCAAGACTAAAATATCAAAATGGAGACATAATAAGGCATTCCCATAATAATTCAAGTTACAAAGTTAACAAAGTGTGTTAAGTTATTACAATCCCAAAATAAGAGGCCAACATAGGCCAATACAATACCAAAAGTATATAAAAGCCCAAAATGGTGATATATCGGAACTCATGACCCGTCCCGACGTCTAGATGACGTCGTCGGGTTGCCACTCTCGAGCTAAGGTAGGCTCAACAGCCTCCTCCTGGCACTCCTCCTCAAGGGGATAACCTCCTGCACCTGGTCACCAAAATACAAGCATCAAATACGACGGTTTGGCAAGAAATCATTTTAAGCTAGAGCATGAATAAGAATGTTTAATCGAAAACATATAGAAATACTTTACTGAACGTAAAACAAATACTTACGGAGCACTTTTCTAAATCAGAGACGAACTAGCATGAATGCATAACATATATATCATGAATCGTAAATCCACAAAGAGCCCATCCTTTCTCTATCATTTATAATGAAAAGAGTAAGCACGCACGACAAGCACGAATATACATAGTATAACACGACACGATTCCCACAAATACGGGATTCCGGCTGCGGAACCGGACACGCACGATGTGTAATAAATACACGACTAATCTGCAGTTAGTTCACATGTTTAAGGACCCCCAGACAGTGGATCAGACTGAAAGGGCAGTCCAAGCTCTGTGGTGTTCACTTGAGTTCATGAATGCACAAACCACGCAAAACACGATTCAAACATATCGAAAATAAAAAGGGAAATCACTTGTCACGGCAAGACAAGGCACGACTAGCAAAATGCATAATATATATGCTCACGACTTAAAAAGTGATCCCCATTTAATACTTGAAACACATCTTAGAACGAGCTTAAATACTTGACTTCAAAGCGAGTACACGATATGACTTGCGGTATTAAATCAACGTTCAAAACACGATAATTTCATCAAGTACATGCTTAGGCTATTCATTGACCCTTATGTGATTGGAACTCTATTATTAAAATACAAGGATTGGTGTCCCCGAAGTTGATACATATCATGGAGTTCCATTCACACAATGTTAAGTTAAAGTCCTTAATATAGCCTAGTTTTCAAGTTTTTAAAGAATATGCAAATGGGCAAAAATCCTCTCAAAAAGGGGAAATTCCAGTTGGGCCGGTCGACCTGGCCCTTGGCCGGTTGACCGCATACATAGTGAGCCCGGTCGACCGGCCAAGGCCCGGTCGACCTGCAGTTGTAACTTTAATTCAGTGCACAGTGTTTTGGTCAGGTTCCAGAGAACCTGACCCTGTGTGGCCGGTCGACCGCGCCCCCTGGCCGGTCGACCGCGTGAACTGGGGAAACAGTAATTCCCGCAGTGCAACAGGTCATCCAACTGGGACCAAACCCAGTGTGCCCGGTCGACCGCGCCCCTTGGCTGGTAGACCGCGTGAACTGCGGAAACAGAACCCAGTTCTGATTTCTGCAGTCAGTGGTCCATCCATTCTTCCCTTTCTTTTCTACATTCTTTCCAACCTGATTAGCAAATTTGATACATGAATATAATATGCTATCAAGGCTCACAATGGTGCATTTATTTCAAACTTAAACAAGCCATTAACATAAAAAACCCATTTCATAATCCTTCAAACCCATTCTTATCAAAACAAATCCAAACTTCAACAAAAGCAAGGCTTAATTAAAAGTGATGAAATCTGAAAGTTTGGAAAGCTATTTGGCATGCTTGCATTTTCTAAAGTAAGATCACAACATGAAAGTCTAGTAAAACAAAGCATTAATACCAAATGACAAGTCCATGAACACACATGCACAACAACTTAAATAGATTACTTGCCTTAGCCAAATGAAAACAAAACTCTTCTCCAAGCACTCCTACTCAAGAGCCAAGCCAAGAACTACAAAAATCCCATGAAACCCATTCAAAAACTCACCCAAAAATGCAACCAAGCAACCCATTTCGAAATGGGTGTTACAAGTTAGAAAAACATGATCTTTGGGAGTCAAAAGAATTCCATTAAAGAGATGGGTTGATGCTCTTACCTAGAGGTGCCCAAACAAGATGCAAAGAAGGAAATAGAGGTCTTTGCCAACAAGGAACTTCAAGAAAATGGCATCAATGGAAAGCTTGGCTTGAGAGGAAGAAGATGATGGTTTTAGAATTCCATTTGGAGGCTCCTAGCTCATGCATTCAAGAAGAGAAGATGAAGAGGAAAAGAGGGTTTTCAGCCCTAGGTCAAAAAAAATTACTGAGATTTGTGGAATGGGGAAAGAGAGAAGGGAAAGTAGCTTAAGTGCTTGTCAAGTGGGTCCCTTGAGTGCAAATCTTGCATGAGTAAAAACATGGTCTTGTGGGCCTCAAATGAAGTCGACGAAGAAGGATAAAACGATCCTTAAAATATCTAGTTTCCGAAAAGTATATTTTTGACATGGTTTTGGGATCTCGAAAATTGTGTCCAAATTTGAGTGTGAAAAGGCTATTTTACCCTTTTTGGCCAAAATTTGAGTTTCGGGGCTACAAACACAAACGGGCTAAACACGAAAGTCGTACATAATCATAAAACCAATCAAATGAAATGAAAATCTCGATTAACACAAAGCCAAACACGATCTTCCCACGCTTGCACATACACTCAGGCCTTCCTGAGTGTGCCTAGTAAACACTAAACGTTCTCGAAACTCCCCAAAGCTATAACCATGACTAAAACTAATCACACTCGAACCCACGATAACTAAACCCGATTAAGACTAAGCACACACTAAGCAAATACTATTGGGTTAATCCTGGGTTGGGGTTTGACATGGATCATGAGAGGTACCTGATTTATAGGTATGACCCTGAATATATAAGTCTAATATGTATATAACACTCATTTGATATGCAATTTCCGTCCGATATATGCATTTTACGATTTCGAGAGTCGGCACCACTAAGCTTGGAGTTCCTTTCGGTCTGATCAACTGTCTGGATGTCCTTCAAGCTCCGATTTATCATTTGTAGATTGGTCTCAGTATTTCTAACTGGAATCTTGGCCGGAATTTTGATAGCCACCTCCTTGTGAGTTTGGAACTTTAGTTGTTATGTATATCTGTATTTTCTATTCAGTTATCCATATGGCTCTCTGTATATTTCTGCTCCTGTCACCATGTGTGATGGTGAGGGTATAGCGACATGTGGATGCCATTTTGGTAGATTGTACATATATGGTAGTGGTACTATTCACTTCTGATTATGCACAAGATTGTTATGATTATTTATCATGCACAATTCTCCTAGTTGTACCACTTTATTTATATCATGCAATCTGTTACTTGTCTTTACTTTGTTTCTGCGAACATGTTATTATTATTCATTTTAAACACCTGTCAGGTCATTGTGCCTGATATTTGCTTAACCATGGTGCTGTAGGTTTTAACCTAACTAGTAAGAGTGATCGGGGAGGCGGCATGGAGCCGTTACTTTAGGTGAGATTTGTGCTAACGATGTCATACAGACATAGGGTTTTGCATTGAGAGTTCGTAACAGTGGGGGTATCCTATATGATCAGTTTATTTCAATTGTACTTGCCTTGGTTGGCCTTTTTATTTTCGGGGTTGTAATTAATGCACTTTATTTTATTGTAACTTAAATATTGGGCGTTGAAATTTGCTGACCTTGCCATGCTCTACATATTATGGTGTTGTTCTCCAGTCTTAAGATGTAAGCTATTATGAGGAGTATGGAATTACATATGATGGTTTGCGACAGGGAATTCGAGGGACACGAACTTCAGGTCGTAAATGTTCAGACTCCGGCTGTTGTACCAACACCATCTCCTCCCATCACAAAAACCAATCATACTAGATTGGCACCAGACACGGAAACTCCTAGTTCTATTGACCCTTTATTACAATCTAGTCCAACCCAAGTGCATGTTCAGACTCCTACTTCTGTTGTACCGACATCATCTTCTCCCGCCACACGGTCCCATCAAACCACATTGGTACCAGACCCAAAAACTCCTATTTTTGCTGAGAATTTGTTACAATATATTCCAAGTCAAGTGGATGTTCAAACTCCAGCCTCCGTATCAACTCCAACTCCCATGCCCAAACAACATGTAGTCTCTTCTATAAAAAAAAAGGGATATCAAATCCATTGTGGCACGGGTGAAGGGTTTGCATAAGAACAGAGCCGTCAAAACAAAATTTGATCCATATCAACTCACTCGGAAAAGGAGTAGGCTTGAGCCAAACCCACAATATACCATTACAGATAGAGACCAAGCTATAATCAATCTCTTTTGGGACTATTATTGTAACGCTCCAATTCCGAATACCAAGCTTACCGCCAAGGTACCCGAAATTGGCGCGCTACTTCCTGAAAAATTTGAGAACTTCCAAGATCATAGTCCGCAGTGAGGCCCAATTTAAAACTTTTCAACAATATAACAATCAATGGTTAAGTGCAGAAGCATAAGAAAAATAGTGGAAACAATGTTAAATAATGGCGGAAGCATAAAAGGTTACAAATCTGTCATATATCAAATGTAGTAGGGCATCTGTCTAACTAATCTCAGAGTATAATATAGTTTGTACATATCAGATGGATAAAAACCCCTTGCTCACAACAAATGTCGCTCAAACCCCAAAATAGATGCGCTCAATCCCCAAATATAGGCACTCCAGTCTCCAGCTCGACCCCTAATCAGCCAGTCCCCATCCATAGTCTCCTACTATAGGCGCCTCAATGAGCTCGTCGTCCTCAAGGTCAGGGATGATACCTAAGCACCAAATGATGGGTTAGATCCAAGGATCTGGCAAGGCACAATATACAAGTAACATAAGATGTATTCATCAAAGAGAATAGAAACGATCACAATATCATAAGAATAGCAACGGTACAAAAGCTATACAATTGAGCAAGATATAACAAATAGAATCATTATGAAAAGCAAAGCATCTAGTCTAACCATACATCAATGTGGCACATTCAAACGACTTGGACACTACATTATATTATGCCACGGCCCTCCCATACTGTAAACCAGTTGTGGCAGGGAAAGTAAAGTAACCATGCAAGGGATGGCGAGCCCCGCCAATAATAACAACAATATCAACACTCTCACGCTCAATAGAAAGGACCCGAAATCACACCATCCCTCTAGCCATAGCTCATCATGATAGCTCTAAACCACAACCAATATAGCTCTCACTAGTGATGATCAGTCCAAAGGCTAAGCTTATAACAAATGAGTGAATGTTAATTCCGATTCATGGAACAAGTAAAGATCTGTGTCTATCTAGGCTTACCTCGCGTGGGCAAGGACCTATCATATCCATAAGAGTTCCAAGGTATATGTCCAATTGACAAATACAATCCAAGTCCAAGTCCACTATAAAATCCATTGCCAAGGCCTACCAATGTTGTGGACTTATTCTAAACAGTCCAAGTATAACATCCATGTTTAGTCCAATAGTATTTAGTCCATTCCCATTCATAAATGGGTCACAAACCCAAAGTAACAATCCTCATCATTCTAAGGTATCATAGCCATCCATTCTTAGGCCACATGATGGCCTGTCTAGCCACAGACACGTGTCAATAATCACCAATCCATAACACCAGTTCACCACTAGGTACTCCTAGGTTCAGGTCATCCAATTTCCATTTATTTAACATGTATAATAAATAGAAAGGATGCAAGAGTGACAACAATGAATTAAGTCTAATAGATCTCCAAATACAAGCCAATCAAAGGGAAATAACAAAGGTCCAACCTAAGTAATGACCTCCATTCAGGTCCAGGTCCATGTCAGTTAATTTTATTCCTAAAAGATGTTTAAGATGCCAAGGATAATGTATTTTGGTGCTCCAAAAGTTATAGGCATCTTCAACAACATTTACGGATCCAATCGAAATCCATTTAATACAGTAGACTCTACTTTGGCGGTCCCCATGAGTCAAGGTTGAGCCAAACCATTGACTCATGATTAATACATCAATAGAAGTCCATTTGGATGGTCAATAGGCCCCACAACATATCAAAACATCAGAGACTGCAAAATTGAAAATCCTCAGTTTGTAGTGTATCCGGTCAACATCCTCTAAGGGGCGATCGACCAGATACACTGGGAGGGTAAGGATTCTAACTCCCAGGTCGACACCCTGAGCAGTGTGTCCGGTCGACATCGTGACCTGGATGTCGATTATGCACACAGAGATTCATGGGCAATCACCTGGCAAGTAAAGATCTGATTTTTAAAACTCCATAGTGTGTCTGGTCGACCTCCTGGCCTGGTCGGTCGACCGGGTACACTGAAATTCTTGAGACTGAGAGAATTTCAGTTTCCAGTTATTTCCTAATTTCTCATTTGTATCCGGTCAACCCCACACACAGGATGTCGACCGGGTATACTACGAATCTAGATTTCCAGATTTTTGGAACTTCTTTTATCTAACCCAATTTCCAAAAAAAAAAAAAAAAAAAACACATCCAATCTCGTCCATTCATCATGAAAACATACACAAACATAAAAAAACACTTCAATCACCATCACGCCATCACCAATTGAGCCATTGACCTTCCAAATGAGAATCCTCATCCATCAATGACCAAAATCCAAACAAAAAAAAAAAAGCTCAAAAGGGCAGATCTATGGAATCAACATGCAATTGAGTTGAAATTACAAAATCAAAGGACAAGAGACATTTATTCCGTGTTAAATAGGTGTATTGTACTTGCCTCTAATCCAAATGCAATGAAATGATAGTAATAAGATAAATCCAAACTCCAAAAATAGAATTCCAAGCTTCTAAAGTCTCCAAGCTCTCAATCAACCCAAAAACTCAGATCTAAGAAGATGTATAACAACTAATCCCAGATCTGCAAGAGAATTGCAATAAGGAATCTAGAGAGAGAAAGAGAGAATTCTAGGAAAATTAAACTAGAAAGAGACTTACCTTTCTTTGTAGAAAGAGAAGAGATCTATAAGATAAGAGAGATCCTTAGGGATAACTTCAGTAGCTTGTTGTAGTTTTCCTTCTTAATAGTTAGGAAGCTTAGATCTAGAGTTTCTAGAGAGAGAAATGGAGGGAATTCTTGGAGGGAAATGAGGGAATTGAAGGGAAAATGAGAGGAGAGAAAAGAGAGGGAAATGAGAGGTGAGAGAATGAAGCTCATTTGGGATGGGAGGGCCTTGTTTTATAGTTTGTGTTGGAAAGGAAAGTACTAAAACGCCCTCCTTTGGTTAGTGATAAACTAGGATAAGTACATGGGCTATTTGGTCTTTTTAGGTGAAATTGAAATATACTCATGTGGAAACCCATCCTATTACTTTTAATTACTAGCAAGGACCTCTAATCAAAGTCTAATTAAACCCCTATGGAACTTATAAAATATAAAAAGAGTCTAAATCCTAAAAATTAGGCAAAAATTCTAGGAAAATACTATACTACCCTTACTAATCCCTACTAATTAGTATAATTAGATATAGAATACTATAATTAACATAATTCAAACAAAAGTGAGGATCCACAAGGGGTGAGGCCTCACAATTATACAGCGGAGTAAGATATTATAAATCACTTTATATGTATGGAATCTTATAGATGTCAGTTCTTACTTTTATTTTGCAAATAAATGTAGGAGGTCATGGATGGAGACATGGTGTCAACCAGTGAAGCCATAAGCTTTAAGGGGTCGTTTGTTTCCTATGAAAGTGATTCACATGTGTAAATGACCCACATGTGAGTCATTTGAGTGATTCACATGTGTAAATGACCCACATGTGAGTCATTTGCATATGCAAATGACTCACATGTGGATCAGATTCCACTGTTTGTTACTAGCATAACATTTCATATGTGAATCTATGAATAGGTTGTATATTGTTTGATGATATCTCAACATCCAAGCAACATCAATGGCTGCAAATTGGACACATGACCGTGTTTGAGCTTCTGAAGAATATGAATGGTCCTGATTTTACAGGTGGGGCCCAGAACAATAAAAAAATCATAAAAGGCGGATTCGGTATTTAGTAACAATAGGCTGTATATTGTTTGATGATATCTCAACATCCAAGCAACATTAATGGTTGAAAATTGGACACTTGGCCGTGTTTGAGCTTCTGAAGAATATGAATGGTCTTGATTTTACAGGTGGGGCCTAGAATAATAAAAACAATCATAAAAGGCGGACTGGGTATATTAGTAATAATAGATTAATCAAACGGCTGTAATTATGTTGATGATATCTCAACCTCCATGCATCATCAACAGTTGAAAATTAGACACATGGCCGTGTTTGAGCTTCTTAAGAGAATGAATGGTCCGGATGTTACAAGTGGGGCCCCGAAAAAAATAAAAAAAATAAAAGGCGGATTGCTCATTGAGGCACTGTAGCACTTCGCCTGGTAACAGTGCCATGTGAAACTGTTTCACACCTCTTGAGGTGTGAAAATGTGTTGCCTCTTTTGCATGTGATTTACACAACAAAATCACATGGGATTTACACACCTAGGTGTTTAAATGTGGTAAACAAACATGAATGTGTGAATCCATTTCCCATGTGGGATGGTTACATATGTAAAAGTTCAGAAACAAACGACACCTAAGAAGAACATTATCTCCTAATTGATGGATAGAGATGTAAGTAACCACATATGTTCCTATGTAAGCTTTATTAATGCACTTCATCTTTCTTTAGTTTTCTGAAGTGATGACACTACTTTAAGGTGATGGATGAATGGTTTAAGAACGTTGATGAAAGGCCACAGACTCTCATTGTTTCCCTTCAAGTCTGGCAGTATGTACTTTTAGACAGCCACATGTGAAATTTGACAGTCCATGGAATGACTATAACATGTCCTTTATCTTGTAGGACTTGTATATGAAAAAGGACGAACACCTTTACTACACGACCTTTGGAGCGGAGACATTATTCGGTCGTCGGTTCTCCCAATTTCGTACATTGATCTTTCCTATCATTCGTAATAAACGTTTCTTCCTCATTATTGGATATGTTGATCACCAAAGATTTGATTACTACAATTCTATCATAGGGCACAATGGCAATAAGGAGTTCACAGAAGAGTTTATAAGTTTGCATTTGCATTTGTTCCATGTGACATATAAACGTTGGTTGGATTTTTTTCAAGTCACTGAATTGAGATAAGAACCTCGTAATTCATACAATGAATGGAATTGGCAGTTCCCACATTGTTTTTTTTATTATCATTGTGCATGATCAGTTCAAATCACTCTGAAGTTATGCAATGCATAGGGTATCATAGAGTCCACACCATGCAGCCAGCAAATTTGCATTCGCATTTGGAGTTGTTTGTTTTTATTTATTTATTTATTTTTTTATAAGGATTTGTATTCATGGTGTGTGATTATTTGACCATGGTATCTTATACTCTTGTAGATCGGTTTCCTAAAGAGTTGTTTTATGAGCTTGGGATGGGATCACCCCTCAAGGTGGCCACTTGAAGATGCTGTAAATTGCCCTCAACAAGACAATATGTATGTGCTCTACAACATACAAAATACACAAACTTTTTTATTTCCAACTTCTATATTTGATGACTTTCATCATATTTTGTTTGCGGCAATGAATGTGGCATATTTGTAATTTCTTTTGCTGAGCATACTGCACACTGCTGTGAGCTTGCACTCACTCAACCTGATATTTGGTATTATCGTCAAAAGATAGCAATTGATATATATATGCAAGTCATTGAGAGATGACGGACGTAGAAGAGGATAAAATTTCATTGGAAACAAATGTTTAAAGGATGGTGGAAGGGAGGGGATGATGCAATGTAGAAATATTATTTTGGATGAAGAGCTATGTTGAACTTTTTTGGGTTCATGTGTTTTTTTTTTTTTTGGATGTATCAGTTCTAATGTTCCTTTTTTGGTTCATGTGAGTTTGTTTGGGTATAGACGTATGTTGTAAAATCTAAATTTATGGAATGTGGAATGTATCGATAGATTTGTAAAATTCCTAGTTAAAAAAAGAATGGAGATGATGTCTCATTTATCCTTCTTATATATGGAATGTGCTTTTGTTTGGAGGTAGATATATGTTGTGAAATTCTCAGGGTTGGGGTTAGAAATGCCATGCAATTTGCATGTCTATTTCAAATACAGGATGAAAACAAAACATGTAGAAATATGTTTTGAGTTTATGGACTGTGGAATGTAGGTGTGAATTTGTAAAATTATTAATTAATGATGTAGATGTACATTGTGAATGTGGCGATAAAGGTTAGTTGATGGAATATAGATTTACATTGTGAATGTGCAGGTCATTTATGTAGGTGTACATTGTGTATTTTTTCTTGTTTGAAGGCTTTGATGATTGGAGAATATGGATATCGTTTATGTAGGTATACATTGTGTAGGTCGTTTCCTTGGAGTGGATTTGAGGCTACTTGAAGGGGTATTGTAGTAATATGGATATCGTTGGTTTGGAGTGAAGGCAAACATATTAGTTTGTTGGGAAACATTATATAAAGGTGTCCGGGGAGTGGATTTTACAATGATAGAGAATGCATCTCATAACAAAAGAAATGGCCATATATGTTGTGAATGTTCCTAGCTTAAATATACATTGTGAATGGACGATTTAATAATCCAATTCTTTCCAGCAAGTTCACATTGGAAATTCCATTGTGCATGTAAAAGTCATTGGAAGATCACATTATCTGTGTGGACTCTAGTCAGTGGTATATCCAATGGGGGACTGACCCATGAATTAGCATTGAAGGATTGTAATATGTTGCAAATAAAACTAATTGGAAGCATGTATACTATCAAACAAATAAGACTATGCAGAGTGAACCTTAATGCACTTAACACTGTAGACTACATGCATATCCATCAAACAAATAAGATTATAGACTACGTGCATATCCATCAAACAAATAAGATTGTAGACTACGTGCATATCCATCATAAGGTGATACATAACAAGGTCCTCATAAAGTCACCGCTTCAAATTATATAAGATATATCATTTATTTCTACGAAGTAGTCATGTATAGATAAAAATAGACTACAATCATACAAAATGTTTTGAGTTTCTTAATGCACTTAACTACTGTTGAGCATGTGGATTGCTACATCTCTTTCAATTGTGCCGAATTTGGCGACAATTGGAACACGTGACTTACCTCCGTTCAAATTCTATTCTTTTTGGGCCGACCAGCTTGTCGCCATGCATGTGGAGGTAAGACTCGCATATTACTATGGACCTCCCATTGGTGGAGGTCTCTGATTGCATGAACAATATCGTTATAAGTTGCATCACTTGAGAACCACTGCTCATAGGAATCATATGGACCAACTCCCCTCATTTTAACTGATGCCATGGCATGCAAGCATGGGATACCTAGGACATCCCACTTTCGGCAAGAAGATGATCGCCGATCAAGATGCACCACATCAATGTACTGGGCAAAATGATCCTGATATTCGTATTGACTTGCCGGCTGGACTCCCATCCGACGTGCATCTTCGAGTTCTTTACTCGGGATTCTCTCGGCATACGGAGTTAACCTTGTACGCACTTCAAGTGAACTACAATGGTGTACCTCATAAAATTCCATTAATTTACATCATATGGCCTCTACTTGCTTTTGTGATTGTATACTCCCTAGACTCCTTCAAAAAAACTACGTGCATTCAGCTACATTTGTTGTGATCATGTCATACCGTCGTCCTTCTACAAATGCATTTGCCCAGTGCTGTGTCCCAAAATGTCTTCAATCCATTTGAATGCACCTTCATCCATATCTCTTATTTCAGCGATATATCTGTCATAATCAACCCACTTATATGCTCTTGCAGCATTCCAAAACATCACCATCAAAGCCTTATCCTTGTTCCTCTCCTTAAAATATGCCGATATATGTTGCATGCAGTAGTAATGACTAGCTTGAGAAGATCGTTCTTGCATAGCTCGTATGAGACCTTTCTGTCTCTCAGATAAAATGGTCAAATTAGGAAAGGGCCCTATGTTGACCTCTAACTTAGCAAGGAACCACTCCCAAGTATCTCTTTCCTCAATCTCGGCTATGGCGAATGCAATGGAAATAACCTACAGTCTCCATCATATGTCACAGCGACAAATAGAACTCCAAGGCATTTCCTGCGAAGATGGCACTATTAACAACTATCAATGGGCGTAATGATCTCTTGAAAGAGTGGATACTTGAGCCAAAAGCCCAAAATAACATTTCTCTTTAAAGAGCGGATACTTGAGCCAAAAGCCCAAAATAACATTTGGAATGAATCATTATCTTCCCTAATCAAATGAGACACGCTGCCTGGATTTGTCCTTTTTAGCTCAATGCAATAACTAGGCAAGATTCTGAAATATTCTTCATAAGAACCTCGTATATCAAGCATTATTATCTCTTTAGCTAGCCAAGCCTTCCTATAGCTGATTTGGATGCCAAACTCCATTTGAAAGTCTATTATAATTTCTTTAAGAGTCTAGCTTGGATGGAGATGAAGTCGTTCTTTGATATAGTCAGCAATCAAGACCGATGTGTTTGATCATGTGCGAGTCCCATCATTGGATTCGAAGAAGTATGTTTTTCAGAATATGTTCGAACTATAAACATAGGGCCGGATTGCGGGGTAGATGCATGGATATGCCAAAGACATTGATGATCGCCACATCTTGTACTTAATTTTGTCATAGATGTCTTCATCCAATTAAGCGCAAAATTATTGTACATTGCAAATTTTCTCAATGCAATCCTAAATGATACACGAGTCTGAAATTGTCTTCCCTTCCACATTTCATGGAAAGAGCCCTACCGGTGATCCACACCAATCTAGGCATCATCAACAACTAAAGTATCAATAAAATCTTCTCTACTCTCACAACATTTGATAGAAATCCTTTTTGTGCATTTGTCGTTCTACGAGGTCCACTGAAAGTTTGCAATTCATCATCTCTAAGGCCAACATATATACATATCAAATCCATGTTCATCTTTTTCAACCTCCTCTTCCACTACATTGTACCCTCCATCGACGGCAGGAATTTCAGGTAACTCTTCCATCTCCTCAATGAAAGAGTCACCCCTTATATTAGAGAAATGAACATTTGAATCTTTTGCAAGATTAATGGAGGGGTAAAGATCTTTAAGCATGGCCTCCACAAATGGATTATCATAAGCTGTAGCAGGTGTGTTCAGGTCAAATTGTCTTCGGGACATGCTGGACGCATCACACTTGCATGGCAAACAATCAATCATAGATAAATTACATGAAATAATAAATCTAGCTGTATATGGAACTAAACCTATAGACATCCTCTCTTTGCGAAGGGCCACCTTCATCCTCAACACTAGTGGAAGAGTGCGGTATTTGTATACGTAATCATATTCCCCTTGCATGAATCACCATGTCATAAACTGATTAGATCATTGATGAAAACAAGCTATTAAATAAATCACTAGCACTACATTTAGCATGATGGGTTGGGGTGGCACCTATTCAAACTGAATGATGATCTATTCCCTCACTGGCTACTAGACCAGGCATGTGTAGACCTTAAATGTGATGGTTGTCGACTTGCAGTTGCTTCACTATTTCTATGTATATACAAAAATATAGCTTGACTTCCATTTTGAAATAAGCTAAACATTCAATGGAGATCATCATCACCTCTTATGGTTATGAACGTGAAGCTTCGGCCATTATGATATTGATATTGCAAGTTTATATTGTCATTCCTAAATGTGGGTCAAATGATTACGATCACAAAAGATGGGCCCACATTGTAAATCCTATAAATGTGGGCCGTATTCTAATTTCTAAAGGTGTGTACGATGTTGTAATTTCTAAAGGTGGGTCCCATATTTATGTTCACAAAAAGGTGGCCCCGCATTGTAATTCATATAAAGTGGGTACATATTGTAAATCCTATGAATATGGACCCCATGTTCTAATTTTTAAAGGTGGGTACCACATTGTAATCTTACACGTGGGTCCCATATATGACAAAATAGAGGCCGCAACTTTTATACGATAAAAGGTGGGTCCCACATTGTAAATCATGTAATTCTCTTGCTTCCGTTCTTTGGAGCATAACTTTTATAATGTTATCAAACAAATTCTGTATGGCATATTCTTAGCAGAATAATTTTATATAATGTTGCCAAACAAGTTCGGCTGAGTATAGTCTTAGCACAAAGAAATCTCAACACAACCTGATCTGAGTACAAAATTAGGAACAACACAAGAACGATGCTAAACGGGCCCTGAGCCCGCTCTACTACCACTTGTTATGTGCGCATGTGTGTGGAAGCGTGAATCACCACAATCGACAATTATTCAAGCCACACAAGAAAAGAGAAAATACATACAAACATTTACATTGTTCGGCAAACTGACTTTCCTTTGGGTTCTCCACTGTGTTCTTCTGCTCTCATTGTTTACCGATTACATCAGTATATAAGCTTACCTTTTTTGGACTACAAGAAAAATTCATTTCCCCCCAAAAATATCCACGGTATAATTATCAAAATACTCATGACACCCACTTGGCCCCCCTTGGTCTAAACTCAACTTGGCCAATAGAAAAGAATTGTTTTTGTTGGAGAGAGAAGAAAGTAATGTCTACTTACCATGTGGAAAAGATAGAAGGTGGGGAGTTAGATTGATATGGTAAGTGTATATTTGATGTGGCCATAAAAATAGGAGGGATGTGGTCATTCATGTATTTACTACTCATTGAAATCCCTAGAGATGGATGTGGCAGTCAAACCTAGATTGAGTTTGATTTTTAAATGGTAAGATTCATTTGAGAAGAGTATAAGCTTTACCAAATGAATCTAACTTAATTAGATGCTTAATTGAGACAACCGAAACATGAAAAGTGCATGATGGAATGGTGAACATGCTACCAGCATCCGGTCTTTCAACAGGACATGGAGATTATGAGAAGAAAGAAGCGGGAAATGCCGATTTCTCTCCTCTCTCTTGTAGGCTATGACTAGGGATGTCAAACGGGTCGTGCCACGGGTCGTGCCCCATGCCTGTTTCGTGTTGGGTCATGCCGTGCCTCCGTGCCCACCGTGCCTCCTGTTTCGACTGGGCCACCGACGTATCTTTATTTTCATTTTGGTTCTGGTCTTATACTTAAAATTAAAAATTAGAACATACACAGTGAAAATAGAATGACACACATATGTAAGTGGTTCAGTCAAACTCAACCTACTCCACTGAGAAGAGAATCATTTAAACCTTTCCTACTTGAATGTTTTTTTTTTTATAGGATTACCTTCAAAACCTTTACAATATTTTTAAAGAATAAAAAAAAATTATATTTAGAAATTACAATGAAGAAAAAGTAAAAAAATCAGACTTCTAGTTCGCTGGTGTATTCGACTAGATCATAATCTTCAATTTCTTTTAACTCTTGCTTTCTCTTGTTAGCAAATACCTGTCCCGTAGGCAAACACAATGCTCTACCATTTTTTCAGATAGATTTATTCTTTTGTCACCACACATCCACCTACACTAAAAAGCATGTTCAGATGCTACAAAAGATATTGGAATAGTTAGTAGATCACGAGCCATGGCGGGTAACACCGGAAACATGTTTTCGTGTCGTTTCCCCCAGGCTAAAACGTCAAAACTAGATGCATCCTGTATTTGTAATATAGCGGAGTCAAGATACAAGGGTAACTCCATCACCGTATTACTTGAGTTGGAGGCTCTGCCCAGTCTGTTATAAAATAGATCCACCCAACTCCACTTGATTGCTGGACTTGTTGAGGGGTCATAGTAACACCTGCTGTACCGCGAATGCCCATTAGATTAGTGCAGATCAATATCAGTCTAATATGGGTCTAAGACTAATATTTCATAATCCCCTATCACTCATTATCATCTAGGTATCTTATACCAAATATTGTATGACTCCCGATTAAACTTTGGTTTTTAAAATATATGAGGCAAATCCTTGGGGATATTACGTCATTATTTTAGTTAAGTGTGATCCACCGATTAGCATTGTATGACAATCGTTGCAAGTAGCACCTCCTTGGGGAGTACACCCCACACTGTCTCATCAATGCTATCCTAAGGAGATCCATATCTAGTAACCAATAAAACAAATGCCCTTCGTGGGGAACGACCATTCTCTGAGGGAGCGAGGCATCTACCTATCTTACAATGGACCTACGGTGGAAAACCATGGGAATTTCTAAAATAAATACTCTGCTCCCACTTAATATTTTAGAATTAAGGATTTCCTTTTAGGTCTTAGGGCCCACATGATATAAAAATACATCAAATCATCTCATGATAATAATAATTGAATCCAAGTCAAACTAAGAATTATAGAAAGTCCGATTAACAAGATTAGTAATTCTAGCGGGTCCATCTCATGGGTCCAACAATACTAATTCCTTATTTAGAACCATTTCGAAAATATTAAATTGATTTGATCAATTACTATAACTATTGTGTTTGGATCAGATTTTGATAAGAAATAAAACAAGCAACCATGCAAGTATAGAAAGTCTAAATAAAGCAAGTATCTATGCAAAATTAGAAATTCTAATTCTAGTAAGTCCTCTCCTCCATGTGGCCCAATGCAGAAAGATTCCTTGGACTTCTTGATCTTCCAAACTCTGAGTAGCTCCAAACTCTTTGGCCATCCCAAACTCTTTGGTTAAGAGTCCATCATCATCATCTATCTTGTCTTGAAAATCACCTGGAGTTTACAACTGAAAATTATATAAATTACTATATCTCAACGATGAGATTTACATGGTAATCTATTAATGGAAATAAAGGGGCTTAGGGAAATTCATTATGCCTTTTCCTTTCACGGAAAACAAAGGAAACTATAATGCCCTTTACAAGTTGCCCAAAATAACCAATAATCATGACAAAGATAGAAACTTGTGGGGCCACACGGAGAGGACAACAACGTGCAAAATTAGTATCACATATACAATAGGGACTAGGGCTTGGAATCTACCGCTTTATGAAAAATTGCTAATAGTGGGGGCCGGTGGCTGTCGGTAAAAGTGAGATTGCCAAAACAAGCGTCCTATCTGCTCGAGCGGACACTCACAAAATATGGGTCCGCTCAAGCGCCCAACTGGCAGTGGCTGAGTCCACTCGAGCGGATGGGAGCCCGTTCGAGCGCCCGAGTCGGGGTTTTTGCAGAAAACTGTGATTTTTCTAACGCGATCCTACATTTATCCATTCCACATCTCATGTAGAAACTAGATCTTGAAGACCGATCTAACGCGATGAGAATATTGGGATCGCTCTGATACCAATTGTTGGAAGCAGGCGGGTCTTGTGGATAGATAATTCAAAACGTTCTTACCCACTTGATGCAGGGATCAAATATACCTAAGGCCAATAACCCAAGCCTAAGATCTAAAACCCTAATCTCATGCATTAAGATCAAACATCCATCAAGAAGATAGATAGATAAACAACAAGCTTAACTAGATCTACGTACCCAAGATATCAAGGTGTTGACCTACAATTGGCCTCACTCATTGACGACTCAAAGTAATGTATAGTAGAAACTTGAGTCCATTAATCTCTTAGGAATAAGTGCCTATTGCTTGGGAATTATGAGAGTAGTCCTTTGATGAAAAGATAGATTTCTACAAGGTGCTACTCATGGTCCTTCAATGTATCCAATGTACCAATGTCCAATCTCATCACTGGCTGTGAGTCAATTTAAGTATAAGATTTGTGATCTATGTCTCTTGTATGTGGATCTCATCAAACACATGGATCACATCTAATATATTTGTGGGCTCCAGTTCATCTCTTGAACCATCATGTCATTTCGTATTAGTCATATACAAACATAGAATAAAATACCATTCATCACATGAATAAAGCATGAAAATATAAATTAATTAATGAAATAAAACAATCTGTATTATCCACTAGATTGAGGTCATATAATCTAACACATACCTAATATCAAATTGTGACAGAGAGATGGACCGTTTTGTCAGTCGAGCATTGAGAGAACCTGCTTTTATGACAAGGACCTTTAAGAGGTTGATCCTGGAAATCAGGTAGACTGTGTTGGAAAGTGTTGGAAGTAGGTGGGCCTCGTGGGTATGTTTTCAAAACTTTTGACTCACTTGACTTAGAGATCAAGTACCCATAAAGCCATAAACTACATCCAGGATGCATTCACTCAATCTCATCAATCCTGTACAACAATAAACTCTATCTAGAAGATAGAAACCAACAATAATCAAGCAACCAAAAATCTACAACATTCAATGAAATAGATTATAAATTTGGTGCCCAGTAGTGCTCTAATTGAGAATAAGACAATGAGCTTGAATAAGAACTCTTCTTGTAGCGAATTAAGATCTCCAAGACCTCGTTGTCTTCCACACTATGACCCACTTTCAAATATCTTTTCTTAAGAAGAATGGTGGGATCTTCAAGACAAAACCAACTAGAAGTTCTTAAGGAACTAGAAGAGAAACTATAAGAGACAAAGAAGAAGTGGGCGTGTAACAACTTGCGTAAGGGGCTGGGCGTGATCCTCCTTAGAATAGTAGTGGACATCCAGTCCCTATAAACCCCTATTTATAGTTTTTCAATCTCTTCTCTTACTAATTAAAATAGAAGTCGCACTTCCACAATAATTAGTAACTTACTCCTCCTACTATTACCACTATTAGAAGTTTCACTTCAAATAGAAATAGTAACTTTCTAATTCCTTCATTTTTAGAGTTCAAGTAGAATTAGTAATTATCTAATAACTTGAGCTAGTATGGGGACCACTAGGGATTCCATAGAAAGCTGGCTCCAACGAGACACCGCTACGCCACATCTCATGTGCAATCCGGGCTCACAGTTAATTGCAAATAACACAACTATATAAATGCAATTGCACTCCAGTTTTAGGATTAAATTACAAAAAAGACCCTAAACTTTTCAATTACCACAAGTAGGCCCCTCCATCCTTATCCATGGATAAATTGGTCTTGTCCACCAATCTTAGATCCATATTTTATTATCCTTGAGCTCCAATTAATCACAGTGATCATCAGTATCATCCAATTAACTCTTAATCGAGATGGGTGTGCACTTACTAATGATAAATCCATTAATTCGCACAAGGGGATAATATAGATAGATTCCATCTTGACCATTCAATGTTCCCACAGTTCTACTATGACGTACCCAAAACACCGAGGTGTTGACCTACAGTTGGCCTCACTCATTGGTGACTCAAAGCAAATGAATCGACAATTAAGTTCATCAATGTCTTAGGATTGAGAACTTATTGTCAGTGAATTGTGAGAGCAGACCTTAAAATAAAGACAGTATTCCATAAGGTGCTTTTCATAGTCCTTCAATACATCAAATGTACTAGCACCATGATCTAGAATCTTACATTCTGATGATCGAAACAAATCATATTATCTCATAGTGATCAAAGTACTGCAACCTTATCAGATTAGATGCACAGTCTCATCACCGGTTGTGAAGATATTTTAAGTATATGATTTGTGACACATGTCTTCCGTATGTGGATCTCATCCATACATATATATCATATCTAGTATACTAATGGGATTCGGCTCATCTCATGAACTATCATGTCATATGTATTGGTTATGTGCATAAAGTAATAAAACACCATTCATCTCATGAATGGAAAACACAACTTTATTGATAAATAAAAAAATTAATCAATTTATTACATCATCTAATGGATTGAGACCACACAAACTAACAATCTCCCACTTGGACTTAATCCCAGTCTTGGTTGCATCTCATGCCCATCCCGTCTACATATTGCTCAAAGACTTTGGTAGTCAAAGGCTTAGTAAAGGGATCTGCTAGACTTTCTGCAGAGACTATCTTGGTGATAGCTAAATCACCTCTCTGCACAATCTCTCTGACCAAGTGACACTTCCTCTGTATGTGTTTTTGGCTCGTATGACTCCTGGGCTCCTTGGACTGAGCGATTGCCCCGCTGCTATCACATTAAACTGTGAGCGGCTGTCGTGCTAAAGGTACCACCCCTAGTTCCAGAAGGAATCTCTCGAGCCATACTACTTCCTTAACTGCTTCAGAAGTCGCTACATATATAGCCTCCGAGGTGGAATCAGTGGTACACTCTTGTTTAATACTCCTCTAGCTTATAGCTTCGCCATCATGCATAAACACATAACTAAAGGTTGATTTCCTAGAATCCTTATCTAACATGAAGTCAGAATCTGTGTATCCGACTGGAATTAGCTCATCATTGCCGTAAATCAACATGTAATATCTAGTCCTTCTCAAGTATTTGAGAATACATTTTACAGCATTCCAATGGTCAGGTCCTGGGTTAGACTAATATCTGCTGACCAGGCCCATTGCATGACAAATATCTGGTCTAGTACATAGCATAGCATACATGAGACTACCAACAACCGAAACGTACGATATCGACCTCATCTGCTCCTTTTCCTCAGGTGTGTTGGGACACTGATCATTGGAGAGGAGCACTCCATGCCTGAAAGGTGTGATGCCCTTCTTGGAGTCTTGCATAGCAAACCGTATCAGTACCTTATCTATGTACGCGGCTTGAGATAAGCCAATCATCCTATTTTTCCAGTCTCGATGGAGTTTGATCCATAGGTTGTATCTAACTTCTCCCAAATCTTTCATATCAAAAGTCTTGGCTAACCAAACTTTCACTGTTAATAACATTCCTATATCTTTCTCGAGGAGAAGGATGTCGTCGACATATAATATAGGAAAAACTACCATGTCACCTTCACTTTTCATGTACACACATGACTCATCCGGATTCAGACAAAACCAAATGACTTGATTGCCTAGTCAAAATGGATGTTCCACCTTTGGGATGCCTGCTTTGGTCCATAAATAGACTTCTGCAGCTTGCAAACTCTTTGCTCTTGGTTTTTAGCTACAAAACCGTCTGGTTGCACCATATAAAAGTCTTCCTCAAGATGGCGGTTGAGAAATGCCGTCTTAATATCCATTTGCCAAATCTCGTAATTGAGATAAGTCACAATGGATAAGAGTATCCAAATGGACTTGAGCTTGGCTACGGGCGAGAAGGTTTCCTCATAATCAATACCCTTTTTCTGAGTATACCATTTCGCAACAAGCCTGGCCTTAAAGGTCTCCACTCTTCCATCTGGTCCTTTTTTCTCTTATAGACCCACTTGCACCCAATAGGTTTAATATTGGCAACAAGTCCACAAGTGTCCAGACCTGATTGGAGTACATAGACTCCATCTCAGCTTTCATAGCATCTTGCTAACGTCCCGAATCTATGTCATTGATTGCTTCATTATAGTTACAGGGATCTTGTTTCGGTTCTTCCGGGACTACCTCGTAAGACTCTCCCAAGAATGAGAACCTGTCAGGGGGTCTGACAATCATCCCACTACGATGAGGCACTGGTATAACTACTGGGTCTGGTAAAGGTGGTTCTTCCTCAAGTTTGGTCATACTTGGGTTGGAATTGATTTCTCTTGAATCTTTTCCAAGATCACCTTTTCTAAAGATTTTCGGTCTATCATATATTCTTCCTCTAGAAAAACAACATTGGTGCTCACCAGCACTTTCTGCTCTATGGGATTATAGAATAACCGACCTTTAGTTCCTTTAGAATATCCTACAAACGTACATACTTCTGACTTCAATTCTAGTTTATCCGTCTTAATCTTCTGCACGTGTGCCAGACAAACCCAAATGTGTAAATGTTGTAGACTAGGCTTTCACCCGGACCATAACTCCCGGGGGGTCTTAGGTATAGACTTAGATGGTACGAGGTTTAGTATGAACATCGCAGTATCCAAAGCATATCCCCAAAAGGATATATGTAGACCTGAGAAACTCAGTATAGACCTAATCATATCTAAAAGAGTTCGGTTCCTTCTTTCCGCTACTCCATTCTGTTGTCGCATTCCAGGAGCAGACAATTGAGATAGAATCTCATTCTTTGATAAGTATCACATAAATTCAGCAGAGAGATATTCCTCTCCTCAATCTGATCTAAGAGTCTTGATACTCTTACCTATTTGCTTTTCTGCTTCCGCTCGAAACTCTTTGAACTTCTCAAAAGCCTCGAACTTGTGGTGCATAAGGTATATGTATCCATATCTTGAGTAATCATCTGTGAAAGTGATGAAGTACTCATATCCTCCTCTGACTCTACATTTATGGGTCCACACACATCTCTATGCACTAATTCCAATAAATCTTTGGCTCTATTACCCTTAGATGAAAAGAGTCTTTTGGTCATTTTGCCTTCCAGACAGGACTCACAAACAGGCATTGGTTCTACCACTAATGAAGGCAAAATACCATCTTTCACTAGCTTGTTAATCTTATTTAGGTTTATATGACCTAGCCTCAGGTGCCAAAGTTTTGTTGGATTAGATGAAGGTGACTTTCTCTTTAATGATGGCCTATTAATTGTTTCGGTATCATGTATGTCATACATTATGGGAGTTAACAAATAAAGTCCATCGGTTACCTTGCCTGAACATATAAAAGTACCATTCTTCTTTATGATAACTTCAGTACCAAAAGTAATAGAATAACTTTTATTAACCAAACTAGAAACTGAAATTAAATTCCATCTTAAAGATGGTACTTATAAAGTGTATGACCAAACCAATTTATTATCTGAAAAACATGAAGTAATAACTCCCACTGAAACCGCCTCCGCCTTAGCATCAGATCCTAGGTTGACAATGATTTCTCCATCACTAAGCCTCTTGGTTTCCCTGAACCCCTGCAACGTATTACAGATGTGATTAGTTGCACTGGAGTCAACACACCAGGATTTTGAAGTACCAGTTGCAAAACTAACTTCAGAAATAAGTGACTCAATCATACCTGAGATCTTCTTCTTAGACAGATAATCAGGACAATTTCTTTTTCCAATGTCCTATCATACCACAATGGAAACACTTTCCTTTTGTCCCCGAACCCTTAGCCTTGGCCACACCACCATTAGGACCATTCTCCACCTTAGGACCTTTCGGAACTAATTTCTTCTTGCCTTTCCGCCCTTTCCCTTTTGGCTTGGACTTGGCAATTGACTTTTCTTTCATCAGGGCAGTTGGCTTCTTCTTCATAATCCCCTCAGTCGATACCAGCTGGCTAGACAGTTCTGCTAAAGTCAGATTCATCTTATTCATGTTATAATTGGCCTTGAAATTGTTGAAAGAATCTGGCAGCGAATCAAGGATTATGTCAATCTGCGATTCTGCATCAATCGCTGCCCCCAGTACATCAAACTCATTCAATGAGTCCATCATTTTCAGCATGTGGTCCTGTACTTGTGTGCCTTCCGCCATCTTGGTGCTAATAAGCACCCTCATAGCATCCTGCCTAGTAGGCCTGTCCTGTTCTGCAAACATCTCCTTTAACGCAGTCTTATAAGATGTTGGTGTTGTAAAACACTAGACATGGATGCCTGTATGTAACATATGGCCATCTCATCGTCTTTGGCCCATTTGGTGTAAAGGTCATTTTCTTCCTGTGATACGTCTGGCCCAGGCTCATCAAAGGGGGGTTTGGTAAGGACATATTTATATACTAAAGCAGTCAGTACAATATCCAGGTTCCGTTTTCAGTCTACATAGTTGGATCCCAACAACTTATTCTGGTTGAGGATGGTCGCAAGTGCATTGAAAGTATTTGAATTCATGCTCGAAAAATTGTAGCACATAACAATACATTTAATTAAAGAATATAAATGACATTAGGGTTTAGTATTCTACCAAATTTATGTGAGAATCCTTATAACCACTAAATTCAGAATACATCGGAATCTCAATCCCTTGGGGTCAACCTCCTTAGGGAGTGTGAATACCACCTAGATTGGTGCGGATCAAAGTTAGTGAAAATTAGGATTAAGACTAACTATCCATGATCCCCATCATTCATTATCATCTAGGTATCTCATACAAAGTAATATATGACTCCCGATTATCTTCGATTTCTAAAATACATGAGACAAATATTTAGGGATACTACATCATTATTTTAGTTAAGTGTGACCCACAAACTAGCATTGCATGACAACCATTGCGAGCAGCTCCTCCTTGGGGAGTGAACCCCCACCCCGTCTCACCAACTCTATCCATAGGAGATGCATATCTAGTAACCAGACAAATAAAAGCCCTTCGTGGGTAAAGGCCATTCTCAAGATGGTGAGAGGCTAATACTTTCTTTACAATGGACCTATGATGGAAAACCACGAGGATTTTTTAATTTAAATGCCTCGCTCCCATTTAATATTTTAAAATTGAGGATTTCCTTATAGGTATATGGGCCCACACATATAGACCTCAAATCATCTCATGATATGACTAATGATTGGTTCCAAGTCAAGTTATTTTAAGGAAAGTCCAATTTCTAAGATTAATGTTACCAATGGGTCTATCTCATGGGTCCACCAACACTAATTAATACTCTTTCCAAAAGTTAATTTGATTTGACCAATTTTGGAAACTACTATGTTTGGACTAGATTTAAAAACATTCTATAAAAGCAACCATTCACAAATAGAAAGTGCAAAAATAAAAACTAGTCCTCTCCTCCACATGGCCCAAGCGGAATAAACTTCTTGGACTTTCCAAAACTTTGGGATTCCTCAAACTCTTTGGGCATCTCAAAAAACGCTTTTGGTTTTCTTCAAACTCTTTGATAAGGAGTCCAACTTCACTTTTCTTCTCCATCTCGGACATCGCCATAATTTACAAATTTAGAAAATTACATGAATTCCTATGTCTCAACAATGAGACTTACATGGTAATCTAAATATGGAAATAAAAGGGCTATAGAAAAATTCACCGTGCCTTGCCCTTTCATGGGAAACCAAGGAAACCTTGATGCCCTTTACACTTAGCCTCAAATAAAAGAAAATAAAAGACTTGTGGGCCACATGGAAAGGACAAGATAACCTGCATGTTAGTATCTCATACATCCATACAAATCACAAAACTAGGCTGCTAAACAATGCCGGAAAAATAGGACACCAAAGTAGACCCGAAACTAGAAAATCTGAATTTTGAACCTGCTGTTACAGTGTCCCTAGTCGACCTGCACCGGTCGACCAGGCATGAAGCCAGGTCGACCGTACTGACAAACATCAGAATTTTGGGTTTTCTGTTTCGCGTCCAAACATCTCTAAAACTCTTCTGAAGTGTTTCAATGGCTTCCTACCATCCTTCCATTATTGTTAAATCCTTTTGTGACTATCCAAACATGGATCTACTAATAAACCAAGCAAATCCATCAAAACTGATCCGCACATAGCCCTTGCTCTAACCTCTTCGCATCTCATGCAAAGATCAGAACAAGATTACTAATCTAACATGATTAGAGATGAGGTATGGCTCTGATACCAATTGTTGGAAGTAGGTGGGCCTCGTGAATAGGTTTTCAAAACTTTTGACCCACTTTACTCAGGAATCAAGTACCCATAAGGCCATAAACCACATCCAGGATGCATTCACTCAATCTCATCAATCATGTACAACAATAAACTCTATCTAGAAGATAGAAACCAGCAACAATCAAGCAACCAAAAATCTACAACATTCAATGAAATAGATTATACCTTCGGAGCCCAGTAGTGCTCTAATGGAGTTGAAGACAATTAACTTGAACAAAAACTCTTCTTATAGCGAATTAGGATATCCAAGACATTGTTTTCTTCCACGCTATAACTCGCTTTTAGATCTCTTTTCTCAAGAAGAATGGTGGGATATTCAAGTGAAAACCAACTAGAAGCTCTTAAGGAACTAGAAGAGAAACTAGAAGAGAGAAAGAAAAAGTGGGTGTGCAACAACTTGCATAAGGGGCTGGGCGTGATCCTCCTTAGAATAGTAGCGGACGTCTTGTCCCTAAAAACCCCTATTTATAGTTTTTCAATCTTTTCTCTTACTAACTGAAATAGAAGTCTCCCACAATAATTAGTAACTTACTCTTCCTACTATTACCACTATTAGAAGTCTCAATTTAAATAGAAATAATAACTTTCTAACTCCTTCCTTTTAAGAGTTCAAGTAGAATTAGTAATTATCTAATAACTTAGGCTAGCGTGGGGAGCACTAGGGATTCTATAGAAAACTGGGTCCAACTGGGACACCGTGATCCCACATCTCATGTGCAATCCGGGCCCACAGTTAATTCCAAATAACACCATTATATAAATGCAATTACAATCCAGTTTTAGGATTAAATTACAAAGAAGACCCTAAACTTCCTTATGACCACAAGTAGGCCCCTCTATCAATATCCATTGATTAATTGGATTAAACATGTCCCTTCCAATCTTAGATCCACATCTTATTATCCTTGAGACCAAATTAATCACAGTGATCATTAGTACCATCCAATTAACTCTTAATCAAGATGGGTGCACACTTACTAATGATAAATCCATTAATTGGCACAAGGGGATAATATAGATGGATTCCATCTCGAACATTAAATGTTCCCACAGTCCTACTACCACGTACCCAAGACACCAAGGTGTTGACTTACAGCTGGCCTCACTCATTGGTGACTCAAAGCAAATGAATAGATAGAAACTTGAGTTCATCACTTACTCAGGATTGAGAGCCTATTGCTAGGGAATTATGAGAGCAGACCTTAGAATAAAGACAATATTCCATAAGGCACTTCTCTTGGTCCTTCAATATATCCAATGTACCAGCACCATGATCCAGAATCTTACATTCTGATGATCGAAACAAATCACACTATCTCATAATGATCAAAGTGTTGCAACCTTATCAGATGAGATGCCCAGTCTCTTCACCGGTTGTGAAGATATTTTAAGTATAAGATTTGTGGCACATGTCTCCCGTATGTGGATCTTATCATACACATATATTATATCTAGTATACTAATGGGACCTAGTTCATTTCATGAACCATCATGTCATATGTATTGGTTATGTGCATAAAGTAATAAAACACCATTTATCTCATAAAAGGAAAGCATAATTTTATTGATAAATAAAGAAATTAATCAATTTATTATATCATCTGATGGATTGAGACCACTGGATTAATGAAATAAATCAATCCGTATGATCCCCTGTATTAAGGTCATACAATCTAACACATACCTAATATCAAATTGTGATATAACGATGGACCTTTTTGCCAGTTGAGCATTGAGAGAACTTGCTTTTGTGATAAGGACCTGTAAGAGGTTGATCCTCGAAATTAGGTAGACTGTGTTGGAAAGAAGATAGTGACGTAGCTCTTGCACGGCGAACATCACTGCAAAGCATTCATTTTCAACTAGAGAGTAGCGTTGCTTTGCACCTACCAACATACGACTGTGGTAGAGAGCAGCTTCTTTTGCTCTATTATTTTCTTATGCAAGTAGAGCACCCAAAGAATGATCGAGCACTCATTATGTACAAGATGAATGGTTTTTTCAGTGTAGGGGCAACCAACGCTGGAGGTTTGGTTAGGTATGACTTGATATCTTGAAATGTAGCTTCACATTCAGCATCCCAAACAGAGTCTACTCCTTTCTTCACTAACCTAGAGAATGGATGACACTTCCTCGAAAGATTAGAGATGAACCGTCGGATGTATGCCAATCTTCCTTGTAGTCATTTTAATTTTTTTAAGGTTCTTGGCAAGGGCATTTCTAGAATAGCCTTGACTTTAATGGGGTCAAGTTCTATTCCAGCAGCTTTCCGAACTAGGAATCTGAGGAATTTACCCGACGAGACACCGAAGAAACACTTTAGAGAATTCATTCACAATTTGCGTTTGCAAAGTCAGAGGAAGACTTCTTAAAGATCTTTGAGATGCTCCTATTTTCTTCTACTTTTGATGACGAGGTCATCAACGTAACATTTAACTATCTTGTACTGCATATCTTCAAATATCTTCATCATAGCCCTCTATAATGTTGCATCAACATTTTTCAGACCAAATGGTATAACAGTGTAGCAATACTCGCCAAATGGGTTCCAAAATGATGTGTGATTTTCATCTTCGGGATGCATCTTTATCTTATTGCAGGCAGAGAAGTCATCCATGAATGTCATTCTCTCAAATCCGCAAGTGTTGTCAATCATCACCTCCAGTATAGGGAGCGGGAATTCATATTTAGGTCATGCACCATTTAGGTCTCTATAGTCAATACAGACCTTGATCTGCCCCGTTTTTTTTTTTTTTTTTGTCACGGGGACAATGTTGGCCAACTATTTAGGATGTTGTTCCTCACGGATGAAGCCAACACTTTTGAATTTTTGAACTTCTTCAATTTTATCCATCATATCAGGAGGGAATTTTCTTTGTCCTTATTTAACGAGCTTGATATCTTTTTGTAGATTGAGCCTGTGGACTGCTATTTTGGGGTCTAAACCAGGCATTTTGGTATAAGACCATGCAATACAATAAACAAACTCACGAAGAAAAGTGATATACTCGGATAAGTCATCATCCTTTATATTCTTCCTTATGAATACAGGACGTGGGTTATCTGGTGTTCCCAAGTTTATCTTTTTAACAGGATCTTCTGTTAGAAGGTTTGAAGGTGGTTCCTCCACAATAATTTCGTAGGCTTCCAACTCAACTAAATCCTCTAGAGTATCAAGGACATTTTATGTCCATGGATTTTCTTGATTGGTAATCTTCTCGAGATTTGCTATGAGATGGTCTCAATCACCTGTCGAAATTAGGTCAAAGTAGGGTACTTCTTTTGGAGACGATGGCTCTTCTGGACCCAAAGACCACATATGTCGGATCGGGTCCCACGGGCCTAATCCGGGATCGGGACTAAAGGAGGACAGATAAATGAATGAATGATATAATCCGTGTGTTATGAATTAATTTAAATCAAAACGTATACGAGTCTATCAAGGATGCCACTCGTACACGCGATTTCCCATAGGTGTCCGCGGTGAGGATATCACATCAACATGAACATTTCTTTTAAAGTGCGGAAGCGTGTAGCAAATCTAATTCATACATTCATGTCCAAGATAACAAAATTAACACATATTTAATACCAGTATCAAAATGAGCAATGGTCAATGGCTAAGTTCCAAAAGTAAGTTAAGGTTTATAACAAAATCATTTAATTACAACTTCCCAAAATAGAGGCCAACAAAGGCCAATATAAACAAATGTCTTTTCCCCAAAAGAATGGTTAAACCTAACCCAAAATGTTACACAACTCGGACAGCCGAATGTCTAAACGACATCATCGGCATGCCACTCCACTAAACGTTACGGTTCTCCGACCGCCTCCTCATGCTCCTCCTCGGGACAACCGACGACGGGACCTGAGTACCAAAACAAGGGTCAAACACGACGGATTGGCAAATGGGTGAAAAGATATAACAACAATTGAAATTACCTTGGAAAACATTTTCAACCTGTTAAAACAATAAATCTCATAAAACAGGATGATCATTTAGTTGAAACATAAATGCAATATGTAAGGTATCCAAGGAAAACGGGAAACAACAAGACGGCAACCACATGAAGCTAAGTCCTCTATCACCAAAGTGACAGAGCATATCGGGATGTTGACCTCAGTCACTGAAGTGAGGAATGTAAGTCCATGGATCCGAACCCTAGAGGGGGGGTGAATAAAGTGAGCTTCTAATTAGTGACCAATTATGACAAATTCTAACTTTTTTAAAATCAATTAGTCACAAGTGATGATATAGAACAAAAGTAGGGAAGATAACAAAAACAATCATCACAAAACATACACCATAACACAAGGATTTATAGTGGTTCGGCCTCAATGCCTACATCCACTACCAGCTTGTGATCCAACACCCCACCGGATTTCCACTAATTATGCTTTTCAATAGGCTAAGCAATAACCTTTACAATATGCTTTCCAAGGCTAAGCAATAACCTCTTACACTATGCTTTTCTAGGCTAAGCAATAACCTCTACAACCAAAAGGTTGGTTATCTCTCTAAGTAGTGTCTAGAATACACTTGATGGAGATACAATTATAGCTCAATACAATGCCTCTTAATTAGGCGGATATAAAAGTGACAATCTAATTCAAACACACACACACACTATGAATGCAAAGATGAATGCACAATGTGTATGTATGATGTCCTCAATCAATTTGAAAATTAAAGCTCATAAATGTATGCCAAAGGGTTTTAAAAGTTTTAGCTCATAAAAACATTTATGATTGAGGTAAGAATGCTAATCACATGTTAAAAACAACTTGTAAAAGATATACCTATCTAGTTCAAGCAAGTTGTGAAAGTTTAAGAACAAAACATGTGATGCATAAGGATTTCAATCAAATTAACAATGAAGCTTAATATATGTATGCTTAAAGCATTTGAAAGTGTAAAACACAAAAATAGATTTGATTGAAATTAAGGGACAAATTACATGTACTTAAAATACAACTTGAAAATGATATACCTATCAAAGCTAAGCAAGTTGTAAAACTTTAAAACAAAAGCACATATGATTTGTGAAGTTGTTGAATCCAAAACATAAGATAGATTTGAAAGTGATTTTCTTATGATGAAAAACAACAACCAAAGATTCAACCAAGTATAGGAATCATGTTTACATATAATTTCAAAGATGTTTACAAAAAAACATGATTTACTTAGATATACCAATTTAAGTACTACTTGGTTTGAATCAAAATGTTGCATCCAAAACAATAAATCAATTCAAAACATATGCATGTTAAGGATACAACAAATCATAGTTTATCATGCTAGAAAAGATTTACCAATAATTAAAACAAAGCATGAAAACATATGATTAAGAAAAGTAAAGCTTACTTAGAGATTTAACTTCATTAATCCAAGTTTTAGCTTTCCAAATGTCCCTTAGCCATCCTTAGCTCATTCCCCTTTGATTGGCCTCAAAACATCTCAAGGAGGGCCTCTTTGTTCCTCAAAATTTCTTTAGGAATGAGCTTCTTTTTATAAAAAAAAAAAATGCCCAACGGCTAGTCCCCGGTCGACCTGGTACCTTGCCCGGTCGACCAGGCCTTAAGGGTCAAAAATCTGACAGTTTGAAAAGAAGCCTAACGGCTCTTTGCCCGGTCGACCCGCAATGTGTGCGGTCGACCGGGTCCATGGGTTCGGTTGACCGAGCACACTGCAGGTTGACCCGGGCCCCAGGGACCAAATTCCCCAAAAATGCATATTAAAAGGTAATTTTCTTGTGGGGTCTTTGGGCCATTAAATCAAGCTTGGAAACATGATTTTAATTCAATCTAAGTACTTTTAAAATCATGAAACATAAAAGCCTAAAATGATTTGAAAGATTTAAAACATAGGCTAACTTGATTCATAAAACTTCTTTTCAAATTAAAATGCATCCAATCAAAACATTCATGAAACATATGATTTACAAGATTTAAAACAATGCATGAGTAAATCAAGATTTCAAGATTTTCTAAATCAATGCAAGTGTGAAAATTCGAATGATGCTAAAATGATAATGCATCCATCAAATTGCAATACGCAAAATTCCTAACAATCTCCCCCTTTGCAATTTGATGTTAAACCTTACTCAACACCGAATTTACACACTGAGTCTTCAGCTCCCCCTAAGCTGGACAAGTCTTGAAATCTCTTGGATGCTTCTTCACTTAGCTTGGGCTCTAGTTCTTTTTCTTCAATCTTCTTGATGCTTGGAGCTTGATCATTCTTCAAGCTTTCTTTTCAATAGTCAAGCATCTTCTTTAGCTCCCAAGCTTTCACTTCTTTCACTCTCCCCTTTGACCATGCACTCTCTCCTTTTGGCAAGATATGCATTCTCTCCCCCTATAGAAGATCATACAATATCTTCCCTTAGGATGTATGGACATACTCTCCCCCTGAGACAACTTGATTGCTCTCTTCCCCTTTGACATTAAATTGCAAAGGTACATACACACATGAAATAAGGAAAGTACCTTTTAGTAGCACCTGTTAACAAAAGAAAACGAAAATGAAATACATAACAGGCCATCATTTATGGTTAGAAGTCTCTAAGGGTTCAAAGCTAATACAAAGGTCAATTTGATCAAAACTAATACTTCCTATGAAGGTTTACACTCCCCCTCAATCCATTCTCTCCTTTTGTCAAACTTTTGACAAATATTTAACTATTTGGAGCAAGAAGAAGATGGTTTTACCAATTGAGGAAAAACTTCAAGGAAAAAATTAGACATATATAACTATAGAGCTTAATATGATCAAATTGCCAATATAAAGAGCAAGGCCATGGAGAAAAGCGATCATGGATACCAATTGGAATATATATAAAACAAATATACCAATTGAGATTGAAGGATATGACTATTAAAACAATCACTCTAACATGGAGTTAAAAAGAATATAACTATTAGGAAAGATCCAAATTAGAGCTATCTATGATGTTATGGGGTTTACTAAACATAGCATCAAACATTTTAACTATGAAAATCATATGCTATGAAAGTTTTGAAATCATTTCATCCAATCTTTAAATATGACTATCAAGTGCAAAATGAGTGAAATGAAATTCAAACATGAAGTCAACCTCAACTATTAACCAACCAATATTATGATCACATAAACATGGTGGTCATGAGATTTACCTATATGAGCAAGAGAGGTGGCAAACATGAAAATTATGATGCTAATGGAATGTGACATGGAATGAAAATATATAACTATAAAGTTCAATCCAATGTACATGGTCTATCACATTCTCAAGATATGACATCAATTGGATATTACAACAATCGAAAATTATACCAATTGAAACCAATTGAATTTGAAAACATGATTAAGAGCAAGGATGCGACAAACACAAAATTCCATCAAGCATCATAAATGGATATTCATCACTTTTAAAGATATAACTAATGAGCATAGTGATGAACATGATAAATTGCATAAAAGAATAGAACTATATGATCAAAATGCAAATCTATCATGATAATATTGCAATCAAAGGATTTTGAAAACCATGAGATATAACATGAAGACAAAATCAAATGATCACAAAGAAACATTGCATTTTAAGAGATGTGACTATATAGAAACACAATGCAAATGTAATAAGACCAACAATAAGATATAACTAAAAAGAATAGGTTGGTCTAGAGAGGTTCAAGGCCTTAGGGATAGTCTAAATATCGATTCACTTAAGGTCTTTAAAAGGTTGTCCTTGAGAGATCACTTTGAAGTCCCACCAACTCTTGGAGATTCAACTCAAAAAAGTTTTAAAGTGGTGAAAAGATTCTTTGGGGAAATAAAGAGCTAGGAAGGAAAAATCATTTTACGACCATAGTGGAAATCATTTTAATGATATGCAATAAAACACAACACTAGGGTTCTAATCTAGATAAGGATCAACTCCGGGTTGTTTAGCCCTATAAAGGAGTAACCCGCTTTGATACCACTTGTAAGTCCATGGATCCGAACCATAGAGGGGGGGTTAATAGGGTGAGCTTCTAATTAGTGACCAATTATGACAAATTCTAACTTCTTTAAAATCAATTAGTCATAAGTGATAATATAGAACTAAAGTGCGGAAGATAACAAAAACAATCATCACAAAGCATACACCATAACACAAGGATTTATAGTGGTTCGGCCTCAATGCCTACATCCACTACCAGCTTGTGTCCAACACCCCACCGGATTTTCACTATTTATGCTTTTCAATAGGCTAAGCAATAACCTTTATAATATGCTTTCCAAGGCTAAGCAATAACCTCTTACACTATGCTTTTCTAGGCTAAGCAATAACCTCTACAACCAAAAGGTTGGTTATCTCTCTAAATAGTGTCTAGAATACACTTGATGGAGATACAATTATAGCCCAATACAATGCCTCTTAATTAGGCGGATATAAAAGTGACAATCTAATTCACACACACACACACACACTATGAATGCAAAGATGAATGCACAATGTGTATGTATGATGTCCTCAATTAATTTGAAAATTAAAGCTCATAAATGTATGCCAAAGGGTTTTAAAAGTTTTAGCTCATAAAAACATTTATGATTGAGGTAAGAATGCTAATCACATGTTAAAAACAACTTGTAAAAGATATACCTATCTAGTTCAAGCAAGTTGTGAAAGTTTAAGAACAAAACATGTGATGCATAAGGATTTCAATCAAATTAACAATGAAGCTTAATATATGTATGCTTAAAGCATTTGAAAGTGTAAAACACAAAAATAGATTTGATTGAAATTAAGGGACAAATTACATGTACTTAAAATACAACTTGAAAATGATATACCTATCAAAGCTAAGCAAGTTGTGAAACTTTAAAACAAAAGCACATATGATTTGTGAAGTTGTTGAATCCAAAACATAAGATAGATTTGAAAGTGATTTTCTTATGATGAAAAACAACAACCAAAGATTCAACCAAGTATAGGAATCATGTTTACATATAATTTCAAAGATGTTTACAAAAACATGATTTACTTAGATATACCAATTTAAGTACTACTTGGTTTGAATCAAAATGTTGCATCCAAAACAATAAATCAATTCAAAACATATGCATGTTAAGGATACAACAAATTATAGTTTATCATGCTAGAAAAGATTTACCAATAATTAAAACAAAGCATGAAAACATATGATTAAGAAAAGTAAAGCTTACTTAGAGATTTAACTTCATTAATCCAAGCTTTAGCTTTCCAAATGTCCCTAGCCATCCTTAGCTCATTCCCCTTTGATTGGCCTCAAAACATCTCAAGGAGGGCCTCTTTGTTCCTCAAAATTTCTTTAGGAATGAGCTTCTTTTTATAAAAAAAAAATGCCCAACGGCTAGTCCCCGGTCGACCTGGTAACTTGCCCGGTCGACCAGGCCTTAACGGTAAAAAATCTGACCATTTGAAAATAAGCCTAACGGCTCTTTGGCCGGTCGACCCGCAGTGTGTGCGGTCGACCGGGTCCATGGGCTCGGTCGACCGAGCACACTGCAGGTCGACCCGGGCCCAGGGACCAAATTCCCCAAAAATGCATATTAAAAGGTAATTTTCTTGTGGGGTCTTTGGACCATTAAATCAAGCTTGGAAACACGATTTTAATTCAATCTAAGTGCTTTTAAAATCATAAAACATAAAAGCCTAAAATGATTTGAAAGATTTAAAACATAGGCTAGCTTGATTCATAAAACTTCTTTTCAAATTAAAATGCATCCAATCAAAACATGCATGAAACATATTATTTACAAGATTTAAAACAATGCATGAGTAAATCAAGATTTCAAGATTTTCTAAATCAATGCAAGTGTGAAAATTCGAATGATGCTAAGATGATTACGCATCCATCAAATTGCAATACACAAAATTCCTAACAAGGAAATGCAACATAAATAATATGTACATATATATATAATAAATACGGGACATGACCACGATAGCGAACCGGGCATCGGGAACCACAATAGCAATCTGCAGCATCGGGACAATACCACGGTAATAACCGGGTAGCGGGATCCAAACTGCAGCTGGCGGGACGGGAAGGGGATTTCCAAGTCGGTGGATCAGACCGGCAAGGTTATCCAAGCTTAGTGGTGCTGACTCATAGGTCAAATATCATAAATCGAGACATGTACAAAATTCATGTGATGCACTTATATAAACAGGTGGGACAGGGTGCTCAAAGGCACAAACATCATTTTAAACAGGAAGTGCATATCAAGGTCAGCAAAATGCTACAGTCGCAAATTCAATGTTTTCGGGAATGGTAAATCATAATTCAAGAGGTTCGGGACAAATATCGGGATTCGAAATTCTACCAAGTGAATAAAGGTCCCGTATGTCATATACAATAAAAATTGGCACTCCTTAAGTTTGGGGACATTCCGGGCTCTTTATACACCTTAGGATTTTCAAAACTTAAATGAAAACTTGTGATTTGATTTCTCGTTTCAAATGGGTGTTATACAATGGTTACAATCGGGTTCCCAGCAGACGCCTCTCAATCAAATAAACATTTCATTTTTGTTCACAGATTAGTCCTAGGTGAACAGTGCTTATCGCTCGAGCGGACAGGAAGTTCGCTTGAGCGATGAGCTCTTTCTGGGAGAGTTCGCTCGAGCAGATAACGGGTTCGCTCGAGCGAACATGTTGGCTCAAGCGAATAAATGGTTCGCTCGAACTAACAATATTCTGTGATGCCTAATGAAATTTCTGAGAGAATTCACTCGAGCGGATAAAGGGTTCGCTCTAGCGAACATGTTGGCTCAAGCGAACAAAAGGGTCGTTCGAACTAACAAGGTTCTATGAGAGCCTGATACAATTCTGGGAGGGTTCGCTCGAGCGAATAAAGGGTTCGCTCGAGCGAACTGTCCACTGGAATGGTTTGGAACCTGTTCTGGACAGTTCACTCGAGCGACCACCAGATTCGCTCGAGCGAACTGCCCAAAAATGGGTTCCGGGACAGTTCTGCTCCCTTCTATTTCTCTTCTTACAACTCCCTTAGCCACATTTTCACTCCACATGGGAGGCTTAATACTCCTTTCTAACATCATTCAAGTTCCACATCAACACTTCCATAATCATTAATCAAAACACCTTCTTCTCCTCCATCTCATTCAACCATAAGGAGGAAAGAAAATCCCAATCACAAGGAGTCATTTAAACCATAATCAAGCAATAAATGAAATCTACCAACCACATTTCCAAAATCATTAAATGAACTAATAAGAGTCATTAATGCACATTTATTTCAAATCAATGCAATTCAATAAACATGGGCAAGAAAGACAAACCAACATATTTTTCAGAAAACATTAAAGTGATTAAATTCATCATTTCATCCACTTGCCTCAGTCCAAGCTAAGCAAAAGATCTTCTAATCACCCTCTCAAGCTAAAAACCAACAATCTCTACAAAACCCCCCAAACAAACCCTGAAATGATCAAACAATGAAATAGAAGGAGTGAGCTTCCAATATTGAAAATGGAGCTCCTCAAGGGCAAGAAGAATATATATCTAAGAGATTAGGAAGAAAACTTACTTATGGAATCTCCAAATAGAGAGAGTTAGCTCAAAGGGGATCTTGGAAATGGAGATTTTCTTCAACAATGGTATCAATGGGAAGCTCTAAAGATGGTGATGAAGATGGTAGAGTCCATTTCTCAAGAGATGCAAGGTTGGTGGTGTTGTGATAATGGAAAAGCAAGAAGAAGAACAAAGAAGAAGAAAACCCTAGGCAATAAGACAGTTGCTAGAAAAAGAGAAAGAAGAGAGATGGGTTCCTTATATAGAAGAGGAGAGTGGGCTCTACCCCTTAGGAAACTTGGAAGGCTGAAATAGTAGTTTTCGGGACCTCGGATGAAAATGACGAAGAACGAAGAAATGATTGTTGAAATTTCTAGTTTCCAAGAAGCATATGTTTCGCGGGTTTCGGGAATATTAAATATTGGGTCCAGATATAGTGTAAAAAGACTGTTTTGCCCTCAGTGTAATGGAAGTTGGGTTTTGGGATTCGGGACGGGGACGGGATCAACACAAAAGTTGTAGAAATTGACGAGATTAATAAAACGGGATAAAAATAAAAATCCAAAGAATCTCAATTAATCCCCCAAGTACACGCAAAGTCATAAAAGGAACCCCAAAAGGGCCCCACTAATCACAAAGGCACTCAAAATTTCTCAAAGCTATAACAAAGCTATTCTAAACCCAAACTAAACCAAAACACACTAAACACGCTTAGAACTAAAACACAACTTAATCAACACTAATCGGGGTCACTCGGGTCGGGGTCGTAAGAATATGTTTGATTTTAGTCCTGGACATAGCTTTGGAAATTTTGAGAGCGTTTAGTGTTAGTCAGACATGCTCAGGGATGCCCTAAGTGCACGTGCAAGCATGAGAGGATCATTTTGGTTTTCCGATTTAATTATGGTTTCGATTTCATTTGAATGGGTTTATTATTTCCTAAAACTTTCGTTTTCAGCCCGTCTGTGTTTGAAGCCCAAAAACCTGAGTTTTGGCCCAAAAAGGGTAAAATTGACTATTCACACCCAAATCTGGACACGAATTTTGAAATCTCAAAACCATGCCAAATTTATCCTTTCCAGAAACTAGATTTTTCGAGGGTCATTTTATCCTTCTTCGTCGATCTCGTTTGGGGCCCGCAAGACCATGTTTTTGTCAGCTCAAGTTTTAGACCTGTTGGGCCCCACTTCCAGGCCACTTAACTCACCTTCTCCCTCATTCACGTTCATTCTCATTTTCCTGCAACTTTTCAAAAACCAGAGCTGTGAGAGAGCTCCTTCCCCCTTCACTTCTTCCACTTGCATGCCCTAGCTAGAAGCCTCCAAATGCAAATCTAAGACCACCATCTTCTTCCTCTCATCTCAAGCTTTCTATTGTTGTAATTTGCTTGGAGTTTCCAATTGGTCAACCTCTTCATCTTCTTCCTTGCTTCTTGTTTGGACATCTCTAGGTAAGAGCTTCAGCCCGTCTCTTCAATGGAGTCTTTTTGGCTCCTAAGGAACCCATTTTTCATACATGCAACACCCATTTCAAAATGGGTTCTTTGTTTTCAAAATTCATTTAGGTTTTTGAGATGTTTTCTTGTAGATCTTGGTTCAGCTATAGAGAGTGATGTTTGAGGAGGTATTTGTGTTACATTTTAGACCAAGGCAAGTGATTAATTTAAGTTCCTTGATGCATTAAAACATTTGATGTACATTTTGTTTGCAAAGTGCATTCAATTATGCTTGATAAGCTTTCAAGACATGTGTTTGTCAATTCATCATAGCATGGTTTCATTTCTATATACATGTTGTGTTATTTACTCTCCAAAGTTCTTGAATGGAAGCTCCATCACTTGTCTTGTAAGTGGTTTTGTTTTAGTGTAATATGGGTTGTTGATGGGAGAAATGGAATGGGTGTGGAGAGAGCAAGAGGCTCCTTCTCTTTCTAGACATGGTTTTGTAGGAGAGGGGATTTGATTCCCCGGGTTTGGACAAAAAAATGAGTCTTTTTCTGTAATTCTGGGCACTCAGCTCGAGCCAAACTTTAGTTCGCTCGAGCCAAGGGACTTCTGGGAAGCTAGGGCCGAGTGAACCTTTATTCGCTCGAGCCAAAGAGGTTCTGTGAGCAGTTTGCTGAGCGAACTTTTGTTGGCTCGAGCGAATTGCTCCGGGCTTAGGATGATCATTTTTCCGAAAGCCATAACTTTTGACCCATTCGTCTGAATTTGGAGTTCTATATACCGTTGGAAAGCTCTTGAAGCATGGAATCCAATGGTATACTTATCTTAATGATCAGAGATTGGAAAAGGAACTGGGTATTGGATCAATGAACCAAGCCCTTATCTCTTTTGAAAAGAGTTCTTAGGTGGTTGTGGACCTAGTTTTGGACCTTAGCATTGGATCCTTGAACCTCAATTTGAGCCCAATGGATTCCTAATGTTAGAGGGTGTTTTTTGCACACCGACTACTTGGAAAATGGGACTTCTGATGGGGTTTGATGAGAATGAAAAGTAGAATATGTTATGGGGCTTTTAGCTTGACATTGTGAAATTGAAATACAAAATGTATGCTAACTTCGGGGGGCACCAATCCATTTTATTTTCAGATATTTGGGTTTCAATTACACAAGGGTCAACCAAAGGTCTTTACATGTGCTTGATGGACCTTGTTCTTGAACTTGAGTTTTGACACAACAAATATAGTCATGTATTCGTTTTGAATTTCAAGTATAAGCTCATTTGAAGATTTGTTTCAAGAATTAAATGGGGATCACTTCTTAAGTGTGTTATGCATATAATTTATGCATTTTGCTAGTCGCGCCTTGTCTCATTTTGATAAGTGATTTTTCCTTAAATTTGATCTGTTTAGAACGTGCATCGTTTATTTTGTGCATTCATGAATTCAAGTGAACACCACTGAGCTTAAACTGCACCTTCAGTCTGATCCACTGTCCGGGGGTCCTTAAACTTGTGGACTATATGCAGATTAGTCATGTATTATATTACACATCGTGCGTGTTTCCAGTCCCCCGGCCAGCCTCCCTGTCTACCTTGTGTGGCGTGGGAATCGTCTTCTTGTGTGTCGTACTTGTCGTGCGTGCTTACTCTTGTCATCATGTCTGATAGACAAAAGGATGCGCTCAATGTGGATAAACTGTTCATGATATTACATGTATTCATGATAGTTTTGGTTTTTTATCTTCGATATGTACGTTAGTCATGCATTTGTTTTAATCCAGTAAATCGTTTTAGTTTTGTTTCTTCAAACATCTATTGTTCAATGCACATGCCTAAATTGATTACCTGTCAAACTGTTGTGTTTGATGCTTCTTATTTTGGTGCCCAGGTGCATGTGATGTTGCCTTTGAGGAGGAGCGTCAGGAGGAAGTTGTTGAGCCACCCCCAACTCGAGAGTGGCAGCCCGACAACGTCAATTAGACGTCGGGTGGGATCATGAGATTCAATACATTTTGTTGGGTGTCTTCTTTGAACTTTTGGGATTGTATTGGCCTTTGTTGGCCTCTTATGGAATTGTAAACTTAACTTTATCGAACTTTTGCTAACTCTTACAACCCGAACTATGATGAGAATGCTATGTTATATTTCCTTCTTCTGATATCTTAACCTTGATGCTATTACTCATGCACTTGAAAACATTATTCATGCTTTGTCTTGATGTGATTTGCTACATGCTTCTACAAACTTGATCATGCGAGTTAGTCCTCGTGTCTCAGGATCCTCACCGCGGGAACTTGTGGGAAATTCAAATTAACGCACATCGCGGGCTCAGGCCTCAGTCCGAGGTCGTGATGGTGCACCCAAGTCCTCTGCCAATCCCGTTTCGTCGATTTCCACCTCTCGAATCAAAACTTGAAACTCCAGAACCTTCAACAACTAAAACAGAATCATAAATACCCCTAATCCACTTCTTAGTCAACATATAAATTGAATTAAACTGAACAGATTAAAATCACACTTAACCAATCACTTAGGTGTTGAAACCATCAAACTTAGGTTGTCCACACACTAAGATTAGATCAGACTTCCCCATTAGATAGATTATAGCCTTAGGCTTCGTCCCATTACTTTTCCCGTTCCATTAGGGGATTGAGAGAGCTGATGTGGGCGGTCTAGGACCTTGGGTCAGGGTTAATTTGATGATCAGTAATAAAGCATTAATCGCGTAAATCCAAGTAAAAATCCCTTAGTTAGGCCCTTCTAGCCCCATATCAAAAATCCATAAAAATTATAAAACCAACAAAATAAACCCAAAATGATTTTTTATTTTATTTCTTTCTCCACCTCAGGTGCCAGATATTTAATCGAACTTAATGATAAAAGAGAATAAAGAACTGATTTCCAAAATTGAATAAATGAGAATGACGAGATGAGATGAGTGATTTCGTGCACACTTTTAAACAATCACGGCCTATTAGCCTCCCTAAAACAAATACTAGCCTATCGGCCACGTCCAATCAATTATGGCCCATCGGCCTTTCACTTTTATCACTTGTGTATTGTACACAAAAAACACAGAAATCACAAGTCAAAGTCTCATTTGCATCATCATTTTGGTTTGCAAAGTCAGTCTTTAAACCCTATTTTGCCAAGGGATCTGAATGGGGTACCCGAGAACGTGGCCGATCATCTTTTTAAATATTTGGCACCTCCCCCTTTTATTTTCTTTATTTTAATTATATTATCTTACTTGGATACACTATGATTAAGCTGTGTGAGGATTAACCTTTATTTGGACTTTAACATATGACCCTGAATTGACCCTATATTAAAGAGACCCAAAGAGACCCAAATTAATGTGATAGCACAACCGTCGTTGTTGCCGGCAACACATTGGACGAGAGGAAGAACCCACCTACTTATTTTCTCCCATTTTTCTTGACTTTTGTCGAAGAACGGTGTTACGACCATTACCGTAGCTGGCGATCATGATCCATCGATTTTGAGGGTAGTCGGAATCCTCATTTTCGATGTAAAATTTAAATAGCATATATAGATAAATGGAGATTTCCCGAGCCAAATGTCATTTCCTTCGCGGGGGTCGAAATTCACTTCCGACACGCAATCTTGCGGTTAAGCGTTGCACATATAAGTGTCGTTTCTTGATATTCTGAGCTCTGCTTGCTTTGGAATTTTGAGGAGATCTTCTTGATAGTGTGCTTGGCCTTCCATGAGCTTTGACCCTTGCTTTGACTTTTGAAATTGGTTAAACCTTGATTGTATTTGTTTTTTACTTAACTTTCTCTGAAAAAAAAATCTCATGTGTCAACAATTGTTGATACAGCTATTGAAGGTGTTGGCTGGATTGGCTGGATACCAGCATGTTGTACTTCTTTCCTAGGCTTAAAAGCTCATGTCTGCTTCTTATCACATCGATTGCATTGGAATCCATTCTTATTTTCAAAGAAGCAAGAATTTGTGAGAACATTTGTGATTTTTTGTATGTGAACAGAATAGTCCATTGAGATCGGTCATATGTAAGCCCTACACACTATTATGGTCCCAAAATCAGACTTCTACAGCCATACAATATCGGGGTGCGTGATTTGGGATTAAGTAAAAATTATATTTCTCTCAAGATCCGCGTGTGTGAGGATGTCAAAATTCCATCACAACATGAATATTTTCACGGAAGCTTATATGGCGTTATGACCAAGAGCCCGTGGCCATCGGATTCGGCGTTCCACTCAACTGCCAGAATAAAGCTTCCGTACATTGCCCATAATGAGACTGGAACAAACCATAATCAAAAGATACTGAGCTAACAGTGATAGGATGTTACATTTTCCATATATTTATGTTACAAGTTATAAAAGTGCATTAATTACAATCCCAAGGAAAAGGCTAATGAAAGCCGATACACATACAGCAAGCTAAGTACAACTACTCCCTTGAAATCGGGACTTAACTCCGGTGCCAAACTCGACATTTAAATGACATCGTTGGCACTCCAAACCTGTAAAACCTATGGCATCCATAGCCAACTCGGAACAAGGGATCTGCTACCTAGAGCACTAAAGTGTAGTATATCAGGCACGACGGTCTGGCAGGTGACTGAGATAGATAATAACATGCTGGCAATATCTTTATTAATTAACGTGTGATCAATCAGGGACTTTTCTTAAAAGCTATAAGTGTCTAAAACAAGTGTAAAATAGGAAATCATGATAAATTGAGGTATTGAAATAAAGGGTTGTGATCGAGTAAACATGACGTGTATATAAAAACATGGCATGACATGAATTGAGTAATAAAATGTATGAGAAAGCATGAGCGGACTAATGAAAGGAAAACTGACAAATTGGCAACCACACAAAGCTATATTCTCCATCACTGAAGTGACAGGAGTACACTAGAATATATATATTCTCCGTCACATGAGATGGCAGGAGCTAACTAGATATACATATAGTAAACGAGTATAGCTGGCCATCATACTAGACACCGGCCGTAGAACCAAGTTAAGTAATCACACTAGTTAGAACCCAATCTACACTTGGCTAAAATGAATTAGGACCCGAAGTCGGTGGATCAAGTCAACAAGGTGGTCCAAGCTTAGTGGTGCTGACTCAAAATTTCATGGGGAACTAATACACATAATATAGTGAAGAACTATTCAAACATGCTAAATCAATTACACAACATAGCATAATGAGTAGTCCTCACGAGGTACACACGAGAGTTCACTGGAACACATGAAATAAGAAAACTTATTATTTTTTGTAAAATGAGTAAAACCAAGCGATGAAAGGCAAAAATGAGTAAAATTGGCAGGCCAAGCGTCGAACGAGCATGATGATGAAGTTTAAAACGATTAAAAGGGAACAAATAAAAGTAAACCGAATACATTTGGGTGAATCCAGGTTTAATGGTCAATTTCCAAGTACGCGTTCCGTGGACATGCTGAGACCGCACCATTTGGCCGAGTATGCACTTAAAGCCCAAATATCGGATTTTCTCAATGCTTGGTGCTCCCGAAGTTAGGTGACATTTCAGTCTTCTAAGTGCACACATCAATTTGATGAGGTCCTAACATCTCCCCGGGTTAGGCCCCCACATATGTTCATTTCTTTTTCATAAATTTGAGGTCAATAGCATGATTTAAGTTCAAGAGTAAAACCATCTTCAAGGTCCAAAGTTAGGACCAAGGGTCACTAAGGGACCTGGGCTAGCTGGCATGCTGGCTCGACCCAACCCAGGCCTAGGTCGAGCAAGTTACCTTGTTTTTTGGGCAAGGCCAGGCTGCTGCCCAGATCGCTCATCCCAAAAATGTTGGGTCGAGCGAACTGAGCCCCTACCTGTTGTCCCTAATACAACAGGCCCACTCACTCGACCCAACAAAGCTTGGGTCAAGCGAGCACTCATGTTCGAGTCAGGCAAAAGATGAGCCTAAAATGGACTCTGTCTAAGGTTCATTCTTCCATTTCTTCTTCAAATTTTCAAGACAAAACACCTACACCAAGAGCCTCCAATGCTCCGTAAAGTCCCTTCATTCATCATTCAAATCCACCAATTCCGACCCATTAACAATTAAAGAGGCAAAGTCATGCATGGAGTCAAAATTTAAGAAAACTAAGAGGCAAATTTCATGAATGAAAGAAAAGCTCAACATATATGGATTATAAAGGTTATTCTTGCAAACCCATTACCAACCCAATAAAACTCAAGCATGCTATCACTAGAAACATAGAAATAAAGGTCGAAATCTTTAAAAAAAAAATAGGGCTGGCATGCTCAAATATTCCAAATCAATCACTTGCCTTGGTCTCCAAAAGCACTCAAAACACCTCTCTAAGCACCTTCCAAGAGCTTGAACCCTCAAGCTATAAAACCCCCAAAATACCCATCGTAGGATACCCAAAATAGAGAGAACAAGAAAAAAAGGGGATGGGGCTTGCTTGTATGATGAACAGACTCTCTAGAGGATGCCAAAGCCTAAGCTAAAGAATGACAAGAGCCTCTTACCTGTAGGAGCTATTAATAGGGAGGATTTACTTAAATAAAGGCTTGTCCCAGTTGGTGTGGCTTCAAAGACAGGTCTGTGGCAAGCTTAGAAGGTGGGGAAGAAGGTGATGTACTCCATTCTTCAATCTCGCAAGGGTTTGGTGGGGATTAGTGAGAAGAAGCAAAAAGGAGAGGAGAAAGGGGAAAACCCAAAATCTGCTGGAGCTTCTTTCTCTTTGCTAGAAATGGATTAGGAAAGAAATTCTCTCTGCTAGAAATGGATAACGAAAGAAAAGAGAGAATGAGTGACCAGAAATATCAAGTGGGGTGTGGGCCCCACCACTGCTAGACTTTGATAGGGTTAAAACCTGGGATCTAGGCCTTGAACGTGATTGACGAAGAAGATAGATAAAATTTATTCTTCATAAAATCTAGTTTGCGAAAAGTATAAATTTGGTATGGCTTGGAGGTGTCGGATTTTGGGTCCATATTTCAATGTGAAAAGACTGTTTTGCCCCTAGGCCAGGAGATTGGTTTTCGGGCTCTGAATGGGCACAGAGTGAACACAAAAGTTGTAGGGAATGATGAGATTAGTCTACTGAAGTCGAAATGGGGGTTTTCTAGGATTTATGAATAGCCCCCCACACTTATCACAAATGACACATAGGATCCCACGAGTATCAAATTGGCCTCACTGGCGCTCAAAACTTTTCAAAACTATGGAAAAGCTATCATAACCCACAAGCTAACTCGATTATACTCTAATCCCACTTAGAGATCTAACACGGAACTAGATTTAGCACTAATCACGGAAATTAGGAGTCGCGGTCTTACACATGCTATCCTTAGGAAAATTTGTCATATATGTATATGTAAATATATGAAACTAATTTTTCTAATTATATTAATCAATATGAATATTTTTTTTATGTGCATATGCATTCAATTTGATGAAAAAACACACCAACCTGACAATGAGTTCCTATGTATTCCAATTCCTAGCAAATAAATAGGCCCATTTAATCAATTACTTCCTTTATATTCCAATTCCATGTGAACAAACAGGCCCATTGCATCAAAGAATTCTACGTATTCCAATTCCATGCAAACTAAAAAGCCAATAATTCCATCAATGAATGCTACACATTCCAATTCTTGTTTGAAATAATTCCTATGCATTCCAATTCCGTGCAATCAAATTTGCCCATTTTGAAAACAAATTCCCATGTTTTAATGAGATGTCATGAAAACAATCGAGCCAATGTGAAAAATGAATTCTCATGTTTATCCAATTTCCTACAAATAAGCAAGCCATTTGATAAAATGGATTCTCATGTATCCAATTCCATCCAAACTAACAACCTCATTTGAATATATATAGTTTCCGATTCTAAGAAAAAAATGTGCCCCATTAATAAGGCCCATTTAAATGCATAGATTAAAAGAGAAAAAGATATTATTGCAAACCTGTCTCTCTTAAAGACGAAGGTGCCCTATACAAAGGAGGTTTGGCAAGAGACGTCTTGCTTCTGTTATAGTAGGACCTACAGCATTCCTTCACGTACGGGTGCATGCGAAACGCCTGAAGAAGAAACAACACCACCTCTCTATCAGCAACGCTGCAGAATTGGCCCAGTTCAAGGACCTTCTGTAGGAGAAGAAGGAAAGTGAAGTGGACATTCTTGCGCTGCCAGTTCACCAGCCGGGAAGAATGGGCCACATCTTCAATCACTCTACGCCTATGGTGGTCAAACGGAGTGATCAAACCTTGGTCACTGGATCGGCCAATCAAATCAAGAAAAATGCTCTAACTTGCCGCCGGAGTCAGAATCAAATAAAGATCACTAAAAAAAAATAGGGGGTCAATGAAGAAGATCCTGAAGTGGCCATCGTTTGTATGGCAGGGGCCAGATGCGGCCGGCGGTTCGGTAGGAATGCAGCCCGCAACCCAGAGCCAACAGATGTGGGCGATTTTGATGGCACATTTGAAGGCCATGTAACTCCAGTGACAGATGATGAGGCCCCTCCCATAAGCAAAAACACTGGAGCATCTCTTCTTCTGTACTCCAAGACATAGACGATAGCTCTTCTCAAGCCGCCCGAAGTCTTGGTAGTAACTTCTCACCATACTCAGGCCCGGGTAAATATTCATTCTTCATGGCCGGGGAAACCAACGCTCAGGAAAATGATGAAGAAAATGCTGAAGAAGAAAACCTAGTCGAGAATGTTGAGGATTTGGTTAAACAGCAAATGATATAATCAAATAAATCGCTACTCAGTTACAACTCCTGATGGAACGAGCGGTGGGTCCCAATGAGCACTCCCTAGAAACTCCAACTTCTTCAAATAGGAGAGTTCAACATGCATCTGGTCAGGATATACCAACTTGCAGCCCAGTTGCAACAGCTCTCACAAAGGCTATCTAAACATGGTGGTCAATTTTCAGAGAGTCGTCATCAAGCAGATCCGGATATGCACATGACCTTCAAAGAGGTTGCAGACATGCTAGCAAAAAGTAGAGACCTAGGCCGGCTTAGGAAAAAGAGGATCATGCCAAAGTATCCATCTGAAATGGATTTGGTTCCTTATCCTCCTAAGTATAAACCTCCTACCTTCTAATCTTATACGGACAAAGGCTATGCTTATCAGCACATTGTCCACTTCAAGTCCCTGCTTGGGAGTATGCCTGATGTAGATGCCTTGAAAATCAGATCATTCATAGGTACTCCAAGAGGAACAACCTTTGATTGGTATAAGCAGCTGCCGGAGAACTCCACCACTTCATGCACAACACATTTTGTTAAGCGATTCTTTTAAAATGTGCAACATGTTTTTTTTTTTTTAATATTATTTAATCACTTAATTATTGCTTAACATGTAGAATAGATCTTATTTATTTAATCCCTTGGTTCGACAAACCTTAATGGTGGACCGAACTCCAAGTGAACTTAAATGTTCCTAACCTCATATTGATAATGCCTTTTTAACTTAAGATTAAATAAGAAAAATAAAATGTACAACATGCTTTTGATGATTTAATCGCTTAATTATTCACTTAAAATATGCAATATAGTTTTTTATTATTTAATTATTTAGATGACTTGTGCCACATATACGGTAGAGTTTCTTCAATTCACACATTATAGAAGACACTTGTTGTTCATTATAATCACATGTAAAAAATGAAAGTTGACTCTTTTATTTTTCTTATTTTAATATTATGTTAAAAAACATTCTCAATGTCATGGTTGGGGATACTCCAAATGTTGTTTACAATCGAACAAGTTGGTGTGATTCAAGTCTAGCTCTAGGTTCAACACAAGCCCTAGATCCTAAATTTGACCCCTCCTATAAAAAAAGGCTCTAACCCCACACATAATAAGTACCTGAATTTGAATCAAGCTCGAGCCAATACCATATTTGTTATTATTTAGTTGCTTAATTATTCATTAAATTGTGTATCATATTTTTCTCACTTAATTGCTTGGTTATTCATTTAAAATGCGCAACATCTCTTTTCTAATTAATTGTTTAATTATTCATTTAAAATATCCCAGCATAAGTTTTTACTATTAATTGCTTAATTTTTTGTTGAATTCATTGCTTAATACATTAATTTGATGGTGGGTCCATCTTCAAGTGGTGTGAAATTTGGCTAAAGAGAAGAAATGTAATTATCATTTTGAGAGGTTTAGAGCTTAGATGTGGGACCACCATTATTGGAAACAAATTGTGATGAGGCACACCATTATTGCAGGGAGAAAGTCGCTACATTCAACTACCATGCAAGCACCAGTACATAATATGGCCATTCCTGTTTTGGGCGAGAGTTGAAAGTGAATTAATTTGTTGATCATTATATACTGAGATTGGTCCTTAACCAACAGGAATATAGAGCCAACAAACATTGGTGTACTTTCCCCAACATGGGGGAATTTGTGAATCATCAAGTCAACAGGTCAAGATGCGGCCAGCAAACCAGATGGATTCAACCCAGCCCAATCAGGCAGTCATGGCCTGCACACACTAGCCAGGCCCAGCTTGGCCGGCCTGATACCAGATAGGATCCAGCCTCATCCAGCTATATTTTCAGTCAACAAAACCCAAAGTGTTTTAATTTGCTTTCACGTTTAATTCCTGGTCAATAAGATCCAACAAGAGATTATTTAACAGGGGAGTGGTGGAGGATGTAACTTGCAAGACAGAGATGTAGATATGATCTCCATTTTCATAAGGACACATTTCCCACCTTCTCTTTATTTCCTATGAATGGGGATATTATTTGATGGTCGCTTTGGGATATTCACCTTTGTTTCTTCATTTTTAACTACTTTTAAAAATGCATGTCTTTGAATCCTTGGGAGTTCAGTAACAGAGACATATGGGCCCTAAGAGTCGGTAATGTAATTAGAAGTCAAATTAACAGAGTTTTCAATTTACATTAGAATAGGTTGATATAGCAAAGTATGAATTTGGAAAAGAATTGTGAAAATTAGGGGTCTGTTGACTGCTTTGGAATGAATTCCATTTACTTTATTACCATTTGTTTGCTCGGTACGTCTTCCTATGAAAGGTCAATCATAAAATAAAAGCAGATGAAGATCCACGAATGGGCATCAAATATTGTCCTTTAGAAGGAAAGTAATACCCAGCCACCATCCTAATAAATCAAATTCTAGAAAAACAAAGGTCGACCGTCCATCTTCCCTCTTCACCTCTTTAATAGTCCTTGGCCAGAGCCCACTTCACTATGAAACCTAAATTTCATATGACCCCTTTATAAGATCTTGCGTTTTCTGTACAAGTAAAGTTCTACTGGGCCGTGATTCAGTCACGGTCGACTGAATTGAAAAAGTACTCTCTCTTGCCTTTGGAGATTGGTTTCCTTACATCCAAGTGAGGAAGCCCGGTTGATCTCTCTGCAATATGGTGGGGTTACCAGTTCAATCTTCAATGACTGCCTGCGGCCAGGGCAAAGCTTAAAAGAGATTTATGAAAAGTAGCTACCATCCCTGCAAATCATTCACGGGATCAGTTACATATGCACCCAAGAGTTAAAGAAAGCTTGAAAATGGGAAATCCTGAGATGGAATTGATAAATCAACACAACAATCCTATTGCATCTGAGTGATCTAATTATAGATCCTGTGGCTCTCTGGATCTGAGTGATTTAATTATAAATCCCGTGGCCTTTCCCCCAACCAGTTAATGCAGGCAGACAAACAATGATGTGGTTTGAAGAACTACCTGACCGTGACAGTGAGGGCTGTTTTGGTTATCATTCCAGGCTCAGTAGCAGCCTATTCTGAATAATTTACACTCTGTACATTCAAGGCATCGTTCCAAGACTGCTCGAGGCTTTCGTCTTAACTAGGTCACTGTGCTTTTGCTAAAATAGTGGTATAGAGTTTGACTACTAAAGGAATAGTAGATCTAACTAAAAGTGGGAGATAGGCAGAAGTGGCTAACTTTTCTCTCCAGGAAACTGTTCATTCACATATATAACTTCAAATATTTGAAAGTAAAATGATGATGATGATGATCAACTCTAAGATAACACTGAAATCACCCTTTTTTTTTTTTTTTTTTTTTTTTTTTTTTTTTTTTTTTGGTAAATCACCCATTCACTTATCAGGATCATGTCTGGAAGAGCAGGGTAATCTGACACAAAAGTTACAGGCTGATTGGAAGGCTACATGACTAGAACACTCTCTCAGTGACGACATTGCTGTTTGGAATCTGCTGCCGTTTCAACACATATGCAGATGGAAACCAACCCGCTTTGCCTTTGCACTCTCCTTCTGACCACCCAGATGAAGTGACCTGAGTAAACACAAGTGTTTAAAACGTTAAACAAGTAAACCAAATCGATCATTTTGCAACAAAAAGATCAAACATAACCATCATAAAGAAAGACATGTCTATGAAGGACCATCTAGCGCATAACTTAGTAAGCATTTTCAAATATGAGTAGAAATCACAGGACAGAAAAAGCACTGTTTTCTAGGTTTCCACAAATTCATGTAGAAATGAGGAGCTATAGATTGTTTGGCCAAACTTATTCATAGCAAAGGAGATTCATGTGGAATCAAAGATGGATTGTGCTTATTGTTAATGTTAAAGTTGCAAACATTGGTGTTAGCCAAGCCTGAGCCTACCTGTTCCAGTCTGCAAAATTTGCAATTAGGGTTGAGTTTTTCAGGCTTGGGCTTGGGCTAGGGCCTGAATTGCTATATGCTTTGAGTTAAACATTTGATCACTTGATTGCTCCTTATCATAGTCATATCAAGCTATTCAAATTAAGTGATCTTTGTTCGTGTTTACTTCTTGTGATTTCACTTTTTGGGGCTAAAATTGATTTCAGCATCTACTCACCATGTATAGGCTATAGTGGCTTTCGCAATGTGAGGACTGCTACATCAATCAAGGCTTCTACTTGCTGCTTCCTATTCTTTTTCTTCGAGTTCTTGTGATTAGGGTTCCTTGATAGAGATCTGCTAGAGAATGGAAGAGGGGAGGAGAAAGGGTAAGTAGGGGGAGATAAGCGGTCGTGGGATCGGTTTCTCCCATGCAACATGCTTATAAAGCTTGGGTTCTTTCCTTTTCCAAATCGAGCTCCTATTTGAGAGAGAGTCTTCTAATTTGTGTAAAGTCCTCGTGAGGACATGCATGTCTTATTTGGGGTGTGAGTATCGAGCACACAATGAGGCTGTCCCACCTTTCTTTGTTAAAAGGTCTCTTAATTAACGGATGAGCCCCCCCATAATTACAACTTAATTCTTATAACTTTGAACAAATGGGCCCCACTAGAAACTTATAATCCCTTTAAAATAAAAGTTAGGTCCCACTGACGTCTAGCAAATAAAAACCCAATCCAAAGGAAGACTTAAAGTATACCATTAATGGGTCTAACACAACAACAAAGCAAATAGAATAAAATAAAATAAAATGGGTCCCACTAAACGAATTCAAAGAACACAGCAGTAATTAAAATAAGCACAAAAACTTTACCACTAATTGGATCCAGGGATATTACAAACAGGGGCACCATAATCAATCCACCAAGTATTGGAAAGAACATCTAAATAGGTTTGTCTCATAACAAACCAAAGAATGATTAATACCTCTAGATTCAAACCATTTCTATTTCCGCAAGCAATCTTTCTTGAAATCCCCTTTTTTATGACAAAAGAAGCACCTTGGTTCACTACCCTTCTTTCCACCTTAATTAGCCGAAGTAGGTTTGTTTCCTTTCCTCTATGAACCCTTCTTGCCCTTGGGAAACGGATTCTTTTTCTTAGGATTGTTCGAGAAAAAAATCACTTTGTGCAGCTGTCCTTCTTGGTTAAGTCTACCTTCTTCTTGAACACACATGCAGACCAACTCATTTGTAGTTCATTTCTCCTTATGAGTATTGTATATAATTTTGAAAGGATCAAATTGAGGGGTCAAGGGAGTTCAAAATAAAATGCACAAAAAAATTTGAAGTTGGGCGGTCTCCATGATGTGCTCCCTTAGATAATGGGCCTGGATCATGATCCTGTGGGTTACATAACCACAAATCCATCGTGATAACTGATAAAGCCCTGGGTTGTAAAAGGCGTGCCTAGGCGCGAGGCGCACTAGTTGGGCTTCAAATACCTCTAAGCGAGGCACATTCAGTGAGGTGCAGCCTAGGCTTTGAGGGGAACGCCTTGGAGCCAGGCGCAAGGCGCACGAAGCGTGAGCTTCTTTACAGTACAATAGTTGGATGAAAATTAGAAGAAAAAAAAAATCTTTTAAGGGGCTAAACATAATTTTTTATTGCTTAAAATTAGAAAAGAAATTGAGGGGACCAAACGTAATTTCTTTACTCTTTAAAGGGCATTAAAGCCCTAATTGTTTCCATCGAAAAAAGAAAAAAAAAAGAAGAGAAAACGCTGCTACAACTGCTTCCAACGAACGAAGAAGAAGAAGAAGAGGAGAAGACTTCGACCCATCATCTTCATCTCTTGCATGCAATCAAGCCGTCCTCTTCATCTCCACCTACCATCCAGCAGCGAGTGCCCATTCCAGCGAGTAGCAGCAACGACCATCCCAGCAACTCCCAGCGAGCAGAGGCAAGCGCACAGCTGAAATAGGTATGTATGGGTTTTTTTTTTCTTCCTCTATCGTTCATTCTCGTTCGTCTCCCTCTTTTCTTTTTTCTTTCTATTTCATCTCTTGGTGGGGCTCATCAAATCGGTGGGGCACAAATCATGTGAGAATTGCTAATGCCATCACCGATTTGACCATCCATCAGTGGGGCCCACGCAACTGTAGAATAGGTCCTAAACCTTTGCAACTAGGATAATGAGGGTTCCCAAACCAAAATTATATATAAAGGAATCGTGTGGACTCAAAAACAAAAGGATTCCCTCATCTCCAAAAACTCTTTCTTCTCTATCAATTATCATGATATCACTCATATCAGAGCCACAGGTCTTTGTGATCTGATTGGTGGGATTGCAGGGCAACCTGATTGGCGTGACTTTCTTCTTTCTGTTGATCTGCAAGGAAACCTAGTTTGGCATCCCCAGCAAGATCTCTCTCTATTCGGCTATAGGAAACTCAAATTGAAATATTAGTTGAGCAGCAACAATTCCTTTTTTGCTCTCAAATCCCATTTCCATGTCAATTTGTTTGTATAACTGATCATGAACACGGGCTTAATGGATTAATGGGTTGCTCATGGGCTTGGATCACGAGCCTACTAGTTTGATAACCACAAATATGTTGTGAGAAAGCCGATGTAACTATAGAATAGATCTAATCCGTTGTAACAAGGATAATGAGGGTTCCCAATCGTAAACTGGATATAAAGGAATTGTGTGGACTACTCAAAAACCACAAAACTTCCTCCAAAAAATCATTCTTCCTTTTCAATTATCAATAAAAAGTATGAAATGGTACCTTTCCATCCTAACTCAAGACCCAAGTAGAAGAAGAGCAACGGGTCTGCAAATGTTTGATATCTCTTACTAATGCAAAACAGACTCGTGATCCCCATGGGTCAACCCCCAATGGGCTCAGCCCATCCATCTCGACCAGTTTATAGGGCCTAGTCCTCCTACCAAGCCATTAGTTTGTATTTATTTTATATTATTTTGGGTTATTTTAATGGTTTGTCTTTTATTTTTTATTTAAATTCAGATGTTTTAATCCTGCCCATCGATATGTTGGATGGTCCAGGTTATTTCTAGGTTTTCTCATTTTTTTATATAATAAGCATTGTAAAGCCTCCTAGGCTATTCAATTAATGGTTAATGAAATTTATCTCGAGTGAATTTGGGGTTTCCTAACCTCTCTTCTTCCTCTCCTGCGATGGGGAGTTTGGCATGAGCCCAATTTTCTAGTGAAAGCTTGACCTATCATTTCCAGGCTCCATCTCTACCCGCCCCGCATCTGGTACCCCGCTCCACATCATTTGGTATCAGAGCCGAAGATCGATCTAACCCCGGTTTCGATCATCTGCAATCAATCATCCCCACTGAACATCACCACCACTATCACCAGTCCGTGCCATCACCCAAAATCCAGTTCGCAAGTCCCAACAAAACCCTCCACAAGTCCCATCACAACCGGAAAAATGATATTCACAACCACCCATATCCGAAACCGAATCCCCATTACCGATCCAAATCCCAAAATCCCTCATCACAGAACCTTAAGACCCCAAAATCTCCAAGAGTTCCCAAATTACCGAACCCAACTTCCACCCCATACATTCCCGAAAATCAATTAGCCGAGCACCAAGACCTTCAATTCAATTGGACGAACATCCAAAAACCCTAAAATACCCAAATCCTCCAAATCTCCCAAAGCCCTAAGAACTCAAATTTCCTAAAACCAAACCCTAAGCTGCACTCACCCAAATTCCTACATCGAGCCCCTATCCAAAGTCAAACCTTCTAAAAAACCCAAAACTGAGTGGTCAAATTCGACAAACCCCATAGCCGCATCACCTACACCTTAAAGCCCTTCTTCTCCTTCGCAGCCGTTAGAAACCCAAATTGAGTGACGAGAATCTTATTTTTTTTTGGCATACCTTGCACCAGGTGCAACAACACCTTGTCTCGCCGTCGTCAGCATCAGTGCCATCTCCAGCCACTCCTTTATCACTCCTCGCAAGCACCATCGACGAGCCACATAGTCGTCGTCCCACTTGTTGCTTCATCTCCACATAGTCCTCGTATTCCAACATTGCAGTCGCCATCATCTGATCATCATCGCCATCACAATCTACATCTCCTCATTGCAGACCAGCAGCAAAGAGGAGTCTATTCGAAGCCTTTTCCCCTCCTTTTCTTCTTTGCATACACAAGAATCGAGGCTAGCAAGAGAGCTCCACACGTGCTCTATTCTAACATGTATTTGGGCTTGATTTCCAGGCCGGACTGATCACTAGGTTGAATTGACCCGTTTGCAAGTAGAAGCCTAGGTCAGACTAGGTCGGTTTTTGGGTGAGTCTAACCCATGGTTTAAAATATCGACTGATAACGGTTCATAACGACCAAATACAAACAGGTATCGGCCCGAACCGCGAAGATATTTTGTTGTTATAGCGGTCTCGGTATCGTCACGGTCAATATTGCCATTTTCTTGGTTGAATATTGGTTGTTACATCGTATCGGTCATAACAGTAGATACGACCAAAACTTAGGGGAAAAAAAGAAAAAAACGGAAGAGGTAATGGGTGATACGTGCAGAGAGTAGGAGAAAAAAAACCAGCATGCAATTGTAGATGAAACAGCCGCTTGGTGCCGTTGCTGCTGCAACCATGAATCGTTGTTGCCACTTTCTCTCCTTCTCTTCCTCTTCTCCTCCCCTCCTTTTCTCTTTTCCTTTCCTTTTTCCTTTTTCTCTCCTCTTTTTCTCCTTTCTTCCTCTCTTTCCCTGTTTCTTTTCCTGCTCCCCGCTCCCGCAGTCCCGTTCTTATTTCTGTTAGCAAAAATGACTGAAACCTTTTTTAAGGGATTTTGTTTTTATCTTTGATTTTACTCCCATGGTGTGAGTCTTCCCCTATTCCACACAATAAGTCATAATGGGTTCCATTCTATTGTTGTGGCCCACATTTTTAAATATGAACATGAGTCCTCTTAAATGGTCCTTGTAATATCCTGTACCACGAGAATTGTAGGGATGGAAATAATCATTAATAGGGCCCAGGTGGGACCCTTAGACCCTTGGTTGTTTTAAATTCTTATGGAATTAGAACAGGTCACTCGTGTGCTAGTGTTAGGGGTGGAAAAGAGTTGTACATCAACTCAACTAGCGGCTTGTGTGAGGAAATTGGATAGGACTCTATGTCCAGTTGGAGGACTCTACCCCATCCAGTGGGTATATAATAGACCATCGACCCATCTTCTTGGTATTCAATTTTCTTCTCCTTCTTGGGATCTGAGAGAGAGATCTCATGGCTGGAATTCAGGGAAACATTGTGAAGGAAGCAACCAGTGGAGGGAAGATTAGCGGATGTCCTACTCACACCCTCACATCACGAATGCAGCAATTGTCTACCGGAGGTGAGTGGATCTTCCTCATGATTCTTAGCAATTAATTGGATGCCTAATGAATTTAGGTTGTGTGGCTGGTTTATGTAATTGTTACAGAGATTTTCAATTCATGAAACCCATTGATGAGAATCAGATCGTGTCCTCTCAGATGGAGGGTTCATGTGAATATTGTAGGATGGATTGTAGAGGTATTAGAGAATGTTTTTCCAAGATACCGCCCTGGCCAGAATCAAATCTGGATATGCATAATTCCATCTGGGCGTCAGAGGGGATTTGGGGGTTTGAGACGGTGGGACCCTCATGGCCACTGTATGGATGATCTGACCATAGGGTAGGAGGTATACCCCTAGTCGACCAAGATAGATCTGGACCCATGTGAGGCAGCCCCCGTTTGGGCCACCGTCCATCTGATTTAATTAGAAAAGGCGTGGTTTGAATGGAAAGCAGGGCACGTGGTCGACATCTGTTGTGGGACCCACCAGTGGACTTGATCCAAGATCAAGTCCCCGCATCTTGAAGGGGGCCCAGAGAAGACCTGGTTGGTGGTGGTCCCATGTGGAGTGGGCCCCATCTGCCCCATCATCCAGAAATTCCATATCTAGGTGACGCGAGACCTATTCAAGGGAATTTTTGGAAATAGTTAAGGTTCCAGGGGCCAGTATGGATACCTGATATTGAATCAGAACCATGGGATTTCCTGTGGAGCCCTGGGCAACCCTAGTGAGTAGGCCTGATCATGCTTTAGGCCAGCAGGACCCACTGCACCTTATGCCAAGATGATTTCAGGTGTGGATTGCTTGTTTTAGACTATGAGTGTGTACCTGAAGCCTGGAAGGAGTCTATAACCTTGGGACAGCCCCTGGACTTTGGGTACAACTACAATATAACCTTCCTACTTAGATAAGTTACGGCTTTATGTGGACTATGATTAATTTTATGGATTGTTCTATTGGCAGGATGCTGTGTAGTATTCTGTTTATAATTAAGAGTGGGCTGCCCCTACACGTCATGATTAGAAGTGGGGCAGTGACAAGTAAATTGTGTAGGGGGCTGGGTCCACACTGCTGATTCTGCAAGTTATTGGTGTTTCTTTGAGCTCTGGTCGTTGCAATGCTTATGACATGTTTAGAAAGGTGAACATGGTAATGAAATAGTGTGCACTGGATCCTTGATGTGGGATGCTGGACTTGGTGTTCCAGATGGTTTATGGATTTGGGCCATGGTGGCTGTTGTGTTGGTATGTCCTTGGCGGACACGGATAATGAGGCGATGCCAGAATGGCACGCAAAAATGTATATATAGACTTGGAGGCATAGTGATGTGGATAGAATGCAAAGATGTAGTTCATGAGTTACACTTTATATATTATCTTACCCTTGTATATTTTGTTTGATACTATGTGTTGCATTCTATTGGTAGATACGAAAATTCATTCACCAATATTACTGATGTTGTGTTGCCATCTTCAGGTAATCACATTGCGGGAGAGCCAGAGCAGAACGACATTCAGCCCATAGATTTCGACATGCGTGGCTGAAGAGAAAGAGTGGGAAATTTCAAAATAGTTGATAGTGGAATTAGCCCCTTTAGTGGAAATTTACTTATTCCCTTTAATAATGTTTTAGGACTTTATTGTTTAAAGCCAGGACATGAGGATTTGATTTGCTTAGAGATAGTTGGTGTTTTATTGACTTTCATAAATTATAAATGGAATGTTAGATTGTTTGAAATGCCTAATTCCTAGAGGAAATTATTTGATGAATGCTTAGTGAATGTTGCCAAGGAATCACGATTCGGAATCCGACAGGGCCTCAGAATTTGGGTCGTGAGTCCCTGATAAATATTAAAATTTAAAACCCAAACCATTACTGCCCTCTCTTAAAGACAAACTATTAAATGCCCATTTACCCTTCTTACATGGTCTCTCAATAAATTTTAATTAAATAATAGTTTGGCCCAAGTCACATTGATTACTCATAAACATCCATATAAAATATTTAAAAACTACAATTTAATATCCAGACCTTTTATTCTACTAATACCCTTCTAATAGGATATATTAATGAAAAATCTAAAATCACTGAAAATAAATGCCCTTCTCTTAAATAAAAAAATATTTTTTTAAGTGATTGGATTTGGGGTTTTAGTTGTGCACTACATGATGGATTTATGAACTATAAGGATGAACCAAGGACAAAATAGTAAAAGTTAACATATTCATCATTTTCAGACAAAACAATGATACATGATGTCATGACCATGCTTCAAAACAGCGGCCGCTATGTAGCGTAGCGCCCGCATTATCGGCCGTAGCGGTTGAGCCAAGTAATTTTAGTTTTAAATACTATTTTTGCTATTTATTCTCCTCAATAGCATTTCTTAAAGTTGTCTCTGCCCTTAGATGGTTTCAAATAACTAAAACTACACAATCTTGGTTGCTATACAAAAAACTTAGACCATATAAGAAATTCACACCGCTACGTATCACCGCAACCACTACGTATCCCGCTACATAGCGTTTAGCTACTGACCGCTACGCCTGCCGCAACCGCCATTTTGATCCTTGGTCATGACTTAGGGGGACCGATATTTTGATTTATTATTGTTACTAATGGAAAACAAAAAAAAAACATTGTTTACCAGCATTTTATAATATTCTAGATTTTTTTGGATAATTTTCAAAGTTTTTTTGGAAAAAAAATTCACTGCAACGACCACAATGATAACCGCGGCCGATACCGATACAGTATCGATTTTTTGGCTGATCAATACCGCGACTTTGAACCATGGTCTAACCTGACCCATGATCCTTGAGAGCCCCAGTCTCACTAAATCCGACCCAGCTCTGTTAAAGAGTTCTACTATCAGGAGCCAATCTTTGGTGACATTATCTTGCATCAAATAAGGTCCACGCAACAATGTTTGACCAGGACAACAAGACAATATCAACCAAATTGGACGATTTAACTTTGATATCCTGATATTATGGCTATTTGAACTCCGATCAACCATCTGTCTTCTCCTACGAACTCTAATCAGGGAGATCTACACATCTGGCCAGTCTAAATTTGGCATTGCTTTGCATCAAATAAATATGGAATCAGAAGACAATTTTCTGCTGAAAATCTACAATGATATGCAGCAAATCATCTATGCATGTAAATATGGACAATGGTATTCTGACAATAAAGCCTACTTTGATCAATTTCTTAATTTGAGTTTAGGCAAGCTGACAGTTGATGAATATTGTGATGAATTTTCAAGGCTACAAGTACGATGTACATTAGATGAGGATGATAAACATTACGTCACTATCTTTACCAGAGGATTGAGACCAAGTATACGGAATAATATGAAGAAAGCAAAGACATGTACGAAGCATAAAGTGATCCGTGTTGAGCGCTTAATAAAATGCTATCGCCTTCGAAAAGCTAATATGCAAGAAGAAAAATCTCCACAAACCATTGAAGCCCATGCTGTGGAACCAATTGTGGAAAATGTTAGGGCTGATAATGATTAACAGAAGCAAGAAACAGCTGATTCCACAATAAGTTCAGATGGCATAACAGACAAAACTTCCCCAAAGAATTATGCTTAAGATGAATTAGAAGTCCTTCTAGCAATGTTGACCAAAAGATGCAAGCAACAGGTGAAGCCAAAAAGGAAGACAAGAGCATTGACGAGTCGGAAGTAGTTAGCAAGCCAACTATCCAACCGACAGATCTAAATGTAGTATGACACTATGACCTTCGGAAAAGCCAATAAGGTCATCTGAGGAGAAAGATATTGTTGAGGAAGTTAACAATGAAGATCAAGTCATTGAGGTACCACATATTGATTTTGTCTTCGAAGATCAACCATTAGTGGAAGATTCAGAGCATATGGTACAAATCCAAAATTTCAAGCATCTAACGGTTAGATCTCACATCCAAACAGATTTTTGTTTTTAGAAGCAGCGATACCTCCCTTCTCCCTCTAAATGGAATATCAGATTGCAATCGAAAGCACTGAGTCACGCCTCCAAACCATGCAAAGAGAATGAAGATCAAGAATAATATCGAGGATTTGTCGCTTGATTTTTGATCCTGGAGGACATCTACAGAACTTGTGGCCGAGTTCTCTTAAAGAAAGGGAGAGTTGATGCAGGAAAGACCAATGGTCCCCATGGGACAACCTGCCAATGGGCCCAGCGCATCCATCTCGACCAGTTCATTGGGCCAAGCCCATGTACCAGGCCATTATTTTTTTTTAATATATATTATTTAGGGTTATTTAATGGCTTGTCTTTTAGTTTATTTAAATTCAGATGTTTTAATCCTGGCCATCAATGTGTTGGATGGTCCAGATTATTTCTAGGTTTTCTCATTTTCCTAAATAAGCAATGTAAAGCCTCCTAGGCTATTCAGTTAATGGTTAATGAAATTTATCTCAAGTGAATTTGGGGTTTCCCGACTTCTCTCTTCCTCCTTGCCCGTGATGGGGAGTTTGACGTGAGGCCAATTTTCAAGCAAAAGCCTGACCTATCCCTCCCATGTTGTATCACTAGTCCTTCCATCTCTACCCACCCCGCATCTAGGTACCCACTGCATATTTTCGATCAACGATTGGGGTCCAGATGGAGAAGACCTTGCTATTTGAAGATGGATGGCTGACAATTTGACAAAATCTGGGCCCACTTGCTGAAAATATATTTCTGCAGTCGCTTTTTTTTTTTTTTTTTCATGGATGAGTTGGATTGGTCAATGCTGCACTTTGATTAGTTGATTGGGCCTTGTTGATGTAATGAAGATCTCACCAATTCCTGTGTGATATGTAGCTTCTTTCTGGTAGGCCTTAATGTATATTGGGTTATGTCTTCCAATTGGGCCAGCTCTAACCTGTGATGGATGTGTTTGGCTGAAGCTTTGAGAAAATAGATTTGAGCCTAATTAGACTCAGGCCCAGCAGACTGGACTAAGCACACATTGGGAGGGGAAAACACATGCGATGCCCTCTATCTTTTCGGCTCGAGTTCTGTGCACGCAGAAAGAAAAGGGCTCTCAACAGCTTACTGTGGCTCTGCTCCTTGTCGGCAAGAGGGGGTGGAGTCGCCACCTCGTTGGAGAGAAGAAAGACAATGGAGATGACGGAGCAGCCAGGTGTTGGTGTTGCAGGGCAGCAATGCTATGATGGTGTCAGTGGTGGTGGTTGGTGGCGCTGCTGCTAGAACTGGCAAGGCTCGACGAAGAAGATGGTCAGCGATGGTGATGGCAAGGCGACGTGCTGGTGAGGATCTGAGGACGAGGTGCCGCTGCTATTTCCTGCTACGGCTGCCAACCGGCGACTGCAGGCGAACGACAAAAGGAAGAGGTGATGATGGCGTCGATCACAGTTTCTGGAGGTGCTGTGTGGACCAAGTAAGCTGTGTTGTTTAGCTTATCTTCCCCTCTTCCTTTCTTTCTCATTTTGTTTTAGAAGATAACAGGCCTTTAAGATAGGCCCAGGCCCATCCAGGCCCATGTATAATCCCTCAAGTGGGATATTGTTTAGATTGCATCAGTTCCTATTTTCTCTCCCTGTATAGCTGTCTTCTTTCCTCTTCTTTCCTTGTATAGATTAGGAGATATTCTTTGATTATTCTAATTTGTATACTTAGCATGTTTAGAGCCTTGATTAAGGCATAATCTAATTATAAATACAAACAGTCGATCCTCCATTGAGGCACGACCTTCTCCCACAGCTTCTCTTCTTCTTCCTCTTCTTCCTTCACATTATATTACATTTTTCCCTCTTGCAGAAGAGGACAGTGGGGTCTTGGGTCCTATGGGGTTCGATTGAGGATGAAGGGCCTGGGATTAAGGGGTTATGTGGACTGGGGTTTCTGGACTTGAAAATTGGGAAAAGTGGGTTTTCGGAAAAATAGGGTTGGACCGATTTAGAGATTTGAGAGTTGTGTGGGGATTGGAAGATTTGGGTTTTGATTTATGTTGTTTGGGTTTTAGGGATTTTGATTTAAGATGGGATTCGATCGAATGGGGTTTGAAGAAGAGGAATGCGGTTGATTGGGATTTGAATCGGGAGAGAATAATAGGTGGGAATAGGTGGGGTTTGGCCAAAAGGAATAGTGGGCTTTCGGCAGGGATGGCAATCAGGATCTGGTGCCGGTACAGTGGAGATGGTATAATAGTGGGCCAACTAATTACTTTTTTTTATTAGATGTTATAATAGTGCACACAACAACCAAGCAAATCACCCATTTGGAGTCCTCTGTTTCGTTGTTTTTTTTTTTTTTTTCTTCTTATTGTTTACCATCTAAAAAACAGGTCATTACCTAGTATTGGTCCCACCGTTGCAGGTCCTAGGAGGGTCCAAATTGGAGACAGACCCAACCTTTGGTAATTTTGCACAAATAAGATTTTTACCATTGCACCATAGCAATGACCCTTATCGTTTATCATCTATTTACCAAATAATAAGGACAACAACCACAAATGTTAGACAACAAGCCAAAACAAACCAAATCAAATGGTTTATGATTTATAAATTTGAAAGTTCTCCATTGGGACAATCACATGAAGGATGAGGAATTCATATGATTTTCTGTCCTATAGCCATTTTCCCTTTTCAAATGGAGTCCTTAGTATCTTTCAAAATGAAAGTAAAAGAAAAATCCAAATCCTTAGCATAGTTATCAAAGCCATTTGAGACTAATATGTAAAAGCAAGCAAAATAGGAAGGGACCTTTCGAACAACAACAAAGTCTCCCATAGCCAAGCTCAGTTCCTTCTCAGACTCGGCATTAAAAGGATGCACCACCTGCAAATGGGTAGAAAGAAAAATTACTAATTATGCTTTAAAAACTCAAAGACACAGTTGTGAAATTTGGACTAATCGATACATACTTCAGCCAGAAAAAACAATGCTTTCTCCAAGCAGCTAAGTGATGGAGGTTCAGGAGGTGTGGACTCTTTTCGTTGTTTCTCTGAGACCATCTACTAGTAGAATCATTGTATCATCAGAAAATGAAATGAAAACCTATAAGAGATATTCAACAGTGCACTCATTCACTTGTGCGTGCGTGAGAGAGAGAGAGAGAGACAATCACCTTTCTGCACCATATTCAGTTTAAAAAATATAATAGATGACAATTTTTCCGTATTTTACAACAAAACTCAACTAAAGCCACTGTTAGATTAATGGGATAAGGCTAAGATGATAATGATGACAATAGACATTGTTTTCTTGAAAAAGTAGGCGCAGAAATCACCTCAGCTTCAACCTCATCAAGGATTGCTGCTACTCTGTGATGGTATGTCTTTTCTGCCTCAACCTTCAAAAGATCACACAGTTTAAAAGATATAAATCCAAATATTCATGTTTTAGAAACCACAAATTTAGATCATTGGGAGTTTCTTCATTGATTCATACCAAGGCCACTAGGCGCTGGAAAGTCAGCCTTTGCTGCTGTGCTTCGACAGCAGCCAGTGCTGCTGCTGCTTCTTTTCCTAGAACTGCCATGTTCGCTTTAAGTTCTTGCATCTTGGATTCAGCTGCCTCCAGCTTTGCCTTGTTCTCAGAACTGGGAATTTCTCTAACTCGTGCTTTCCTTCTTGACACCTCTGCTCCCTATTAAATTCCGAGTTCCATTGAAATTACAAGAACATAATTAGGCTAACAGATATTATAAGCATACATATGACGATATCTTATTAAATATTAGACGCCAGACAGTATTAACTGATGAAAGTAAAGAAAGTAGCTTAAATACCTGAGCCTCAGCCTCCTGTCTCATTCGACTATAACGTTGGGCGAGATGGCGAGCATCTTCCAATGGAGTACCACCAATCATTGCTCTCAAGGGTTCCAAAATCTGGAAACCATAATTGGAGAAGCAAACATAAACATTGTACGGTGTTTCACAAAATGCAAATTATGCATTGTTCTCAAAACTAAATAGGAAAATGCTCTAAATATTTTCAAATGTATGCAGAATGAAGACTCGCATAAATTGATTATGTCCAGTCAAAACTTTATGTTTGATATTCACACAATTAGTAAAAGGTGATGATGTATCTTAGCTGGTTAGGGACGACAAGTGCCCCCTTTAGGGGGCACGAGTGCATCTGTTCAAGACTTGGATCCTCCCTATTGCAGGGGAAGAAAAAAGAAATATGATTTTATTCCAATGACTCCATAAAATGAAATGGCTTGATAAAGAAAAACACTAATGACAAAAGGTGTTTAGATGTAAATGTTATGAAATAAGATTGGATTTATATGTAAATAAAGAACTTTATGGACTGTTTTGTGATTATGTAAAAACACAGGGGGGTTTTGTAATACGAAAAACTTAATAAAGTATATGGTTGCCCAACCCTACAGATCACAATCATATCTTTTTTTTCTTCAAATTTTTTTCTCTATTTTCTCTCTTCTTTATTTTCAGGGGTTTTCATACCTTCTGTAATGAACCTTAAATCCTTTCAATCCATAGTTTCAATTTGGTATCAGAGAATTACACCAAGTAGGAGACATCCATACCAAGCAATTTAGTGGCTTGAACTGAAGAAACTATCCAATCTAAAGAGTTTCAAGATCAAACGACTTCTCTAAGTGGGTCACCAAAGTGAAGAGTGCATCTCACGGGAAGTTTTGGAGAGTTGAAGAATTCAGCAAAGTCCTGCTGTTTTGAGGATTGCTTATCAGTGAAGAATAATTAATTAAGCTATTAAGAAAAAGAATAATTAATTAAGAAAGTTTATTATTAGAGTTTGTTTGCATCAATTCAAGAAAAAACACATGCAAAAAATGAGTGTAGTAAAGATGAGAATGCTGAGATGAATGTGTGGTAAAACTAGGAAAGATAGAACGTGGTGAGGACGATGGGGTGTCAATGGTATAGATAAGAGTATAGCATGTTGTTATTGATATATTGGCTCACAAATTTTTCCACTTCCTGCAGAGGCACTAATACAATGAGTAACGCTATAGGGAATGAGATGAGAACAGCAGTGCCCGGCTGAACAATGGGACTATGGAAATGCTGGAGTATGCCCATCAAATGTTTGAGAATTCAACCGTGCTACAGGGCCCAGATTTGTGCCCGGGCTCTGTAGACTTTTTCTTGAGAAATTTATGAAGGCATATGCGAAGGTCCAAGAGCATATCTCCGCTATTCATAACCATCAAAGTGAGAATGGCGAAGGACAACGATATTAGAGATTGCTTAAGCGGAGGCAGTAATAATAGGGGCAGGAATCGTGAGAGGGATACACTTTACAAGAGATTCAATGAGTTCCGCCCCAAGTGCTTCGAAGAGACTACTAACCCCTGGGATGCGAACAAATGGGTGGAGCATATGGAAGGTATCTTCAAGGTTATGGGATGTTTGGAACATCAAAAGGCTATACTTGTAGCATTTAAACTTGAGGGCGATGCAAAGGAATGGTGGAAGGCGACTAAGAAGTCTTTTAATGGGCAAGAAACAGATATCACTCGGACCTTCTTCAAGCAGGAATTCATAAAGAAGTTTATACCGGATCATATCAAGGCCCAGAAGAAAAGAGAGTTTGAAACCTTAGTGCAAGGCAATCTGACAGCAGCCAAGTACACTCTCAAGTTCACTGAACTATCACACTTTGCGGAGACATTGGTGGCTACGGAAAGAGAAAAGCTAGAACAGTTTGTAATGACCTTAGACCAGACATTAAGAAAGAGATGAAGCTACATGAGCCAACAACTTACGCCAAGGCCTTAAGGAAAGTTTTTGTCTCGGAGGAAGCAATTGAAGCTATTAAAAGAGAGAGAGACTCAGTTGGTGTCCGTGGAAGGCAAATCAGTCAAACACCAGGCATCACATAAGAAACAGAAAATAGGAGCTAAACCTGTCTGCAACCACTGTGGGGGATCCCATGATTCAAACCAATGTCGGAAGAGACTAGGAGTGTGCTACGGTTGTGGCAAGGAAGTCACTAGGTAAAAGATTGTCCTGAGGCTAGGGAGAGTTTTTGTTATGACTCACCAGGATGCGGAAGCGGCCAACAATGTGGTCGAGGGTATGATTTTAATCTCTAATCATGAAGCTAGCACTTTATTTGATTCTAGTTCAACACACTTTTTTCTCTCATATTTTCGCTGCTAAGTTAGAAAATTCCCCCTCCACACTGACTCATGCATTAGTAGTGTCAACACCCACGAGCGAGCACAAATGCACTCGAACCATATTTCATGACTGTATGTAAGAGACTGGGCAAGAAGCCAAGACGCCGGCTGATCTGGTATTATTATGCATGGATGACTTCAATGTCATATTAGGAATGGATTGGCTTGTTAGGTATCGGGCTATTTTAGATTGTTTTAACAAAGTAGTTCGGTTTAACTTGGAAGGATATGCTCATATTAGTTTGGTGGGAAAAAATAGACCCGTTAGGTCAATGGTTATCTCAACCATTAAAGCCGGTGAGCTACCGAGGAGTGGGCGCAAAGGCTTTTTAGTTTTCCTTACAAAGGATAAACAAGAACCCAACACAGAAGATATCCCGGCTGTTAGAGACTTCCCCGATGTGTTTTTGGATGATTTACCAGGGTTACCCCCAATTTGGGAGGTTGATTTTACTATTGAATTGATGCCGGGTACAACCTCGATTTCTAAGGCACCTTATAGAATGGCCCCCAGCGGAACTGAAGGAACCCAAGGACCAATTGCAAGAATTATTGGACAAGAGATTTATCCTCCCTAGCGTGTCTCCATGGGGAGCACCGGTTCTGTTTGTTAAGAAAAAGGAGGGGACCCTGAGAATGTGTATTCATTATCGATAGTTAAACCAGGTGACTATTAAAAACAAGTACCCTTTACCCTTTACCGCATATTAATGAATTGTTTGATCAACTACAAAGTGCAAAATACTTTTCCAAGATTGACCTAAGGTCTGGCTACCATCAATTAAGAGTGAGGGAGGAGGACATCCCCAAGACGGCTTTTCGGACTCGGTACGGTCATTACGAGTTCCTAATTATTACATTTGGTTTGACCAATGCCCAGCCGCATTCATGGCACTTATGAACCAAATCTTTCAACCCTTTTTGGATAAATTCGTGGTGGTATTTATTGATGACATCCTTATTTACTCAAAGAACAGGAAAGAACATGGAAAGCATCTACGTACTTCCTTACAGCTATTGAGAGACAACCAGCTTCATGCCAACTTAAGCAAATGTGATTTTGGCCTGAAGCAAGTAACCTTTCTGGGCCACATTATTTTCGGAGAAGGACTATCCATGGACCCTACAAAAATAGAAGCTATTACAAATTAGAAGCATCCTACAACTGTTTCAGAAGTTCAAAGTTTCTTAGGCCTAGCTGGCTATTATCGAAGGTTTGTGCAAGGATTTTCTACAATTGCTGGACCATTAACCAAACTTACAAGGATGTTCCGTTCACTTGGGAAGAGAAGTGTGAGGAGCGCTTCCGGACCTTAAAAGGTAAATTGACATCAGCACCAATACTCTCTCCCTGCCAGAAGTGGAGGATTTGTGATTTACTGTGATGCGTCGTTGCAAGGGTTGGGGCGCGTTCTCATGCAACAAGGTAAAGCGATTGCGCACGCTTGCAGACAGCTGAAGGTCCATGAACAAAATTATGCTAGGCACCACCTTGAGTTAGCAACTGTAGTCTTTGCGTTAAAATTTTGGAGGCACTACTTATATGGTGAAGAATTTGAGTTATATACCGATCATAAGAGCCTCAAGTACGTGTTTTCGCAAAAATAGTTGAACTTGAGACAGCATAGAAAGATGGAATTTTTAAAGGACTATGACTTCTCTATATTTTATCATCCAGGAAAGGCGAATCTTATAGCCGATGATAAGTTAAGCAAGAAATCAGCACAATTGGCTTGTTTGACCACCGAGTGGAGACTACTTAAAGAGATCAAAGATTTGGATGATGTTAATTTGAGTCCTATCGGCGAAAAGGTATTATTGGGGAGTTTCAAGGTTCAACCTGAACTAATTTAGAGAATAAAGAAACACCAGCGAGATGACAAAGCATTGATAAAAATCTTTGACAGAATGGATAATAAGCCGGACTTCTCAATTGTGAATGGCGCATTATATTTCAAGGGCAGACTGTGTGCCGAACATCTGGGAAATGAAAGATGAAATTTTGAAAGAAGCACATCATACTAGATATACGATCCATCCGGGGAGCACAAAAATGTACCAGAACTTGAAAGTAAGATTTTAGTGGATTGGCATGAAAAATGATGTTACTGAGTTTGTCGGACAGTGTTTTACATGTCAACAAGTGAAGGCTGATCATAGGAAGTCAGGAGGATTACTGTAGCCGTTACCCGCACCAGAAAGGAAATGGGAACATATCACAATGGATTTCATTTCAGGATTTCCTAAAACCTCAAGGCATAATGAAGTGATTTGGGTAATTGGAGATCGGCTAACCAAGTTCGCACACTTCATACTGTTGAAAGGAAGAACTACGATGGAGCAGCTAGCAAAAACATTTGTCCAAGAAATTGTAAGGCTGCATGGTGTCCCAGCATCGATCGTATCAGATAGGGATAGCAAATATGTCTCACAATTTTGGAAAAGCTTGCGGAGGGCCATGGGCACCAAACTGAAAGAACAAATTGGGATGAGTAGTTACCGCTGGCAGAGTTCGCCTACAATAATAGCTATCACTCGAGTATCCAAATGGCTCCTTTTGAGGCGATATATGGCAGGAGCTACCACTCTCCGATTTGTTGGGAAGAAGTGGGTGATAGACGGATATTAGGCCCTGAGTGGGTGCAAACTTCTATGGAGAATATTAAGAAGATCAAGGGCAAACTAAAGACTGCTCAGAGCCGTCAGAAAAGTTATGCAGACAAGCGTCGAAGAGAATTAGAGTTTGCGGTAGGTGACTCAGTATTCCTAAAGGTTTCTCCGACAAAAGAAGTAATGCGATTTGGCAAGAAAGGGAAACTAAGCCCGCAGTACATTGGACCGTTCAAGATCACGGGCGCGTGAGCAATGGGAATGCTTATGAACTGGAATTGCCACCACAATTTGCCGGAGTCCACAAGGTGTTTCATGTGTCAATGCTAAAGAAGTACGAGCCAGACACGTCTCATGTGTTAGATTTCGAGCCAATGAACTTACAGCCAGATTTATCCTATTTAGAAAGACCCGTTACAATCCTAGACGCTAAAGAAAGGGTGTTGTGGAGACGAACAGTCCGACTAGTCAAGGCATTGTGGAAGCATCACGATCAAATGGAAGCCACTTGGGAGATCAAGGAAGAAGTCAGAAAGAAGTACTCTCACGTATTCGCCGCAGGCATATTTTAAATTTGGAGGACCAAATTTCCCAAGGAGGGGAGTATGTAATATCCTAGGTCCTATAGGGACTTTAGGATTGGTAATAATTATTAGGGCCCCAGGTGGGACCCTAGGATCTTTGCTTGTTTTAATTTACTAAGGGATTAGAGGGGGGCCACTCATGACTTATTGTATTAGAATAAGGATTAGAGTTGTGCGTCAACTCAAAATAGGAGTGGCTTACATAAGTTGTATTTGGGTAAGACTTTATGTCCAGTTTGGGAGGGACTCTACAACTAGTTTGAGAAGAACTATAACTCCAGTATATATAAATAAACCATCGACCGACCCCCAGTTTTTGTATTCAACTTTCTCCTCCTTTTTATTTGAGAGAAGATCTGAGAGAGAGCTTTGTTGGCTGGAAATTCAGGGGAAGACTTGGGATCTTGTGAGGAAGAAGAAGGCAACCAGCAGAGGGACCTTTAGCGGATGTCCTACTCGTGCCCTCACATCACGAACATAGCGATAGTCTACCGAAGGTGAGTGAATCTTCTTAGTTTCTCCCAAACTATGTGTCGGATGATTGGTAATACTGGATTTTTCAACTGATCTGTAATGTTACTTTTCATAGCAACACCTTTGGAAGTATCGATTAGAAGTAAATTATATTCTTGAGGCCAGGAAACCATGTAAGTACTATAGTTAGATTCATACCATTGATATGGAGTTTGTTCTCTCATTAATCACTCACAGATACTGGAGTAATAGATTGGATTTATGAAATCCAGAAACAGGGTGTCCATGGAAGGATTTAACATTTGGGGGTTGTGGGGCCCCACGGCCTGTCTGATCCCAAATCAGGTCCGGACTCCGGAGGTATGGTAGGACACTGCTGGGCGACCACTATAGTACTAGTTCTACCTGATGTGGACCTCGGATGGCCCACCATCCAGTTCATTGAAGTGAATGAGGCATGAGTTGTGCAGGATTATGGCTGACTGCCGACGGCCTTTGGGGGCACATAGGACTAATCTGATCAAGGATCAGATCCCTATATCTGGAATGGGAACCATGGGCGACCCCAGTGGTACTGGTCCGATGTGCAGTGGGTCCCGGTTGGCCCACCAAAACCCATGTCATCAGATCTTGAGAGGCAAAAGGCCAGTATGCATGACGAGCTTGATTGTTTTGATACTGTGGGACCAGGGGAACCGTTGGATCATTGATCAGATCCAAGGAATTGCAGTCACACCCATGGGCGACCCTAGGTACTGTAACCATGTCTGGAGTAGACCAGATTAAGAGAGGAAGAAGAGATGTAATGAAGATATGAGGAATATTGGTCGTGAGCTTTTGGCATGCTTGACCCTCTGTTATATAGCCTTTAATGGCCCAAATCAAGGCTGGAATTACAATCAATCATATCTAATTACACAAGTGTACAGAGTTAATGGCCTACAAGTACGGTATGTACAGAATACATCGGGTTTGACTACAACTATACACAGCTATCCCACGTGAGTGATTTGGGCAATAGATTTGTGAGCCTGACGGACATGTCCTCCACTATCTTGGGCCCTTTCTGGATGGGCCTGATTTATACATTCCCCCTCAAATTGATGCGGGTTGGAAGAGAGCAGCAATTTGGAACATAGATAGAAATGACGATCTCGAGGAAGTGCTTTCGTGAAGACATTTGCCAACTACTCATGAGAGGAATCATAAGGCAAAGAGATTACATTTGTGACAAGCTGTTGCCGAATGAAGTGACAATTGATCTCTATGTACTTGGTCCGCTCATGATAAATGGTGTTCTTTGCAATGCGGATGGTACCGGTGTTGTCTGCATAGAGTGGAGTAGGGCTCAAAGTGTAACAACCCGAAATCCGGGGCCCTTCGAATTCCGTGCCGCAACTCGTAAGCATCACACACATAGGTTAAATCAAAGATCACATAAAGATTTAGGCATTTATCAGCTTAAACCAACTTGTATTAAAAATCCATATCTAATAAACAAATATAACATTGTCAAAAAAATAATAATAATTGCAATGTCTATAAAATGAAATAATCTGAACAATCCATTAAATCTAAATCTTCTTCATCTATGTGGCTTCGATGCTCAAGTACGCATCCCAAAGTCTATCTCCCGGTCATCACATTTTTCCTGAGTCGCTAAGTTCTGATTAACTGGATTGGGGCAAATCCACAAATTATCAATACAACTGAGTGAATAGATATTCTAATCTATTTGTGCATTTAAACATATACTTAGATAAGATTACACAATAAATTAAAATAACATCCAAAGTCTCATTCAAGCCAAGGTTTAAATCGGGTCAAACAAACGACAACCTCGTAGCCACCTGATAGCACCAGCCCAAATAAAACCGACCACCAAGGTCCAAAATAAATCCGACCACCCGGGTCCAAAATATATCCGACCACCCAGGGTCCAAAAACCATTGACCACTAAGGTCCAAAACCAGCAAACTGGTACCACAAAATCGACCTTTCCCAAAAAGGCCCAACATCAACAATCCTCACAAAATCAGCCATACATGCTAGTAGTCTAGGGGTGTCCAAAAGTTCCTCCAAACAAACAAAGTCGCCGTATCTCAGTTTTCTAATCAAATAGCAAATACATGTCTCATCAAAAATATGATATCTAGCATGTCCTCAACATTAGTAATGGGCAAATTCCAATAATCAACCCCTTCTCAAATTATGTGGATTCAATCTGCCCCAGTCCGAATCAAAATTGGTGTACGAGATGAGAAAGGTCAATTACATAACTCACCCTTTTCAGTTTTGAGGGAAATATTCAATTACCAACTCAACCACAAGATATACATATATAAACCACACAATCTACCATAAGTGAACCCCAAATAACAAATACATAAGTAAATTAACCCACATACATATTTCAAGTCACCATATATTTAAATAACAGTGCCCAAAATACATATTTGACCAATCAAGAACTAAAGGAAACCATTCAAACGATTTGCAAATAATGTAATATTGTGTGAAGGAGAGGAAGAAGAAGAAGAATAATGGTGGGAGAAGGTCGAGCCTTGATTGAGCAACGACTATTCTATATATAATGATCTTATGCCTTAATCAAGGCTCTAATTATGTAAAGAAAACAAATTAGAATAAACAAAGAATGGAAAGAATAAAATCCTACCCTATACATGGAATGAGAGAAATCAGCTACACCTATACATACAATCTTAAGTGTATCCCACGTGTGGGATATTGTACATGGGCCTTTGTTGGGCTGGGCCTTCTCAAGGCCTGTTATCTTCTACACTCCCCCTCAAATTGATGTGGTAAAGTAGAAAACATCAATTTGCTAGTTAGAGCATTATGACGCGTTTTGGGAAGGGCTTTGGTGAAGATATCCGCCAACTGGTTAAACGAAGAGACATGAGGCAGAGTTATCTTCTCAGTAACATGGTGACGGATGAAGTGACAGTCGATCTCAATATGCTTTGTTCTTTCATGGAAGACCATGTTGTTGCCAATTTTGGTAGCACTACGTCCCCATGGAGAGTGTGGAACGACCAACAAAAACACCTAATTCCTACAGAAGGCGGCGGAGCCAAATAATTTCAGCACCGGCGGATGACATTGCCCGATATTCTGCCTCAGCAGAAGACTTTGATACAGTGGTCTGCTTCTTGCACTTCCATGAAATCAGAGATTTTCCAAGAAACATACATCAGCCAGCGGTAGACCTCCGAGAGTCCGGACAGCCAGTCCAGTCAGCATCCGCATAAGCTAATAATTGCAAAGAAGTATCAGAAGGGAAGAAGAGACCATGATGAAGAGTTCCTTTAACATAGCAGAGGATGCATAACACAGCAGCAAGGTGCGGTTGTGGGGATTGCTAATAAACTGGCTAACAGTGTGAACTGCATGAGAAATATCCGGCCGAGTCATAGTTAAGTAGAGCAAACTACCAACTATCCGCCGGAAAACAGATGGTTCATCCAGGGGAGTGCCATCATCAGAATTGATTTCGTTGTTCAATTCCAGAAGCGTATCAAAAGTGTGAGCATATCAAGCCTGGCCAACGTGATCAAATATGTCGCATATTTGCACTGAAAGACCCTAATGCCTGATTTGTTACGCACAAACTCAAGCCCTAGAAAGTAGGTGAGAGACCAAGATCCTTCATTCTGAAGTGGCGAGTAAGGTGGTGTTTGAGATCCGTAATACCGGCAGTATCATTGCCACTGATAATCATATCATCAATATAGACTAAGAGGAATGTGTAGCCCTTCGATGGCCATCGCAAAAAAAGGGAACTATCAGAGTGACTTTGACGAAATCCGGCCTGAATGATTGCTGCCCGAAACTTATCGAACCAAGCCCTAGGAGCTTGTTTAAGTCCATGAAGAGCTTTCCTCAATTTGCACACATGCTTTGGAGGACAAGCATAGCCTGGAGGAGGTTTTAAATAAACAGTCTCGCTCAAGTCCCCATGTGGAAAAGCATTCTTGACGTCCATTTGCCATAGAGGCCAGTTGCGGGCTGCCGCAACACAAAGAAGAGTATGAACGGTGGTCATTTTCGCCACCGGTGCAAATGTTTCCTCATAGCCAATTCCATATTCCTGCTTATAACCCTGTGCAACCAATCTGGTTTTGTAGCGATCAAGACTCCCATCAGAGTGTACTTTGACGGAGTATATCCATTTGCTGCCAATCATAGAAGCTCCATCCAGGGTCGGTACCAATTCCCATGTTTGGTTTGCTTCAAAAGCAACCAATTCCTCAGTCATAGCATCCTACCAGTAAGCAATCTTTGAGGCATGTAAATATGAGGTGGGTATAGGAGTACTATCCAAGGAAGTAAGAAGAGCAGGAAATCCATAGCGATTAGGAGCAATAGAAGGACGACTAGAGCGTCAGAGAGAAATGGTGCTATCATAAGAAGTATTATTACCTGAAGATTCAGTAGGCAACGGTGGGAGAGTATCAAGAGAGGGAGTCGCCAGAGGACCGACGAACATAGACTTTGGGAAGAGGTGATGGAGAGGCAAACTCCGAGAATTGAGGCAGATGGGATACAGCAATAAGATGACTATCCAAACGTAAAGAAAAAAAGGGAATCTGTTCCAAGAAAATTACATTATGAGAAATGCGCATGCGTTTTTCAAATTGATAATAACACAAAAACCCTTTGTGTTCATTACTGTAACCCAAAATAGCAGCATGTGGTGATAACTTAGTGCGCTCAGTAGGAGGAAGATGAACAAAACACAAGCAACCAAAAACACGTAAGAGTATGAGGGGGTTTTACCAAAGAAAACTCCATAAGGAGTAGACTTTCCTAGAACAGTGCTAGGAAGACGGTTGATAAGATACACAGCAGTCTGTGAAGCATCATACCAAAATTTGGGAGGGACTAAGGATGCATGTAACAAAGTATGAATAGTTTCAAGAATATGTCTGTTCTTTCTTTCCGCAATCCCATTCTGCTAAGGCGTATGTGGACAAGATTTTTGGTGAAGAATTCCTTTATCAGAAAGGAAGGCAGAGAATTCATGAGACATGTATTCTCCATCGGAATCTGATCTAAGAATTTTGATTTCTTTCTGAAATTGGGTTTGGACCATGTTATAAAATTTTTGAAAGACGGAAAAGACTTCAGATTTCATGCGCATGAAATAAATCCAAGTATGACGAGAGTGGTCATCGATATAGGTCACATAGTTAAGGATGAAAATAGCGGTAGCGACGGGCGCAACGGCCCTCCGCCAAAATGCTACGTAGCGTAGCGGGGCGACGTAACAGCGTAGCGGTGCGATTTGAAAAAATCGTCAAAAAAATCTGAAAAATTTTGTAGAAAATCTAGAATATTGGAAAATGAGAGAAAATCTTCTTTTTTTGCAAAAGTAACTGAGGTAAGGGGGCGTAGCGGTCCCCTCATTGTATGAGGTTCTGTATATCTGTAAAAACTTGAGAAGAACTCTCCATATCCACTATAACTCGGCGAGATCGTGTGCTTTTTGGTGTTCTTTTAAACATAAAAGAGTAGAAGAGTTGCATAAAAAAGTTATTTGGAGAGAAAAAGAAAAGAAATAAGCATCATTATACATTTTGAAATTTTTTGAAAAGTAGGAAAATTTGACACCCCGTAGCGGCCCCGTCGCGGCCGTAGCGGACCATAGCGGCCACTATCGATGTGCATGGCGCTAAATGTCATTTAGCGTAGCGGTCCCGATATAGCGGCCGCTACGCGCTATTTTGATCCATGCACATAGTATTTAAAGCCTGTCCTACTCAAGGTAGGAGCAAATGCCCCAAACATCTGAATGAATAATGTCAAATGATGCCAAAGCACGAGAATTATGAACAGAAAAAGGCAAAATATGACTTTTACTTAAGCAACAAGTTTCACACTTTGATTGAGATAAAGAAGACATCATTTTATTATCAATAGTAGAATCCAAACAACCAAATTTAAACAAGAAAAGCGAATGTGCATTGTTCATATGACCAAGACGTTTATGCCAAATGGTCCACAATTTCTTGAAATTAGAAGAAGAAACAAAGAAAGAATGATGTCCAATGTCCAGCAAGAACAGGCGCCCATGTTTACTACCCATCACGATCACCTTCCCAATCTGTCGCCCCTGTATAACACAACCAGAGGAAGAAAAGTAAACAAGATAGCCATCATCAATAAGTTGTCCTACAAAAAGAAGATTGGCTGATAATTTGGGAATAAAGTAAACATGTGGAAGGGTGATGGACTAGCCAGAAACACTAGATAAAGTAATAGTACCAACTCCCGAAATGAGTAGTTGATCACCATTACAGTCGTTATTTTCTCTTTTCCAAGGTAAGGGTGGGAATTTGTAAAGCTATGTTCTACAGAAGTCATGTGATTGGAGGCTCCTGAATCTAAAAACCATGTGAAAGATGTAATAGGAGAAGAAAGAGATGCAGAGGAATGAAAAGCAGGAGTTACTATATGAGAATGAGTTTGATACCGACCAGCAGATAAGCCCATAGACGCATATGCAAAGGTAACCGTGCTCTAGATCAATTCTTATATCTGAGCAGGAGTCATGGATACAGCCCCAGATGAAGTGCTTCCTGCATCAGATGATGGTGCTTGAGCCTGGAATGCGGAAGGAATATTTTGTCTTGGCAGATTGGAGGGAGGCTTCTTAGGCTGTCTCATTCCTTCGCTGGAGGCTGCGGCAGTCATCAACAAGATGACCAGACCTCTTGCAGTAGCGGCAAACCAACTTCTTGTGACAATTCTTGGCAATATGACCAAAGCCTTTGCATTCATGGCATTGAGTGAGCTTCGGATTGGGGTTGCTAGAAGAGCAGAGTTGGCCGGAAGGGGTGCAAAGAAGGCCTTTGGTTATTCAAGAATAGCCCGCTGGGAGGTGAGACGACGTTCTTCGCGAAAGACTTATTGGAAACAAGTAACAAGATTAGCAGCATTTTCTCTATTCATAAGGGCAGACCAAACAGATTCAAATTCTGGTCGGAGATTCATAAGAAACTGGCTAATGTGAGTTTCTTCTTATAACTGGAGAGCCTCAGAAAGAAAACCAGAAGAGACTGTTTGGATCAACATGGAATCCCTTTCAGTCCATAAGGTGAGGAAACCATTAAACTATTCCTGCACAGATTTATTCCCTTGAGAATATTTGGCAATTTCACTAAACCAAACCAAACCAAACCAAGCCTTTTCCCACTAGGTGGGGTCGGCTATATGGATTTGATGACCGTAATCAAATCTGTTTATGGTCATGTCCTCCATTAGATCCATGTAGGTAAGGTCATGTTTAATAGTATCTTTCCAACTTCTCTTAGGTCTCCCTCTCCCTCTCCTACTCCTGGCAATCTTCATACTTTCACACCTTTTAACAGGTGCCTCCGTTGGACGCCTTCTAACATGGCCGAACCATCTCAGTCGATTTTCTCTCATTTTATCTTCAATTGGTGCTATTCCTACTTTTCCCCTAAGAATATTTGGCAATTTCACTATCCAAGTGAAATTTCCGGGCTTTATTGGTTTGATGGTAAACTTTATTCAAATAAGCCCACATATGAGCTGCTGTAGTGTAGGCTTGAAGAGCCACGGCAAGAGAGGGATCAATAGAGTTAAGGATCCAAGTGACTACTTTTGCATTTTCTTTGGACCAGGTGGCGAGGCCTTTTGAGTCAGTAGTACTTGTAATCTGAGGCTTCATTATTGATCCACCAAGATAACCAAAAAGTCCCTGTCCTTCAACAAAGTTCTTTAAGTGGAAGGACCAAGACATATTGTTTTGGCCATTGAATTTAATCGGAATAACATCATATTTGTCCATTGCAGAATGTAGTAGAGAAGAGACAGCAGAGAAGCAGAAAACAAAAATCTGCTATGAATGGTGACTACAGCAGTAAAACAGCCCCAACAATGCAATAATAGTGCAGCCAACTGTGCACTAACAGCAGCAAACACACACAAAGCAGTACCCAATTAATCAGCCCTGAACAGTAATAAGCAGCATCAACAGCTGCAAACAAGACTACCAAATAGCAGAAGAGAGTAGCAGAGAGCCCAAACCAGCGCAATATTCCCCCAGACAGTGCCAGACGGCCCAGACAGGCCAGACGAACTGGAATTATGGACCAGAATCTGTTTGTGGGCCCCACAGTGTGATCAAATCACAGATCAGGTTTAAATATCTTAAAGAAGATCAAAGTTACTTCCTTCAGTCCAAGTCTGACGAGAGTTGGATATAGATCCACAAATTTGGACGATCTCGATGAAAACTATCTGACAAAACTTGATTAAAAACAACAGAGGAATAAGTGGCTGAAACCTACCTCAAAGGTGATGAAAAAATTCCAGAAAAATCCTTAGAAAGACCCTCAAGGATAGTCGATCACAACTGTGGCGGTCTCTTGGAGATACGAAGATGATCCGTGGTGGGCCACTGTTGATTAGTGAGCACGTCAGGTACTAACAGAGAGGAGATCCATGCCAGGAAGAAAATCCACGCCAGGGAGAATTATTGGATCAATGAGAGAAGAGGATTGATCATAACCTAATCTCTGATACCATGTAATATTGTGTGAAGGAGAGGAAGAAGAAGAAGAATAATGGTGGGAGAAGGTCGTGCCTTGATTGAGCAACGACTATTCTATTTATAATGATCTTATGCCTTGATCATGGCTCTAATTATGTAAAGAATACAAATTAGAATAAACAAAGAATGGAAAGAATAAAATCCTATCCTATACATGGAATGAGAGAAATCAGCTACAGCTATACAATCTTAAGTGTATCCCACGTGTGGGATATTGTACATGGGCCTTTGTTGGGCTGGGCCTTCTCAACGCCTATTATCTTCTACAAATAATAACAATGAATAACAAGCCTTTGTTTGCAATTTCAGAAAAATTAAGACCTCATTGGTAGCATTCTCCACATTCAACAATTTATTTAAATAAGCCAAAGGGTACAATCATAATTTCCTAAGACTGGCAGGACCTTCTTGCAAATTTCAGAATTCATGAGGCTTAAATCTCCCTACACAGAACCCTATCGTTTGGACAGAAAAGGGCTCACGCCTGCAAATTCTTGGGTTAACTGGATAGTGGGTCCCACTGGTCCAAACCACAATCAGATCTACTCTCTAGGGTCGCCCAGGACCCCACAAGGAACCCCATGGTCCTGATTCATCATCAGGTGGCCCTACAGGGTCACGCACCCTTAACAATCACAAACAGATTCATACAGGGGCCTCATGGTTTCCAAATTTGATACTTTTGGATGGTGGGGCAGATGGGGCCCACTCCAATGGGTCCATCACCAGCAAGTCGCCCCTGGGCCCCCTTCAAGATGTGGGGTCCAGATCTCTGATCAAGTCAAGTAGTGGGCCCCAGTAAGTGTGTCGACCAAACTGCTTTGTTCCTCGTTCAATCACACCACCAGGTTTTGAAATGCTTGGATGGTGGGCCAAATGGGGCCCACTCCGAATGGGTCCAGCACTACCATGGTCGCCCATGGGTCCACTTCCGGATCCATGGACCAGATTTGTCATCAGGTGGCCACCTGGGCCCCACAGACCAAAACTTGAAACCAGTTCTAGACGACCTGAACCTGGTAAGTTCCAATTTCTGATCTGTATTTCTATTGGATTTGGTTCTCTCTGCAGGAATACATCCTATAGGCATCATCTTAATCATAAGAAACATAATCGACCTATCTCACCCCAACCATAGGTCATTCTTTATTGTCAAACAGAGCCTAAGCTTGTCGACACTGCCTGATTAATTCTGGAACATAAAATCTGTTATGGGAAGTCAGATTTATCATTATGGAAAACATTCAATAGTGCAAGGAAAACAATTAGTGCAGTCATACAGGATCTACAACAATTGAATTGAATCACTATATTCACATATGGAAGAGCATCACAACCTGTGTACGAAGAAATCTACTCAACAATCAATTAGCTATCCGCATCAACACAATATGCATATGAAGAATGTCACTCACCATAAAATACAAGAGCAAAGCTAGAATTTCAAAACCATACAATTAAATCAGAATTTCTACTCACCTGCTATGGCTGACGAGAACTGTTTCTTCCTCCTAATTTCTTCAAGGCTAATACTAAACTAGGCTTTGGGTTGATGGAAAATTAAGTGGTAAAGAGAGAGAGAATGGCTTGAGAGAGGCTTGGGCCGATCAACATATATAGAAGCTAAAGTTAAATCTTTCCCAAAGTCCTCTTCCTAATTTTATTATTTCCTTCTCACATGCCAATCCTATTCCTAACATTACTAGGAGTCTATGGTATAACCAACACAAGTCCCACTCGAATTCCTCCATCAAACTATGGGTCCCAATAAAGCTAAGAAAAATCAAGAAAATTAAATATTAAATATCAGAAAATAATCTAGCCCTTATACTAGGCCCGGGTATTACACACAGGAAATGCACCAAATTCTCGAAGTAATCGACGAAGCCACACAATTTCTCCGCTTGCTAATGACATTGAACGATATTCTACTTCTGCGGATGACTTAGAAAGTGTTGGTTGTTTCCTGCACTTCCATGAGATGAGAGAGTTGCCAAGAAACTCGCATCAACCCATCGTTGAACGACGGGTGTCTGGACAACCAACCCAGTCTCCATCAGCACGGATAGTCAGCGAAAGTGAACAATTGGATAAAACTCCAGAAAAGAGCAAGTTCGTCACAAACTCCAGAGAAGCAGCTCCAAGTGTACTCCCATAGAAAAGAGAAGATTGGACCACTATTTTCATCCGACCTATCATTAGTGCAAGCCTTGTACATATAATTTTTGACAAATATGAAGCCTCATCTAATTGAATCTAAACCTTACATCAAAGAGAGAGCCCTTGCTCATGTATGGCAAGTCATATCTAATAATGCAACATAAAAAATAAAAAAAAAACCAAACTACTTAGATTCTTGGAAACACCTTCATGTGGGCCTCAACTCGACTTGCTTCGTGAGACAGGAAGGGCGGATCATGGGCCCCTCACCTGAGCCTTGAATCCAACAATTCAAGGCAACCTCATAGATCCTAAGAGATCCAACCCTTTGTTGAGGAATACTGGAGGTCATCTTAATGGGAAGAGGAGGTTATTATGGAGGGTGCTTCCTTGCATGAGTTTACAAATTATATGTAGGAAGCAATGGAAATATTTTAATTTCTTTGGAAGTTATAATGTTCTTATAGACTTTCTTAGAAAAAGGAGGGGAAAAAGGAACTTGATTAACAAATAGTGCAAGAGGTTGTTTTCCAATGTTCTTGTTGGCTTCCTTTGCCCTAGCACCATTCAAAAAATAAAATAAAAATAAAAATAGTGCATTTAATAGTTGTATTTTCCACTTCTTTTTTTTTCATTTTTCCATATTTTCACTAACAGAATCTCATATTGATGGAAAAGAGAAGGTGCATGCCAAGAGTATATAGTGTCTCAACAATCATAGAACATGCAAGACTGATACCCCATTTTTCTATGATTTGATTAATAATCTACACACGAAACTAACTATTAACAGGAGTCTACTTGTTACTTCTTCATAATGATTAGGACAGGAACTTAAGTGGACTTTACTAGTTGGCTGCCAAACAAGATGGCATAACTAACTTCCAATGGGTTGAGCAGAGCTTAAACCAAGTACTCCCTATCGGAGTGGATAGCCGTACCATCAAGGTATATGCTTGCGGTGACAAAAGAAATGTATAAACTTAAATCCAAATGACCTAATTAGAATTATGCTTCAATGTATAAATGATAGAAACAAAGCAGACCTGTGAAAATAACACTCTGTTAAAGTCTTCTTGCTCTTTCTCCACATGAACACGAGTGTCACCATACACAGATGCAGCCTTGGTTAAGATTCCACTGCTGACGTTCTCAGCTCCGTATTTGCAAGAATCCTCCGCTAGTTTGTTTCCTGGTTACATAAATATGAATATAATTAAGTAAAAAAACCTTAACTAATATGAGTTGTTTTCAAAGTGGATTTAAACATGGAAAACACATGTACTTTTGTCCTGTGGGTCAGGCACAGAGCTGGCCCAACCCCTTGCACATGGCATTTTAGTTTTTCATTTGCACATGGGCGTTTAGGTCTTTCAATCATTCCTTTATTTTCTTTTACGATTTTTGTCTATGATGCACAGATACAAAATGGACAACCTATAGTGTCGTATCACATCCGATACCTCACCTTTTTATGTGTAAAATTCGCGTCCCTGCCATGTCCATGGTGTGTCCCTGTTGTATTTATGCCATATTTGGGCATCATTGGTTTTTGTACCATTCCCTCAACAGAAAGTGTGCAGGTATTGGGAAGTGTCGTGGAAACATTTATCTTCCTTTACTTCTCTTATACAGAAGACAGAAAGGAAGAAGGGACAAAAATTCTTTCTCCCTCACTGCAATTATTTTCTTCTTGTATTCCCTTATTTTTTCCAACTATTATCAAAGGTTCTGCATCACATCTGTGGAAGGAATTTTTCATTCAAGAAGCTCTACCAAATGCACAATCGGTGAAGCAGTTCGAGGAGTAATAGTATCCAAGGGTAAGGCATTCCAAATTCATTGCACATTTTGGGGGACAAATTTTTGCCTAAAGAAAGCATCCTAGACTTGCTTCAGCCTCTGACTAGATTTGGGTTCTTCTTTCCTTTTTGGATTTAATTTTTGCAACTACTAAGATTCTTGATTATTGAGGTTTATTATTAGATTATATCTTCACGGTATTTATTTGATCATCAGGAATACTTCGAACAACAGTTTTAGGCAGATTGATTTCTATCAGAAAGTCAGAAATCTTGAAAATTATTGATTAATAAAATGCCCCAAATCCATGTAAACCCCAAGGTCTTTATTTTCGACGCACAGCATCATAAGTGTTGAAAAAAAAAAATGAGATTTTGGACCACATTGATTCCCCTCTATGATTTCTGTTGTGGTTTTAATAAAGCCAGGGATGTGTGAGGGGTTGGAAATGGAATATTTGACCCAGATATAGGGGAAATGGTAAATGAATAAAATATATATATAGTCTTATGCAGTTGAGAGTTTCTTAGAATATATTGTGGAAGGTGGAAGATCTATTTTGGCTACAAAATTAAAAATAAACAAATAAAATTTAAATGTTGTTAACTCATAGAGCTGACTCCCTGGAAAACCAGAGTAAAGAAATGAGGATGTCTGATCTCATTATTTGTCTCTGCATCCAAGGACAATATAGAACCAAGACAAGAAAATTAAGGATCGAGAATATGTCTTGAAGGACAATCTGAAAGAGACGAGATCAGACAGTAAGCCTATGTATCAATGTGGACCTTGTCCCTATAATAATTCAGTGATATCAATCCTAGTAGAACCAATGATAAATTAAGAGGCAAATTTTCTATAGTGTGTAGCAAAAGGGGGGATTTTGCCAAAGAAAGCCGCTATAAAAAAGGTCAAGAATCAAAAACCCTAGGCTGATGTGATCAGGAAAAGAAAAAAAAAAAACGAAAACACTAATTTTAAAGGTTGTTGTGTTAGAGACAAATCTGGCGGGAAGCCCTAGAGATTGGCAAGTCAAATGAGTTCGACCCAGCATATTTATAGTGACAAAAATGCCTTTGCCTCCTGCGAGTAGGTGAGAGACTATGGATCTGTTTATGGGTAACTCCTCCAAAGAAGGCATGGTTGGTAAGGGAAAGGTATCACTACATCCATCATTTGGAAAAGCTCCTACACTCACCGATGTGTTCTATGTGCCAAAGCTCAATAAAAATCTCATTTATGGCTATGTTTTGATTAACAATAATAAAGCTTCTTATGATGCTTTATATTGTTGATTCTTGTAATACGTGGCATGAGATTAGAACTTGCAGCGTTTCCCTCAATTATAAAATGATTTAAATGGGATTAAATGGGATTAATACCAAGACATGAATCTCAATCTGAAATCTATGAGTATGATGTCACAGCCCGAAATCTGGGGCCTCGAATCCCATGTCGTGACCACATTCACATTCATGAGTCAAATAAACTCAAAAGAATTTCAGGCTTTCACCATTAAATAAATCTGAATACATCATTAGAGTCAAATCCACTTATAAACAAATAAATAAGTCAGATGTCCTTGAATAAAACAACTACAATGTCTTTAAAAGTCCAACTGAAATAAATTAAATAATTCTATGAAACTAATTCTCTTTATTTTCTATATGAATCCTAAGTCAGCTCCTAATTCTCTTTATCGCTCAAGTGAGCATGTTGAATCCTAACTCTCCTTGTATCTCCAAATCGTCTTACAAGCTATGATGCCCATATATGACACGGATACCGCAAGGACACGCCATAGACATGGCAGGGACAAGGGTTTTAATGTAAAAAACAAAGTATCGGATACGATACGACACGATACGTTGCCCATTTTGAAGTATCCGTGCATCATAGCTTCCAAGACATCACTCTGGTTACCTGGATTGGGGCAATCCACAAGTCAATTTAAACTAAGTGAATAAACTTATAATTCGATTCGCATGCATAAACAGTACAATAACGTTTGGAACACAAGTAAACTTTAATAAAATCATAGAAGGCAATTAATGTAACTTTCCCAGTAATATCCTAACAAGGAATCCGAACCACTAAGTCATTATCATGACCAACTAAGCACTCGGCCGCACCGACCAATATGGGATCAAGTACCAGTGAAGTACGAGACCGCACATAGGTACCTCAAAATTCTTATATGCACACACTAAAGGTGACCCATTGGCAACCATCATCACTGCGGTACTAGAGGATTCTTCCCATGGCTGACCTGAGCTTTCGAAGTTGATTTTATGTGAAAATCAGTTTAATTTCATAAATTTGCATTTTTTTATGGAATTATTCGTTTGGATTATCCGATTATCCTCGCGAATAACTTTTAATTCATAGGTAAACTCAGATGATTTCTTTTCACCACTGCGCAGTACAAGAAATTCTGAGCAACGTGGTATATTCAATTGAGTTCATACGTGTTGAATTGGGTCCCATCCATTGCAAGATAGTTTTCTGCATCAGAATTATTCTTTTTAATTATTGTTCATTTTTTTTTTTTTTGTAGGAAATTAAGAAATCCAGAGCCCACAAGAAAGATAATTTCAAGAGAAGAATTAAAAGGAACAAACAGAAGAAAAATTGGAAGATGAAAGACCCCGTGGGACCCACACCCCATGGGCATGGATTCCGAGGGAGATTCAGCCAGGTGGGTCCCACCTAAGGTTATTGCAATGCAAGGAATCTTCTCTCCTGGTTTTCTAGGGAAGTTTGAAATTCAAATTTCAAATAGAAGAGTTTGAGAAGGAAAGAGAATCTAGAAGACTTGGAGGCTAAGCAATGCAAGCAAGGAAGGAGAGAAGAAAAGGAAAGAAAGGAAGAAAAGGAAGCCAAAGCACTTTGGACGTCCCGTGTGGGGTCCACTCCATCCTTGCACGGCCAAGGTGGACCCACTCATGTGCAAAATTGCAATGTCTCCCTTTATGAAGAATTTATAATTGAAAATGGGGCCCATAGTGGAAATTTCCAACAAGCGGAGGGACAAATTTTAGAAAGTCTTGCTCAACAAGAAGACAAGATTGGAAAGACTTCCTAATCCCCCACTAATTTCTCTCCTCCACTTTCCCAAACTTGGAGACTAAGTTGCAAAGCTTTCCAAATCCCACTCCAACTTGCTCCCTAAGTTCCCATCACCATAAATACTCCACAGGTGGGACATCCAGCCACAACCAGCCCTTCTCCTCCTCTCTTCATCCAAGGGGCCAAGGCCTTGGCCGACCACCATTTTGGGTCTCCTCCACCCTTCTCCACCTCTCTTCATCCAAGGGAGCCAAGGCCTTGGCCGACCACCATTTTGGGTCCGTCCCACCACCACTAACCAACTTCTAGTCCTCTTCCAAGGCTTCTTCACCTATGATGCACAGATACAACATGGATACGGCAAGGACACGCCATAGACACGGCAGGGACACGGATTTAACACATAAAAAGTGAAGTATCGGATTCGATACGACACGATACTTTGCCCATTTTGAAGTATCCGTGCATCATAGTTCTTCACGCTTCAAGGAGATCAGTAATGCTGAAATTCAAGAGATGCTGAAGATGAACACCATGGCAGGCTAGTTTTACTTTTCTGGGGAAATGGGTGAATCTTTCTGTAATTTTATTGGTTTTGCACAAAGAAAATGGTTAGAATTCAATGTATTTTCAATTAATGTATAGGAATGTTTGGGTATTAATTGCCATATTTAGTACACTCTTTGAATGCTTTATTTTCTCAGTGATATATAGCATACTTAGAGTCAATACAAATATGTGCAAAAGAATGATTGGCTCCATTGAATGCTTTAATTACTATTTCTGAAATTAATTGGTTAAATACATTGTTTTAGTTCTTTATTGGGAATTGACTGAAAACCTACTCTTGGGGAAGTGATCTAGATCTATTCGTACCTCCAATCATTAGGATGAAAGAGGATCCCCGATCCCTGGAAGCTTTTATTTCATTATTATTTGCATTATTTGTAATTCTGATTTTAATTTTAATTTTCAGTAATTGGTTGTTTTAATTCAGTTTATTTTGGTTGCAGCATACTTTTTAGATTAGGATTTTTAATTGGTTGTAACTTTGTAATTAATTTTAAATTCAGATTTTGCGGGTTGTATGGGTTTTATTTAGTTTGATTTCAGATTTTAATTAGGTCAGGTCAAGCGCGAAGCTACTACCATTCCCTGTGGATCAACCTCAGACTCACCAAGTTATTAATACATCGTGACGACCCTACACTTGGGGTAGCGATCATTGGACAACACATAAATACACAGGTTGTTGCACAAAGGACGTCATCTTCGAACAGTGCCAGTGGTCTAGGGGTGTCCTTAACTAACTCCAAATTGTTTCTAAGCCCTTGGATGTTACAGAACATTCCCTTTCCTTCAATCAAACCTTGAATTCGGATTTGTTCCTTACCTAATTTCCAACACCTATAATCGGGTTGGTTTCTGTAATCTGCCCGACACATATTCTGGGTTTAAACTGCCCCTATCCGATTTGGTAATTGGTATCCGATATGTATGAGGATAATTACATAGCCATCCTTTTGTACATGTCAGATCCAAACTTAATTGACATACCATAGTAACCATACGCATGGGTTACCACATATTCAGTTACAAAGACATCACATTATCATATTGTCACATCATTGAATCAGCTCTAGGCAGTTTCTTCATAGGCAACATGATATATATAAAGCAGCAACTAGAGATCACTGATCGTATTATGAAATCATATATCAATTCTTTGATGTCATAAAAGAGGAAGAATCATCACAATCTTTTCATCATGGTGTATATCCATTCACAAATTCATCGACTGTACTCCAAACATCATGTTTGGGTTTGGCCAAGGTTCTAACCCCTCGTTAGAATTACTCAGCCAAGATCCCAACCTTGTACATGGTTCCACTATCCTAGATCTCTCAATTTGAGGTGTTTTCCAAGGCATAGTATCATACCCCTTGGTTCAATTGCAACCAAGTGATTGGTCATAGTCTTGAAATATATGAATTAATTGACAAACCTGAATTCAGACATCAAACCCTCAATAACTTACACCCTAGGTATCATAGATAACATCAATCAATCAATCAATACCAAAGATGTCATAGTGGGTTGACCAAGACCAGCCGCTTATTATGGTTCAACCATGGCTGGAAACTCCCAAGTCATGGTTCCCATAATCCCATTCTATCATCATTAACTCCGTTTAAAATGAATTTCATATAGATATAGCAGCAAAATCAAACAAAACATCAATTAGAATGATTCCACACCAGTCCGACTCTGATCAATAATACCCTACATAGGGTTTGGCCATTGCTAACACTCTAGATTAGGTCTCGGTTATCACATCACAAGAAAACCGAATAGAAGGGGGATCGATCATGGGTTTGGTTCCTAATAGTCAACTTAGCAATTATCCCATAAAACCCTACTTTATCAAGGGTTCATTATGCAGCCAATGACCTAGTATTCTAGGATTTGTAAGGATTGTAGACTAGAGGAAACCTTATGTTACACCAAATAGAGTCACCTGCTTACTCACCTCAGATATGAGGTCGTCGCTTTGTTAATTTGAGGGAAGATGTATGTCATCAACGATACGCACAACCTGCTCATCCGTCTCTTCTTCCCTTGATTCTACTAGGTCTCCTTCTCTAAATCTCAAAATTAGGTTTCCTTATAGGAGGAAGTATGAGAGTAAGAGGAAGAAGGGAAGTCGTGGAACGACCTGAAATCTGGAGCTCTTCAGATTCCTAAGCCAGTACTATATAATGTATCATCAACACACAAATAAGTCCAATCCAACAAAATAAAAGGAATTAGGTAATTAACCTAAATAATTAAAGTTTCAATTATAAATCCTCAAAGAAGCATCAAATGTCCAAAAACGATAAAATCCTATGCACAACTAAATGTCTAAAACTCAATCTGCTAAAATATTAAATTAAATTGGGAACTCTGACAGTTTTTTTTTTTTTTTTTTTTTTTTTTACTGCCAGTCCCAGGCCCGGGTAAAGGAAAAGGGTTGCGTTAGGTAGGTTGATAACCAGCGTAAAACTTTGTAGCAACCCAAACATAAATTCTAAGATTACAACATTCCGAGATAATGCTAGGGCAATCCCCGCTTTAAGCGACGCATTGCAGCGTCGCCCGGTTGCAGTGGAAAGTAGACAAGGGCTACCACACCATTCTGGACAAGTGCAGCTAAAGAAGTTAGTCCAGCAGTAGAAGAAGATGAAGATTCGACTTGCTACTTGGAATATAGGAACCTTGACAGGCAAGAGCATGGAGTTAGTCGATGTAATGAAAAGGAGAAGAGTTAGTGCAGTCTGTCTACAGGAGAGAAAGTGGAAGGGGGATAAAGCTAAGGAGCTCGCTAATGGATATAAACTTTTTTATGCAGGAAAGAACAACATAAGAAATGGAGTGGGTATAGTTGTAGATAAGGATTTGAAAGAGAAAATTGTAAGAGTAGAGATTGGGTGATAGAATTATAGCAATTAAACTAGTGTTAGAGGAAAACATAATTCATATCATTAGTGTATATGCTCCCTAAGCAGGATTAGATGAAAGTGTCAAGAGGCAATTTTGGGAGGAGTTGGATGGTTTACTATGCGAAATTCCAACTAGTGAAAAAATTTTCCTAGGAGGGGACTTAAATGGGCATGTAGGAAAGGATAATAGAGGATATGAGAGAGTGCATGGAGGATAGGGTTTGGAGAAAAGAATGAATTAAGAGACACTATCTTGGACTTTGCATTAGCATTTGAACTTGTAATAGCAAACACTTGCTTTAGAAAGAGAGAGGAGCATTTAATTACTTGTAAGAGTGGAACTAGCAGGAGCTTGATAGACTTTTTTCTAGTTAGAAAACATGACCGTTTGGATTGTAAAGATTGTAAGGCTATTCCAAGAGAGAGTTTGACCACGCAACATAGGCTAGTAGTTTTAGATATTTGCTTTAGAGGTAGAAAAAGAGGGTAGTAAATAAAATGTTTCCTAAAACAAGGTGGAGGGATTTGAAAGGAGTAAGAGCGACAATATTTAAGGACAAAGTGATTGATGAGGGAGAATGGAATTTTGAAAGAGAAACTACAGTGATGTGGAATCAAATGGTAACTGTGTTAGGAAGGTAGCTAAAAAGGTGCTTGGAGAGTCGAAAGGAAAGAAACGATAATAAAGAGACCTGGTGGTGGAGTGTAGAGGTTCAGGAAGCTATTCGGGAGAAGAGACGTTACAAAATTTGGCAGGGTACTGGGAATATGGAAAACTATGAGAGGTACAAGAAGGCAAAGAAAGAAGCCAAGAAAGTCGTAAGTGATGCAAAGTGCAAAGCATATGATGACCTATATAATAGGTCAGGAACAAGATAAGGAGAGAAGGATATTTTTAAGCTTGCAAAAATAAGATAAAGGAAAAGTAGGGACTTAGGATCATGTCAAATGTATTAAGAGCAATGACCAAAAGGTTCTCGTGAAGGACAATGATATCAAAGAAAGGTGGATGGAATATTTTAGCATACTTAAAATAAGACTATATAAGAGACATAAGAACAAAAGAGGATACTTCAGCAGTAAAGCATACTTTTTTTCAGAGAATTAAAGTGGTAGAAGTGAGGAAGGCATTAAAACAAATGAAGACAGAAAAGGCTACGGGTCCAGATGACATCCCGATTGAGACTTGGAAATGCTAAGGAGAAGTTGGGGAGATTTGGTTAACTAGACTCTTCATTATAACAAACAAAATGCCGGATGAATGGAGAAGAGAATAAGTGTTGTAGTACCTATTTATAAGAACAAGGGAGATATACAAAACTATACCAACTATCGTGGGATTAAACTTTATGCGTCATACTATGAAACTATGGGGAGAGAGTAATGGAGAAAAGACTTAGACAGAAGACCATTATATCTGAAAATCAATTTGGTTTTATGCAAGGGAGGTCAACGATAAAAGCTATCTTCTCACTTCGGCAATTAATGGAAAAATATCAAGCAAAGAGGAAAAATGTGCATATGGTCTTCATCAATCTAGAAAAAGCCTACGACAAGATACCTAGAGATTTAATTTGGGTGGCTTTAAATAAAAGGAATGTTCCAAGAGGATATATTGAAATCATTAAAGACATGTATGAAGGAGCAATAACGTGTAAGAACTACTTGTGGAGAGACGGGGGAGTTCCCAGTGACTATAGGTTTGCATCAAGGGTCAGCCCTAAGCCCTTATCTCTTTGTGCTAATTATGGATGAGGTAACTGCTCATATACAAGAAGAGGTACCTTAGTACATGTTATTTGCAAATGATATTGTGTTGGTAGATGAATCAAGAGATGGTGTGAATGTAAAACTCGAGAAATGGCGAAAGGCTTTAGAATCCAAAGGCTTTAAAATAAGTCGTACAAAGGCGGAATATATGGTTTGGAACTTCAGTGAGCATATGGAAAGGGCTGAAACTACTGTGAGAATTGAAGACCATGAGATACAACAAAGTGATTCTTTCCGCTACCTTGGCTCTATAATTAGCAAGGACGGGGAGATTGATGGAGATGTTGAGCATAGGATTAAAGCAGGATGGTTGAAGTGGAGACTTGCTTCGGGAGTGCTTTGTGACCGACGAATGCCAATAAGATTGAAGGGGAAATTTTACAAGACAGCGATTAGACCAGCTATAATCTATGGAGCAAAATGTTGGCCAATCAAGAAGCAATATATGCACAAAATGGATGTAGTAGATATAAAAATGTTGAGGTGGAAGTGTGGTCAAACGAGGAAGGATAGAATTAGAAATGAGCACTTTCGAGAGCATTTAGGGTTAGCAACAATAGGGGATAAAATTAGAGAAACTCATTTAAGATGGTTTGGGCATGTCCAACGTAGGCCGATAACGGCGCCAGTAAGGAAAAGTTTGCTCATGAAGGTTGATGGACCACCAAGGGGAAGGGGTAGGCCTAAAAGAACGTGGCTGGAGGTAATAAAGATAGATATGAAGAAGTGTAACTTATCTAAGGATTTGGCTCAAGATAGATCGGAATGGATAAATAGAATTCATGTAGCCGACCCCAACATAGTTGGGACAAGGCTTTGATGATGATGATGAAGATTAAATTAAATTAAGCTAATCCCTGCTACTAAGTAACGATGACGTCCACTCCATCAGCCATGCATTTTGAAATCTAAGGGCTGATTGTAATAGTCCGCCTACTCTCTTACGTCATCGTTACCTGAAGTGGGGCGAACCAATTGTTAGTACAACTAGTGAGCAGAAATTCTAAATCTAAAGTACAAATAAACAACAATCATAACCAGCAATATATGTATGACAATGCAGTGTATGAGAGGTGAGGTGCACAAGTGCAAGTGAGTCTAGCTTATGGCATGTAAGACCCCGACCCGAGAGACTACGATTGGTGTTAATTAATTCTTGTTTTAGCTCTAAGTGTGTTTAGCTTATTTTGATTAAGTTTTTGGGTTAGAATAACTTTCAAAATAGCTTTGGGGAATTTTGAGAGCCTTCTTGATTAGTGGGACCCTTTGGGGGTTCCTTTAGCAACTTTGCGTGAGCTTGGGGGATTATTCGAGATGCCATAAATTCGTGTGTTAATCCCGTTTGACTCGTCTCGTTGATCCCTACAACTTTCATGTTGACCCCATCCCCATTGGAGATCCCTAAGCCCAACTTTTCTTAATTTAAGGGCAAAATGGTCTTTTTACCCCAAATTCTGGACACAATTTTCAATATCACCAAAACCCGCAAAACATATACTTTTTGGAAACTAAAAATTTCGACGAACAACTTTCCCTTCTTCGTCGAGCCCGTCCGAGATCCCGAAAGCCATAATTTCAACCCGATAAGAATTGCTAGTGGTAGAGCCCACCTTCACTTGTTCTGAAAGGAGAACTTTTCTCTCCTTTCCCCTTTTTCCAACTCAAAGGATCCAAAAGCTAGGGTTTTCCTCTCGTCTTCTTCTTCTTGCTCTTCCATCTCCAATCCTCTATCAATCTTGCACCAAAGGCAAAATGGAATTCATCTTCTTCTTCCTCACCATGAAAGCATCTCATTGACACCATTTATGAGGAAATCCAACTCCATTGAGGTCTTCTTGGAGCTAGCTTTGTGCATTTGAAGAACCCTCTTGTAAGCTTCCTCTTCCATCTTTTAAATTTGGGTTTTTCTCACCTTGGAGAAGCTCCAACTCCTTTATTGCAAACTTTCTCTTCCCCATTCATGGTGTTGACCATTTAGGGTTTCTTTTTTTTGGGGTTTTTGTGTAGCTTTGAAATCTTTGGCTTGAAAGAGAGAATAGGAGCTTTCTTAGCTTGTTGAGACCAAGGCGAGTGGATGAATGGATATTTAGTATTTTCATGTTTTAAGATGAATGTGGTTTTTCATTTCATGATTTTAATGATTTAATACATATGCTTCTTTCTTTCTATGATTCCCATTTATTTTAAATGTATATATGGATAGGCTTAACTCCGCCTATGTTGGGGTATCCTTGACATCGCCAGTCCCAAGCGCGGACAAAGGAAGAGGGTTGTGCGTTAGGTAGTCGACAGCCAGCAAAATACTCAGTCGGATTTCTTTATGGATTTGAGGCCTAATGAAATTTCGTTGGGGCATCCCCTACTTAGCGACGCGCTGTATGGTCCGAGTACAGTGATAAGTGAGCAAGGACCGCTGCATCGGCGCCCGGGTGCAGTGCTAAATAGGCAAGGGTCCTCACACTTTATTGGACGAGTGTGGGGGGTAAGGAAGCTAGTCCAAAATAGAAAGCTGAGATTAGATACTCGAAACATTGGGAGCCTAACTAGGAAACTTATGGAAGTGGTGGATACAATGAAAAGGATACGAATCGCAATTGCTTGCTTGCAAGAGACAAGGTGGGTGGGACAGAAAGCTAAAGAGATGGAGAGGACTGGGTATAAGTTATGGTATACGGGACTTAATAGATCGAGGAATGGGGTTGGCATAGTGGTAAGCAAGGACTTAAAGGAAGATATAGTTAATGTAAAGCGTTGTGAAGATAGGATTATTGCAATTAAGTTAGTGTTAGGAGAAGAGATAGTGAACGTTATTAGTGCTTATGCCCCCCAGGTGGGCTTAGGTGATGGACATAAGGAGAAGTTTTGGGAAGACTTTGAAAGAGTACTACTAGAGATAACCCAAGGTGAGATGGTCTACATATGAGGAGATTTGAACGGTCATGTAGGACGCGACGTAGATGGATATATAGGAGTACACGAGGGACATGGATACGGTAATAGAAATGAAGAAGGGAAGGATATTTTGGAGTTTGCAGTGGCTTATGATCTCATGGTAACTAACACCTTTTTTAGGAAGAGAGAGGAGCATTTAGTGACTTATAAGAGTGGCTCCTCAAGGACACAGATTGACTTCTTCTTAACTAGGAAAAGAGACCGCTTAGCTTGTAAAGATTACAAGGCTATACCGGGGGAGAGCTTGACTTCCCAACATAGGTTGTTGATCATAGATGTGCAGCTACAAAGGTGGACTAGAAAAAAGAAGTTGTATAGATGCTCAAGGACTAAATGGTGGAGCTTGAAAGGTGATAAGCAACTAGCATTAAGGGAAAGAGTACTAGAGGAAGACGTTTGGGCGGTAAATGAGAGTGCAAATATTATGTGAGATAAAGTAGCAGAGTGTATTAGGAGGGTAGGGAAAGAAGTCTTAGGAGAATCCAAAGGGGGTGCTCCGGCATAGAAAGAGGCATGGTGGTGGAGCAAGGCCATTCAAGACAAGATAAGAGTTAAAAAGAGTGCTTTAAAACTTGGCAAAAGAATCGAAATGGAGTGAACTTGGAGAGGTATAAAGGAGCAAAAGGAGAAACTAAAAAGGCAGTTAATGAGGCAAAGGCAAAGGCATTTGAGGAGCTACATAGGCGACTTGATACTAAGGAAGGCGAAAAAGAGATATTCAAGCTTGCTAAAGCCAGAGATAGGCGGACAAAGGACTTAAACCAAGTTAAATGCATTAAGGATGAGGATGAAAAAGTATTAGTAAAGGAAGAGGAGATAAAAGAGCGTTGGAAGAGCTACTTCTACAAGTTATTTAACGAAAGCAGTAGTAGTGACATACAATTGGAGCAGCTTACCATTTCTAGGGAAGAAACGAATCATATGTTCTATAGGAGAATAAGTAGGGAAGAAGTTAAAGAAGTATTGAAAAGGATGAAGAATGGGAAAGCGGTTGGGCCAGATGGTATCCCTATTGAGGTCTGGAGGTGCTTGGGGGAGGATGGCATAAGTTGGTTGACAAAGGTTTTTAATGTAGTGCTAAAGAGCAAGAAGATGCCTGATGCATGGAGGAAAAGTATTCTTATACCCATATACAAGAACAAAGGAGATATTCAGAACTGTGCGAACTACCGCGGGATTAAATTGATGAGCAATACGATGAAATTATGGGAGAGAGTTATTGAGAGAAGACTAAGAAGAACAACAAACGTTTTAGAGAATCAATTTGGTTTCATGCCTGGAAGATCAACCATGGAAGCTATCCTTCTCCTGAGAAGGTTAATGGAACAGTATAGAGAAGGTCAGAGAGATTTACATATGGTGTTCATTGACTTAGAGAAGGCCTATGACCGGGTTCCTAGAGAGATTCTATGGAGAGTACTGGAAAAGAAAAGAGTGTGTGTCGCATATATTAAGGCGATAAATGATATGTGTGATAGATTCGTGACATCTATAAGAACGACTGGCTGAGAGACTAAAGAATTTCCTATCACGATTGGTCTACACCAAGGCTCAGCGTTAAGCCCGTACTTGTTTGCCCTAGTTATAGATGAGATTACAAGACATATCCAAGATGAGGTGCCGTGGTGTATGCTATTTGCAGATGATATTGTTTTAGTGGATGAGATGAGAGAATGAGTGAATGCTAAGCTAGAATTGTGACGGAAAACATTAGAGACTAAAGGGTTTAGGCTAAGTCGATGCAAGACGGAATATATGGAATGCAAGTTTAGTCAAAGTAGGACACCTGGTAACATAGAAGTAAGTTTGGGCACACAAAAGATTGTAGAGAAAGAAAACTTTGAATACCTTGGATCTATGGTGCAACAGGATGGAGGGATTGATACTAATGTAAGTCACAGGATTCAGGCCGGGTGGACCAAATGGAGGAGTGCTTCGGGCATCTTGTGTGATCGGAAAGTCCCCTTCAAGGTTAAAGAAAAGTACTATAAGGTGGCGGTACGCCCAGCATTGTTATATGGATCAGAGTGTTGGGCAGTAAAGCATAATCATGTTAAGAAGATGGAAGTTGCGGAGATGAGAATGCTAAGATGGATGTGCAGGATCACAAGGAGAGATAGGATTAGGAACGAGGAGATTAGGGGCAAAGTAGGAATAGCACCGATTGGAGATAAAATGAGAGAAAATCGACTGAGATGGTTCGGCCATGTTAGAAGGCGTCTAACGGAGGCACCTGTTAAAAGGTGTGAAAGCATGGAGATTGCCAGGAGTAGGAGAGGGAGAAGGAGACCCAAGAGAAGCTGGAAAGAAACTATTAAACATGACCTTGTCTATATAGATCTAACGGAAGACATGGCCCTAAACAGATTTGATTGGCGTTGTCAAATCCATATAGCCGACCCCACCTAGTGGGAAAAGGCTTGGTTTGGTTTGGTTTATATGGATAGGCCTCATTCCTCTTGTTTAACTTCTAGAAAATATTTGTATTAGATTTTGTTAAAGCTTGATGATGAGTTTCATGGATCTTCATAAATATTGGTTGACCTTGTGATAAATGGAATGGTTTAATGATTTTGGTAGAATGGTTGTTTTAGGAGTTAATGTGTTTTGATTGAGGCGAAAGTGGCTTAAATGTTGTGGAATAGAAGTGACTCAAAAAGGGATTTGTTAAAGAAGAAAGGAAGGAGCCGAACTGCCTAGAAACTTGCATTTTTGTGACAGTTCGCTCGAGCGAAGTGTCCACAGAACGTTGTTAGCTTGAGCGAACTGAAACTTCGCTCGAGCCAACCTGAACTGGAAGGTCCCCTCGAGCGAACGTATATTCACTCGAGCGAACCCCTCATAGAATGTTGTTAGCTTGAGCGAACATCTTGTCCGCTCGAGCCAACTGTACAGCAAGCCTGGATCAATGATGGAAGTCTTGAAATATTCTTCTAAGGCTTGGGGAGGTATTGTTTGAAGCCCCAATGCGATGGTAAGACCGAAAAAGAGAATTGTGAAGCATGATTGAGAAAGAAACTCTATTACGGGGATTTGTTAATGTGCATAGGGACCCGAAATGTCCTTAATTCTCTAAGAGTACTAAATATACGTCAATTCGACATACGGAACTCCATTCACATTGATTTAAATCCTAGACCCCAAATACTTGACCAGGAATTTAAAGAAAATCCATCGTAATTTCCTTTACCTGAATTATTACTCATGGACTTCAAACTTCATGCTATATGACTAGTCATACCCCGGAATATATATTGAAATCATGTTTTTAGCATTTTTGCTAGCCCATTCATGCCTGACTTGATATAAATGTATTATTGTGCCTATGGGCATCCCGTCCCATTTATATATGAACTTGTCTTGATTTCTTGCATATGACCTATGAGTCGGCACCACTGAGCTTGGACGACCTTGTCGGTTTGATCCACCGATTTAAAGGTCCCCTTCTTGTCCTGCCAGCTGCAGCCTGGATCCTGTCCTGTCCCGATACCCGGTTCGCTACCGCGGTCCCGTCCATCTATATATGTATCCATGATTATCGTTGACTCTCCTCACCTTGTGTGACTGAGGTTAACGTCCCGATATTGCTCTCATTACTTTAGTGAGAGAGGATTTAGCTTTGTGTGGTTGTCATCTTGCTAGTTCCTGATTCTTGGGTACCTTTACGTATATTATATTGCAAATGTCTTTCTTAATAAATGATGATTTTACTTTCATAAAATTCATTATTTATACAGGTTTCGATATTTTTCCAAGGTATTATTATTTTAAATTTATTATTATATCTTTTCACCCACCTGCCAGACCGTCATGTCTTACCCATTCTTTGGTACTCAAGTCCAGATCCCGTTGCCTTTAAGGAGGCGCCAGAGGAGGCGGTCGGCGAACCGCAACGTGTAGTTAAATGGCAAGCTGATGATGTCATGAAGACATCTGGTCATGCTTCGAGATGCGATACATTTTGGGAGTTGTGTCTAACTCATTCTTTTGGGATCTAATTTGGTTTTACTGGCCTTTGTTGGCCATTATTTTTGGGGAATGTTAATTAACTAATCTTTTGTATAAACTCTAACTTTATATTTTGGGAAATACTAATGATCATTGCTCACTCTAACACTATGCCTTCTATACATGTGAAATTAATTCATGTTTATGCAATGAATTGTCATGTGCCCGATTCGTTATACGCTTCCGCATCCCGAACATGATTGTGACTTATATGTGAAATCCTCACCGCGGAATCCTGTGGGAAATCACGTGCACGGACTAAATGTTCTTCTTGAATCCGTGTATGTATGGGCCAAATTAATCTTGTGTTATACATGACTTCATCATCATCACCAATACCCGTCTCGTTCCCAGATTAGACCACTTGACCCGGTCCGGGGTCGCGACATGGCATCCATTATTATCTTATATTCTTAATTGAGTCCCTATCCACATCATCGCACCAGTCGAACCGAGTGCCCCCAAATAGGAGGAATAGTAAGCATCACACGCTCCCTGAAGAGAGGAAATAGAAATCGGGCACTCCCACAAGGGAGGAAATAGAAATCGGGCACTCCCACAAGGGAGGAAATAGAAATCGGGCACTCCTACAGCACTCCCACAAGGGAGTAAATAGAAATTGGACACTCCCACAAGGGAGGAAATATCATCTTCCCCAGTCTCACCTTATAAAGTTTTCTACAAGTGACCAACACATGGTCAAAAGTGAGTACTTATGCACAGAGACCATAGTATGGTGACGTCACCCCGTGCCGTGCTAGCGGCCTAGGTCCTCTAATTTCAATTTCCTTGGATTCATGAGTTGAGTTTATTATTATTATTAATTAGGAATTCCAGCATGTTATGCCGTGTATGATGCAATGTTCATTCGTGTTGAGGTATATAGCCAGTCCCATATAATACCCTGTTTCATCTACGCCTACTACGATTCAAAATCGGTACCCATTTATGTAGGATTGCTCATATCTCCGTTAAATTCTGATATCCATCTCATAAACAGCATTAGGGTTTCAGCATGGAATCGATAAAGTATGTTATGAACAGCCTCTTGTTTAAATAATCAAAAGGGCTGATTGTTTAGTATGCAACAAACCATCAAACACATTGATGCATTATGTAGGCTACTGTTTTACACAATTTCAGATTTGAGGATCATCTCAAATTCATTAATATTCAGGTTTATCTCCTTAGAGACCTCTTCCCACTTGGACTGCATGCCAAGACCTACTTCATAATAATAGGAATGATCTTTGCAATCCATTGAACCCATTGGTTCAGCCAAGTGGAATACAGCCAAAATATCCATTCAATTTCCCATAGAATCATGCTGGGATCTTTCTTTCTCACGTCCCTGGAGTAGACTAGTCTCATTATCACGGGGGGATTCATCACAATTCATGATAAGCACATATGAGGGTTTCCATATTTGTTGGTTAAATCAGAATTGGTTCTTTATTAATCAAATTCATCAACAACCATATGCAAACAATGATTAAAAAGGAGAACTCATTTTCTAAGAATGAGAAAACAATCATCAAACATGCATTGAACACAAGGCAAAACCCTAATTCAATCATAGGTGTTTAGGAATTCATCAAATCTAATCCAAAGCCCTTTTTCATCAACAAATCCCTAGGCCAATGGTTTCTTAGAGAGGGATCAATTATCAATTGAATTGGCTTAGGGTTTCAAAGATGAATATATGAACTTGGGCCCCAAAGGTGATCAACCATCCCCAACCCAACCCCCATTGGGTCAGCCATCCCCAAAAACCCCACCTACGGGGTCCAGACTGTAGAAGATAACAGGCCTGTAAGATAACAGGCTCTAGGCCCAGCCCAACAAGGCCCATGTACAGCCTGTACATAATCCCACACGTGGGATTTAGTCTAGGATTGTATAGCTGATTTGTCTCTTCTTACTTCCTTGTATAGACTAGGAGATATTCTTTCACTATTCTGATTGTATTCTTAGCATGTTTAGAGCCTTTGATTGAGGCATAATGAGAATATAAATATGGGCAGTCGATCCTCTATTGAGGCATGACCTTCTCTCCAATTCTCTTCTTCTTCTTTCTCTTCTTCCATATATTATAACACGGCCATGGTAGACCAAACCCTAATGAGGTTTGCCCACCATGGTTCTCCCCCATAGGGGGTTTGTCCATCATGGCATCAACCCACATGGGGTTGGCCACGGTGGACCTCCACCCTTCTTGGGTGGTCTGGCCTAAACCCTTTAGGGTTTCATATTTTGCCCCGAATTCCCCTTGTGGATGCACAATGATCAAAAAATCAAATCCTAGGGCTGATATATCAATTCCTATGTGCTTTTCTTCAATAAACATGATTTCGATTTAGAAAATCTACTCACCTCGTGCAGCTAATTGTCGCACACTCAATGCGAGGCCTTGAGTATGCCATCCATTATGCTCCACATGGCCGATTTCCTTCGTCTTCCTCATTGATCGCTTCGTTCTCTACCAAATCCCACGCAAGAACTCAACTTAGGGTTTTCATTCTCTCTGTCCCTCTCCCTTTCTCTAAGTGAAACTATGAGATGTGGGGGAAAAACAAGAGAAAGAGGGCTTATACAAAGTGCTCTAGGGCAAGGATGAAAATAGCGGTAGCGGCGGGCGTAGCGGCCTGCCGCCAAAACGCTACGTAGCGGGCGATACGTAGCGTAGCGGCGCTACGTAGCGGCGTAGCGGTGCGATTTTGAAAAATCGTCAAAAAAATATGAAAAAATTCTAGAAAATCTAGAATATTGGAAAATAAGAGAAAATGTATTTTTTTTACAAAAGTAACTAAGGTAAGGTAAGGGGGCGTAGCGGTCCCCTCACTATATAAGGTCATGTATCGCTGTCTAAATAGAAAATAATAGTAATGATCATTTTTTTCGCATGTGTTCATGTTCCTTAGTTTTGCTAACTTAGAAACTAATGAAAGGCTTATAAAAGAAAAAACTATGTCATGAAGTCAAGACTTAAGAGTACCTAGAGAAAAAAATACATCTACCAAAGGAGGTGTCTAATAGGATGTACTTAGAGAAGAATCATTGAGAATAACTCTTTGTATCGACTGTAATTCGGCAAGATAATGTGCTTTTTGGTGTTCTTTTAAACATAAAAGAGTAGAAGACTTGTGTAGAAATGTTATTTGGAGAGAAGAAAAAAAAAAAAGTCTTATTATGCATTTTAAAAAAATTTGAAAAGTAGGAATTTTCTCACCCCGTAGCGGCCCCGTAGAGGCCGTAGCGGACCGTAGCGGCCCCGTAGCGGACGTAGCGGCCGCTACGGGTGCGGCGGCCGATAAATCGGCCGTAGCGTAGCGGTGGCGGCCGCTACGGCCGATATAGCGGCCGCTACGCTACGTAGCGGTAGCGTAGCGGCCGCTATTTTCATCCATGCTCTAGGGTTTGGAACCCTACTGGGGTCCTGCGCCCATGAGGATTCCTCATTGGGAATTGTGCATAACCCATTATGGGCTTGGGCCTTGGGCAACAATGCAAGATGGGCCCCATCTTGGTGATCTCTTATTATTATTAATAATACCATTATAGTTATAAAAAATAATAATAATACCGTTTTAAGTTTGGGGTCCCATAAGTACAACTCAATTTATCTACTATGTATTATATTATTTAAATACTAGGGGTCCCACCAAAAACTCTAATGTCTCCAAACATACTTTGGACCCACAATATTAATGAATTTAACTCACACTTGGCTTAAACAGGTGGGGATACTTCTCCTTGACCTCCTCTTCTGCCTCCCATGCATAGTTACCTAGTTCGTAGTTCGAATAATTCGCATTCGAATTCGTAGTTCGCAATTCGACACTTACCTGAATTCGAAAATTCGATGATGTAGGTTCATTTAGTTTGTTTCCTGATTCGATTAATTCGTAGTTCGAATTCGGCATGTTCGATATAATAGTTTGAATATATAATTGAATGAGATTGGTTATGACTTGCATATTTCTAGGTCTAACTCATATCTAACTTTCTTCTAAAAATGGTGGTAACATAAACATATGCTAGATTTAAACCTCCTAAAATTGTATGCCATCAATTTAATTGTAACCAAAATTTAATTTCAATTGGAGTGAGGCCCACAGCTTGATCAATCATGTTTTATACATAGCTATGATTTTTCAGCGGTATAGATTGGAAACCCAGTACCCAAGTCATGAATATGTATATATATATAGCATAGACTAGCTACTAAAGCGTTAAGTAATCTCATCCAGGATAAGACTTTAGCCTATCTATGATATAATAATAATCTATTGTACACATGACAGCTAAGAAAGAGAGAGAACGAAAGATCAAATTCCATTTTTCCAACAGTACAACTGAGAGAGCAAAGTGAGAAGCTTCCCTTTTTCATGGTTTTCTTCTTCAACTAGAGTCCGGCTCCTCTTTTTCATTTGAAAACGTTACGACCTCCGGTGGTGCCCATGACCGAACACTTTATCATTGAGATTCCAGCAGTGAAAACATGTGCTGGACCATGGAAAACGTGTAACTGAGAACTACAAGCATTTAGGTAAGCCTGTAACTTCATCATCCCCACCCTGCAGCCTTTGATTTTTCAGTTATCTTTTACTACGAACTGCCTCGAATCGAGCATTTTATTTTTCACAAATCGAACTGCGAATTGTTCGATTCGAACAGTTCGCAGTTCAAATCCTAAACCAACGAATTAGGTAACTATGCTCCCATGTAGCTTCCATTTGATTGTGGTGCTCCCACAATACTTTGACTAATCTTACTGTCTTACTCCATAAAGCTCTGTCCTTAATTTCCAAGATGACTACTCGTCTTTCTTCATACGACAAGTCGTGATGAATCTGGATCACGGATCACCTCGAAATCTATTAGGTGAGTTGGATCGGGTACATACTTCTTTAGCATAGATACACGGAACACAATATGCACTCCTGCTAACTGTGGCGGTAATTCGATTGCATAAGTGTTACCATCATAGATGTGGTCCCCATGTAGAAGGGCGTTAGGTCCGGCGTGCATCCGCCTGGCAGGGGAAACTCTAAAGAAGTGCATAGGCAGTGGTGCATACGTCCCACATCAGAAATATGCAAATCCTGATCTTGGGAATATAAGTGCGGCACAAGCAGATAATATCATGTGGACAGTAGACCCGAATCATTGCAAATGGTATTAGAGCTGAGGACGGCTCTGTTTTTCGGTGGGGGAGTATGCCACACCTGTGGCCCCCTTGTACCCTATAGAAGGGCGTCGGGTCTGGTGAGCACCAACCTAGCGGGAGAAACTCTAAATGAGTGGGTATGCAGAGCAGTACATAAGTCCCACATCCGAAACATGTAAGTCTTGATCCTGGGTATATACGTGCGGCCTAGCCTTAATCCCACATGAGGCCTTTTAAAACCATGCGGCAAGATTGGGTTGAAATTCCAAGCGGACAATATCATGTGGCCAGTGGGCCCGGGTCGTTATAGATGGTATCAGAACCGAGGGCAGCTCTATTTTCTAGTGGGGGAGGATGTCACACTTGTGGCCCCCTTGTAGAACGGCGTTGGGTCTGTGAGCATCCACCTGGTGGGGGAAACTCTAAAGGAGTTGTTACCATTCAGTGGTGCATAAGTCCCACATCGGAAACATGCAAGTTATAATCATGGGTATATATGTGCGGTCTGGCCTTAACCCTAGATGAGGCCTTTTAAAACTATTAGGCAAGATCGAGTTGAGATCCCATGAGCCAAAGCGAACAACATCATTTGGACAGTGGGCCCTGGTTGTTACAAATCGACCAACGAATAGTGGACAAAGGAAGGTCCGATAGCTCATATAGACTTGAGGGTATAAGGAGGTGGGGCAGGTCGTCCTTGCCTCTACAACAATTCCACATTTTTGGCTTGCATCTTCACTAGAGATTGCACATGGGCCTCATTCTGTCTAGCGATTTGTTCATTTTGATGTCCATGCTACTCATTGGAGGCCTGCTGTTGTGCTATCATAGTCCGCAATAACTCATGGAACCTATCGTCAATGCTCGGGTCACTAGGACTTTACTTTTTCTCACCATTTCCTGTAAAACAAATAGAGTTAAGACACAAAACAACAACACACTTAGTAAGCAACTATCCTCCTAGCACAAGCATTACCCATCTAGAGTCCTAGCGAATCCTCACCACGTGCCCTAAAGTACTAGGGTGTTTTAAACTGCTAGAATTGTTCAAGCTCTTGTTTCAAGGTGAGATAATGTGGGGTCCACCAAAGATAACATTTTACCCCACAATTAGTTCCCACAAGATTCCATGTGTGACGACAAGTGTAATTTTTCCATCACATCTATATTACATTTCAGCAGAAGCTTCTGTAACCAATGATAACGCACATCAAAAGAACACACGAGATAGGATCACCGGTCTTCGGAGCATAAACGAGTCCAAACATAAAGCAGCACGGAAGCATAAAAGTTAAGCAATTAATAGGTATTTTATTTACTCTCCCTCTCCCTCTCCTTATCCTTGTTGTCTCTCCCTCTCCTTTTCCCCAATCGCAATCCTCTCCCTCCCTCTCTCCCAATCCTGTTCAGCCACTAAGGGCCGAACAAATGAACAATATACTCATTTGTTCGGCCCTTAGTGGCTGAACAGGATTGGGAGAGAGGGAGGGAGAGGGACGGTGATCGGGGAGGAGAGGGAGAGAGAAAGAGGGAGAGGGAGAGGGAGAGAGAGAGAGAGAAGGCGGAGGTGGGCGCTAGGAGAGGGAGGGCCAAGGAGAAGGAGAGGGAGGATGGAGAGGCGGCGGAGTTGGGTGGCGACAGAGGGAGAAGGAGAGGCAAAGAGAAGGAGAAAGAGGGAGAAGTAGAGGGGGAGGGGAGGGAGGTGGGCGTCAGGCGGAGGTGGGCTGCCGAGCAGGAAGAGGGAAGAGAAAAAAGGGAGGGGTGTTTTGGTCTTTTTTCGGAGGTGTCCATCAAGGGTCCCATGGATGGATGTGCGGGGAGCAATTCTGGCTGTGCATATGGCAGCTCCCTCAAATACTTCAATGGGTTTTAGGTATTTACAAAAAGGTCCTTGGCTCTACAACATGAGGCAATTGGGTTTTACAAGGAGTTCTAGTCATCAAAATAGCTGGACCCAAACACGGAAGTTTTTCCCCAAATGACACCTTATATCCAACATAGCCCAAAATCATGGAACTTCCTTAAATTGCAATCAACCCCTCACACTCAACTATAATTATGAAAAGGTACTTCTAGGCATCTAACTTGGTCCAAAACCCTCCAAAGCTATCCAACCACTAATCCATCCTATAAAACACCTTAATTACTCACTAAACAAGATTAATTATCCACTAAACACATAATTAAGGATTGGGGCCTTACACCTAAGGGGAAGGTCCAACTGCAATTGTGACTTCATGAGCCTCTATGTGGGGCCTCATGTGTTGGCTATGATTTCGCACGTGTCTAATTAGAAGTGGAGCCCAGCCCACATGGATCAAAGTTTAGCACTATTGTGCCTACTATTTTCTTTCTAAATCCTAGGAGTACTGTTGTAGGAAGTTTGAGTCTAAGAATCATATTTTAGGGAATGAATAGCAATCAGAAGTAAATAGGAGAGTCAGAGTACGAAATTGAAGATACCATGGTTTAACTACCACCATATTAAGGTAGGTCAACCATTGCCTCCACATATAAATTGTCTGTACTTTATTTCTCTGATACTTCCATCCAATTAATAAATTTTAGAGACTTTTCTCCATCAAGGACATGCTTGTTCTTGATTATAAGTGCAAAATCCATGGCATTCTTCAAAGCTCGACATGAAGTTTAATCTTCAGATCAAATCCTCCATCGCTTTATCCAAGCCATATTTTGAGAATCCTCATATGCTCGGTGAAGATGCCCTCCTATTACATTTTTCTCACAGGAATGCTTCAAAGATACATTATTTTCTTTTTTTTCCTGTCCATTATTCAGTGTCACTGTGTATGCCTTTTGGTTTATGTTTGTCTTGTTATTTTCTATTAGGATAATATAAAAACTCATGTTTGATCTTAGCATAAAAAATATGTAGCCGACCCCAACTAAGTTGGGACAAGGCTTTAATGATGATGATGATGATGATGATGCTTGATCCTGAAAGTGAAAAAGAAAAAATAGAGTAAGAAACTCTTCTTGACATTAAAAAAAAATATTATTATGACTGTGAGGCTCACATTGACAAATGGTAATGGTCTCATAGGTTCCATGGTGCGATTTTCTTTCCAGGAAATAAAATGACTGAATTGGAATTAGAATGAACACTTACCTGCTTCAATATGCTTGTATCCTATACTTGTAAATGTTTCAGCTGCTCGAACTACATCCTTTTGGAAATCCTGAAACATAATACTGCATTGATCACAATGTAAACTTACAAAAAACTAATTGTGTTTAGGGAGACAACTCCACTGGAGGTTCCACTAAAGATTAGAATCTTATACACGGTAAAATGGTTTTCTGTGAATCTGAATCAAAATGCCAAAGGGCAAATCTGAAAACAGAGAGAAACAGCTGCATCTACCATTCATTTGCAATGCAGTGGAAATTTATTTCTAAGATATTGAGGCCTTGCTGCTAACCCCAAATAGATACATCAAGGCCTGCTCTATCACCAAATAAAGTTGGAATATCACAAATTTGGTCCCATTTGAAAGGCTATGGAAGTTTCTTTACAAGGTGCACATTATCATACTATTCAGACATGAAGTGAAGACCAATTTATGACACGATAAAACCTAATGATTCTAAAATTACTTCGAGTGTTCAACCATTCACGCATCACCTTCAACCTTCTCTATCTTTTACATGAGAAAGGAACTATATTGATTTAAATAAAACATAAACGGCTAAGGGTGCTCAAATTTAGAACTTAAGCAAGATTTAAAAATAATATGTAAACTTTACAGCTCAGTAAAGAGGAAAGCAAGAAAGTTCCTGATCATTGAAATAAACATGACCACAATGGAAAAGATGTGAATGCCAAAAGGAAACTGCTATGTTCAATCAACATTCCTTTTCACACTTTAACAAGAACAGTCTTAAAACATTATAAAATAAATGAGAGAGCACTCTGTCAAAATTCAAGCAACCAAGCGAGTACATGCAATTCAGAAAAATAGTGGAAGAAAGCTTCAAAAGCTTCAAATCACAAAATTATCTAAAAATAGAGATTTTTCCAAATTATTTGTACCTTGCCTGCTCGAGTAGATCTGTATAGCTTCTCTATTTGATGATGTCTCTGTAACTCGACCTCATCTATAACCATTACCTCAGAACTTTCATAACCAGTACCACTGAATTGCTTTATTACTGCCTGAAATTTGTAAATGAGTGAATCAAGAAAAAGGAGTGAGGTCTCTTATACAGAAACAAAACAATTTAAGTGCTAAGAAACTATGGATACAGCATCTCCAAGTTAGAAGTTATAATTAACTGTTATGGCATTATCAATTAAAATTTCAAAAAAAAAAAAAAAAAAAATTTGAAGTTTAAATACTAGTATTCAGAATTTCTATTTCACGTAAAGAAAATAGCTTATCATTATTTCCACCGGAAAAAGGCAAACACATCGGAAACCAACTGTAAGACCAGGACCCCGATTAAGTATGTTTATTAGTTTATTAATTATGATTACTGATGATTAAAGTTTGCTACAGTTAATTAAGCGTGTTTAGTAGCTAGTTTGGTAGATTTAAGGGTTATAGTAATGGTTTGAGTGGACTGGTCAAGGATTGACTGGGTTTGGGGGAAGACAAGGACCCATTCAGAAATTCTAGGAAAGGTGAGGAGTTCATTCGGAGAGGTGTTTGACTAAGTTTAAGGGCTAGCACAGTGTTAAGTAAATTTCGGGAAGGTTTGGAAATGGTTGGACTCAGTTTGGAAATTTTAGGGACCCAGTTGGAATAGTTGCGAAGGTTTAGGGGCATTTTGGGAATTTCAAAAAAAATACCATTTAGGGTTCAGTTGATAGCCCAAATTATTCTGAAAAACTTCCATGTTCAACTCATGTCCATTCAATGCCCAAAGACCCTTCATTTCATGACCTATCTTTTGTAGTGACACAGTCGTCTTTTCTTCACAAGTTGAGTCAAATTCCGAAAATCTTGAAATACATCATCTTTGGGCTCATTGTTAAGTAGAAATTATTTTGTGAACATCTCCCTCTTGGACAGAATCCACCTGAGGCCCAGAACGTCAGCTATTCCCAATATTCCGTTTTTAAGTTGTGGGCCCCACCCTGTTCTTTTTTATGAAGTCACTGCCTCTCTGTCCCCTCCATTTTCACTTTTAACTCCAGCAACAAGAAGAACGGCCTCTTACCCCAGTGGTAAGAGGGGTCATTTCTTACCTGGCTGAAACCTGGGCAGTCACCTTGCTCACCCAAGGGTTGTTCTACCTCATTGAGGTCTACTTCCCTCACCAGAGGGCTGGGGTCCCAGCCCCCTACGCTGGGTACCAAAAAAAAACTCCAATAGCAACCCCAGCTGAGTCTCACTCATTTCCTCTCTTCATCATTTCTCGCCAGAATCGCACCAAACTCGTTGCCGTTTCAAAATCGAGCACGCCAGCGCGTCCATCACCTCGAGCTCTCTCCCTTGGCACCATTTTTATGCATTTCCAAGCTTGGCCGCCCCCCTCCATCCTTGAAATCATCTCAGTTGGGCCACCTCCAAGTTAGATCTATCTCCTATCTTTTAAAGCATACTAGGGCAGGCCCCAGAGTCCTTGAATCCAAACATGCAAGCCTTGATTCCATCTCTTTCATAGTTTTCGGATTTTGGGGGTTCTAAGGTAGAGATTTTGGGGGTTTTGTGCCAAGATTGATTTCAACAGAATTGAAGAAGGTGCCTTTGGAAGCCCAAGAAATCAAGGCAAGTGGTTAGTATGAGTTTCATACCATGAATGTTAGCATTTTGTTGATTTCCACTTCTACTCCACGTGCTAGAAATAGAATACCCAATTTCCAAGCTAATGTTTGTTTACCTGAATTTGTAATTGATTTAGTGTTAGATTAGTGTGGTTAAATTGTGCCAAAAGGACCCCTAAACAAGTGTTAAAAGTACCCAAAAGATTCGTCAAGCAAGTGGAGTAAAGTCAGAAAAATCACCTGAATTCGCCTCTGGTCAGACACGAGCTGTGCAAGGCTGATTGGACATGAGCCTCAGGGTCCATGTCCAACAAGTCAGGGAACCCCACATTTGGGGCCTCATTTCCGGGCAGTTTCAGGCCCTACTCTTCCACTCTTTGTTTGGTGCTTTGGGGGACTTGTGAAATCAATTTTGGGTCATTCTTGGCCCATTCCAATTGATCAATTGGTGAATTAAAAACCCTTGATTCTTTGAGCTAGAATCAAGCACCTTAGGACTTGGTTAGAACCTTGTAACCCGGACTCATGCAATACTTGGACTTGGACCATGTAGGGGTGATGTTTGAGTTGACATTCACCTCTGGAGGAACTTTTTGTTAGGACTATGATGAAAACTAACCATCATCCTTGAATATTTTTTGGAATTGGAGGAATGCAGTCCATCTTATTTTAAACCTTAAAAAAAGAAAGGCCACTTTCAAGTTTGCTTGTACTCATGCACATAATAACAGCAGTTTCACCTACCTTTCTGATCGATCGCATGGGAGACAGGCCTCTCTGCATCTTTAAACTAACAATAATTTAAAGGCTGGCTACTAGCATTATTAGCCAGTTCATTAGTCATGCAAGAAATATGCAGTCACATGAGAGGCCCACTGTATTATGGGAATGGAAAGAGACAAAAAAGGTACATTAAAAATAATAGTAACTTAGGACTTTTAAAACTGATAATCAAAATAAAACATAGTCAATGTCTGATAATCATCAACATGGACCAGACAAGTAAAAATAGTCACATGAGAGTTGAGTTTTAACCAACAATTGAACCATAATCACTTTGCGTGCAAGATAATGGACCCGTGCCTGGGAGGGTCCCGTCTTATGGATGGTTGGATGGACGCTCAAAACTTAAGAGATATCATACAATATAATGTAACACTGATTTTAGGGGATCCCAAAATAGTTGGAACAAGCCTTTGATGATAATGAAAATGATGAATGTTACACTGAGTTTAAAATGGAAATGCATGGAGTCAGTAACAAAAGCTTTCAAGGACAATCAAAATTTTCTATCCATGAACTAAAAGAACTCGGGGACATGTTTGGGGCTTCACCAAGTCGAGTGTGCATGTATTTAGGGTTTTGGGATGTCGAATACCTTCGGAAGCACCAAGAACTTGTTATGCTGACATTCGAACCTTTAATGCATACAAAGGTGAATGGTGTTGCTCTGGCATATTAATGGTGACCTATGACATAGGACTTGTAGAAATGATTCCAGGCATATTAATGGTGACCTATGACATTAGTATGTCTGGACTCTGGACTTTCGAATAACCCACATTTGTAGCACATAGGTGCGTAGTAAGTATTGTTGGCCCTAACCAGAGATTTGCCCGGCCCTAGCTCAGTTACTTGATTTATTTGGGTCATGATCTAGGGTACAACGTGCATTGAGTTGCCGCTTCCTCTCTGGAGATGACAGGATCTTAGGCTTGGGTGTACGGGGCTAGCAGGCGTACACTAATGCACTGCGTCCTTCCTTCCTTGTTCACCAGATCCAACCTAACTCCTTTTCACCCTTTCGGGGCAAGCCATTTCCTACCGAAATGTTGTCCGTTTGCACTCAACTGTTGTAAGACCAGTTTAGTTCATTAGCAACCATTTTGTCTGGTTAACACACTTGTTTTTTCCCGTTTGTTAGTTGGGCACTAGGGGTGGAGCACCCATTTCAGTTAGGCTAGCCCGGTACCCAGAGTAACCTTTTGAGGATGAGTTAGTCATTGCATTTGTAACCTTAGAGAGCTCGAGATGGCCTTAGCACAATTATCCAGTTTTGTTTGTTTGGTATCTAGATCAGGATCTTGACTTTTAAGTTAGTTTGGACTTAGCATTTTGACGTACCTTGGACTTCGTAACTGACCCCCACTAGGACATCATAACCTAGGTGGATTGGAATGCTCAGTAGATCTTGCATTCCCGTTTTGGTTAGCTGAAGCCTGAAGGCAACCCAAATACACATCCCACAAACCCAACCACCTCCCCCCCCACACACACCCACCCACCCACCAAAACCAAAAAAAAAAAAAAGGTACACCTTGACCCCTTTGGGGTGCCTTCAGAAATTCAATTGGCCCTCAAATTCCTCCGAGGGATTGAAATGAAAAGGATGGAATGGACCTTAAACTAGATTGGTTGGAGTCCTTATAGACTTGGTTAGACACTGTACTAGATGTCCTCATTTGGCTTGTCCAATCCCGATACCTCCGTTTGATATTTGATGTTGGTTCCGTATATTTGCCCAACATGCATCTGTTGCATATTATATCTGCTCTACATATCTTATTATGGCATATCATGCCCACTTCTATGTATGTTGGAGTATCGAGATAGTGTGTTACACCCTTCCAGCAGGTATGTTGGAGTACAGAGATGTAGGTAACTTTGACTGAGTCAGTTTGGTTACTTTGGTAGGCATCTGCAAGTGCTGAGACGTAGGTGATTTCCTACTGAGTTAGTTCGTTTACCCCTCTTTGTGCACATTTGTGGCATCTACATTATTCCGCTATACTGTGCATATCCCTATGCCTGTTAGCTATTGTGTCATACTATACAGCTTGTGGTACGCATGTTTATCATATAGGTTATGGACATGACTCAAGTCAGATATATCATCAATACATCTGCTTTGCGTAATTCACATTATGAATCATAATACACATGTTTTGCATTATCAGTTTATATTCTGCTCACATGCTTTACTTTGTATATTTATACATTCATATTAATGCCTAATCATTACGCTTCATGTTATGTAATCTATATTAATTTCTTGCCAGACTCCACAAGTCTGATACTTCACTTGGTGCTTGTAAGTAGGAGGTACCATCTCCGCTAGTGCAAAGGTAGGTGGTTGCTTTTGGGAACTGCGGATAGTTGGAGTTGTGCACCTAGGGATTTTGCTGTCGGTAGTTGCTACAGTGCACCGAGAGCCGAATCACACATGTAGTTTAGTTTCTTTATTTGTATTTTGTATTTGGCCTTTTCCTTGACCAAGATGGTATTAGTTAATGATTTTAAAACATATAGTAATTTGTGCTCTTGCAACTACAACAGAATTATGCTTCACTTTGTTATCATTTTTTGAAATTTTAAATTGGCTCCATTTTCTATGAAATGTATGGTTTATGAGATGCAACACAATCACGCCCGAGATTCGAAGGGCCCCGGAGCCCAAGACGTGACACCAACTAAAAGTGACCTCAAAGTGCCACCTCTAAATAGAATATCAGTACCTAAAAGCTCATAGTGGTGTCTATAGACCTTAATTTAAACAAAATGAAACTAAGGCAGATTAGCATGTGGTTGTCACATAAAGGGATCATTCTCAGAAGGCATAAAACAATTTAAAAAGCAAAGGAAAAAAGGGGAGCTTCTGTTCAGGTAGCCACTTCCATCACTTTGACCAGATTTGAAAGTCAAACATGCCAAAAGCAAAAAAGACAATGCACAGGAAAAGAAAACAAAAGAGAATTTTCGCCCTTTTAAAATAGCAGGAGCTGGTGTACATTGAGAGATGAGGTACAAATTGCAAGGGCAACTGGTGACTGGGTGTGGATTAAGAAATAGAGGATTTCCACTTGATATTTCTGCAGGCCAAGAACTTGGGTTGATGGTGAGTGTAGAATTTGTTCTGTTGCTAGAATCAGAGGTCATAATAAAGTCTTGACAACAGTGGTTGCAACAAAGGGGAGGCTTGAATTAGAGGCAGAGTTTGTAAAACAGAATCACAGCTCATATGGAAGTCCTAGGAAGGGTGGTTGTTAGGTAAGGGGCAGGATTGAATTTAAGGCAGAGGTAGTAAAAGAGGATATGGTAAAGAAAGGATCTGGGCTGTGAAATGGTGAAAGTCTCTATCTCCACTTCGCACAATATCTCGCTTTGGTATGTGTTAATTTTAACTCCATATAAAATTACATTAATTGTGATGATTTCTTGGCTCAATTAAACAAACGTTTTGCAGCTCCTGTTGATTACTACACAAATTAGATGACTTCATCTACAACCATCTTTACACCTTACTCTACTTGGTCATGAGGGGTTACAACTATTATATTGTAGCACAATTTGGTTGGGTTGCACTTCACTGTTCCACCTGAAACCGGCACTCTCTCTTCCGGTTACAATTACTTGCTTTCATGAATAATACAAATACAGTATTGTTTAGGTTAACATAATATCTTCATGCTCTTCTAGGATTGAATTAAGCAAACATATCACACCCCTTCTGTTTGCTTTGTACCGAATTCCTGGAAATTCAAAGTAAAATGAGTCCTAACAATAGAATGCTAAAGTGGTGGGGGAGTGAAGAATATAAAGGTGGAGATGTAGATGGAACTTCACTTTCCTAGGGTTTGCTTTACTAGGTTGATGGCCAGGTAATTAATTGTTTGCAGGGAAAGGGAGACTGTTGGATTGCCATTTGTGGATCTTCACCTTTACTTCAATTTTAGCCCCTGCAACAAGAATGCATTGCATAGAATTCCTAGGAATCGAATACACAGCAAACAAACAGGCCCTAAAAAAACCATGCTCCAGCCTTTTCATACAAGAATAAGAATAATTCAGTTTTCATCAACTGGTTCATTGATTATGACATTTCTTTTGTACAAATTTAAAATTTTGAATAAAAACTATAAGCCAATCACAGGAATGCCGCACTTCAAAAGGGGTGTTTCTGCCCCTGTTCCTCCATCCAACACATTCATGCCATGTCAACAGCCCTCTTTTTTTCTCCAAAAACACAGCCTCAAAATCCTCTCTTCCTCTGTTTCTCTCAGTTTCCAATTCACCTTTCCTCTTATCTTTGCCAAAAATCTGGATAGACTTGTTTTAGGAAAGAAGGAATTAGATTTGGTAGAAATCAATCTCTAATCACTTTTTTTTTTTTTTTTTTTGGTAACAGTAAATTTTATTCAAAGAAAAAAGAAAGGGAGAACAAAATAGTGGAGAAGAACCCAAGTAAAACCAAACAGAAACAAGGATTCTAAACATCAAAAGAAATGTGTAACCGAAACACTCCTTCCCCTGCAAGACGATCCACCACATCATTAGTTCCCTGATTAATATGAAGAAAAGAGGCTTTAAGCTGAGACGAAATATCTTGCACCTCCAGCACCAAGTCCGCCAAAATCCAAGGATAAGGAGACTTCCCAAATCCCCACTGAATTGCTGAAAAAGTATCTCTTTCTATAATTGCATTATAACCTCCCAAGTCCCAACTGATGTAACTCCCAGCACCCAACCAATAAAGCAACATTTCAGATCCATTAGAATCCATATAATTAACAGGCCCTAAAAACAATTACAGTCTACCATGAAAAATCACATATAACACCACTAATGCCACCCGCCTGAATATGCTAAAAATAACTACCATCAAAGTTCAACTTGAGACAGCCAATCGGAGGAGGTTCCCACAAAGTTTGACGCCTAAAATTCAGATGCTGAGCCCCTTGGAAATGGGCTGTCCAAGATTTGTTCTGGTCTTCTAAAGAAACTCCTACAAACTCAAACCTTCCTGATTGCCCATTCCAAAACAACCCATATAATAGACCGAACAATCTTATCTGAAGACCTGCTTTTGTTTTGAAAATTCTGTTGCTCCTCTCCAGCCGTAACTTCCAAAAACCAACTTACAAATATAACAGCCACAAATACGCCCACAAACAGACTTTCACTGCTGAAAAAGCTCCTTATATAAGAAGGTAAAACCCAACACATATAGAATAATTGGAGAATAGATAACCAAACTTTCTGAGCATAGGTACAGTGAATCAACAAATGATTTTTCATTTCCTCATCTTGTAAACACAAAGGGCGTCCATTGACAATAAAATAATTTCTCCTTTTCAGTTGATCTATACTAAGAATTTTATGCAAACTCGCCACCCAACAAAAAACCAAGACTCTAGGAGTAACAGAAAGATCCCGAAACCTCTTCCAACCCACAATCCAATCCTACCATCCACACCAGTCAGAGCATTATAAAAAGACTTCACCAGGAACTATCCTTTAGCATCAGGCTTCCAAATTCTGACATCTCCTCTTCCTACAGACATAAATCTTCTCAAGAGAGCAGTCTAACAAGCTCTGTTACTTCATAATCATGCAAATTTCCACAGAATTGAAGAGTCCAAACTAGGGATCCACTCACATTAAATAGGTGAGAGTTTAAAAGTGACAACCTGTCACTAATGGGAACTTCTAATTAATCTCATTGGAGGAAATAGTTGGGCCCACTATCACATATGAAACGTCCAAAAAACAAGCGAGCGGAAACGACAAAGAAGCAGAAGTGGGGAGGAGTGAAAATGAGTTTCGTTTTCCATAATTGCCCCTTGCTTTGTATAGAATCTGCTTGGTATCTTTTTTGCATTAAATGATATGGTATGTGTTGGCTTTCTAATGGCTGAAGAAGGGGGCATTTTTTATTTTTTTGGCAAAACACACCTGGGCACTGTGTTGCGTGACTCGTATATATTGTGTGTACTTGATCATAATAAATGCCCTCCTAATGTGGGCCCCTAAAAAAATCACCCCAACAGTACTTAGGCCCACCACCTGATTGATCATTTATAAAACATACAAATCCAAAGATTCATGAGGCTCTACAATGGACCCACCTATTAAAATCTGAACCTCTCGAACTAAATGTCCTCCCCTTATATGGGATCTAACAAATTTTCAATTTGATAAGAGACGGGCCTGCCATCAGATTGATCATGTATAAAACACACTAACTTTTTGTAATAGTCTATTTACTTGATTTATACATGATCAATCTTATTGAGCCCAAAAAAACATTTGAGCGAAATTTGGCTCAACCTCATATAAGAGGAGGGTAATCTTTTTTAGCACCTTCAATGTTTAATAGGTGAGTCCCACCACGGAAGCCATGACTCGCGAATTTCTCATTCGATTGAAGATGAGAGGATCTGAAATTCTAATAAACAGAAAAGGCAGCCCAACAGGGCTTCTTATGAGGACAGAGAGAGAGAAAGGGAAGAAAATGAAGAGAAGATAAAGGGGAGAATGAGAGGTAAGAAAAAAAAGGAGGCACGAGAAGAGGAAGGAGAGAACAAGAAGGAAGATGAAGAAGAAGAAGACAGAATAAGATGAAGTGACAGCAATGAGCAACACCAAATGCTCTCTCTCTCTCTCTCTCTCTCTCTCTCTCTATATATATATATATATATACATACACATGTATCCATGTGATATTCTAATCTAAGCCAGGGTTTTAAAAATGGGTCATGTCTAACTCAAATTGGCAGAGTGGAATCAAACTCGATCTGCATCATGTCTCATGCAAATCAACCAAGTATTGGATCATTCACCCAGCTCAACCTAGTCATATCAGACCAAGTGGCAAATGAGTCAATTACCAGTAACGAATCTTAGAAGTGTGGTGAGAATCTTGCCACAAAATGAAATTCAGTGGTGGTTCTCCGTGCGCTCCACCTAGATGCACACCAATCATGAGGAAGGGGAATGAAAATTAGTGTGGCCAACTCCCATATCATCATTCTAACCCTTGATTAAGAGCCTCTGAATAATATTTTTTTCAAACACTAGAAATGGATCTTTGTGCTAAAATTCAAGATTTAGAGGACGCAAGGGAGAGAATGGTGCCAACAATTGTCATTTTAGGCATGAGAGTGAAAGTCTAATCCTAATCAATCCTATGCCAGTGACATGTTCCATGTCCACTTAACCGTGCTTTGTAACAATCGAATCTCCGATTATATTTTAACCCCATCAAATAAGCTAACTATATCAGAAGAGTAATATTGAAAGGGCAAGTACCGGTATCCCAAGTATAAATGGATGCAAAGCCATTCGATTCACCATTTTAATGCTCAACATCTTGCTTACAAGAGTTAAATACAGAGAAAGTCTACTAAGCATAATTGTCAATTCATTTCGGAAGTCATTTTCTTTTGGCTCCAACCTACAGTATTTCGGCCGATTTGGGATTTTGATGATACATTCGGATTTTAATTACAAAAAAAATATATAAAAATAAAAATATGTGTAGAAAATATAAAAATTTTAAATTTTAAAAATAACAAATAGATTATATACATTTAGTTTTTTATACTAAACCAATAATATAATATGTAATTTCAATATGTCAAAAGAAGATGTTTTAGTGGTTAGATTTTTCTTAAATGAGCTTCTTACATGGTCAAGTAAAAGAAAAAAAAGTCCGAATACTCAAAGGCTCGGACTCATGAGAACTTTGTAAGCCCATACTAAGACTCACCTAGTAAAAATCTAAATGTTCAAAGTAAATGTTCCCTTCATCTATGAGCCTTGGCCGAATTTCATTCTACTAGGAGGAAGGCCCACTATCAAATTGATTAGGTACACTTATGATTAGTACTTGATGAATCTAATAGTGGTCCCATTTCCTACCTCCTATTAAAGCAAAACTTAGCTGGGTCCATATATAAGAGGGGCATTTACTTAAAGTTGGCTTAGATTTTTAATAGATGGGCCCCACTATGGAGTCCATGGATTCTCATGGGACTCAAAAGTGTTATAAGCCCATATGAAAAGAGAGAACAAACCTAAAAAGGGCATTCACCCCTTTCATAAAGCCAGAAAGAGGAAACGGAACAAGATGAGGGAATGAAAAAGAAGAGGGAAAGGAGAGGAGAGAGGAAGAGGAAGAGGAAGAAAAAGAGGGAAGAAGTGAAGGAGAAAAAGAAGAGAAAGGAGGGAAGACCAAAGGAGGAGAAGAGGAAGATGAATTTGAATTAGCAGCTTGGTAGCATACAAGCAACAGCAAGGCACAATCACAGCGACAAGGCAGGATGCACCAACACGACACAAGGCATCACCCCAATACCGGTATTCCTCTCTCTCTCTCTCTCTCTCTCTCTCTCTCTCTCTCTCTCTCTCTCTCTCTCTCTCTCTCTCTCTCCGGTATTTTTGTTTTCTTTTTTTCGAACAAAAGGCCAAAATCTTGTATTTCAACCATTTTGGCCAAAACCTAGAATTTTAGTCTGAATGTCCAGCTTTTGACTGAAATAGACAAAGATTTTGGACAATTTTGTTCTAATGGATGATTTGGTTCAGCCAGTGATACAAATCATAATTGTCTGGCCATTTTGTTGTAATACACCAGACAGCACTTTAGGGGCTAGAGTATTTAATTATATATATGATTTGCCTTATTGATTTTATTTACAATATTTTGTGCTTTTATTTAAATTGTGTGAATAACATAACTAGATATTATCAAGGACCCACATTTGTTGTATGAGTTATTTTTTATATTTATTTTTAATTATTGGACTCTCAAATATGGGGTTATAAGAATTGGCAGGAACCGTAGTTAGAAACCAATGGGATTTAGTCTTAACATTAAGAGAGATGGGGACCCATAGGTGTTTAGTTTTTAATTGTAGCCTTGTTACAATATGAGGGACCTATGTTTTAGTAGAGGATAGGTCGACATGGAGCCCTTGAGGGCTGCGCACAAATCCAAGTGGGATTTGGGTTTTGCGCATGTTTCCCATAGTGTGACGAATCCTTTCCTCTTTCAAAATTGCATTGCCAACCTACTCTTTTTATACCCATCAAATCCAAGCTCTCCATTATTCCACTTCACTTTGAAGGCCCTAGCCTCCCCATCAACCCTCGCTTTCTCTGCCCTCATCTTCCATTGATAAAAATAGTGAAAAGTAGAAGAGAAACTTAGGAGATCTAAGTGGAGAAGGAGACCAGCAGACTACATTCTCGTGGGTGATATATAGCCTTCCTCAAATCAACAAGGCGACTTTAGCATATTCGAGGGGAGTAGACATGCAAATCTACTTGTGAATTCATAGTTTTAATAGTTAATTTTAGAACTTTAGAAATCTGTGTGATTTTGACTTAATATGTTAAGAAAGTGATGAACACATGTTGGGATTTAATTAGTATGGTCGAACAGCCATAAAGGGGTATGAAACCCTTGGTCGACCCCCATAATTGGGGTTTTCAATTTGGCAAAATCCCAAATCCGGGATTTGGAGGGCCAGCTGAACCCAAACCTGAAGCTAGGGTTCAGTCGAACCCGAGTTATGGGCATTAGGGACCATGGCCGAACCCTATTTCAGTCTAGGCCTAGGCCAATTGGCATCAATTTTGGTGTGGTATAGTTTTTTTTATGTTGTTTATTAAATGCGCCCAATCTAAGAATTCTAGTTATTGTATGTTCTTGACTAGGGTTTTCTAAATCCTCTATTGATCTTACTCATTCTATAATCAATTTGATGTTTGAATTTTATGTTGAAATACAAGAATTATATATACTTCTTGTGATATCCTATTTGGACATTGGGGGCCCATTTGGCATCGTTCTCGTGTCATTCCCAATTTTGTGCTCAGATCAGGTTGTTCTGAGATCGGGTTGTGTTGAGCCTATACTCTGTAGAACTTGTTTAGCAACATTATACTAGATTACTCTACTAAGAATATGCCATAGGAAACTTGTTTTGTAACATTAAAAAAGGTTTGCTCGAAGGAGCGAATATAGGATCTACAATGTGGGACCCACCTTCTATTCTTTGCGGCACTCTATTATTATCGTACATGGGACCCACCTGTAGAAATTACAACGTGGCACCCACCGTTAAAAATTACAACATAGAACCCATATTCATAGGATTTACAATGTGGGCAAACCTTTATAGGAATTATAATGTGGGGATATCTTTTTGTGAATGTATATATAGGACCCACTTTTAGAAATTACAACATGGTACCACCTTTAGAAATTAGAATATGGGCCCACATTCATAAGATTTACAATGTGGGTCCAACTTTTGTGATCGTGACCATGTGATCCACATTTATGAATTACAAAGTGGAGGCACATTATTTGTGATTGCGGACACAGGACCCACCTTTAGAAATTACAATATGCTGCCTACCCTTAGAAATTAGAACATGGGGGCGGTACATTTATAGGATTTACAATGTGGGACCACGTTTATAGGAATTATAATGTGGGGCCATCTTTTTTTTATTGTAAACACGAGACCCACCTTTAAAAATTATAATGCGATACCCACCTTCAGGAATCTGAACATGAGGCCATGTTCATAGGATTTAGAATGTGACTCCACCTTTTGTGATTGTGACCATATGACCCACTTTTAAGAAATATAAAGTGGGGCCACCCTTTCTGTGATTGTGGACATGGGACCCACCTTTAGAAATTACAACGTGATGCCCACATTTAGAAATTAGAAGATAGGGCCCACATTCAAAGGGTTTATAATGTGGTTCCACCATTTTAGGAAATATAATATAAGCCCACCTTTTGTGATTGTGACCGTGTGACCCACCTTTATAAAGTAGGGCTGCCTTCTTTGAGATTGTGAACATGGGGCCTACCTTTAGGATAAGTGAGGGGATTTGGAGTATTTAAATGGCATTTTTTTAAAAGGTAAGAAATAAGTAAGAAACAACTATGCCAACAAGTTGTTTCTTAAAACAACAAAGTTTTATCGTTCCAACTTTCTTATGCCGGTGTGTTAAGATTTTGATATGCCTTTCTATGAGATCAAAATTCAGAAAGTGATTTACACATACCAAACATGTTTTCCACAACCTTATCTTGTGGGAACATGGGAACATCCAAATTGCACAATGCCAAACGCACCCTAGGTTGTTTGATCCTCTACATAATATGGAATTTATATATGACCAAATTCTACTTAATAAGGTTCGGCCTTAGCCAAGCCCCAATTGTAGTCTTTATGTTAATCAAACCCCCAAACCAAGGGTTTGGAGTCAGCCGCACCTATGTACAAGACCTCGGGTTCATTCAATCCCAGTAGACTGGTTTGACACATTGCAAAGCCCTATTCAAGGTTTCGGGCCTTGGCCGAATGCCCTTTTTTATTGTTTATGGTGTAAATTGATTCAGATGTACATTGATAATAATTATGATGCATGAAGGGTTAAATGGTGAGGATCTTCTTGTGACCAGGGTCAACGAAGTTATTTGTTTGATGTTATTCACTTATTTGTGTATGTGTGATCTTGTAAACATAGTAATTGAGCATGTGTTTCTTTATACTAAATATGAATGGTACTAAATTCCTCATGTAATACATCTATAAGAATGTGGTTATGTGGTTACTCTCATGCACCATGGATACCAACACTAAAGGTGGGGGCAGGTTAAATTTAAATATCAGACTATCAGTTCACGGGGCTGATTACAGAAACCAACTCCATTAAAGATGTTGGAAAGTGTAAAGGAATAGATCTAAACTAGCGAGTTGAGTAATGGAATACAAGAATGTTGAGTTACCTCTATTCAAAAAAAAAAATGTTGAGTTACCTTAATTCACTTCTAAAGTAAATGGAAGTGAAAGGTAATTTTTAAAGACAAGAAAAGAAGAGGGGTCCTATCAAAAAGTACTAAATTTTAAAATTCACCTTCTTGACTTTCTGTCATTTTGTGGCATGAGAAGGAACTTTTTTTACTTTTTTTGGATAAAAAGAAGAAACCTTTTGTCATTTAGTGGGACGAGAGAATCACTTTTTGACTGTTCTTTTAGAGAAGAAAGAAGAGGTGATTTTTGAAATTTTGTACTTTTTTATATGACCCCTCTTCTTTTCTTGTCTTTTAAAGTCACCCTTTAATTCAATTCACTTTACAAGTGAATTACCCAAATAGGTGGGCCTGTTGGTAAATTCACCTTACTAGTGAAGTGAGGTGAAGGGTTATTTCAAGAGACAATGAAAGAAAAGGGGTCAAATAAAAAGGTACCATATTTCAAAAAACACATCTACTTTCTAAAAAAAAAAGTCAAGAAAGTTACTTTCCCATGCCACTAAATGGCAAAAAGCTATGTTCTTTTTTTTTTAAAGTCAAAAGCTGCATTCTTATTTCACAAAATGACAAAAGGTCATCACTTTTGATTATACCCTTCTTCTTTTCTTGTCTCTTAGTTTGACCCTTCGCCTCACTTCACTTTAATAGTGAAGTTACCAAACAGGCAGGACTTAGAGACAGTCTGGAATTTACCCTTAGACACCTAGACCAGTAAACACGATACAATGGCCATGCGTTAATAAAGTTTCCTAACGTATGTCAACCTCAAATGCTTACTGTCTAACTTCACGCCAACCTCAGGAATGTGCAGTCTGACTTAAGGTCAGCCTTGGGAGAATGAAGATTCTCCAGCATAGTTATTAGAATCATACCATTCGTATCTCAAATCCCGATTTGGATCCCAAATCTTAAGGAAAATGATTCGTATCTATGCAAGGAATCCCATTTACAAATGAATCTTAGGATTCAGGTGTGAATCCTACGATTCGATACTCGTTTTATCGATTCTTACGATTCAAGTGTTTCGACTAAGTGAGAATCACTACAACCAATAAGTTAATATCAATAATCGTTTACCTTTTCTTTCTTTATTATTTCCTTCTTTATTCTTTCTTTTAACGAAATATCCTAAGAGTTTTTTGTGGCTTTGATAAGGTTTTAAAGATGAATAAAGAACATGCATTTAATTAAAGCATTTGACTATACATATGGTTCTTGTCTATATCTTCTTTTCTTTTTTTTTAAATCTATGTTAGTTTTTTTTCTTCATGATCACTTTCTTAACTTCAAGAGATATCCTGCCGTGTTAAGATTGGTGGTTTGGATTTTATTTTTATTTTTATATTTAGATTTAAAGATAATAAAAATATATATGTTGATACTTTAAACTTATTTAACTATTTAAAAATCACATATATATATATATCATGATTTCTTGATATGATTGTATGATAGACTTAATAGTTATTGTATTTATATTGATATAAATGGGAAAATGGATGTTCATGAATGATTACTTTTTTTGTTTTTTTTATTTTTAATTATTTTTCATTTCTATTAGAAAAATAGAACATCCTACGACTTGTGATGAGATTCGCAATTCGATTCAATTCATGCATGGGTATGACCAATTTGCGATAGGATTCCGATTTTCAAACCTATGTTCTCCGGTACCGCCATGATAGTGTTGGCCCTTGTTGGTCACCCGGAGAATGTGCACATGAGTTTGTACCTTGTTGATCCTGTACCTTCGGGTGCTTGATCCTCGTTGGCCAGTGCTACCTGGTGGTTAGGAGGTAATATAGAGATGAGACCTTGACGGGTGGTATGGACTCTAATTAGGACATTGTAATTGCAGGCATCTCTTATGTGTGTGAATTCATTTAAATTAATTGTGCTCTTATTTTTAATGCGACGTTCATGTATGCAAATAGAGTTGTATGTTTATTCACTCAGTTGTACCGACTCCTAGATTGCCCCTTTCAGGTAACTAGGATTTAGAGACAAAGGATTACCGTAATGACCAAGAAATAGGGTTCAGAATGTGCATTTGAGCGATGGAGTCATCTAGAGATAATAAAATCAGATCATTTTACTATTCAATTATTGCAGTTGAACATTTTAAGACTTCTTGTGGTTTATTTCATTCAAGAATAGTTCACATTGTTTAGTTGATTAATTTGGATTTCAGACTTTAATATACATTCAAATTTATTTAATAGGATTGCCCTGAATTCTTATCAAAACATTTTGATTTAACTTGTGAATGCGATGAGATACTTTTATAAGTCTTGACGCGGAACTCGAATGGCCCTGGGTTCCGGGTCATGACACATTTCAACCAAACAGAACCAAAATTGACAACTATACTCCTCAGAGGTGATAAAGAACATAGAAGCAAAAGCAAAACTTTGGTAGTTACATGGTATTTAGGAGTATCGTATGATGTGGGGTACATTTTTGGCATTAGCACCATTAGCACCAAAAAAGATATTAATCTATATCTCTAAGGGAATGTTTTTTCCCTTCGTTTAACTACAGGCCTCCATTTTAAGAATCCTCATCTTTTAGAACACCTGAATATAGGTGTCAACACCTCATTCCACCCTACACTCCCCTCTCTCTCTCCACTATCCTCTCTTTACAATAACTAAAACCCATATCCTCCTAAAATAAAAATAAAAAATCCACTTCTTAACTGCCTGCTTTGTTTAGTTCTCCGTCTATAATTTTGCAGGATATAGTTTTCTTTGTTGCTACACTTCAAGGGTTGGCTCTCTGCACATCATCTATTTGGGCTCCGCAGGAGAGAAGATTTTTGTCCTATAAAATATTTAGTACGTTCGTTGTATTTAATATTTGTTTCCTCCATCTTTATGTCTAACTGAACCCATGGGTTCTGTAGAACGTGATTTTGCTAAGGAGACTGTTTGGGATATGAAAAGGGGGTTGGGATTTTATTGTGTTCAGTTTATCTATTCCAAATTGTCATTCCATGTTCTGGGTTGAGGTCACAGGCACCGTGAACGACAATGTGAAATTATGAATTGAGTGGTGGTCAGACCAGATCAGCGATCGGATCAACCAGTGGGTCCCAAAACAATCTGCTGCAAAACTGATTTTGTTCCTAAAACACGTCCTCTCCCTCTCTTTGATCAGACGCTGGATGGTGGGCCAAACAGGGCCCACCTCGCACAGGTCCACCACCTACTAGGTCGCCCGTGGGTCCTCCTTCGGATCCACAAATCAGATGGATCATTGGGTGGCCCAACTGGGTCCCAGTATCAACGCAAGAAAATCAAGCCCTCACCGAATCCTCCTAACCAAACACCCTGGAATAATCAGAACCAAACACCCAAATAAATTCAAATCCCCCTAAACAAACAACTCAGGTCCTCATATCCAAACAAGCTGAATAGTTGTAAAACTGAATGAGCTTAAAATCTGCCCAAACAATGATTGAAACTTAAAAATAAAAAAATAAAAAATAAAAAAAAATCCCACTTCTTAATTGCTTCCTAAGACACGTCCTCTCTCTCTCTGATCAGATGCTGGCCCACCTCGCACGGGTCCACCAACTACTGGGTCGCCCGTGGGTCCTCCTTCGGATTCACGGATTAGATGGGTCATCGGGTGGCCCACCGGTCCCAGTATCAACGCAAGAAAATCAAGCCCTCGCCAAATCCTCCCAACCAAACACCCTGGAATAATCAAAACCAAACACCCAAATAAATTCAAATCCCCCTAAACAAACAACTTGGGTCCTCATATCCAAACAAGCTGAACAGTTGTAAAACTGAATGAGCTTAAAATCTGCCGAAACCAAAAAAAAAAAATTCCTAATCATATATCTTCTCCTTATTCCAGTCTATGAGATCTCTCTTCTTTGTCTTTTTTTTTTTCCTTATTACCTCTCTTCTTCCTATGCTACTTAGACTTTCCACTAAGTTTTCTCCAGACCTTAACATGGCCCTCTCTGATGATAAACAGTATGATGCCCAAGAAGCTTAGAATATGTTAGTAATGAGTTGAATTATCAATGCCATGGAAGATGTGCAAGTTCCATTAGTGCAAGACTGCAAAGGAGTTATGAGATTTTGTATAAGCAGCATGTGCACACAAGAAAAACAATGCTTGGATTTATCAACTTGTCAAAGATATTGCTCAATTTAAACAGGATGCATAGTCTCTTGGAGACAACTATGCTAAATAGTATATTCGGGGGTACGTGGAGAGAGTTAGGTATGCATCAGTCCTGCCATTCTTACTGATAGAGCAAACTGAAGTGTTAGCGGCACAACAAATTTATGAACTGTTGGCGGCTTGAACACTAACTATGAACCAGCAAGAGCAAGAAATCCATGGTCCAGATCCATTACCACCATTAAGAACAGTTTTTTCCCTTCTCCAAAGTCTGGGGAGTAAAAGAGTGGTGATGTTAGCCCCAAAATCTACTGCACTGGTTTCCAACAGATCGACCTTTAGCTAGTGCTACTGATGCTGGAGGACAAAGTAATGAAGGCCAGGGACAAGATCTGGAGGTGGTTGTAGTGGTCAAATGATAGTGGAAGTGGTCACGGTGGACTGTCCACTACAGACAAGAATAAGCTTCATTGCACATTGTAGGAGATACAAAGACGCTCGGGAGATCTATTAGGATTTAGTGGGTCGCCTTAGCAGTAACACAATTGCCTACTTAAGTGAGTCTATTATGGAAATAATACTTAGGTTCAATCAAGTTATGGTTTCCTTCTATCTCCAAGTAAAATAAAATTGATCAATGTACATAGCACTCAGTGGGAGGTATTTTATATTCTTAGTGCATGTAAAAAACATTCTTTTGGCCAATAGAAAGGAAACAAAATACTTACTCCAAAAGCATTTCAAGATAAAGGATCCAGATTAGCCTTTGTTTATGGTCAGAATCAATATTCAAATAGACAAATAGCAGAGTGACATGGACCGAGCCGATCCCCTTGGTTCTAGCTCATGCAACATTTGACCACACCTAATGCACTAGCAAATCAAGCTTATTACATTAGCAATCTAAGCCCTAGGCCAAGAATTCACACCTCAAGGCGATGCACACACACGCCCAAGTAGAGGAACAGTTAACAGAAATGATAGTTTAATTGGTTCTTGAATGTTGATAAATTTATACAAATGAATGAGAACAACCCTGTTTACGGTCCTACCATGTGCAATCAAGGGGTTGTATAATCCATGTTCCATTTATTCGACAAATAAGAACCCTCTAGATCCTACTCTGGAAAGTTTTACACAAAATCTACCTAATTCCTACCTAGACTCTTTCACACTATTCTAGAGTACACATCTCTATACATTACCAAAATATACAATAATAATTCACACCCCTGTAGATTATGCTACTCTTCTAGAATTATAAGCATTTCACTATCAAATATCAATGCCAAGGACATAGCTCATGTCAAGAAACATCCATGCCTTGTAGCCACTCAGTTGCACTACATGTTCATGCCATTGCATAACTTACCACTTCACATGTACGCCATCATGAGCCTCAAAACATGACAAGGGGCTACTACTTAGACTATCACAAATGAGATATGTCAATAGAAGTACTCTGAAGGTTCTAAAAGTATAATTGCTCTCCTATTGGGTCTGATTCTTAAAGGTGATAAGGTAAATAGGCTACAATGCCTAAGAGTGAGGTTGAGCGTAACTAAACGAAGATAGATCCTCATTCATCTATAGTTGAGAGTTTGATGTATATACTCAAAGCTGAACTCTGGCAGAACATCCCCAGCTAGCCTCTTCTTACTAGTATCCTCCATCCCTACAAGCAGATCTAAAGAGATCTGAACGCTCCTCCCCGAAAGCATCCTTCCTCATTCCTTACAACAGAGAAACAGGAGTTGCCTGACTTGCCTCTCCCTACCCACTAAACATCCTATATTATAGTGTGGGATGCATTTAATGCAGGAAGATTGTCTACGAAATCACGAGTAATGTACAACCCGAAATTTAATTTCTACTGCTGTCTTCTTTTTTCCCTCACTTTGCCTCACCCTCTCAACTTCCATCTTATGCGATGAAATTCCTTCAACCGGCAATAGAGCACTATCAGTTTGGTCATTATTACACAGTCAAAATTTGACTAGGATGGATAAGACAGATCGCCAAGAGTATGACTATCTTTCCTTGTTGCCTTGCAAGTTGGGAACTGTAAATCCGATCTTCGACTGTATGTATCATTGCGGCTTCAATTTCCACGCCACATAAAAATATGACTGCCAAAATACTAATTTCCAGAAAGATTGTATTTGTACCACAGATTCTGAATATTCTCATACAAAGGGAAGAGGAGTAATGAGAAATTTCCATGGAATTACATTTCCTAACTTTGCCTTTCTGCCTCAATTTGTATGTGCTATAGGAACTCTCAATCATCCTACACCCGCGGAGGAAAATGCACGATAATCATGGAAAATGATGTGTAAAGGAAATGAAATTGCATGCGGAAAATGTCTCTGCCCCAAACAAGTGCATATAGAACCCGAATTTCTACATTTCCGGAACCATCGGACACAAACACCTTCAAATGTCTGTGTAATTGTATTAGATCTAAGCTACATGTTTGGTGAGGTGAGAAGGAAAGAGGGGAAAGTAAAATTACCTGCTGCTGTTTGGCGACCTGCTCGCGAAACTTGCTGGCTTGTTTCCTGAGGGCGTCCATGGAGATTGCAATGACGATAGCGAACTAAATCGGCAGAGGAGCAAAAGCGAGTAAACGCTTACGAATGAGATTGGTCGATGCTTAGCAGGTGTTTTTCTGATTGCAGCGGGATCCGGATTCCGAATCCTCTACAGATTCCCCACGAAGTATGCTTTTGGCCGGCCCTGTGCTGTTCTATGAATAGCACATTATTATGACCCCAGTTGTCAAGCACTCTTTCCCTGTCAACTATGCAACGCCTCGCTGTTTATCTTCTGCCAAGTAAGGGAAAGGCTTTCCCAAATATCAGTCTAATCCCGATATTCCGGTATGGAATTCGGGAATGTTATTTTGCAAAAATTTTAAGATTTGTTGTATGGAGTCCTCTAACTCTAAAGCCAGAATGGAAAATTCGTGATTTGGACTCTCAACTTGTTAAAGTCAGAAAATTTGACTTGGAAAGAGTCCCTAGGGCCTTTTATGGGGGCTTTACTGGTAAAGTTAAATAAGGTAAAGTTCTAATTTCTATAAAAAAAAATTACACCAAAACACTTTAATTCAAATTTTCGACCATATTTTTTTCAAAAAAGTCAAAAAGTAACCCACATTTCTCTACTAAAAGACAAAAAAAAAATTTCACTTTCCAATAAAAAAAAGTCAAAAAGATTCCTTCACAAACAACTAAAAATAAAATATTATCATAACTCACTTATATTTTATTATTTCTTCAAAATAACATTTACTCTACTCAACTCTACAAGTAAATCCCCCATACAGGCCCTAGAGACCCGAAAGAGTCATGTTTATTTTAAAAATATTTAATAATAAATTTATTACTAATAAGATATTAAAAATGAAAAATTCTAAACACACCCACCCAATTTGTTGAGCCAACCACATTTTAAAATTTCTTTTTATTCCAAAAATGTCTTTCTGTGAATTTCCCTAATCACCCTTGCCTTTATCTTCCTCTTCAGGCAATTTGCTTCCTAATAAGCTGATTTTTTTTCTTCTTCTTCACTTCATCTTCCTCATCTCTTCAAGATTTCATCTTCACTTCTTCTGCACTTCTTTTCCTTTAACAGTACATACTTCTTCTTCTACTTCTTCTCATCATCATAAAGCTCCCACTTTGGAAGAACTCATCCCCCAATCCATCTCTCAATTTCCCAATATGAGCTATCATATCTCCAATCTTAGGCACCACGTTGTTTTAGAGAAGCCATCTCCAACATGGATAAGCAAATGACCATATATGAAGAGAAAGCGCTCGTTTTTTTTTACACATGTTTTCTTTTTTTTTTTCTCCATTCGCATCCTGCATGGATTTGCAGAACCGCACATCACATGTAATGCTCGACAATATTAAGTTGTGCATTAGTGTATTACATGGCTCTGGATTTCCATGCAATACAACATGGCTCGGCAAGTGGCATCAAGTAGTTCAAAGATATCATAGGGGACTCTGTTGCTACGTAGGAGACGATTCATCTAGGTAGCGATTGACTTTGTTGATCTAATGTCAATGCGAACTTTATTTTATCATATTATGTACTCTTAGGCTTAATGTAATATTATTTTAAATTTTTATTGCAAAATTTTGCATCACCACTGCTACTTTGATCAATATGCATACTTTAAAAACAAATTGATAAACAACTTCATCCACTATCCATTAAGAGTACAACTAAATATCAAATGTCATGTAAATAGTTTTCTCCACATCAAAGTTTATCCACAAAAAATAATACATAGTTCATCTTTCAACCAACAAAATACATATCACACCCTTAAAATCCAACTACGGTCCCTGTAGACAACGCATGTATATAATCAGCAAGTCTTCTAGAATATCAAGTGTAGTCTGTAACACACGGTAATACACGTCAGCTAGTTGTCGAGTTCGCGCAATCATAGTACGGAGATGGTTCACAGCTCAATGGACATGTATCCTCTAGAATGAGCAGATGTGCATCCTCATCAGTAATATCATCATCTATAGCCTCCTGAGACGCTACAACCTCCTCTAACTTCTCTATCGGATCCGAACTTTGATCATGTCGTGCCTTGTGTCTTCGCTCTGACGCCGTAGGCCTATGACAATCTATGGTGGATGAGCTCGCCACACGCCTCCGACCCTGTGAGGTCGATGGACTACTAATAACGCAATCGCGCCCTGAGGTCAAAGAACTACCACAACGAACTCATCTTGGCGGCATGTTGAAATATATACATCATTCTTATTAGCAAAAAATTAGTAAACATACTGCACGGATTTCATTAGCAATGCATATCTGAAACTGCATAGATTTGAAGCACCTTGCATATGCAACTTGCATGGATTTGAATCTCCGTGCATGTGTAAACTCAAGCCCGTGCAAAAAAAATTTGCACTTCATCAAATTGCCGTGTACATTTTAATGTGCACAGATCTATGTTTTCGTGTAGAACACGAACCATGTTTTTTTATTTTGCATGCAATCCAACACTGATATTTCCCTTCTTCCCTATCCCATCCCTTCCATTCAACTGGATTTCTCTCCCAATTGTAACCCACACACTCCATTCCATTTGCATGCACTCAATCCATTTAAATTACATGTTTATTTAGCTGGAAAAAAGATTAACAAAGAGGAAAACAAAAATGGAAGAAGCTGAAGATGAAGAGGTACCTGGGGGAGATGAAGATGAAGAAGCCTTTGCTTACGAAGAAGAGAAGAAGATGAGTTATCCACATGCTCAGAGGAGATGCTCAAACGATCGGAAATGACGTCACTCATTTTCTCAATGTTGACGGAAATGGGGAAGAAGGGAAGAAGGAGAAAGAGAAGAAAAGAGCATGTTGGTCATTTTTCGTGGGTGTGCTCAGCAAAAAAAGGGGAGTTTATATTTTTGTTGTAGGTGAGCTCAGCATGTGGGTTGGCTCAGCAAATTGGGTGGGTGTATTTAGAATTTCCCATTAAAAATATATTTATTGACATGCATTCATGATAATCAATTTAAATTAGTAAATTTATATATAAAAGAAAAATACTATAACAAGAAAAATAAAAGAAAAATATTACATATTACTTAATTTATTATTCCATATATTGAATGTAAAAGATCAAATATAAGTCTCAAATTACATTCCATTCATCATTTTTAAATTAATGATTCAAAACCCCATACATAACTACTTATAGATAAAATTTAATTGTTTGGAATTAGATCTGCCTATTAAGTGGTTTGGAATGCAAATAACTTATTAAAATGAGATGTCTCACCGAGTCTCTCATATTTTTAACTTAGCTCTTCATCAAAACGAGATGACTCAGGAGAGTCAAGAGTCAACTTGAAGAGTTTTCTAACCATGCTATAAAGGTCGCGTGTGGCTTTACATGGAGGTGGGTTGAAACTTGAAATTTAGAATTCCATCTATCAAACATAACATTTGAGATTTCTAAGGGGACATCATTGTAATAATGTCAGAGATTTCCAACATGAGAAATTCTTGTCCCAAGTGCCTCTAAAAAATTAGGCTTAGAAGGTTCCTCTAGTGAAAGACACAAGACGTAGGGCATGTTTCTTTACCAGAATCCCAAAAACTCATGTCCGAAATTTCAAATTCTTCAAAAGTTGTCCCCTTGAGTTGGGATTCCAAATCCCTCCTTTGGAGGAGCATTTGAAATTCTAACAGAATGCATAGAGGATGGAATTTCAGGAATTTCAAAAGGTCATTTGAGACCTTTTGAATGGCTGGAATTTGGAGTTCTAGTGAGAGAAATATAGCATTTCAACTACCATGGGACAAGCTATCACATCATCATCATCATCATCATCAAAGCCTTATCCCAACTATGTTGGAGTCGGCTATACGAATTCTGTTTCTCCATTCTGATCTATCTTTAGTCAAGTCCTCAGATGAGTTACACTTCTTCATATATATTTTTACTACCTCCATCCACATCATTTTTGGCCTACGCTTCCCCTTGGTGGGTCACTAACCTACATTGCCAAACTTTTCTTTACCGACGCCGTTGCCAACATAAGTTGAACATGCGCAAATCATCTCAAACTAGTTTCTGTAATTTTATCCATATTGTTGCTACCCCTAAATGCTCTCAAAAGCGCTCATTTTTTTTATTTTATCCTTCCTAGTTTACCACCCATCCGCCTCAACATTCTCATCTATGTTACGTCCATTTTGTGCATGTGTTGCTTCTTGATTGCCTATCATTTTGCTCTATAGGTCATGGCTGGTCTAATCACTATTTGTAAAATTCTCCCTTCAATCTTATTGGCACCCATCGGTCACAAAGCACTATAGAAGCAAGTCTCCACTGCAACCATCCTGCTTTTATCCTATATTTGACATCTTCATCAATCCCCCATCCCTTTTCATAGAACGTGGTGACCCATTTCTTGAAGGTCTTGGATGAGGTCCCTTTATCAAACCGGCGAAGATTGATAGGATGACCTCAAGTAGAAGATTCTAAAAGACAAACTGGGAAGAAAACGGTTTGGATCTGCAGGCGATGGATCCCCAAATCATGCGGCCCTGGGACCCTCTACTGACGGGGACCCAAATTAATGAAAGATGTCTGGCCCTACCCACCTTGCTTCAATGCTTAACAAACACAAAGGAATGGTTAACAGCGCAAAAGTGGTCTACGAATAGAGAGCCATATCAGGGTATAAATTACCACCCAGATAGGCATTTTTCTTGACTCTTGCATACTTAGATTAATATGTTGAAAAGTTTTTTATTTTCATATTTATCTATCCTTAGCAGTTTCTCATATTGTTTCCTAAATATATATATATATATATATATATATGATTTTAATGAACACTTACACTTCTTGGTCAATCATAAAAGGGGCTGACTATCAAAATGGGACATTATGAGTCCCCTCAATATCAACATCTAAATAGACAAATTAGGTCAAAATAAACTTTCGTTTAGTTACAGTAACATGTTCTTGCATCTGCCCTTGTATCAGTTACTATTTTGCATGCTTCTTAAAAAGAACTTTTCAAAGAATAGTTAAAAGTCCTGCATATTCAATGATTAATGAATCTATATAGTTATGATTAACCATTTTTTATACCCCCTATGATCCATTTTTTATACCCAATGTGCAAAAGGCTTTCTTTAGTTTGATACATGACATTACTAAACGGGATCAAAGTTATGGGGAACGCCACAACCACATGCATCAAACATGAGAACAAGTCCGACAATGTCTTCTAGATCACTTGATGCACATGAAGTTGATGCAATAGAGCAAGTCTATCCTCTCAACTGGGGGCATTAATTCTTACTAGCAACATTTAATTCTTTACAAAGCAATCAAGATATCACAAGTGCACTCAAAATCTCCTTCAAAATTACTGTCTCCCCATGAAGAATGTGTTTACACCCTTCCAACTTGTCAAATAAGGAAAAACAAGATTCCTCCGCAACACTACCAAAAGAAAATGATGGCACATTATAGTTCGGCACAAATAATGTCCTAAAATAGAGAAAAACACAAGGTAAGCATTTCTCCAGTAACATTTCCACTAGATTACAAGGTCACGAAGTGTATAAAACTATAGCGATGAGATTGTAACGGGGGTCTTTCACTATAAAAATAAAACCGTAATGTGGATAACACTAACACGGTGAAAAATACTACAACGTGGATAACACTAAGTAGTATGAAACATTGTGACGTGGATAACACTAAATCAGCGTAAATTATGTGACGCGGATAATACTAAATCAGTATAAATGTTGTGATGGGGATAACACTAAATCAATGAATATACTATGACATGGATAACAGTAAAACAATGAAAATATTGTAACGTGGATAACAATAATCAATATAAGTCCTGTGACGTAGATAACACCGATCAATTTAAACATGCAATTATATACCAGAATGTGGATAACACTAACACGGTAAAAATATTACAAAGTGGATAGCACTAAGTAGCATGAAACATTATGACGTGAATAACATTAATACGGTAGAAAATAGTCAAAATACTATAACTTGGATAACACTAGTTACCATAAGTTATGCGATGTGGATAACACTGATTGGTTTAAACATGCAGTTGCATGCTGTAATGAGGATAACACTAACATGGTGGAAAATACCGTGACGTAGATAACACTACATCAATATAAATATTATGATGTGGATATCGCAGAAAGATGACGAGCTCTCTTTGAAATTGATATAATTATGTCCACATCACACAATTTGTTGCTTCGCAAGATAAACTTAGCATAATGAAAAGGTGATTCCTATGGGTAGCAACATGAGCCATGACAGCGACTAATGCTCAGTAAGCTCGTTCCAGTTATTCTTTATTATTGCTTGCTCTGAATACAATACCATAGTACAAGTACCTCTCTTGGCATGACCAAAATGTGGTTTTATATAGTTGCCACATTATAAATTTATTGCTTGCAGCACATGCCTTTAGATAGGGAGAACTAATGAGAGTTCCCTTCCCTTGAAGATACAAGTGTGATGCGAGGCGTAATAACCACTTTTGCAGAAATCGCCTACAATTCAGTGGGTTAAGAGAAATGTGCATGCTGGAAACTAGCAGATTAATATGATGAAATGCTCATTTTACATGCATATTTATCAACTCTTAAGAGTTCTTCAAGCTATTTACTGAAATACTCTAATGAATTATTATACAATTTGAGGAGTCAATCTGTGATAAAAGGTAATAGTGTTACTAATTATCAAAATGTGACATCACGTATTCCCCCATCGACACTATACCCCATGGAGGCCCATTGGTATTGTACCCCATGGAGGAACATCCTGTAACTTCCATAAATATGCAGGCAATCACGAAACAAGGGTATCCCTTCATCAAAATTCATTAAGTTCGTTGAATCGAGCTACATTTTCATGGAAATTCCATCTCCACAAAAGAAGGCACCTCGAAAAGGTAAAGCAAAGAATACCCTCATAAGAACAGCTACTCCAGAAACCAACATTCACCTGAAAACGGTCGGAAAAAGGAAAGGGGGCAATGGGTCAAAATCAAAAAATGACCCATAGGCCAGCCTCTCCTAACAGTCACAGAATACAACGACGACAATCAAATCCTACTCTATCAAGCATATGTTGAACCAATATATATATATATATATAGAGAGAGAGAGAGAGGGCAAGGCTCTCCTAAGCTCGAGCTTATGATAGAATTTCGTAAGCTCATACTTGTGGGGCTCACCTTTGGTCCATCCAAATGGACCACCAAACACATGACCCCCCTAAATTACACATGTCCACCACCTGTCGGTAAGATCCGAATTTACTGGACCGTTGGATCGACTATATATCGATCTGAATAGACTGTTGACCATTAAACTTTTGGGCCATATGGAGATGATATAAATCACGGTTGGGGCTGATTTTTTACAGAGATGAGGATTCCCAAGGAGTTCTTGAAATCCCCCCATCCCTATCCCCATGTGGGCCCCACCACACACTTGAGCTTACCTTATCATAAGCTTGAGTGTAGGAGAGTTGACCCTATATATATATGGAGTACGCTACAAAACTCCCCAGGCATTTTGCAAAGAAAAACTCCCTTTTTTTAGCCTATCAAAGTTTAACACATGTCATCAATATCATAACCTTATCTTTCTCTCTATATATACATATTAAAGAAAGATAGAAAAGGAGGCTATATGATGCTCCATAGAAAAGGATGATTTTTTTGGCTCCCAATTGATTCTCCTGAAAACTAGCTAATCTATCATATTTTGCTAACAAGGAGAATTGTAGTCATAACTTATAATCCAATGACATGAATAAAGTTAGCCCTTACCCTTGGGTTTTCTTTGTTGGCAATCATCATAGGCCCCACACATGAGCATGTTAATAAATTTCTAGCTTCCCTCCATTACCCAACGAGATTCAGATTCATGAAGGTCTTATATTCTCTTTGATGGCAATCACATAATATATCTAAACTCGTGTTAGAAGAAAGACGCACAACAGAAATTGGGTGGAGGAAAAATGGGCGGGAAGGAAGAAACATAACAGAAGTTGGCGGAGAAAAAATGGGCGGGTTCCAAAATCGTCACGGTTAATTTCAATTTGACATTGCACAACGGCATGACATTTCATAATCTAATTGGCTAACTCCAAAGGGGCAAAAACGCCCCCTTTAGAATGGGGCAGTTTAGAGAATATCCCTATATAAATAAATAAATATATATATATATATAAAGAGAGAGAAGGCAAAACCCACTCCAAATGAAGCCTTACATAAAAAAAGGGAGGAGGGGGGGGGGGGTGCGCAAGGAGAAAGTCTATTCCCCCAGACAGTACAAAGTAAATCTATTTCAAAGGAGAAAAGACTGGGTGCTCTTGATGCAATCCTGCCTCTATTCCTTACAAAATTGGGCGTCAGTAGACAACCATTGCACATCAAGATCAAGGGAGCCAATCAGACAGCGATGATCCTCAATATTGGAGGAGACCCTCTGGAAAGGTTGTTGTCCCTCCTTTAGTCTCTTGGCCAATGTACCTGTCTCTCTTTCTAAGGCCTCACGACAAGTGCGCAATTACGCTAAACTGAGTTGAGAGGTCTTCCTCCATTCTCTTATCGGCCTTAAGTTCGGCTTTCTTGGTTTCCAACTCATTGCTAGTCGACTCCAGGGAAGGGCCAAGGCTTGTTGTGTTGCCGCTAGCCTTGGAGTATTTAGCCTCTGCCTCACCATTTTGACGCGAACATGATATTTGCTCACTTCTAAACCTGGTTTATTTGACGCTTGGACAAACTCAACGTTCTAGGAGAAGACCTTTGAATGTAGTCGGGGATAAGCGGAGCTTGATGGGAGTATAGATCTGAGCATCATCGATATCATGTCCTAGAAAGTCACTATCTTTTATAAGGGAGATGTACGCGCATGTTTGAGAAAAAAAACCTCAATTTAACTAAGGTATCGCAAAAACTATGGAAACTGTGAACAAGAAGACGACACATGGAGGAAAGAGAAAGAATAGAAGCAAGAAGGAATAAGGAAGAGGATGAAGAATAAGCTCAAGTTTCATGAATTAATAAGAGGAAACCACCTTCCTAAAAACTCATGAAAACTTAAGGCCGGGGGTGGGGGGGGGGGTGGTTAGACACATAAAAGTGTCACTGTCATCAAATGCCATCAAAGGAATTGAGTGGAAATTGACAAATGATTACTACTTAGATTGGGTCAAAGTTATGCACTGTATTAATTTACTTGAGAAGACCTTTCCAACGATATATGGCATGTCATAATCCGATGGTTAGATGAAGAGTTATAGCCTGCGTCCGTAAAGAATCCACTTCCTCGGAGGCATGTCCTACACCACCAAATAACATTTTGCCACCATGACTGAACATCCCATCAATGTCAACAACATGTAAAAGAAATGAGGTACTTCCACAAAAGAGGGTATATTTGCACCCACTTCCATAAATGAGCCACTTCCATAGAAGCATGTCCAATGACACCCTACCTCCATGGAGGGGTCACTTCCATGAATGCAAGTCTATTAGCACCTCATTTCTGTGAAGGAGCTACTTCCACAAAGGCATGTCCATTGGCACCCCACTTCTACTGAGGCATGCCTTACACTACCAAAGACCAATCTACCCCGACAAAGGTGGTCGTCACAGAGAGGCAACCATCATAAAAGAAGCCCTCATGAAGGTGGCCCTCCCGGAGGCAGCCTTCATGAAGGTGGACATCTTGGAAGCAGCCTTCATTAAGGTAACGCTCCCAGAAGCAGCACTGGAGATTACGTAACTAGCCTTCGGAGCCCAATTGACTACGAAGACCCAAGGCTAACCCGATGAAGGAAGGAGGTACACACTACCTCCACCAAAGGGGGCCTCCCGCCTGGAGCTCACGAAGGCAATACTCAATTACGGAAGTAGCTCTTGCTCACACAACAACCGAATGAGGGTTTCATTACTTGTTACTTGTTAGTCACAGAAGACCCCTGCCAGCTAAAGATATTTTGTGCTGGAACAATGGGGACCACACCAAGAAGTACAAATAGCACCGATCCCTAGGCAACGACAAGAGGGCAAGAGAGAAAGAGGAACGAGGAAGGGCAAAGAGGTCGACAAGTATCCATTGGAGAGCAGGGCAGAGACTCCCTCAGGAGCTCTGATCGACACTTATATGTGCACGCTTAACCGCAAGACTACGGTGTCGCCAAGTAGTAGAGGACTAAAGAGTCCGGATTATCGATCCCACGAAGAGAGGATGGAACAAGCAATGAATCCAATTAAAATGAGGGTTGAACTAATATATAGCTAATATAGAAAATTGAAGTGAAAAAACTATAACTAGTAAACTATGCAATGTAAACAACTAATTAACAAACTAAAATATCTACACTAAACTAGTGGATGAATGAATGGTGGTGGAAATGGAAGATTTGATGTGAAGATGTGGTATGAAATGTTTAGGAATTTAAAACAATTGATTTGAAATGTAGATTTAGCAATTTAGAAGTAAAAATAACAAATCAAACAAAGATTTAAATTAACAATAATAAAAGGAAGAGATTAGGCAATCCAAAATCCACTAAGTATGTAATTAATTCAAACAATGCATGTTTTAATTCAATTCCCAAGTCTACAATCCAATTAGCAATCTCTTGCCTAATTGGATTCGATGATATAGCAATAAAGATCAAAATAAAGAAAATCAAAGACTAAGACCCTAGATCATCATCTAGCTACCCTAACAATAAATCATCAAAATCAAGTTACAAAAGATCAAAGATAAGGGCTCTAGAGCATGCTATGTGAGAGAACTTAATCTAACTACAAAGCATCAATTGAGATTATCAAAGCATCAAGTGTAGAGATAGAGCATGATAAATGAGAGGGATTAGCACAATTAGATCTAAAATCTACTAATCAATTAAGGCACAAGTAGGAAATTTAAACTAAAACATGCATGAAATTGAATTAATCACATTACTTAGCTTCAAAAGGCGAGCCTAATCGAAGAGCTTTAGCCACTAAACATTAAGAAAGAGCTCCAAATCTTCATTAATAATAGTCAATTACACACACTCTCTCTAGATTAGTTACAAAGAAGCTCCTAATTACAAAACGTTCCTCTCTGGATGGCCATGTTTGGCAGTTTTGCATTTGGTTGGATATGACGCCTGACAGATAATATTTCTGCATTGACTTGCAGTTTTGTGGTTTCTATCGATTTCTTTTTCAATTTTCATTCAGTTTCTCAACCAAATTTGGAGTATGTCTTCCCACAGACGGTGCTATTTTTTTGTTGGCGCTGTGAAAATGAAGTTCTTAATTCGCATTATTCAAACATAGAAAATAAGATAAACTTTTATTCATTTCTCAAATTTGTATTACATGGGTTCACGCTACAGGCCTTATGGATGCAAGTTGTTTACAAGTCTCATTTTTTACAACTCATCTGGCCTTAGATGGTTTCAAAGTGCGCACTAAATTGAACAAAAATACGGAAATTGAACAAAGAACATGAAAAACTGCAAAAATGAGGTTCTGTGAGCCCATGTCCAACAGTTCTGAATCTGGCCAGACATGGTTCTCTGGCTACCAATTTTCCTCCTTTTCTCTTTTTTTCTCTCCTAAACAAGGTTTTTGTACTCATCTGTCATTGATTTAGCATGGTTTAACCAAGTGGTTTGGTGGATGAAGTCTGATTTTGACTAACAATAATATTTGAAATTCATCAATCACTTATTTTTCAATGACTATTTTTATACAATTCAAAGGAGTTGCTAGTTTTTTGTGCCAGTGAGTGTTCAAGGTTGTGTCACTCTGGGTCCTAATGTATGGAGAACCAGAATGAAGTCTAAGGGGGAATGCAAAATAGTACTTTGAATGCAAGGATAGTCATACTCCTTTACGTGAGAAAATAAAAGAAAATGATTGTAAAGTCATTGATTTGGCCTGTAGGGGTTTGGTAAGACCATGAATACCCAATTTCTTCCTCTGGAGGAGCACTTCTAGAGGTTGAAAACTGAGTTTCAGCTAAGGAAGTGTGTTGCAGAGCCTTGAGGCAAAACTTCACCTTCCTGAAGGGGGATGTTGAGCAGGAATAGAATTTCCTTGACAATTCTATGTTTGAAGAGGCTATGATGATTCAGGGGATGTTGTTGTGTTTGAATGGTTGCCCAAAGGGTGTATTTATAGGTTAAGAGTGTAGTTAGAGTAGTCCCAAGCAGTTTCGGGAAGTTATAATTTGAAAAAGTGCGAAAAACTACTAACTGCATGCCCATATTTGGCCGGACATGGAAACTCAGTGCATGGGTTTTGGGTCCAAATGACCTCTGATTGCTTTGAAACTCTGGAAAATGCTTCTTGGTCTTATCTTTGACCTTTAAGGAATATTTCACCGTCACTTGACTTCTGAAAATTAAGCAAATATGAACTTCAACCTCCATGTCTGGGCAATTTTGCCATGAACTATTTTGAGTTGAATCTTGGTCCAAATGGTCTCCAATTGCTTTCAAAGTTTGGCAAGCCTTTTGGGATATTCTTCTTGATCATTGAGGAAGCTTTAACCTCCATTTGATTTCAGAAAACTGGTCAGAGTGTGCCAGCTTACCATGTTGGGTCAATTTTGGCTTGGACTGCTTTGGGTTGGAATTAGGCCCAAATGGCTTTCAATTGGTTTGAAACTTCGGAAAACCCCTTTAAAACATATTCTTCATCTTCAAGGAGTTTTTCGCCTTAATTTGACTTCCAGAAGTGGTCAAAGTGGGTCCCAGCTTGCCATGTTCATCCAACTCCACACCGAGCTGCTTTTGTTGTATTTTGTTTGAATTTGGGTCTAATTGGTCTTCACTTGTTTTGAAGCTTTGAATAATGATTCTAGAATTTGTGATTGACCTTCTGGAGTAGTTTCATAAGTTTTTGACCTTTGGAACTTGCCTAAATGCAGAATCCTAGCCCATGTCTAGGCATGTGAGGTTTGTAGTGTTTGACCGAATTTCCATTCATATGATCTTAGATTGCTCTAAGACTTTGGAGAACACTTTGAATATGTGTTTCTTGAGTTTGGATGAGAACTCACCTTGTTCTGACCTTTGGAACTAGTCTGGATGCAGTTAGTGGTGTCTATGTCTGGGTATTTGTGAACTTCCTTAACACGGTGTTGGTCTTCATTGTTTTAGCTTCCTTTTTATTTTTAGTGATGTTGAAAGCTTCTCTAAGTCCTCTTTGACTATGGAGAATGTTCTTAAATCCTTAATTTGATGAAATTGAAGAACAAAGCTTCATGTTTTTCCCCATGCTCATCTTAGATGCTTATTGCCCTGTTGGCAACATTTATCATTTTTTGTCTGCCAACATCCATGGAAATCAATCTTTTACTTCCTAGTCCTTGCATTTAGGTTGCTCAGGTCCACTGAGAAATCATATTTTGATCCTCAAGTTTATTAGTTAGCAGCTCTGTCTCATCTCTTTTTCCTATTCCGACTGGGAGATTAGATGTAGGCGGTTTAGGACCTTAGGATATGTTTAATTCAGTGGTGTTTGAAAAATGGTTTAATTAAATTAAATTCAAGTATAAACCCCCTAATTAGTCCCTTCTACCCCCAATTATCAAAAAATGCAAAAGAAAACATAAAACCAACTAAAAAATATTTTATTCTCCTTTCCTCTACCTCCGATGCCAAATATTTTAAAATACTTAATAGTAAAAAGGAGATAAAGACTAATCTAAAAATAAACTGATGATAATAAGAGGACAAATGTGTGATTTTAAAAAGCCTCTTTCAATTAGTAAAATAATTAACCTAAATGTTGTCGCCCCTCAAACAAACTGACCTAAATGCTGCCACTTTAATCAAATTGGCTCATTGGCTGCTCTTCAAGTTCTCATCTTTAAACTAAAACCAAACACTACACCTTATTTGCATCATTATTTTGATTTAAAAAATTAGCATCTAAACTCTATTTTGCCAAGTAATTTGAAGGGGTACCCAAGAACAACGTCGATCCTTTTCTTAAAATATTTGACACCTCCCCCTTTTTATTTTTATCTTATTTACTTCTTTTACTTAAGTTTATTTTAATAACTTCATGCATGAATACAGACTAACCCCCTTATTTTGACCCTTATTCTGACCCATTTGTTAAGACCTAAATTAAGTGAAAGGATCATCATCATGTATTGGTGACAACACATTAGACGGGAGGGAACCCACTCTACTTTCTCTCATTATTTCTATAGCATTAGTCAAAGAACGAAGTCATGGTTGTTACCATAACTGGCGATTGTGATCCGTCGATTTAAAGGTAGTCGGAATCTTCATTTTTTATGTACAAATCTTAGATATCACACATTAATTAATGGTGATCTCTCTCCTTAGGAGGTCAAAACTCACTTCACTACAAGAAAAAGACTTTTAGCAGGGAGCCCTGGCCACCGCTATAGCCTATGGCGGTGGCCCAACTGGCCCTCGCTTGCTTTCGTTATAGACTCCATGAGTAAATGTTTTAGGGCTATAGCGGCGGCCCAACCGGCTCCCTCTTGCTTTCACAGTAGACTCCGTGGGTGAATGTTTTAGTAGCGGCCGAAAGAGTTTTAGCGGGTGCCGTTAGCCGCTGTTGGAAATTTTCGTGGTTTAGCCAAACGATGAAAGAAACTATTAGAGAGGGCCGTTGGCGGCCAGTAAAAGTAAAAAAAGGTCATCGCTAAAGGATTGTAAAAAAAATAAATTTCTTTTTTTAGCGGCGGCTAGTATTTGAAAAAAAATTGCATTTCTTGTAAATTAACATGTTTTCGGTATATAAACCTGTTTAAACCAAAGTAAAAAAGAAAAATAATTAAAATGTACTATTTATAACAATTTAGATTATAGACTTTGTTCATTATGTAACCAATATGTTACAAATCATTATAATAGTAAAACACTATTTCTACCAAAAAAATTACAACAATTTTTTTCCTACTGCCACTGTATCTCTTCCAAGTATACACACCTAGTTTTGTTTTGCTTCTTCTTCAATTCCTCTGCTTGATGACACAATGACTAACCAGCTGAGAGATTATGTATACAATGCTTGTAGAAGCAAATAAACAAATGATGAGAAATCTAGTTCAATTACTATAGTGTTTGGTTTGAAGTATAAGCAATGTGGGCCAACATGGGCTAAATATGACGGTCAACTGCCATCAACATTATACTGATGGTAGGCTAACATATATGAACAACTTCTACTACTAATACTAATGACACAACTACATTTCAAAATAGAAAAACCAACTCCGATCACTCCCATTATTCAACAATTAACCACTGCAAAAACACTTAACCACTATGAGAGAGAAAAGATCATTGCAAACACCATGCCATTTCTGGACTACTATGTTATGGGAACATATTTTTTTGACAAATATGGCATCATACAACATTGTTTTTTGAGTGTTTTAGTTTATTAAAGTTCTTTAAATGGTAGTTATTCAACATATGTAAAACAAATAGATTTCTTCAAAGTTCACCTATCATACACTCACTCATATTGCCTTCATCAAACAGCCCACTGCTCAAATAACATAATTAGCACATGCAACTTCTCAACCACCAACCATGAACAAATAAATTTTTAACCAACCGTCACCACTTCTAACTTCTCATCCACCACCAATCAAACACATCCCATTGCCCACTCTCCTCCATCTCTATCACCAATAATATTTGGATAATACATTTTAAAATCATCTTAGTTCATAAAAAAAAAAGGTGGAAAAATGCTTGAAAATCATCATAAAGACTCACCTGGTAAGTGTTAATGAGTGTTGACACAAAAAATGTCACTCATGCCTCTTCATACATCTTCAACATCAAAGAAGTCACATAAAGCTTCATTAAGCTACACAAATGTGATTTTCAAAGCTCTTATGCCATTTTGGAGAAGTTTCAGTGTCATTTCATGTACAGTGATTCTTCTTGCGACAGAATGAGAAAAAAATCATTTCAAGAATCAAATCATTTCAAAATCATTTGAATACTTCAAGATCCTTCCATACATCCATGAGGAGTGTACACATCAAGTTCTGGGAAGTTTCAGCATCATCTGGCATGACTTCAGTCCTCCAACAGTAAAACGGGACCTTCTGACGACAACGGTGCTGGAGATCCTATTTCACAAAACAGAGCACACCGTTGCTCTCAAAATACCACTAGAAGGCTCTATATAAAATTCTAGGTCATTCCGACATCGTTTGGCCTAAAGTACAAAAGTCACATTCTTCTCTCGATAAAGTAAACTTTTTCGGCGACAACAGCGTTGGAGACATCAATTATTCAATCAAAGTATGTGGATGGTCTTAATTAAAATACTACCAAGAGGTTCTGCATCAAATTTCGAGTCAGTCTGACATCCTTTGACCCAACATCAATCTTCTTGCGGCAAAATCAGACCTCCCAGCGACGTAGACTGCCTAAATTATTATTCTCCAAACAAAGCATATGAATGGTCTCAAAATACTCCGAAGGGGCTACATATCAAGTTTTAGGTAATTTCAGCACCATTTGACCCAACTTCAGCCCTCGGTAGCAAAATTAGGCCGCCCAGCGACGGAGTCCTTCGGGACCACACAAATTAGGGCGGGCAGTTCGCCTCAAAATACTTGTAGGAGGCTCCTTGTCAAATTTTAGGTCAAACAGACATTATTTGACTGCACATCAAAGCGCAACATCTTCTTCGCGATAGAATTGAATCTACTGGCGACATGACCCTAAACGGTTTCAAATTTCAAATAAAATTATGTGGTTGGTCTTATTTCTTGCCCATGAAGATTCATCTCAAATTTCGGGTCATTCCGACATCATTTAGCCTAGTTTTGGCTTTTGGCGATAAACTAGCATGTGATGTAGTTTTCCAATCGTTAAGCCGATTGGGTTTATTGCCGTCGTATGTACTATTTTGGCAACTCGTTAGGAAGTGGAGGCTAAGGCAATTGGGCTTGTTTCCTTATTAGTAAATCAAAAATTGGATAGTCCGGATTTGTTTCGAAGGCTAGATTTAAGGAAGAGGATAGTGGCCACTTGGTTTCTTCTACTTCTCAAAGGAGTTTAGGTTTTGCATGCAAGAATCTTTTTCAAAGAAGGGTTTGCTTTTCAAAGCATGGGTTTTTGAGGCCTTTTTAAAGAAAACTTTGAGCGGTATGGCCGCCACCCCAAAACACTTTAAGCGGGGATTAAAATCTGGCCGCCGCTATTAATCCTGCGAAAATTGGGCGCCATATGAGGTAAGTTTTTACCCGTAGTCTTTGCTTTGACTGCTGCTATAAGTTACAATAAGTTGACTTTTAACGGGGGCTGGCTTTGGCTGCCACTATAAGTGATCCGTAGTGGCCCATTTGGCAATTGGTCGGCCTCCATTAAATGTATAAGAGACTTCTTATTGAAGAACCTATGCATGAATGCAGATTAACCCCCTATTTGGACTTATTCTGACCCATTTGTTGAGACCCAAATTAAGTAAAAGGACAATCGTCATGTATTGACGCCAACACATTAGACGAGAGGGAACCCACGCCATTTTCTCTCATTATTTCATCAATGTTAGTCGTAGAACAGAGTCATGGTCATTACCATGACTGGAGATTGTGATCAGTCGATTTTATGGGTAGTCGAAATTTTCATTTTTTATGTGCATATCTTAGATATCATACATTAATTAATGATGATCTCTCTCCCTAAGGGATCAAAACTCACATCCAACAAAAAGGACAAAGGAGATTTACTAAAAAACTCTCTCACTCAAGTCACTCCCTATTGTCTATAGGCTTAGAAATGGATGCCTGTTGAGTTAGATAATGGGCAAATAGAATGGATTTGAAGAATAGTTTTCTTCTATTTCCTTTCCCCAATGGTTTCTTAGATCACTTGGCTAATGCAAATAAAAATCTGGATGAAGAAAAAGATGGTGATTCCTAATCTATGTTTTTCTTCTTCGTCATCATCTCTCTATATAGCCAAGGGAACTAGCCATTTGAAGGGAGATAAAGAGTGTCACGCCCCCAAACCGAACCTTTGATTACATCTCTAAATTTCGGGGGTGCGACTAGTGTGGGTCCACAAGTTATAGAAAATCTTCCCCACATTGATATTATTCCCACAAGATATCATGTGTGAGGATATACACAGTTCCTTCACATTCATAAAACTTTTCATAATCATTTTAGCGGAAGCAATATTGTTGAACACTCCCAAGTGCAAGAGTGCACAGCGGTATATCCCGATGACTGGCGATTGTGATCAGTCGATTTTAAGGGTAGTCGAAATCTTCATTTTTTATGTACATATCTTAAATATCATACATTAATTAATGATGATCTCTCTCCCTAAGGGATCAAAACTCACATCCAACAAACAGGACATAAGAGATTTACTAAAAAACTCTCACTCAAGTCACTCCCTATTGTCTATAGGCTTAGAAATGGATGCCTGTTGAGTTAGATAATGGGCAGATGGAATGGATCTGAAGAATAATTTTATTCTATTTCCTTTCCTCAATGGTTTCTTAGATCACTTGGCTAATGTAAATAAAAATTTGGATGAAGAAGAAGATGGTGATTCCTAATCTTGTGTTTTTCTTCTTCGACATCATCTCTGTATAGCCAAGGGAACTAGCCATTTGAAGGGAGATAAAGAGTGTCACGCCCCCAAACCAGACCTTTGATAACATCTCTAAATTTCGGGGGCGCGACTAGTGTGGACCCACAAGTTATAGAAAATCTTCCCCACATTGATATTATTCCCACAAGATATCATGTGTGACGATATACACAGTTCCTTCACATTCATAGAACTGTTCATAATCATTTTAGCGGAAGCAATATTGTTGAACACTCCCAAGTGCAAGAGTGCACAACGGTATATCCCGATGAGCATGAAGTTGAATCCATAGTGAGCAGTTAGAAAGCCACTAGAACTTGTCCAATTGAATGCTAAATCTAATCTAATTAAGGAACTAAACAAATACAAAAGAGTCCAAATAACTGAAATTTTCAATAAATAAAAGAGACCTAATCTAATAGGAAACCTAAACTACGCAATTTTAATTGAACTAGAACCTACTAAAAAAAAAAAATTAAATCAAAACAACCAATTGATAGGATAAAAATCTAGATTCAATATAACTGAGAAAAATAGCTGAAAAAGCAAAGTGGATAAAAAGTGGATAAAAGGTGGAAAAAGTATGTAATTCAAGAACTTGGAAATCCACTAATGCCTAAGCATTGAAAATACGAGCGACTTGGCTACTCTCCCCTCTTTTTAGAATTAGGAAAAGACATGAGTATTTGAATTGAAGTCACCAAGACCAGCGTTTTTCAATGATTACGCTCCTAAGCATATGATGGATCTATTACCAAAAATAACATATCCAGTGATTGAACCAATGGAAACAAAACAAACAATCCAATTACCCACACTTAAAGAAGTTGTTCGTACATAGAATCAATCAAAAGCTTGTTTCATTCATTGATCTTGAATTACATGAAAATAAAATACTCCCTCTTCATCATTCTCCTAAAAAAAGTCTTTCAACTCATGCCTAGATGAACTAGAAGGGGGTAGTGGAGAAGGAGACTAGAGAGAAAAGATAAGAGTGGAGTTGGTGGAGTGTTGGACGTCCTACACTATGGCTTGGAATGGCTTGGATGCCCAATAGGGGTGCTTTCCCTTTTATAGTTTTTGCTCTCTCTTGGTTTGCTAAGAGTTTGTTTCCTCTTAGTGCTTTGCTTCCCTTTTTACATAGACTCCTTAGCTTAGACTTCAAGCAATGGCCCATGGTTAGCAACAAATTGAACTGGAGTAGATTCCTTGCAAGTCGGTTTCTTGGTGAGCAATTGTTTCCATGTTGGACTCCTCCAAAATATCTCCAAAATTGCATGTGATAGAGCTTCTAAAAAAATTCAGATTTTGTGTCATAAAGGGATCTCAGTGTATGGACGTCCATGGGAGTGTGTGGGACCCATTGTGGGCATCCAACATGGCTTGGGTTTGTTGCTTGATTTGTTTCTTGACTGCCTTCCCAATTTAGCTTGGACTCATAGCTTGCAAGTTTGACTTTTCCACCTCTTGAGTAAACTTTCCATTCTTAAAACTCTTTGCTTGGTTTTGAATTTTAAACTTGGTAAGCGATCTCTTTTTTATTAGGCTTGAGTTTCCAACTTGATCTCCCTTCTTTGACTATTTCCAAACTCCATGTGACTTGCCAAAAGAGAGGGGAAGAGGGAGTACACCAAGTGGGACGTCCACCTTGGGATTCATGCCCAAAGTGGACCCCACATAGGTGTTTGCAATTCTTTCTTTTCATTCTTTTGTTCTTCTTTGACTCCACTTTGACCTCTCTCAAATTTCATTAATGTGGGCCATGATTTGTTGATGTTTCCTATACCAATTGAAAGAAATGAATTAAGCTAAAATCATATGTAAGAAATTCACATGGACCATGCATGGGACCTGTAAGACCCTGACCCGAGAGACCTCGATTAGTGTGATTAAGTTGTGTGTTAGTTCTAAGTGTGTCTAGTGTGTTTTGGTTTAGTTTGGGTTTAGAATAGTTTGGTTACAGTTTTGAGGAATTTTGAGTGCCTTTGTGATTATTGGGGCCCTTTGGGGTTTTTTTTATGACTTTTCGTTTACTTGGGGGATTATTTGAGAATTCCTATGATTGGTGTTTTTGTCCCGTTTTACTAATCTCGTTGATCTCTTCAACTTTAACGTTGATCCTGCTCCCGTCTCGAATCCCGAAACCCGACTTTCATTGCTTTGAGGGCAAAACAGTTTTTTTACACCAAATCTGTACCCAATGTTTGATATTCCCGAAACCCGCGAAACATATACTTTTTGGAAACTAGAAATTTCGACGATCATTTCTTCCTTCTTCGTTGATTTCATCCGAGATCCTGAAAACCATGATTTGGACCCCACCAAGTTTATAGTAGTGGAGCCCACTCCACATTTGTTTATATAAGGTGAACTATCCCCTTCCTTCTCCTTTTCCAGCACAACCCATATTGAGCTAGGACTTTTCCCCTTTCCCCCTTTTTTCCTCTTGCTTTCTCTCCCTCAATCTCCACCAAGCCTTGCACAAATTCAGAAATGAGTTCCACCATCCTCTTCCTCTCCTTCAAGACTCTTCATTAACACAATTTTTTTAAGAAAACTACCATCTCCAAGATTTTCTTTGAGCTAGCTCTTGCCATTAGAGGATCTTACAAGTAAGCTCTTTCCCTAATCTTCTAGATTGTGTTCTAGTAGTCCTTCAGAAGCTCCATTTTCACTATTGTGGACTCCCTCTTCTTTTTCATTGTTTTAACCCATTTTAGGGTGTGTTTTGGGGGTTTTTGTAGAGATTGTTGATCTTGAGCTTGAGAGAGTGATTAGAAGATCTTTTTGCTAAGCTTAGATCTAAGGCAAGTGGATGAAATGATAAGCTTCAACATTTATTGTTTTATGAAGAATGTGGTTGGTTTGGCTTTTATGTTCACATTTGTTAACTTGCATTGATTTGAAGTAAATACGCATTAAATAGTTTTGGGTAACTCATTCATTGTCATAGAAATGAGTTTCATAGTCATTTACTTATCTCTTGTTTTTGGCATTGAATGAATCTTTGTGATTATGGGTTTCTCTTCTTCCTTTTGTGATTACATATGTAGAGAATGGAAGTGATTGGATGGATCCTTATGGAGGTGTTGATGGAGATTTGAGTGGTTTTGAATGAGGGCTCACCCTTCTCCTTTTGATGAGAAAATGTGGCTCAAAGGGGCTATAAGAAGGAGAGAAAGAGTAGAGAGCAGAACTGTCCCGGAATCAGTTCCTGGACAGTTCGCTCGAGCGAATTTACAGATCGCTCAAGTGACCTGTCCAGAAATGACTATGAGCCATTTTAGTAGACAGTTCACTCGAGCGAACCCACTATTTGCTCAAGCGAACAGTCTCAGAATTTTATCAGAGCGTCACAGAACCTTTTTAGTTCGAGCGAACTATATATTCGCTTGAACTAACACGTTCGCCTGAGCGAACCCATCATTCGCTCGAGCAAACCTCCCCAGACAACCATTCCAGAGAGCTCGTCTCTTAAGCGAACTGCTTGTCCGCTCGAGCGATGATCACTGTTCCCCTGGGGCTGTTCTGTGAGCAAACTTGAAATGTTTAGATGATTGAAAGAGCACTGTTTGAACCCAATTGAAAATAGAGACCAAATCACAAGCTTTCATTTATAAGTTTTGAAAACCCCTAAGGTGTATAAAAGAGCCCGGAATGTCTCCAAAATCAAGGAGTACCAATCTATATTGAAATTGACATACGGGACCCTTATTCACCTTGATCTATATCGAATCTCGATACTCGTCTCGAATTTCTTGAGTTATGATTTATTATTCCTTAAAACACTGAACTTGTAACTGTAGCATTTTGCTAGTCCCGATATGCACTTCCCTTTTGAAATGATATTTGTGCCTTTGAGCACTCCGTCCTGTCCGTTATATAAGTGCATCATACGTATTTCGTACTTGTCTTAATTTTTGTTATTTGACCTATGAGTCAGCACCACTAAGCGTGGATAATCTTGTTGGTCTGATCCACCTACTTGGAGACCCCCCTCCCATCCCGCCAGCTGCAGTTTGGATCCCGCTACCTGGTTATTACTATGGTCTTGTGCTGATGCCGCAGATTGCTACTGTGGTTCCAATGCCCAGTTCGCTACCGTGGTCATGTCCCGTATTATTATTATGTATATGTACATGTTACTTATGTTGCATCTCCTCACCTCGGTGACTGAGGTCAACATCCCGATATGCTTATGTCACTTCGGTGATAGAGGACTTAGCTTCGTGTGGTTGCCATCTTGTTTGTTTCCCGAATTCCTTGGATACCTTACTTGTTTTAAGATTGCATATATGCTTTGAATAGATGATCCATTTTGTTTTATGAAATTTATTGTTTTAACAGGTTTAAATATTTTCCAAAGTAATTTCTTTTATTGATATATCTTTTCACCCACCTGCCAAACCATCGTATTTGACCATTTGCTTTGGTACTCAGATCCTGTTGTCGGTCTCCCCGAGGAGGAGTATGAGGAGGCGGTCGGTGAACCGCAGCGCTTAGTTGAGTGGCATGCCGATGATGTCGCTTAGACATTCGGGTGTCCGAGCTACGTAACATTTTGGGTTAGGATTAACCATTCTCTTTGGGAACTTGATATTTTGTTTATATTGACCTTTGTTGGCCTCTATTTTTGGGGTAATGTAATTAAATGATCTTGATGTAAATTTTAACTTTCCTTTGGAAATTAGCTAATGATCATTGCTCATTTTGATACTGGTTTTAAATATGCTTTAATCTCATTATCTTGGACATGAATGTATGAATTAGATTTGCTACACGCTTCCGCACTTTAAAGAAATATTCATGTTGATTGTGATATCCTCACTGCGGACACCTGTGGGAAATCGCGTGTACGAGTGGCATCTTTTATGGACTCGTATACGTTTTGATGTAAATTTATTCATAGTTTAGTAATTACTCAGTCCTGATCCCGGATTAGGTCGGTAACCCGGTCCGGGGTCGCGACATGACCGAAACATGCATAATAATGCACCAATTTGACCAAATTCTCATAAATTGCACAATGGTACCAAAAACAACATGCATGTTATTTTGAAATAAAAAATCTAATTCATGCGCGATAATATGCTGAAAAACATTGATTTCATGAAAATCATGCAACAATGATGATTTTGACTAATTTTGGCCTAAATTCGAACTTGATGCTCAAATGCATGAAATTATGAAATTATATGCAAATTACCCTAATTAAGTCCACAAACTCGCATAAAATGATGAATTAAAGATCTAATTGTGGACTTTTCAAATATCAAGCCTATCATCAAGCATATATCATAACCATCCAATAATAGAATAGGATGTTAGAGCATAACCAGTCCATCAAAGTAAAAGAGTGCAGAAGCGTAAACTGTTTAACCATTGTTACATGTTTTTTCAATAACAAGTTCCACAAATGACATCAACTAATAAAAACTCTCAAGGCCACAGTTTCTAACTGCAATGTATCGCTCTCGCTCAAGATCACTCTACGTCATCCAGAGTCCACTCAACTAGCTTAGTCGGCGTACCCTTCAATGTCTCAACCTCTGGAGCAAGGGTGGTAAGCTGGCGGCAAAGTGACAAGTGAGAGCAAGTAAACAAATATAATAGCATGATATGTTACGTCCAATAGAAGTAAGAACATAAAGATCGATAAGATGACAAGAAGTAAGGATAACTAGGCATGATCATGCAAATAATAGATCAACATCCATGAATCATATGAGACATATCTAACATGTACAAACTAGCAAAATGTCAATCCATGTGAGCTCATTCTCCTAACTACACGATACAAGCAAGATGATTGTGGTGAGAGTTATTAGGGAAAATAAGCAAGACAAGGGGTACTGTAAGCTCCACAAAGGAATTCATTTGTGGCAGTAAGTAAATAAGAATAATGTACCAACATTACAAGACATTACTACAGTAAGCAATAACGAGGCTAAACCCAAACAAGTCAGGTCCGACTAGGCATGGATCGAAGCTAAGTGGCGCCGACACATGGATCAAAGGTAACTATAATCGGATAAGGTCTCAAGGGTATGTTACACATCCAATTAGGCTAGCAAGGCAAGTACATCAAGGTATAGCAATAACAGTCAAGTCCATCTAGTATAGGTCAACAAAGGTGTAAGTACAACAAGTCTATACCATGGCAAGTCACTAAGTCCATTCTAGATCCAAGGTATATGTCCAATACATCCAGACAACAAATATAAATAGGCACCGCATGTATAACAAGTAAAGAAGCAAAGTACGAGTCATGGGATGGTAGAATACCATGATATATGTAACGTGAGTCAAGGCAAGACGTAGACAAATGACAAGAACCGACCTAGGTCTAGGTTGCCTGGGGTCAATGCCATCTAACCCTAGACAGTCTTAGGGTTCTTGATGTCCAATCATATTTATACCTTTGGCGTTCTGAAGTTAAGAGACATCAAAGGCCCTAAACCTCAATACACCTGACCTAGCATTGAGCTACATGGAAATGGGGCAACCCATAAGTGAATGCCAACTCATACATCTCTTACGAAGGTCTTACAATTAATTGCCAATAGGGCATGACAAGGTCTTACAATTAATTGCCAATAGGGCATGACAAGGATAAAGGATACCAAGTTGTTCCAAAGATCTTAAGATACGAATTTTGCATTTGGAGTGTACTATGGTTAGCCTTACGGTTCGCCATGAGTAACCTTAGTGCTAGCTAGCCGAGAGGTCACCGTAAAAGAAATCAAGTGTAGTAGGCATTGTCCTCTCTCATTTACAAACATCTTGTATTATCTCTTTTAATGTTAAGTTTCTGTCTTCCCAGTTGCTCTCTCTGATCCTTTTAATCGGTGAGAGTTGAGTGAATTAGACCTCGACTGACTGCCATAGTGAAAAAGAAAAGAAAGAAATAAAGCGACCTTGTCCCACGTCTCGTAGTGACTGGAATACTCACTCGTATTTCCGACCCATGTGATCCCCACTGGACTATGCACGCGTGAGAAGGGAAATGGGGAGCCCTCCATGCCATATTGTAGGTGGCGGTGGTCCCTTAAAAGAGGAAGAAAGTAGCAAACAGAGAAGCTGTACGTGTAGATGGTCGTGGTGGGGGCGGAACTCCACGTGACCGACAACCAACCTTCCTCTGTCACTCGTTTCCGTTCACTCACTCCGTTACCACCAAAAAAAAATCACCTTATTCTCTCTCTCTCTCTCTCTCCCTCCTTTATGTCTTAACCATCATCCCATCATCTATCTATCCTGACAGGATCAAAAATAAAGGTTAAAAGAAAGGAATGGAGAGGAGCCTGTGGTCCTCACACGCACGCCCCTCTTTTCTACCTCTCTTTTTATCTCTGTCTTCCTTCCTTTCTCCTCCCAACGGAGGGAGCCATGGAGTCAAAAGCTGAAGCCAAGGAGAAGGCGAAGAAGGAGGTGTTTGAAGATGAAAAGGAAGACGAAGAAGATGGAGGTGGAGCAGCTACAGAGGATGAGAAGAAGAAGAGAGTAACGGCCACGGCCGCGTCCCCTTCTCTAAAGAAGGGAGGGATGAATCATCTGCAGGCGCCGAGCTGCCAGGCAGAGAAATGCGCTGTGGATCTCACAGATGCGAAGCGCTACCACCGTCGGCACAAGGTCTGTGAGCAGCACTCCAAGTCTCCTGTTGTAATTGTCGCTGGCCTCCGCCAGCGATTTTGCCAGCAATGTAGCAGGTCAAATCTCTGCCTCCTCTTCTTCCAATTCTCTCTGTATTCCCCTTTGTTGTCCCCTCTTAATTTTCTTTTATGCATTCCCTTTGTTTGATGAAATTAATCATGCCCTGAATTTAGTTCTCATGAGCTGATATCATGTTTTTTCACTGAACAAGTCATGGACAAGTAATGAATGACTAATTTGGTACTTGCTAGTGATGAATTATCTGCTGACCTGAAATTCACATTTGTTTTATGGTCGTATTCACCGACAACTTGCCCGCCTACGTCGACCTATATTTCTGAATACTTAGTTCTTTTAGTTGTTTTCACTTGTCCTAATGAATACACAAAAAAGTTGGTGAGAAAAATAGATGCAGTAATTTGGGCATCCATTTCTATCCTGGAAACTAGGAACTGTATTTCTAGTGTTTTTTTGGGGGTTAAGTAACTGTGTTTCTAGTTAAGTAAATGTTTTCTTCTGATGCTTGCGGCAAGAGGGTCTGATTGTTGGCCAGTATAAAAAATACAGTTGTAATGCTATTGTAAAGTGCGAAGTCGGGGACTGGGTGTCTTTTTTTTGCGCGATTCGAGCTTCATATTGACAAGGCTCTTCAAATGTCATTGTGAATATCAAATATAAATGGGGAAAACTAGGAAATAAAAATTGGAAAAAATGGACAAGGTTTTCTTTTTAGTCAATTGACTCCATTATGTTATTTTCATTGCATTGTTGTTTCCAACTGCAATATCTTCAGCTCTAGAATTCAGGCTAACTGTCAATAATTTTTATTTTTAATTTTTATGTTTCTTCCTTGGCTATTTTTATTCAAAATGCAGTTGGTGATACTTGTAATTTTGATGCAGGTTTCATGAACTTTCAGAATTTGATGAAGCAAAGAGGAGTTGCCGCAGGCGTTTGGCAGGTCACAATGAGCGGCGTAGAAAAAACTCTTCTGAATCTCACTTAGAAGGTTCAAGCCGCAGAGCGGTGGGCCCCCAGTTGAAGGAAAATCATTGCCGGCAAGCAGATCAAAGTGGAAGGACTCAGTTAACCCTTCCAGGAAGCCCCCCTTACAAACATTTCCAGATCAGATAAGATCTTATGATGGTTCTCTACTATGCTCTCTCTCTTCTGTCATCTTATGACTTTCTTATTGCACTACTAGTCAAGTTCTTGATGACTATGAATTTAGGTGCTGTATATTAGTCATGCATAAATGCTCGGTATTCAATTTGGGGTTGTGTTACATTGCTATCTGTGCCAGTAGGTACAAATGCTGTGTGTTAGGTCTTTGAGGAACTGCATTTCCATCATTTTCTGAATGTTTCTTTCTGGCTGTAATTCTCTTCACAACGAGTGTTGCTTTTAAACTTGAAATTCCCTTGATATCATAGTCATAGCATCATCTTCACCTTAAAGACATCCTGGGCTGGTCGTAAACGTTATTATGTTTTAATTTAGTGAGAAAATGTACTCACCAGTCTCAGCTCTTGACTGTTCTATATTAACATCGAAGAACAGATAGATCAGACTCGAAGGGTCTTAAATGTTTTCCTTTTTGTGCTGTCGGTTGTATTTGCTGGGCATCATATGTAAGACCATCACCCACACATTTTTCCAAGTTGACTTAATCTATTTACCTTCACAAAAGAACTTCAGGTTTTTTTTTTTTTTTTTTTTTTAATTCTAAAATTAGTTCTGCACCAGTAGCATTTATGCTAATTAATAGTAAATAAAAGTCTCCTTTATTTATTATGAGTTATGAATTTTGGATCCAATCTTGGAAGGACTCTCTTGACTAGGCATTGAAGCCAACAATTGTATGGGATTTTTGTTGTTGGAAAAGGCTTATGGAAAGTTTTGTGGCTTGAGGCCTTTCGCATAAGATTTGTTAGAAGTTTATATCTTTTTTTTTTTTTTTTTTTTTTTTTTTTTTTTTTTTTTTTTTTTTTGAGATTACTACACGAACTGGATATTCTTTCATACATTTATCTTGAAGTTCAGTTCTCACCATGTCTTTATGCATATTGGAAAAGTTAGCTTGGATTTAGACCTTAGTGACACAGCTGGGTTGGTGGAAGGATCTACCCAAGTGAATGCACCTTCAAGTGCACAGAAGTAATGCTAGGGGTACTATCCTAAGAGAAGAGAATGTCTGAATTTATTAATGAGTCAAATGATTTTAAAAATTCATGAGAGGTCTAAATAGGCCTCTTTGACATCGAAAGAGAGAAGTTTCCTTTGTTCCTAAAAATAAAAAAATTCATTGAACCTAGACGCTAATTAAATAAGAAACTAAATAAAAGAAGATACTTAATAATCCTAACAAAGCTATTAAAGTTCAAACAAAAAGAAAAAAACAAAGATATTAAAGGACAGATTGATTTATTGCTTTATTGGGTCATGTTGACTGTTGCACATTGTCGGGCAGGGCCTGTGAAGCAAACCGTCAACCTGGGCTTGGGCTCAATGGACCAGGGCCTGGCCCATGAGTCTTGGGATGAATATGGCCCCTTAACTGAAGCCTATTTGCTGACAAGCAGGCCCTTTTTGGCTGCATCTCTTAGTTTATTTTTGTTAACTACTGTTTGTTTGGTTTGTTACTGCTATCCTAATTAGTATTGGAAGTGAACTGCTTAACCTGTGGGTTGATTTTGTGTTTCAATATTTTTCTTAAAATTTTTGAATTTGAGGGTTATTCATGTATGTAGTGGAATGAAATGGCATTCTTGTGTATGAAGGTTGCTTCACGGAAAATAGTGCTGAAATTTCTTTGGAGTATGTAAATCTGATTTTTGGAAAATGCCCGAGATTACCTAGTTGCAATGAATGGTTGCAATGCAGGATTGACTTTGGAGCTTTGATTCCATCAGTATTAGTGTATTTACTTCTTTTTTGGTTGAAGTCTGCAATACCCCTACCTCAACTTTTTTTTTTTTTTTTTTCATGTTTCAAAACTGTCCCATCAGTACTGTCCACTAAGGTATACATTTATTTATCATTTCCCTTGTTCCACTGCTTTGAGACTTCTTCTGTTGATTACTCATGCTGACTTCCATTTTGGGTAACACTCCTTAAATGGAGTTTAGTACTTCTGACTTTTTTTTTTTTAAACATACTTCCTCCGACTTTGGATATTGGAAGTGGGTTATTTCTGTCACTGACCCCAGATCCCCGGATAGATGGGACAAAGCATCTACAATGATAATGATGGTTGTATGCTAGAAAGTTTTCACTTTGATTGGGGGACTTTTGATGCGGGTTTTCTACTATTCATTCTCTGTTACTTTTTTGTAAAATTAAAAGAAGGGGTGAAGATTTCCTAAACAAGAAGCTCTATAAATTTTTATCACAAGTATCATCAATATTTTTAAAATATCACGAATAGTTATGGAGAATGTTGTTTCTAGAAAATTGTGATATTCTCCATCTACTAATACATTTGAAAATGTGACAATATTCTTATGATAAAAAATTGAAAGACAAAAGTCACTAAATATTTACAACTCACCTATAATTTATATTTATTTTATATTTTTTATATTTTTATTATTTAAAAAGTAATTTTACTGCATTTTTTAACGTCAACTGATAAAAAAAACCCCTAAATTGTAAATATCCCAATTGACTGTGCCTTATCTTGTTCTCTATAATCTACACTGGAACTCGCTTAAACTGGCAAATATTGGGATATTCAAAACACCTATACAAGGACTAGATCAACCTCCTCAGGTGCAAACTGCAAACAAATTTAAACCAGTCTGGTTTTCAAGCTTGAAAATCAGCATATGAGCAACCCAACAATTAAAGGTTGGAATTAAAATATTTGCGCTGCACCTTCCACAAGAAAGGGCTTTGAACCATCAATGACCCTGAAATCTTGAGGGGGAAAATCTTTAACACAAAACATCTCAGACTTAACGGATCTTGGAAAGGAAAATGCCAAGTCTTTGCCCATGATTTATTGGGCCAATTCGGGAGAGTTAAAGGCTTAAAGCTCACTTAAAAATTACCTTCACTTCAGGAACTTTAGCACAAATCATTCATATCTGTGAAGTGATGATCAAGGATTTTATCATTCTTATGGCAAAGAGCTTCAAATGCTTTTAAGGACACTTTTGCTCCCCAGTCCCCAAAATTCATATGAGGGGCTTACAAAAGAACCAATCCTAAATTCTCATTTTAACATGCTAGTCTCACATAAATGGCCAATAACGAGGTTTTGATCCCACAATGAGATATAATGATTAATTTTTATGTCCAATATGTGAGCATATCAAAGGAGCCAATTACAAAGCTCTTAGCCGGTGGTACCTGGATTTTTCAGAGCCTAGACGTGGTCATTAGCAACAGACGGTAAAAGGAAGGTGATCAAAGAGATTGTCTATGGGCCAGGTTGCAGGTAAAATACATAATTTCTCTCTCTAATGGTTTTGTAGTGTGGATAATACTGAAGAATTATTTTAATCAAAATGGGAACAGTTGAAAGTGGAGAAACACACTTTGTTGAACAGTGAGGAAAGACAACTTAATTGAACCATGAAAAGGAACTCTCATCCAGGAAAAAAAGAGAGCTAAAAAAACAAATGGAATAAAAAAAGACTGGAAATTTTCCTACAATTCAGTTTGGAAGCAGCAGTTTTGTCCATTTTACATTTGGGGACTATTAGATTCTTCTAATCACACTGGCGACGCAAGCCCAACGCGAACAAGACATCAACTGGCTATTAAAGTAAATTACCAGTTGCATTTTCACTGATTCTTGAAAAAAAAAAAGTTTGAAAGGGATGGTGATTTTGAAGATACCACCTTTAGTTATAAGGTATCTGAGGGATAAAGTTAAAACACTGGATTCAGGGCAGTTGAATAGATTTTAGAAAGGGTAGAACTATCTTAATAGCAATTCAGAGGCATGAGAGAACTAACTCCTTTAAAAGATGGATCTTTCCAAGTTAAGCGTATGCTTGCAGAGGTACTATCTCTAATACCTTTTTTTTATATATAAATCTTCTGTGCCGACTGCATGTCATGGTGATGCATTTTCAGGAAACCTAGACAAAGATACCCTTATCTTCTGTCGAATCATTTTCAGATCCAGTACATCCAGATGCATGTTAAGGCAACAAATAGAGCAAACAGGCAAGATACTCGAAACTATCATGTAGATTCTAAGTACTGTGAGGGATAAAATGGAAAATATAAAGTATTCACTGGAGGCATTGATAATGATAATGATGTCGGGAGAACACCTATTCACAGCTCAGGCATTTAAAAGAAGTAAAGATAAGGAAAAAAAATAGGATTGAATAAAGTCATTCCATTGAAGTCACCAGGATTCTTTTCATATCTTTTCTGATGCAGATAGACCTCAGGCCACATGTGTAGGGCCAAGTTAATTTAGGAGTTTTATTTCACTAATTATCTGACATTAGTTTTAAAATTTTATTTAACGAGTTGTAATTATAATAGGATTCTAGTATTATTAGTTTCCTAGTTTAATTAGGTTTCTTAGCCCTTAAGTTATGTTTTCCTATTTATTTGACATTCTAGAGAATAAATTCTCAGAGAGTTGATTAATAGAAATTGGATTTTCCCATTGAAATGCGTCCTCGTTATCGTCTCTTTGGATTCGGAGACTTGTTGAAGTGTTTGCGGACGCATGCTTCGGCACCTTATTGTGCTTTAGCATTTTCCAGCAAGCCCTAACCCTAGGGCCTGCATCAGTTTGTTAAAGTGTAGACTTGTATGATAATAGGCCCAACCCACTTGTATGATAATAGGTCCAGCCCACTTGTAAATATGGGATCTAGTCATAACGTGTACAGAAAGATAAAACCATATATGCTAGGATGTCTTACCATACTTAGAGATTTAATTAGGTTGTGTTTCCATGATTTGTAGCCTAAACTTAGGCAATGTAAAGTCTATATAAAGAAGAGAAATCCAAGAAGGTAGGCATGTCGAATTGGAGTATTTCACAGAAATCTTTCTCTTGTTCTGGTATTCTTTTGAATGTGCCTTTGAATGTCATGGTATTAGAGCTTTTTCGTGGATGTGAGTAGATCCTATGTTGGTAACCTGTGGTGCGGTGAGCAGATCCTATATTGGTAACCTGCGATCGTTAGAGAAGGGAGCAGGGTCTACAGTTTTTCACGTGTCCCACCTACGATCATCAGGAGTCATCTTCGTTGTGATACCACTTTGGTCGCTGCTACTATAGGGAATTTTGGTGATTTTTTGAAGATTTTTCAAGCTTTAGAGTTTTTTTGGATATTGCTCTGTTTCAGTTGAAACTTGGATCTCTGGTTTCAACACTATTCCATCTACCTCCTTACCATGTTTGATCTTGAATTCGATCAAATAGTGGGGTCCACAAAGCCCGTCGATAGGTTTCTGTAGGCCGTTTTGGGCCTTTTTTTTGTTCTACAGATCACAGATTCTGATCTCCTGTGAATTTTTGGCTATCCACTGCTATTTTGAATACTTTGGTTATTTTATTGCAATCTCTGGTGGCTGTTAGTGTGTTTTCGAGTTGCAATTTATTGTGCTAGTTGTAGAATTGCTGCTTGCTGCTATTGTTTTTGCTACGCATATCTTTGCATTGATATTATGGAGAAAGGTGATATCACTTTGATCAATTTTAATGGTAAAAACTATACCACTTGGGCTTTTCAATTTCAAATTTACCTTAAGGGTAAAGAACTCTGGGGACATCTTGATGATTCGGATCCCAAACCTACTGATGAAAAGCTCCTAGCTAAATGGGAGGTTAAAGATTGGCAGATCATGACCTGGATATTTGGATCATTCTATGCACAGTTTATCTAGAACCTTCACCCATACAAAACTGCCAAAGAAATGTGGCTCTATTTAAAGAAGATCTATTTGCAGGAAAATTCTACTCGAAGGTTTGATTTAGAACATGAAATCTCGCAGTTTGTTCAAGGGACCTTGTCGATACAGGATTACTACTCTCAGTTTACCAGTCTATGGACTGATTACGCTAAGATTCTTTACGCTGAGCCTCCTTATCCTCTATTCAAGAGGTCTATCAGACGAGTCAGCGGGATTAGTTTCTTATGAAGTTAAGGCCGCAATTTGAAACTGTCCGCTCCAACTTAATGAGCAGGGCGCCATCCCCCTCACTCGATTCATGTTTGGGCGAACTCCTTAGAGAGGAACAATGCTTGTTAACTCAGACCGCCCTTGTAGAGAATGCTCCTTATGCGGCTCCTATCGATGTTGCTTATATAGCCAGGCGTAAGCCTCAAGCCCGGGACATGAGCAAGGTTAAATGTTTTTGTTGCCACAAATTCGGACATGTTTCCACTCAATGCGACCATAAGTTTTGTTCCTACTGCAAAACCAAAGGTCATGTTCTTCTAGAATGCCGGACGCGACCTTGGAATAGGCCATAGCAACAAAGAGCCTACTCTGCACATCTTCCTGAGCCTTCTTCACCAGTCATGCCTGCTCCACCTGCTGCCAGGTCTTCTTCTACCCTTACTCCAGAAATGGTCCAACGAATGATCATAAATGCTTTCTCTGCCCTTGGCCTGTCAGGTAAACCAACATCTTCAGTATCCACCCGGTATATTGATTCAGGGGCCTCCAATCATATGACACACTCTCTTGCCAATATGACTCATATTAGGGAGTATGATGGAGACCTCTGCATCAATACTGCTGATGGTGGCAGTGTTCCCATTACTGCAGTTGGCCAGGTTCCTCACTCCTTGCCCTTGCATAATGTTTTTCTTTCTCCTCGCTTAACCACAAATTTGTTATCCGTTGGTCAACTTGTTGATAGCAATTGTTCCATCCTTTTTTCTCGCTCTGGTTGTGTTGTGCAGGATCAAGTATCGGGGAAGGTGCTAGCGAAAAGCCCTAAGCAGGGACGATTGTTTCCTCTCCAGATTTTGTCACAAGAAAGGCCTCCTTCAGAGTCTGCTTTGTTCTCTCATTTGAGTCATAATAAATGCCAGTTGTGGCATAATCATTTAGGATATCCTAATTCGAAAACTTTGATGTTTTTATTAAATTCTAGTTTAATTAATGATAATAAAGTTTCTTTTAAGGATGTTTCTTTTAATTGTGATAGCTGCAAGATGGGGAAAGGGAAAACCCTTCCTTTTCCTCTTCATGATTCTTTAGCTCTAAAATGTTTTGATATTGTTCATAGTGATGTCTGGTGTATTGCACCTGTTATCTCTCATTCTCATTATAAATACTTTGTTACATTCATTGATGATTATAGTAGTTTTACTTGGATTTATTTTTTGCATTCTATTTATTTTTTGCATTCTAAGTCTGATGTTTTCTCGGTTTTTAAAGTTTTTTTGTCTTATGTTGAAAATCAATTTTCCACTACCATTAAAATTCTTAGGTTTGATTCAGGGGGGGAGTATGTTTCTAAGGACTTTCAAACATTCTTGCAATCCAAAGGCATTATCTCCCAGCGATCTTGTCCTTACACGCCCGAACAAAATGGTGTGTCTGAACGAAAAAACCGACATCTCTTAGATATTGCTCGTTCCCTTTTGTTAGCATCTTCTGTTCCCACTAGGTTTTGGCCCGAAGCCCTCTCAACCGATGTGCATGTCATAAATCGTTTACCTTCATCTAGATTAGACAACCAAACACCTTTTTTTAGACTTTTTCAAAAACCTCCTCTCTATGATCATCTTTGTCCTTTTGGGTGTGTGCGCTTTGTTCTTCCTCCTCCCACTGAGCGCACTAAGTTAACAGCACAGTCCTCCAGTTGTGCCTTTCTTGGTTACGCTCTTAATAAAAAAGGCTATCTATGTTATGATTCTACAGCCAAAAGAATTAGGGTGTCTTGCAATGTAGTGTATTTTGAAAATCAATATTTCTTTCCTAGGCATGGTGATTCGAATGACTCGTTTCTTTATCTTTTTTACCACCCTTTTCAGATGCAATGCCTCCACCTGTTACTCGTTTTGAGTCGAATTTTGTGCATGAACGACGGAAGGTTGCAGATGATCTTGCCTCTGGGTCTCTCACTATGCCTACCATTCCTGCACCTGATCCATCTCCGGAGCCTCTTGCTCTTCGTTGATCCACTTGCCACATAAAGTGACTTGATCGTTATGGCTTTACTCATGCTTCATTATTAACCACTTTGTCTTCTGTTTCTATCCCTAACTCGTACTCCTAGGCAGTACAACATGATTGTTGGATACAGGCTATGCAGGAAGAACTTACTGCTCTTCAAACAAATCATATGTGGGACGTTGTTACCTGTCCTTCATCTGTCAAACCCATTGGATGTAACTGGGTATACTCGGTGAAATTGAAGTCTGATGGATCCTTGGATCGCTGCAAAGCCCGTCTGGTTGCACTTGGAAACGGGCAGGAGTATGGTATCGACTATGAGGAGACTTTTGCTCCGGTGGCCAAAATGACAACTGTACGTATAGTTCTTGTAATCGCTGCCTCTCAGTTGTGGCCCCTGTATCAGATGGATGTGAAGAATGCATTTCTTCATGGGGATCTTTAAGAGGAAGTCTACATGTGTCTCCCTAAAGGAATTCCTTCTTCTTCCAAGACTAATGTTGCTCGCTTACGACGCTCCTTATATGGCCTTAAACAGGCACCCAGGGCCTGGTTCGACAAGTTTTGAACCACTCTCCTTCAGCTTTCTTTTATACAGAGTCCATATGATCCTTCGATGTTCACACTTCATTCATCCAGAGGATCCATAATTCTCCTTGTGTATGTCGTTGATATCATTATTAGTGGCCCACACAATGATATGATTCAACAGATACAGGCCTTTCTGTAAAATAAGTTTCATATGAAGGATTTGGGACCTTTGAATTATTTCTTGGGATTATAAGTTCATCAATCAAAGAAAGGTTTGTTTCTTCATTAGCTCTAATTGTTAGAAACGGTTAGAAACCAGGATATCTAGATATTGCGTACAGATCACCGCGGAAATAACTTTGAACTAATATGATTAAATCATACCTGCGAGATCTCTCTGATTTGATCTCGATCTTACAGCAACTCGAAAACCTCAAGATCTTCTATTGTATTCCTATATGCTTGAACTCACACAAGGGAGTGGGCCTCTTTTGCGAATTCTCCTTTGCTTTCCAAAAACCAAGATTTCTCTTTCTTTTCTTGTTATTAACCTAGAGAGCAGTAGCGCATATTTATAGGCTACAATAGGGACCTTAAGAAGGAAATAAGGATAGGCTCCTTATGGAAACAATAAACCCTAATTCGACTCAAAGTAGAATCCTAGTTCCATAAATTATAATTTAGTCCACTAAAGAATTATAATTGCACTCCTGTCCTTATTCTCAAAATAATATTTCGAGCTTCTTGTTATTAAATGCTTATCAATCTCCCCACATTAAGATTTCAGATATCCATCAATTAAATAAATTCTACACACCAACTTGTCTACTTTATAGAATAAAAGACACTCACATGCATAATAATGCAACCATTTTCCCATACAAAATCACAGTTAGATGAGAAGACAAAACATACTAAAAATTGAACAAGTCAAAGACAAATATGTAAAGTATGTTTTTAGTATAAATTTCCAACAATCTCCCACTTATACTCAAAACCATGCTGACATGTATTTTGCCCCCATGCCTTCCACATGACCATCAAAACTCTTTGCTGGTAAGCTCTTTGTAAAAGGATCTGTCAGGTTATCTGCTGATGCAATCCTGGTGACTATTATGTCACCCCTCTGTACGATTTCTCATATGAGATGATATTTACGCTGGATGTGCTTACCCTTCTTGTGCATCCTGGGTTCCTTTGCATAAGCAACCGCATCGGTATTATCACTATAAAGTATTATAGGTGATTTTACCGAATGTACCACTTCTAAATCCATCAAGAAGATTTTGAGCCAAACTGCTTAGTCGCATCAGAAGCTGCCACATATTCGGCTTCCATGGTAGAGTTAGCAGTACATGACTGCTTGACACTCCTCCAACTTATAGCTCCACCTCCCAAGGTAAATACAAATCCCAAGGTTGACTTTCTGGCATCATTATCTGACTGGAAATCCGAGTCTGTGTACCCAATGGGTATCAAATTCTCGGCCTGGTAAATCAGCATATAATTTCTAGTCCTCTTAAGGTACTTAAGTATATTCTTTACCGCAGTCTAATGTTCTCTCCCTGGATTAGACTGGTATCTGCTAACTATGCCAACGACAAAACAAATATCAGGTCTAGTACATAGCATTGCATATATGAGGCTTCCCACCGCTGAAGCATAAGGTACTTCCTTCATTTTTTCTATTTCATCTGGTGTCTTAGGACACTGATCCTTGGATCAAGTTACAGGGTTCGGTATCTAGCTCATCAGGGACTCTGTAGAATGACTCTCCCAAGAACATATACCGTTCGGGTTGACGAATGACTCTCCCACTACGACGAGGCACACCCTGTGTTTGTGTATGAGTAGTGTCACGCTATGCTGAAACTAATCTTGGTGTACCACCATCGACAAGCTGATCCGGTTGGTCACCCATCATGTTGGTGGTTTCACCTAGAGTATCATCTATCATCAGCGTGAGGTGTTTCCTCCTGTGCTATTGGCGATGGAAAATTTTGGGTAGGTCTTTCTTCCCTTAATTCCTCTAGAAAAATACTGCTTTAGAGTTTGTGATTCATTACATAGTCCTCTTCTATGAATTGAGCATTGGTGCTGACAATGACCTTTCGATTTTTAGGATTATAGAACAAACCACCTTTCGTTTCTCTGGGATATCCAACGAAAATGAAAACTTCCATTCTTGGTTCCAACTTATCTGCGTTCCCTTTCAGCACATGTGCTGGAGTACTCCAAATCCGAACATGCTTTAAACTGGGTTTGCGCCCAGTCCATAGTTCTGTGGGTGTAGTAGGTACTGACTTAGATGGAATTAAGTTTAGAATATATGCAGCCATTTCTAGAGCATGCCCCCAGAACGAATTAGGTAAATCAGAATAACTCATCATTGACCTTACCCTATCCATAAGAGTCCTATTCCTTCTTTCTGTTACACCATTTTGTTGAGGCGTACCTGGTGTAGATAGTTGGGATGTAATCCCCTCTTGTGCCAAGTAGTCCCTAAATTCTCCAAAGAGGTACTCTCCACCACAATCAGTTCGTAGTGTTATGATACTCTTACTTAAAAGCTTTTCCGTTTCCGCCCTATACTCCTTGAATTTTTCAAAGCATTCGGACTTGCGGCACATTAAGTAAATGTACCCATACCTTGAGTAGTCATCAATAAAAGTAATGAAATACTCAAAACCACCTCTAGCCTGCACATTCATGGGACCATAGAGGTTAGAGTGAACCAATTCCAACGGTTCTTTGGCCCTATAGCCTTTTGCCGAAAAGGGACGCTTGGTCATTTTCCCTTCTAAACAAGATTCGCAGACTGGAATGGCCTCCACTTCCAACGAATGTAGTGGTCCATTTGCAACCAGTCTTGAAATCCATTGTAGATTAATATGTCCAAGGTGTAAATGCCAAAGATACGTTTGGTTCAATTTCGAAGGTTCCTTTCTCTGACATGGTAATATAGTTGTGTTATTCGGTTCGGTCAGTTGCAGTTTAGGAGAGACATGATTAACAATATAAAGATCATCCACCAATGAACCAGAACAGATAAAGCGCTTATTGAACTTAATAACCACTGATTTATTAAAATAAACGGAATATCCGTCTTTAACCAACTTGGAAACATAAATTAAATTCCTCCTTATGGAGGGAACATAAAGACAATCTTTTAAAATTAAAGTCCTATCTCTACTAAAACTTAGACAAACATCTCCTACTGCAATTGCTGCCACTTTTGTAGCATCACCCATAATCAAATAAATCTGCCATCACTTAGCTGCCTGGTTTCCTGGAACCTCTACAATGAATTGGAAACATGATTAGTGGCTCCTGTATCTACACTAGGTACCGGTAGATATAACCGCCAAACATGATTCAATAACCAGTGAATGAAATTTACCTTTATTGTTCACTTTGTTGAGAAACGTTGGACATTGCTTTTTCCAGTGCCCTGCTTGCTTGCAATGAAAACACTTGCCCTTAGGCTTTTTCACTCCACCCTGTGGTCCGTTGCCCCCTTAAGGAACTTCCGTACGATTCTAACCCTTTTTTTGTTTCTTTTTGCCTTTCGGCTTAGAAACAGAATCTCTTTTAACAACGTGAACACTAGGAGGCTTCTTCAGAAGGCCCTCAGCAGCCTGAAGTTCCTTGAGTAATTCCGCCAGAGAAAAATTCAGCTTGTTTGTGTTGTAATTTAAGTGAAAATTCTCAAAGGAATCAGTCAAGGATTGGAGAATGATATTGATCTGGGTCTCCCCATCAATTTCAGCTCCAAAGACCTGTAATTCATTGAGGTGTACCATCATTTTCAGGTGTACCATCATTTTCAGGACATGATCCCTCACAGAGGTACCTTCAGCCATCTTAGTGTTAAACAGTTCTTTCATAGCAACCTGTCTAGCTGCCCGATCCTGATCACCAAACATATCCTTGAGACTGTACATGATGTCATAGGCAGTAGGACAAGACTGATGCCGATGTTGCAAAACATTTGACATGGATGCCAACATGTAACGTCGCGCCATCTCATCAGCCTTGATCCATTTTTTGTATGCCTCGATGGCTACCTCATCGGTGCATCCATCTTCAGGTTTCTCCGGGCACACCTCAATGAGCACATATTTTTACTCTTCAGTAGTTAGCACAATATCCAGATTTCTTTTCTAGTCAATGTAATTAGGTCCAGTGAGTTTGTGTTCTTTGAGAATTACAGCAAGTGGATTGAAAGCACCCATCTTAAAACCTGAGATTTACATAATTAGCAAATTATGATGGGAAAAAATAAATCTTTGGATTCAAATAAAAGGAAAAAGGCTCCCTCCGCCAATTTATAAAAGAATCCGACAACAATCAAAAACACCAATGCATAGTATGCCTCGATGTGAGGACAGGTACCATACTTATTTATTCAGATAGGTCATAACCTTTTAGTTCTACTTTCAAGGCAACAAACCATGCCAAGTAAAACCAAATAGCTGCCATAACTTTGATCCTATAAATAATAGAAGTGGCTCAGATGGAGAGCATACTGTTATTTATCGCTAAGTGTATACCATCATTAAATTCAAGGTTCATTATTCTGTATTTGGTCCCATCAGATGGAGAAGAGACCTATACTAATAATTATCCTAAATTATCCATATGGGAGTTTGTACTGGAGATTCCATAATTAACTCATTCGATTAGGAGGAAGACTCCGAGGTCAACACATAAATCAATTACATCTCCTACAAACCAATGATGGAGACCGTGGGAACTTGAGAAGTCACTTCTCCCACTTAGTTATTTAACAATGAGGGTTCTTATAAAATAGTTTAATTAACACTAGTTTACAATCTAGTAGTAATAGGCAACAATGTCTTTACCACTATACCATTCTAAACATAATTAAACATGATTAATATCATATTTAGCAAGCAATGATAATAATAAACATCCAAGCACAAAAAGGAATGACAACCAGTGTAAGGAGCCTAGCTATTATGGTCAAGTAGAATCCTTTTGTCTTCATGATTGGCACTTCTTCAAACATGCGCTTCACAAAGGGGGTTCAGGGGTGTCTAGGGGGTAGCGTCCCCGGCGGGGGCTCGGGGGCAGCGCCCCCAAAACAAATTTTTTTTTTTTTTTTAATGAAGTTCGTCATTTGAAATCGAATTTCTGTCTTCAGAACCTGTGTCCCTTCTTGAGAAATTACATCGAGTCCTAAGTCTCCTTATGAACAGAGTTCACATGCTATCTCAATATAATTACATGACCATAAAAAATTACATTGAGTCCTAAGCCTCCTCATGAACGGAGTTCACATGCTATCTCAATATAATTACATCACCATCAAAATTGTAAAATACATAAAACAACAACCATGAATTTAATTCATGGGATCCATTCACATAACATACACACATGGTGACCATGATAGCCAGATCAGTTACTCAGTTGCTGCAAAACAAAGGTTAGATATTTCGCTGCAAAACAGGGGTTACTTACAGCAACAACAGATCATGTTTTCTTACAGCAACCTATAATCTTACTATGTTTTCTTCAATTCATACACAGTATCAAGATCGGCTCTGATACCAATTGTTAGAAACGATTAGAAACCAGGATCTCTAGACATTGCGTATAGATCACTGCGAAAATAAATTTGAACTAATATGATTAAATCATACGTGCGAGATTTCTCTGATTTGATCTCGATCTTACATCAACCCGAAAACCTCAAGATCTTCAACTGTGTTCCTATATACTTGAACTCGCACCAGGGAGTGGGCCTCTTTTGCGAATACTCCTCTGCTCTCCAAAAACTGAGATTTCTCTCTTTCTTTTCTTGTTATTAACCTGTAGTAGCTCATATTTATAGGCTATAATAGGGACCTTAAGAAGGAAATAAGAATAGGCTTCTTATGGAAACAGGAAACCCTAATTCGACTCAAATTAGAATCCTAGTTCCATAAATTATAATTTAGTCCACTAAAGAATTATAATTGCACTCCTGTCCTTATTCTCAAAATAATATTTCGAGCTTCTTGTTATTAAATGCTTATCAATCTCCCCACATTAAGATTTCAGATATCCATCGATTAAATAATTACTGACAACTATATTTAATCGATATCTTTATAATTCCTTGAGACCTTACACTTAACTTATTTGATATGTCGGACACAAAGTCCACCTGCAGGGTTTGACATAATCAAAACTTAAAAGCTTCATCAAGGGGATATCATCAATCCCTATTACGGGATGTGGATTCCGTCAATAAACTAATATCCACCATACACGTAGTGTAGTCATCCAATTCACTGAGATTATTGAACCATAAAAGATCTCACTCTTTCGTAAATCAAAATGCCAAACACTAAATGTATGTGTCTATTATTTATGTCAGGATTAAGAATACAGGCACTCGTAATAACCATTTGGGTATTCATTATCTTATATAGTCAGTATAAATACAATAAACCCAAAAACACGGTCTTGTTTAATACACACATAGTGTACTAACATAATGAGTCAAAACTATACCGTTTCCCGCAGCCAAGACAAGCCTGCTAAAACATAATGCTACAATCGTACCGATGGTGTGTTCAAATCCATCTAGATTGTGAACAACAACTTATATTCTATAAGAACCGACAAATAAGTCTTCCGTGTATAAGTAAAACTCTACACACCAACTTGTCTACTTTATAGAATAAAAGACACTCACATGCATAATAATGCAACCATTTTTCCATACAAAATCTCAGTTAGATGAGAAGACAAAATATACTAAAAATTGAATCAGTCAAAGACAAATACATAAAGTATGTTTTTAGTATAAATTTCCAACACAAATATGCTACTGACCTAGTGGATCTCGCCGATCTAGGTGATTCTAGCCCAGTTGACACCCCGTTGGAAGTAAATGCCAAGCTTCGTCAACAAGACAGATCTCCTTTCAGATCCTACTATCTATCGTCGGTTAGTTGGTAGCCTTGTCTACCTAACCATCACTCGACCGGATATCTCTTATGCTGTTAATCTGGTCAGTCAGTTTATGACCGCCCTGCGGCATCATCATTTGGTTGCAATCAAATGGATTATTCGATATATCCTTGGTACCTCTACCCGTGGCTTATTTTTTCCAGTTGGCACACCGCTTACACTCACTGCTTATTCTGACACGGATTGGGCCAGCTGTCCGAACACACGCCGCTTTACCACAGGATGGTGTGTTTAGTTGGGGGATGCCTTGATATCCTGGAAATGTAAAAAGCAAGATAAAGTATCAAAATCTTCCACGGAATCAGAATACCAAGCCATGTCTTCTGCTTGTTTTGAGATCCTATGGCTACGCGGGTTGCTCTCAAAACTTGGATTCTCACAGACTCAACCGACTCCTCTTCATGCTAACAACACAAGTGCCATTCGAATCACTGAAAATCCTGTGTTTTATGAGCGGACCAAGCATATTGAAGTAGACTGTCACTTTATTTGGGATGAGTATGATCGCGAAGTCATTACTCTTCTCCATATTTCCACTGAGTTCCAACTTGCTGATATCTTCACCAAGGGCCTTCCACGACTGTGGCATGAATTCCTGGTTCACAAATAGTTGCTAGTTGATTCTCAGCATCAATTTGAGGGGAAGGGTGTTAAAGTGTAAACTTGTATGATAATAGGCCCAGCCCACTTGTATGATAATAGGTCCAGCCCTCATAACGTGTACAGAAAGATAAAACCATATATGCTAGGATGTCTTACCATACTTAGAGATTTAATTAGGTTGTGTTTCCATGATTTGTAGCCTAAACTAGGCAATGTAAAGTCTATATGAAGAAGAGAAATCCAAGAAGGCAGGCATGTCGAATTGGAGTATTTCGCAGAAATCTCTCTCTTTCGTTCTGGTATTCTTTTGAATGTGCCTTTGAATGTCAGTTTGATCGCTTGAAAAAAAAAAAAAAAAAAGTAGGAAAAAGGGATTTTAACCCTTTCTTATCTGTTGAGAACAAGGACCGAGACAAAAAAACAAAAAGAGACTGGTTTTAAGGTCCGGGTCAGGTCAGTTCAGTTTTGAACCACTTGCAATTTGAAGAAGCCTAGCAGCATTACACCCCTAACATTAGCAAACCAGTCAAATGGAAAATTTTGACTAGACTGATGGTCAGGATTTTTTTTCTGCGATTGGAGACCCATTCAGAGTCTGATTTCAAGCCTGTTTTTGCTAGTGTGTTCATAGAAAGCAGATCTACAGATGAGGTCAGTCCATTGTTAAATCCAAGATGAAATTCCATATCAGTAAAGTCTACAATGCACTTCAAAGAGCCAAATATGCACTTAAATATGGAATATGGTATGCTGAGAATGAAGACTATTTTCGATAATTTCTTGATTTGAAACAAGGAGAGTTGTCCGTTCTTGAATGCTCTGACCGATTTTCAAGGCTTCAAGATGTATGCGGATTAGAGGATGATGAGGAACGCGATTTAATTAGTTTTTTGAGAGGCTTGGAACCGGATATAGTGGAGAGAATGAATGACTGCAAGACCATTCATGAGGTATATTAGGAAGCAATTTGTGTGGAGCGCATACCTAAAAAATCTCATCTGGGGAAAGCTACACCTCAAGAAGGAAGGTTACCTCAAATAACAACGGACTACCATGCTGAGGAACTAGTGGCAGCGGAATTGCAGGCTGAACACCAAAGCAAGACGCATAAAATTCCACAGCTAAATTTGGCCTTGAATTTCCTCCTATGGGTAATGGTGATCTATAAATATACAAGCAACAAGGAAAGATGAACAAGTTGATGCAATCCCCCACATTAATTCTGTCTTCGGGGATCCACAATGGAAACTTGAAGATGAATAATGGCCAGTCAGAGATTGTGATTTGATGGTGCAAATTCCATACATGAAGTGCCTCAGAGTTCGATCTCACATCCACATAACATCCGGCCATCAAAAGAGGTTTTATAAGAAGTTGTGCACAGAAGTTGCAAATCAACCAACGAATAGGAAGTTCGTTAGATTGATCTTCGACCCAGGTGGACTTTTACTGAACTCGAGGTCGAGTTCTTTCTAAGTTGGGAAGAATGATGCAGGTAGACCTCAAGCAACATGTGTAGGGCCGAAGTTAATTTAGGAGTTTTATTTCACTAATTATCTGATATTAGTTTCAAAGTTTTATTTAAAGAGTTGTAATTAGAATAGGATCTAGTTTGATTAGTTTCCTAGTTTAATTAGGTTTCTTAGGCCCTAAGTCATTTTTTCTATTTATATGACATTCTAGAGGAGAAATTCTCAGAGAGTTGATTAATAGAAATTGGATTTTTCCATTGAGGTGCGTCCTCATTATCATCTCTTCGGAGACTTGTTGAAGTGTCCGCGGACACGTGCTTCGACACTTTCCAGCAAGCCCTAACTCTAGGGCCTGCATCATTTTCTTTTTTTGAAAACACTGAATTCTCCAGGATTGATGAACAAAAATTGAAAATCAATAGCCCAAGCTCAGGGAACAATTAGTCTGTTGAATTCAAGATCTCAGCCTGCTTGGATAGAGTCAGTCCCTTTTCCTATGAAATTTGAGTGGCCTAACCACTAATGACATTTGATTGTACCGGATTTGCATATGCTGAGTAACTTCCGCAATTTTAAAATGTAGTTGGTGGTAATGTAAGAAAAATGATGCCCAAAAGATTCAACTTTTTGTGTATATTTTGGAAGGTGCTGCCTTGGCTCCAATGATCACTAAGGGTTTTATGATGCTTGGTATGGTCTTCAATCCTATTTTTAAGTACTCATGTGAAGAACCAGAAAATGTTACTATTTACACTCTAATAAATAAAAACAGAAGCTAGGAGAATCTATTACTCATATTGTTGATGATAGTGAGCCCTTGCAATTCAATCCCAAGAGCTGAAACTAGGAGCCTTTTTTATCAATGCATCCAGAATTTGAGATTAGAATGTCATATCAGCATTTGCTGGCTCCTCTAGGTTGGGGTTTGTGGGGAATCAAAAACCTAGCTATTGATTGATCACACTCGTTATTCCTTCCATTTTTAAGTGCTTGCTTTTGTACTAAAATCTCTCTGGTCTGAATTGTGACCATGCCCAAGTGCAGGCCTCTAATGATGAGACAATTCAAGACGTCAACCTTATTATTTTCCTTGCACATAATTCTTCCTAGGTGGGTAGGTGGATGCTGCAATCTAGAGGATTCAACAGCCCCCCCTTTTTTTTATTAACAGCCCATTGTGGTCCTATTTCAGTGAAAACTTTCATAAGTTCTTGCGCCGAGCTCCATGCTGGTTTAGTGAACATTGTAAGTTTTCTTTGTAATTTCCTTCTCTTCTTGTTCGTTCTCTGCTAGATATGGCTTGGGAAAACTGAAGTCTTCTGATGAATTTTCACACGACAAAGGATTCAAAATATTGATTTTAGGCAAGTCAGTTTTGATTTGCACGCCTGTCAATTGTCATGCCCAAATACAGACTATGCACATTTTTACTAATCAAAATTCTCATATTTGGACGATTTCTTATGAAAAGCACCCTCAAAATCTTCCAAAATTTGTTTAAATACAAATTTTCAACACTTCTTTTGTATTAGAGCTAAGTGGGGACCTTCAGAAATGTCCATTAATCCCCTACATAGTCACACTGAGTAACAGTCTTCTTTTTCAAAATTTTCTTTCCTTGAATTTTGATTTAATGTGAGTATATTCTGGTGGAAATCAGTGTCTTGGGATGACTTTTTAAATTTAGACTTCTGATTATAGGGACTGGTTTCAGGTGACCAATCCTGCTGTGCCCATAAATCTGCACTGGTGAATTTTAGAGAACCCACTCAAGTACAATGGGCAAGTGGTTGTCTTTTACAATTCCCTTTCTCTTTTCAAAATTCCTCTCAATCACACAATTTGAAGCAATCAAAAGGTCCCTGGTAAACTTTCGGACTTACATCATGGATGGTAGAAGTCAATTTGAGGCGATCCCGTTTACTATATTTAAGGCTTTACTACACTGGTAGACTTAATCCAATAATACTATTTTTGCAAAGTTCGTTCGTTCTACCTTAATCCCTTTAGCTCTAGATGGAGCACATTCAAGAGGATCTAACACTGCTGGAGCATATTCTAATCTTAGACCATCATCAAAGTCTTGTCCCAACTATATTGGGGCCAGTAGATTCTAATCTCAGACCATGAGCTTTAAATCCTGGATTTTACATGTAAAAACTTATTGACCACAGTCAAGAGTGTCACTCACACAGGTACAGTGACCAACTCAGTCCTCTCTGCAATTCTTTCTTTGTTGAAACTTTCTTTCAGCCGAGTATTGTAATAGGCAATTCTGACAAGTTTTCAAACCAAAGTTAGGAGACTTGGTGGGATGGTTTCCAGTGGCTAATCTTACTGTGTTTTATGGCTCACATAACTGGACTCCTGAGAATTTACTCAGGTAGAGTAAAAAGTGACGTCCTCCAATATAAAATTGAAGAAAGATTTAACTCTCGAAAGTCTCGAATCAGATCTTGAAGTCTAACAACTGGCTTTAGATGTTCAGTCTTACTGTAGCATGGCTTATGCAGGTGACTTTACTTGTGTGGGCCTGCTTGCAAAATTTCTTTACTTTTGGTCATTTGAGCTCCAGTTGTGCTGAAAAATGAATCAATCCTTTCTGAACATGTTTTGAATCAATCCCCTCTAAACATGTTTCAAATCAATACAGAAGGTCCTGGCTATATGATTTTGAGAACTCACCATTCCCACCACATGCTTGCTTATACATTTGTTCTTGCATGACTCAGGCCAATCCAGGCAATTAAGCTTTCTTGAAATTCTCTGAGCTCTTAAAAAGATAAATTAAAGTGAACTTAATGCCTTGGAGCCTGGAGGACATCTCAAGCTCAGACAGTGGGCTCTAACTTTCTGATTATACAATCACCAGGCTCACTCTTTTCTTCTTGTGTACAAGTATATTTGGTTAGATGAGTTTGATCTGGTGAAGTTCTTGTTCTTCTCACGGTCTGTCGAGGTCTCACTGAGCTAAATTCAGGCAGATCTGAAGATCTTTAAGCTGGCTCTGGTGATGAACGCACTCTGGCTCTTTGTAATTGAGTATCAGCCCTGTTATTCCTGTAGTTATGCACACAAATAAAATCATGCTGTGCTGGCGCATGTTGGACTTCAGAGACTTTTTTCATGCAGTTCTGTCAAATTGACCACCTATCTTTCATAGATCCTGGCAAAGCTTCAAGATCAGAGAGTTTACAGATCTGCGCTCTGCTTCTGCAGCATTTCCATAGTTTTAATTATATCCAGCCGTTAAGCAGCTTGAATGCTTGACTTCATCGAACACATAAGTCAATGAAGATTATTTTCATGTAATTCCGAGTTCAGCAATTATCAAGTAGATCATAGCTTATCTGAATAAATCTTAGGAGTAAACAACTGATTTCAAATTTCTGATCTCAAATAAAATAGGGGAAGAATCTGCTTAGAACTCATGCATAGTTCCAAAAAACGGCTTCCATAATATTCACAGCTTGACCTAAAACCTTTTCATCACTTTACCTATGAATAATTTCTTATAATTACCCTGAAATTTTGAGGAAGTACGAGATCTGAGGTTTTCATAGAATTGTACAACAGCTGATGAGTTTATCTCCCGCAGCTTGAAAACAGGCCTGAAACTGTATTTCTCCAAATTCAGACCCCAAATCATAAACTCTTTTAAGATGATGAAAGTGAATGCTAACACCCTTGGATTCTTCTTCCAACCAAAGATCCATAGTGGAGTGTCCAAAATTTGTGTGCAAAACAAGTTATAGTAGCTCATCTTAATCACATGCAAATCACATAGGCCAAGAAAACTTTTATTGATTGTTGTTAATTTCTTGGTAAAATGTACTAAACAACAGTAGATCAAGGGTACATAACTTTCTCCTTTATTACATTGACAATCTCAAGGGAGATTGTGAAGAAAACAAAAGAAAAGAGCGGGAAGAAGAAAACAGAATCTCTAGATTTTCTTCTTAGCCTTAAGAAATCTCATATAAGGAGCCTAGGCAGCTGAAAGGTGGGAAACGATGAGTGTTCATCCCTCTTAATAGTCTTTGGGGCCTTCTAGAAAGGTTAAATGGTCGTTTTAACCTCTCCCACTGCACGTGCACAACCTGGGCCCTGTACCTTAGCCTGTGTTTGCTTGTGAAGGTCCTCCTGTACCTGGTCAGGTATGACGGTTGCTTGATTGAGAGACCAAGGTTGTTGGATAAAAATAGAGGTTCTGTGAAGCAAAAATAGTAAGTTTATTCTCCGTTGTTCTCCTTTCTGTTGGTTAATACTTATCTTCCAGCATAAAAGTGAAAAATACTGCACTTGTCCAAGCATCTCACACTTTGTTTCTCGACCTACTATAGCTTTCCTGAACTTTATAAATGATTTATTTGTTTGTTTTTTTTTTCGTCTTTAACACTTTTTAAGAGTCTTCATACTTCTCATGATTAATGTTCTGGTTGATGAAATGGACTTGGAGGCTTTTCAAACAACATAGGCCTTATGCGGGTATACCTATTGCACCTTGTCTTTAATTCTTGATTCATGGATCATCGCTGTGGATCTACTGTACCAAGGACTCAAACCTCCATGCTGAGCACTCTTACTTCTTCAGATGTACAATACCAAGTGTATACTAGGTAAAATCCATGTATTATCTTTTATCAACAGCTTTGTATATTAGTTATAGACACATAATCAGTGTGAGGCAGGGCAGCCAATACCTGAACCTGCCTTGAATGTGACTTGGGTTGAAACTTGTAAACCTGTACCTACCCAAAATGGATAAGACCACTGCCAAGATACCTTTATATAATCACTATTAGACTTTCATGATATATGATTTTTCATATTTCAATATAGCAATTAGTTCTCAAAATGACATTTAAAGTTCCTACATACCTCTTGGACTTCAGGCGAGCTTTAGACTCTAAATGTGAATTTTGGATTTCATTGGAAACTATTGAAAGTATAATCTCAGCATAAGTCTCCCTTAATTTTAATATTAAATTTATAGCGAAGTCGATTATCCTAACCCATATTATTGTTTTTCCGATCCTTTTGACTCAGCCATTGACTTTGGCTTCAAAAGAATTCTCTATAGCCTCTTTAGAGGTTTTCAATTTATTGATCCCTTATTATATTTTGCATTTTTTTTTAGATTTCCTACTTGATCGCATTTGTTAATATCAGTTACTTTGATTACTTGTGAATCTTGTAGAACTTTCAACATGTGAGATGCTAGAGACTTTGTTTCTCCTCCTTTTCTAAGAAGCATGAGCATGAAGGAGAAGTTCAAGCTTTTTTATTACTGACCCAACTATGTTGGGTTGGCTATATGAATTTTGTTTCTTCATTTTGATCTATCCTGAACCAAATCCTCATATGTCTTTAAATCTATTGTTACAACTTCCATCCATGTCAATTTTTTTTTTTTTTTTTTTTTTGAATGGTTACTTTCATTAAAAAGAGCAAACAGTACAAAAGTACTGAAAGCAAAAGAAAATAAAACAATACAAAACAAAAGAAAACAAAACAGGACAAGCTAAGGCCCTGTCAAAGAAAAGGCCATCTCTTTCCAGTGATACACAATTTGATCTGATGAGAATCCCTTGAAAGAAGGGAGAATAGACACACAAAAAGCTACCAAAAATTTCGATTTCTTTACCAGTCTGTTTTCACTAACTGCAATTCCTTTAAAACATCTTGAGTTTCTTTCCTTTCAAATCGTCTAGATCACCGCTAGGAAAGACAACCACCACATGACTTTGCCTTTCGGGTCCCCAATTGGAACCTTCCAAGTTTGGAAAAGCTCGGGGAGAGAATGAGGAAGAACCCAACAGCAACCAAACCCTCCTATTATAGCCATCCAGATAGTCTGAGACGAATTACAATTTAGCAATAGATGATCCACGGATTCTTCATCCTTCAAGCACATCGGGCATCCATTCACTATCGTCATCCCTCTCTTCCCCAAAAGATCCATAGTAGGGATCTTTTTCCTAAGAGCAAGCCACTCAAATACAAGCACCCTAGGAGGAACTTTCATCTTCCAAATGCCATATACTTCGCTCCTATCCTTGGGATTGTTCAGGATTGTTTGAAAGAAAAAAGACACTGAAAATGATCCATTCTTAGAGGCAATCCACACCCTATCATCTGCTCTGCTGTCTTGAATGGTGAAGCTGTTTAGGGAATTAAGGAGATCAATGAACTGGGCTTCTTCGTAGTCCTTCAAGTTCCTTCTAAAAGTTGGATACCAAACTCTTTGGCCTCTAGTAGTACTCATATAAGAGTTGAACGTTGCTTCCTTGTCTTGTGCACACCTAAACAGGTTTGGGAATAGAGCACAAAACGGATCCTCACCTCCCCACCTATCTTTCCAAAAACGGATCCTCTCCCTCGATCCAATTTGGTACCTGATGTTCTCCTTGAAAAGTCCCTTAACCGAGAGGATTCCTTTCCATATAGCAGATGAGTTCCAAGGTGGATCCTGAACCTCCCACCCATGTCTTGTAAGGTTGTATTTCCTTTCCAGCACCTGTCTCCAAAGACCTTGTGAACCGGTCCTCTCCCACCCATGTCTTGTAAGGTTGTATTTCCTTTCCAGCACCTGTCTCCAAAAACGGATTCTCTCCCCTGATCCAATTCGGTACCTGATGTTCTCCTCGAAATGTCCCTTAACCGAGGGGATTCCTTTCCATATAGTAGATGAGTTCCAAGGTGGATCCTAAACCTCCATCCACGTCATTTTCAGCCTCTCTTCTCTTTGATGGGCCATCAACCTATATAGAATAAAATCTCCTCATCAGCGCCATTCGTGGCTTATATTGGACATGTTCAGATCATTTCAAACGAGTTTCTCTTAATTTATCACCTACCGATGCTACCCTTAAATACTTTTGAAAGCGCGCATTTATAATTCTTTCTTTCCTAGTTTTGCCACTATCCACCTCAACATTTTTATCTCTGCTACACTCATTTTGTACATGTATTGCTTCTTGATTGACCAGCATTTTGCTCCACAGGTCGTAGTGGGTCTAATAATTATCTTGTAAAATTTTTCTTCAATCTTGTTGGTATGCACCAATCATAAAGCACTTCAGAAGTAACTTTCAACTTCAACCATTCCACTCTTATCTTATGTTCGACGTCTTCCTCAAGCTCTCCATCCGTACTAATTATGGAGCGAAGTTATGGAATGAATCTGTTTGTTGTATCACTTGAGCCCAGTTCTCAAATTAGTTTTAGCTCTTTGTACATCTTCACTGGAGTTACAATTTATATACTCTATCTTTATAGAAGTTATTTTAGACCCCTTGAATTCTAAAGCGTCCCATTATCTGCCAAATTTTCATTTATACCATCTCTTAATTCATTTACCAACACTGTAACACCAGCAAACAACTTAGACTAAGATACCCCTTTTGAATATGAGTAGTTAACTTGTCCATAATAAGTGTAAAGAGATAAGTGCTTAAGGTTGACCCTGATGCAAACTTATGGTCACTGGAAGCTCACCTATCTCACCCACAGGTAGTTCTCACAGTCATTACCCGCTCCCTCATACATGTATTTAACCACTCATTTATTTAAAACCTAGCAAATTAAATGTCTAGATACCTTGTTATACTTTTTCCTTACCTTGTTGCCCCTCTTGCAATATAATTTTGAAGGAGAATATTGCATTCGTCATTGTTTTTAGTCAAGCAACATTCATTTTTAACAAAATCTTAGGGAAGACACTTTGTTCTCTTGAAGACAAACTGTGATGGTACCTATACTAATCAAGAAAGACACTTGTTCTATTGAAAATAAATCTGGGTATCTATGCCACTCACCTCATGTTTTGGATATTTTTGAGTTCCTATCCTTTTTTTCTCCTTATTCCCCCTTTCCTCATTCCTTCACCTACTTCTTTTTTTTAATAAAAAAAACTCTTTTCTCTCTCCTCTTGTTTTAAACAGAAAAAATTTCTGTCTTTTTCTTTAACACTAGACCTTAAGTCTAAAGAGATTTCAATTTTTTTTCTTTTTTTTTTTTTTCAAAATGCTTCTTGAAAAATAAAAGTATTATAACAACAAAACAATCTTGGATTGGGAGCTCTTATACCTCTTTGTAGGATTGTGATAGAATATATCTTTCTAGAAAACACCATTTGTCATGATATATCAAACAAGATAACCAAGTTGTGTTTGATCTAGAGTTTGTGATGGAGAGAAGCATCTTTGTTATCCTGAGGTAAAAAGTTAATATATTCTTTTTTGGTGTTTTCTCATTTGATTTATAGTACGGGCTCCGTACTACCCCCGGCCATACCTCCACACACACACACACTCGCGCTTGGTTTTCTTGTTTGATATATCGTGACAAATTGTGTTCTCTTGAAATATATGATATATCAAGATCCTACAAAGGTGCCGTGAAACCAATTTGATAGATTGACTCTACTACAATGGAAGAAGAAGATGGAGTTCCAAGAGAAGAAACTTGTTTTATTTATCACAAAAACATCAAGAGAAGAAGGCTAATGGATAACAGGACCAAGAGACTTCAAATTTCACTCGCTATTCCCCTTTCACTTACCTAACAAACTGCACAACATTTACACCAACTACTCGAAATGGGATAAAAGCCTTTACAAGTAACATTGTAAACCATAAATTCTTGCTACAACAACTATAGAATTCTAGAAGTAATCTAAGAGTAGCTTATCTTCCAACAAGTTCTAATGTTATGTCAAATATCCGAGATTTTGTAAGTTGAGCCATGAATTTGAAATCCTCAGCATACTTCTGTAGATGAATGGAAATTCCCTTATACAATTTAGTGATTTCCAAGCCTAGGAAGTTAGTCAGGTGTCTATGATCTTTTATATGAAAGGTTTGCATAAAATATCTTAGAAGATCACTTATTCCAAGAGAGTCATTTCTGGTGATGATGTTGTCATCTAGATAAAGCAGCAAGCTAGTAGACTGAAGTGATCGTAGTACAGATGAACATGCAATGGTCATTGGGGCTCCGATTGACTTAAGCACTAAAAATAGTTTCAAGAAACTTGTCAAACCACGCATGAGGAGTTGGTCATCGAGGTTTATTGAGACAACACACGACATTTGAAGGGAAAAGATAAAACTGGTGGTGGTTTCATGTTGATAGTTTCTTGTAAATCCCTAAAGCTGTTCTTGACATCCACTTCGTGTAGCAATCTGTTTTGAACAAAATATAGCAAGAAGTGTTCTGACTCTAGTCATCTTGGTTACAGGAGCAACGGTCTCCTCATGATCAATACCAGTGTGTCTCCTCATGATCAATACCAGTGTGTTTGCGTAACCCTTAAGCGACAAGTTGGGCTTTTGTATTTATCAAGAGACCCATGAGACTTGACTTGGTGGGCGCATGAATGCCATAAAGTATTCATTGGAAGAGATTACCAAGAAGAGATGGGGGCGAAATTGAACGAACTGTAGTTTGGCTAAACATAAATCAGATGACAATCTAATCTAAGAAATACGGTACAGAGTAACAAAGAAAAAACTGGTCTTCTTTCTATGTTCTCTGCTCTTCAAGTGCATATTTATCTGGCGCTACACATGCTCCATGCAATGAATTAATGCAAGCCGTTGTCTCCTTTCTCACTTGTACACCACACAAATATATGGTTTTTGTTGTGTTGGATTACTGGTCAGGAGTGGTACTATTTGACTTGAGTGTCTAGGTTGGATCTTAGACACATTCCAATGGAGAATCAATTTTTTTTAATTTTCGATTATGGATCTTTTCGCAAATATCTAAAAATCCTTGATGAATTTATGCTTGAGATTTTGTCCCATGGTTGTTTTGGTCATTTTAAAGAGGTTTAATGGTTCAGACCATGATTGTGGGGCCCACATGAAGAAAAAGAAATAAAAAAAACCCACGTGAATACAGTGTCTAAAATCAGCAAGGTGATCCAACGATCCATCATTTTTCACAAGTATTTTGAGGTCTGTTAGGAATCAACGCACGAAACTTGATCTCATAGTCATTTTGGATGTTATGAAGAGGATTAATGGTTTGGATCATGAAAATGGGTCCCAAAAAAACATAGAAAACGGTACGTCTAATGGTTTGAACTTTTTGTGAATATCTTAAAAGTTAGGATGAATCAATGGCTGAAAATTGGTCCCATAATCATTTTTAACATTTAAAAGAGTTTGGACGGTTCAAATTTGCATTTTGGGGCCCATAAAAGTGTAAAATTTAAAAGAAATAGACTACTCAAATTCACGCCCAAATCACCGTAGCACACGCGGGATACGTATTTTATACACCTCATACATAATTACCTAAATCAACCTAAATGTGTGTAACTATAATGCATGTGAATTATTTTTAACCCCAAGGGGTTGGCCGAGTGGTCAGGACTACGGTTCATCTCTCTTTTGGAGTTAGAGCTCATGATATCGATTAATGCAATCAGGGTTTTACCCAGTTTTTTTGGGCCCGGAGGGATTAATCCAGCACAAAGGGTTGGGAACCCTCCGTTGACAAAAAAAAAAAAAAAAAAAAAAGCCAATAATTAGCAAAACCATTGTGTTTGTGCAACCGCATTTCCACAAAGAGGAAAAAAAATAAAATGCCCCTCAATTTCTAGGCCTGGATAAGGATGCGTTTGTTGCGGTTGTCGTTGAGCTATGAATACGTAGTGCAGCGGAATCGGAAATGGATTTTCCCAGCGCGTGCACAAACATACACTTAGCATACTTTCTTTTTTAATTTTATGGTAGAAAGAATATCTTGCACATCTCAACCTTACATAAATGGGATCCATCATAACCGACCCATCCTTTCTTTCCATATACACGGCATCCATCATATTCATCTATATTTCACAAATGTTTTCCTTCATTTGAACATGATAACCAACTTAATTGTCGGTGATGAAGACCATCATTTTCATGGATCCAGAATGGATAGTTGCTGCAACCAAAGAACTCCACACCAACAATCTTAACCATCTGATCACTGTCCTACAAACAGGGGTTCTGGGTGGGGCATGCAGGCCCGGTCCAGTCAACCTGACTGTGACCCAGCTCGAGACCAAAGGAGACACACCGGGCAGATCAGGCAGGACCAACAACTGCATTGTTTTCCTTAGAATCTCTCACTATCATCTTGGTTGAAGTCTTCTCTCATCTTCCCCGGGCTTCTACACTTGCTTCTGGATCTTGCATGGTGTTTGTTAAAATTTCTTTGTATTTCCTTGCATTTCCTCAAAATTAGGGATGTCAAAGGGCCGGGCCGGGCTAGGCCTGGGTTGTCCTAGCCCTACCCTCTATATATGTAGGGCTTGGCCTGAGCGGGCCAAACCCCTCAGAGGGCCTGCACTATCTAGGCCCTTATCGTGCTTGGGCCTCAAAACAAGAAAACTATTTTTTTTTAACTTTGTTACCAAAATATGAGTGTGATCGAACTGTATCTTGTCTGAGCTCAATTGCATAGGAAACATAAAGAAAACATCCGTTATCTTGTCTAACCTCAATTGTAAAGAAACAATTAAGAAAATATTGTTATCTTGTCTAACCTCAATTGCAAAGGAACCATTAAGAAAATATTGGGAGAATATAAGTTGTTTCTAAAAACTTTCTTCTATTAGATAAAGTCATACATGCTGGCTTAGGTTCTAGACATATGATTTTATTTATTTTGGTAAAGAAATTTTACCAAAAAGTTAACTTTACGGGGCTAGTGCACCAAACATAGAACTTTAGCTAAACTAGCATCAAACAAGAATCCGTACAGAAAAACCAAGTTATTGAACCATTTTTTTGTGGTCGTTATCGACAGTCATTTTCTGTGTTGAGGGTTAACGGCGACCCTTGCAATAACAAGTGAAGGTCGCCATCGACTTTGAGCAGGTATAAACTCCTCGTCTTCTTTCTTCTTTCTCTCTTCCCCAAACCTCCACTACGATCCCCCTAACAAGGAATCCCAACCATACGTTTTATTATTTATTATTTTTTCCAAAAAGGGGTAGGATCTGGCTATCCGGTAGAGAATTTTGTATAATAAAGAAATGAGTTGCTGACAATTGAAAAATGCCTTCAACTCTAGGTTTGCTCCATACAAGGTCCAATAAGAAGATAAGATGGATATGCTTAAATGTCTGATTAAACTACGGCAGGTCTTCGATGCACCAAAAAAAGAAACCCATAACTGCCAGCACCTGAGCCCCAGTTTGAAGGCTAAAAGCTATGCCCTACTGATGCAGACCAAACCAACCCTACGTACAATGATAAGAGAGAGTTACAAGAAAGGAAAGAAACACGAGTAAGTACAGAACTTACGACTTACGAGTAGCTTTAATTGAAGAAAAAAATTCAAGGAATGTCGCTTGTGAATTGTAATGGCTTGGACACGTACAAGAAACAACCTTTATCTCAAGTCAGGCACAAAATACTACAAACGACGTAAAACATCAAAATCTATGAAGTGTCCAACCCAAGCCAATGAGGAAGAAAAACTAATTTATAGGCAACGAAAAATCAAGCCCCACATGATTCCAATGAGAGAACAATCTGTAAGAAATTTAGAAACCAGCCCACTTCAGTGAATCATCATCATCATCATCATCAATATCTACTCTCTAGCAAGTGCCTTACATTCACCTATCATTCCTTGTGCTCACTTTGTGATGACTTCTCCCAACCATGTCATATCCAACCAAAACTGCACTTGCAACTTCTCTCGGTATTATCATTTCTCACAGGAAAGAGGAATTCGGCTTGAGTGAAATCCTTGGATATATCCCATCCATGGCGCTTGAAAGCCATGTAAATAGAAATCCATGGTAGTATTATTTGAGCACTTAGTGGAGGAAAGCAAATAGATCTGGATTTCTTGGAGTGACTGTTTGATGCAACAATGGATTTCCTAATGATTCCAATGTTTCACTGATTGCTGTAAAGATAGATTCCTTGATGATTTACGGAGATAAAAAAATATTCATAAAAGATGTGGTCCCTACTTCAACACATCCACAGACTTTGCCTGGTTTTTCTCTCTTTTCCTCTCTTTTGTTTTTCCCCTTTTATTTTATTTTCCTTGGGGTTGATTCCTTTGTTGCTTTTCTCGAAATATTGCTTTTTTGGGTTATTTTATGTTTGCAAAATTTAATGTGTATATTGTCATGCTTGAATTGAACCATTATATCAAAATTTAGAACACAGAACCATGTATCTTAGAATGTACATGTTAGATTGGGTCTTATACTAGTTTTAACTGTCAGCTGAAGCCTGAAGGAGTAGTGAGCTCATTGCGTAGGGACTACATGGGCCATCCTTCCCATGTAAGTGTTTGGCAGTCTCATGATCAACTACCAGATCGAAAAGGCATGCGTAAGAAAAATATATATACATAAATCTTTAACTTCAAAATACTTTTTTTAGTGTTGTTAGTTATTTTTATTCATTTTGAGGATATGGACAACTGTTAATTAAAAAAGAATTAAGCATTTTTTTTTTCAATTTAATGACAGTTTCATTACTATTCATTAAATGGCATTGTTAAAAAAGAAACTAAAAGAAAACTAAGAAAGGAAATGATAAAACTAAGCAAAAGATATTATATATGAATTAAAAGAGAAAAAGGACAATATGAAGAGGAAATGCACTAAACCATAGAAGGGAGTGCAGAACCGTTACACATTTGTAGAAATGTGGAAGAATAATGGAGGAGTCATAATTGAATAGAATAGAGAGAAGTTACATAATTGAATGGTCAAAATAAATTGAGCGGTCAAAATCAATTGAACAAATTGAAGGTGATTTCTCAATTGAAATCAGTCTCTTTCATAATTGTTTTCATTTTGGTTTGAGTTATCAAATTCAACTTCTGAATGCAAATTAAATGGTCGCAAACCTACTAAAGCACTTTATTTAGGAGCGAGATGTAATGGAATAACTCTAATTTGGTGCTGAGGGCCTTCTCTACACTCATCACATGTTTCCACCATATTTAGCACATTATTTTGACTCGTAAGGGGGTTGAGTCCTAGTCGATTGGTAAGCAGAAGTTCAATGGGATTTGTGGTCTCCTTCAGTTTTAATCGTTGGCCTTCCAGGTGTTCTTTTAAGTTTTATTCCATTCGTAATTGTTATATATGCCCTGGATATATACTAGCATACTTGTTCCGACCATTTCATTTATCATTCACGTCTTTGAAGTGCACGTATTAAATTATGACAAATTAGATACTATAATAGCATAATACTTGCAACACTATTATTTTGAGTATGCTTGTCAATTTGGCCATGAGAGAAAGGGGCTCGGGCTTCAAAAAGCCCTTAAAATGAGGGCTTTTGTTTCTAACAAAAAGCTCTAGGGCGAGCTTGGACAATTTTTTACAGGCCTTGAGATTTGAGGATCAGGATTGGACAGTACTAGCCTGGCCCGGCCTTGCCCCTGACCCTCCTACTGTTATCTATATATATATATATATATATATATATATATATGAGAGATGCTTCTATGAAAGATATCTCTCACTTTATATGAGAGATAAGGGTGGGAGCTCTCACATTTAAGTTGCTCGCATTGGATATGGATGTGAGGGCCCCCACCCAATCTCTCATTTAATGTGAGAGATATCTCTCATTTAAGCGCATATATATATATATATATATATATATATATAAAGTGCCCCTATCATAGTCACTTAATAGTAGTAGGGGGATATGAATAGAATTTCATACCTGCCTACCAATTACAATATGTCATAAAAATCCATACATACATACTTGGTTCATTTCATCTATATTTAATTATTTAAGTTATGTATTGTACTTAATACATACACTACAACAGTTTACATATTTAGCGACGAATTTTTTTGTCGCTAAAACTCACTAAAACGTCGGTAAACACTTTTACCGACGCAAATATTTTCGTCGGCCAGACGTCGGTAAAAAGTCGTGGACAAAACCTTTTACCGACGAAATTCTTTTCCATCGGCAAAAATATAATGTCAGTAAAATTATTTTACTTTTCTCAAAATTTAATATAACATTTACCGACGTTTTTTTCGTCGGAAAAAGAAAATAGAAAAAATAAATAAAAAATAAAATACATTTACTGACGTTTTTTTCATCGCAAAAGAAAATAGAAAAAATAAAATACATTTACCGACGTTTGTTTTCGTCGGCAAAAGAAAACAAAAAAAATAAATAAAAAATAGAAAAACTTTTAACGACGTTGTTTTCCGACGGTAAAAGAAAATAGAAAAAATAAATAAAAACTAAGTATACTTTTGCCGACGTTATTTTTCGGTGCAAAAAGAAAATAGAAAAAATAAATAAATAATAAAAATAAAATAAAAAACGTTTACCGACTTTTTTTTCGTCGGCAAAAGAAAATAGAAAAAATAAATAAAAAATAGAAAACTTTTAACGACGTTGTTTTCCGTCGGTAAAAGAAAATAGAAAAAATAAATAAAAAACTAAGTATACTTTTGCCGACGTTATTTTTCGTCGCAAAAAGAAAATAGAAAAAATAAATAAATAATAAAAATAAAATAAAAAACGTTTACCGATGTTTTGTTTCGTCGGCAAAAGAAAACGAGAAAAAAATTAAAAAAACGTTCACCGACGTTTTTTGTTCGTCGGTAAAAATTATTATTATTTATTTATATAATCTGTTTACTTTTTCAACGAAAAAAAACGTCGGTAAAAGTTTTTTATTTTTTTTAATATTATATTTGTTTTTTCAATATTTTCCTATAAACCTGTTTAACCACCTATATCAAAAATAAACATGCTCATGTACCTGTATTCAATTTAAAAAAATGCATACAAACAAAATTTACTAAATAAACAAACAACCATCACCATTTTTCATCAAATCATTCATCTCATTAACCAAATATTACAATCATTAATGATACAGTCTCATACAAATGTCCAATATACATATACAAATAAACAAAAAATAATAAAAGACCCTCAAAAGTCTGCAACCAACCCCATAGCGTCAATCAATCTGCAATGACAAAAATAACATTAGAATCTTTTCAATGAACTAAAATATAAAAAAAACATAAACATGTATGTATATATATATATATATAAATCTTTTCAAAAGTTTTTTGGTGGCCTGTTTTCCAGCCTAAGTGCTGGGAATCAGGCGGTTCTTGTGTATAATTCACTAACCGGAAGTCCGATTCACTAACCATAAATTCCTACAAGTTACTTTGACCTTGAATAAGGTACCTATGCTGGTTTCTGGGCTCGTGCCGGTTTTTGATTTTTCCAGGGGCCGTTTCCCGTTTCAGACCCCCGGCGGGCCGTTTTCGAGCCCAAGTGTTGGGAAATCTGATATTTTTGTTTCTAATTCTCTAACCGGAAGTCCTATTTGCGAACCGTCAGTTCTTACAAGTTACCTCTACTCTCGAGCGAATTGCTCGTGCCGATTTCGGATTCTTCCAGGGCCGTTTCCCGTTCCGGACCCCCGGCGGGCCGTTTTCGAGACTGAGTGTTGGAAAATCGAATGTTTTATCTTCTAATTCTCTAACCGGGAGTCCTATTTGCGAACCGTCAGTTCCCACAAGTTACTATACCCTCGAGCGAAGTGCTCGTGCCGGTTTCCGATTTTTCCGGATGTCGTTTCCCGTTCCGGACTCCCGACGGGCCGTTTTCGAGCCTAAGTGTTGAAAAATCCTATATTTTCGCTTCTAATTCTCTAACCGGGAGTCATATTTGCTAACCGTCAATTCCCACAAGTTTATCTACCCTCGAGCGAAGTGCCCGTGCTGGTTTTCGATTTTTTCGGGGGCTGTTTCCCATTCCGGACACTAGCGGGTTGTTTTCGAGCGTAAGTGTTGGAAAATCCTATGTTTTTGCTTCTAAATCTCTAACCGGGAGTCCTTTTGCAAACCGTCAGTTCCCACAAGTTACTCTACAATCAAACGAAGTGCTTATGCCATTTTTTGATTTTTTCAGAGGCCGTTTCCCATTTCGGACCCCCGGCGGGCCGTTTTCGAGCCTAAGTGTTGGAAAATTCGATGTTTTCGATTCTAATTCTCTAACCGGGAGTCTTATTTACGAACCGTCAGTTCCCACAAGTTACACTAGCCTCGAACGAAGTGCTCGTGCCAGTTTTCGATTTTTTCAGGGGTCGTTTCCCTTTCCGGACCCCTGGCGGGCCATTTTCGAGCCCAAGTGTTGGGAAATCCGGTGTTTTCATTTCTAATTCTCTGACCGGAAGTCGTACTTGCGAATCGTCAGTTCCTACAAGTTACTCTACCCCTCGAGCGAGGTGCTTGTGCCGGTTTCCAATTTTTCCGGGTGCTGTTTCCCGTTCCGGACCCCCAGCGGGCCGTTTTCGAGCCTAAGTGTTGAAAAATCCTATGTTTTCGCTTCTAAATCTCTAACCGGGAGTCCTATTTGTGACCCGTCAGTTCCTACAAGTTACTCTACCCTCGAATGAGGTGCTGGTGCCAGTTTCTGAATTTTTTGGTTGCCGTTTCCCGTTTCGGACCCCCAGCGGGCCGTTTTCGAGGCTAAATGTTGGAAAATCTTATGTTTTCGCTTCTAAATCTAACCGAGAGTCATATTTGCGAACTGTCAGTTCCAAAAAGTTACTCTACAATCAAGCGAAGTGCTCGTGCCAGTTTCTAATTTTTTCAGAGGCCGTTTCCCGTTCCGGACTCCCGGCGGGCCATTTTCGAGCCTAAGTGTTGGAAAATCTGATGTTTTCGATTCTAATTCTCTAATCGAGAGTCCTATTTGCGAACCGTCAATTCTTACAAGTTACTCTACCCTCGAGCGAAGTGCTCGTGCCGGTTTCTGATTTTTCCTTGGGCCGTTTTCCGTTCCGGACCCCTGGCGGGCCGTTTTCGAGCCTAAGTGTTGGAAAATCTTATGTTTTCGCACTTAGATTAGTATCTGCATAAATATATGTGGACTGTCTACATAAAATTAAGCATAAAACAAAACAACCATAATCAATAACATTAAAGGTTAATATCTAAAAGGAATCTCAGCCCATAGAAAATTATTCAACTTACTATGAATAAAGTCGACAGCTCGGTTTATGTCCACAAACGATGGAGCAAAAAGATAATCTCTTGTGGGAATGACCGGGTGCTCGATCTCATGTCCTGGACCAAAAAAGGGTGTTATTAAAGGGTAAAGATAAAATAAAATAAAAAAACCAAATTTTATCTTCACTGTGCAGATATGTACTAACATCTTGTTACGCCCCGACCCGAGTTAATCTAATTAATCGAGATTAATATAGATTAAGCATGATTAATCAACTTAATGGTGATTCATGACTAAGAAGGGTCAAATTAGTCTCAAACAAATGAATTGAGTATAATGGCATGAGTTTGAAAGATATTGGCCGGATAGAATTGGATTTAGATCCAAATTAGTGAAACTAAGGACTTTTTCGTAAATACGAATTTTAGTGTATTTCGTCGAATGTGATGAAAATTGATACCAACATGTGTATCTTGATGAGTACAATAACTTTCATAATACACTCGTAGTCATTTGACTTGAAATGAGTCAAATAGGTCTTCATTTGACTTAAATTGAAAATATATTGGAATAAAGGGGTTAAAGTGCAAAAAGAATCCTTTATATATGGGTTGAGATAAACTCAGCCCATTTCAGGCGGTGGATTTCATTGCAGAGAGAGTTTTCTTCTTCCCTTCTTCATTTCTTCTTTGTGTATGATCAAGCTTGATATTTGTAAGTGATTTGTGAGAGAGAAATTACAGTACTCATCTTCATCATCATCTTTCTTGAGTTCTTTGGAGTTAGTGTTTGGATTGAAGATGTTTTGATCTCAAAACTCAAAGCTATCAAAGGGGGTTTTTGTCTTTCTCTCAACTAAAGGCAAGTATGAACACTTATTTGTGATTATATGCTAGTTTGAATGTGTAGATTTGATTATTAGAGGAATTCATAGTTGTATGTATGATTGAATGGATCTTTGAATCAATGGGATGATGTTTGAAATAATTAATATATGGAATAGAAGTGTTTTATGGTGTTTAAATGATGATTGAGGAGAGGACATGAGATCCTTATGTGTTATTTGCAGGTTATGAATGGATTGGGAGTGAAAGAGAGAATGGTTCAGAATTCCAGAATGGAATTCTGAAGCGTTCGCTCGAGCGAACAGGGAGTCCGCTCGAGCGAACGAGGTTCTGTTTGTACTGACAGAAATTTTGAAATGTTCGTTCGAGCGAACAGTATTTCGCTCGAGCGACCATGGTTCTGTGAGACGTCCGCTCGAGCAAACTTTGGTCCGCTCAAGCGAACCTGTTATTGGCCCGACAGTAATAGTTAGTGAAAATTTGGGTTTTTGGATTTTTACGTGAAATTGGAATGCGTCTAGTGAATGTAAATGCTTCTCCAATTAGTTTCACACTAATCATAATTGATCAATAATGGTCTAAACTCCATGGGTGTTAATTACGGGGACTAACAATGCAAATATTGTATATATAATGTGATGTTTATCGAAAATAACACATGCATTGGGAAACCAATGGTTACACCCGAATGGATGTTTAGAATGATGGTTAATAATTCTCTATTGTATAATTGAATTGTTCATTGAGTCTGGCACTACATAGTGATTTCTATATGCTCTTTGGAGCTGATACTGCTGCAACAGTTTATTTGGGAGTGTTCCGGAACTCCGTGGTGATATCAGTTGTCCCTGGCCCAGTCACTGGTAAATCCCACAATATATGATTCCTTCCGTTTGGAAGATGTGATTCCTTCCTTTTTCGGAAGATGTGATATGAATTGAAATGAAATGCTATTGTAGGTTTGCCAACTATAAAAGACTCATATTGATTTGAATTAAATGGTAAATTGTATTAGTCTAACTTGGCTTAGACAAATGAAATAATGTATTAGCATGTTAAATCATGTAATTGTTTATACATTGCTGAATTGTCAAATTCATAGTGTTATTGATGGCATTACAGGCACAGCTGTCCATGCCGGTCCTTCTGAGGCCACAACGCCAGCGAAGACGACCAATCCGGTTCCTCCAGGAGGACTAGTGGAATGGAAGTGAAACAATATCATATGAGTATGATATTGGAATGAAAACTTGAGAAGAAACTATGAGTTAAATGAATTTTGGAATGTTTCATCCTTTTGATCCTTGCATTGTATTTAAATATGCAAGTGATAAATTTTGTGCATGATGTAAATGAACTTTTGGTTTTCATATAAGCAATGTATATTTGTTTATATTCCGCATAATGTGTAATTGATATCCCTTGTGAATTTTATGGTGATTGAAGTTCACGGGAGTAAGTATGCTTCACGACTCGGGATTAACTCGGATTTAATCTTAATCTCGGGCTCGGGTCGTGACATACTTATTGTATGGTATCAGAGCAAAGTGAAAGAATTAAAAAGAAATGTAAAACTTTTAGGAATTGTAAGAACGCGGTGAGAAAACGTTAACTTATGAATTAAATCCTAACTTTTGGATTTATTGTTATTGTTTTCACTACATGTGAATTGCTTTCCCTATTTGTGATGACTGTGTGATGGAAGTATAAAGATGTATATCTTATCTTCCTGTATTATTTTCAGAATGGCATTTGGTTCAGGAAGCGAGGGTAATGGGAATGATAACCCAGATTATGTGGTTAGTGGAAACGAAGGTCCTACACCCACTCCTCCTACTCCAAATAGTGATGCTAGATTTGCAGCTATCTTAGAGCAGATGGTTAAAAGCCATGAAGCACAGTTAAATATGCAAATTCAAATCAATACTATGTTGCAAGTACAAGCACAGATGCAAGCTCAAATGCAAATTCCACAAGTGCCACCAATTCAACCACCACCTACTGTTGGTACTCAGGTGGTAGTTCAGTCGAAAGAGAAAGATCCTAATGTTCTATATGAACAGTTTAGGAAAAGAGGAGCAACCGAGTTTTATGGTAAGGAAGATGCATTAGTGGCTGATGAGTGGATACAACACACTGAAGATGTGTTTGACACCATTGTTTGCACTCCAAAACAAAAGGTGTTACTGACTTCTTCTATGCTACGGGATGTAGCAAAAGATTGGTGGAAAGGTATTAAAGATACCATAATTGAAACACCGGCAGCCACTATTTGGGAGGATTTTAAGAAGCAATTTGAGAGGAACTTTGTTCCTGAGCATGTAAGGCAGCGGAAAGAATCCGAATTTCTGAATTTGAAGTAAGGGCAAATGACTGTGACTGTATATGTCCATACATTTATACAGCTGTCTAAGTATGCTAAAGACCTGATTAATACGGAATAGAAAAAGATCAAGAGGTTCATAAATGGTTTGAACCCGGCTTATAAGAAGATGGTCTTGGCAAGTCAAATGCCTGTGCATTTTGATGATGCAGTAGACAGGGCATATACTGCTGAAGAGGTTCATCGTGAAGAACTGGAATCTAATACTGGTTCTAAAAGAAGTAGTGGCCCTTGGTTTAAAAAGGGAGGCAAGGATGAGAACAAGAAGCAAAAGTCTGTTGCTAAAGCTGAGGGTAAACCAGTTTGTGAGACGTGTGGAAAAGCTCACAAAACTGAAGTGTGTTGGAGAAACACTGGGGCATGTTTAGCTTGTGGTTCAATGGAGCATAAAATGGCTCAATGTCCCAGAATTAGAAGAGATAACTTAGCTCCTCAGCAACAGCCTCCTAAAGGACAAGTAGCAATTCCTACTCCTCCACAGCAGCGTCAATGGTAGCAACGTCAGAGACAACAGCAACCCCGGTAACAGCAATAGCAGAATCGGCCTCAGGTTGCAGGACAAGTCTATGCTGCTAATAGGGAACAAGCTGAAGCTGCAACTAATGTGGTGGAAGGTATAATTTATGTTGATAATAGACCTGCGGTTGCATTATGTGACCCTGGGTCTACTCATTCATTTATTGCACATCCATTTGTTTGTGATATGCAAAAACAGATTAAACAATTATCATATGATTTTACTGTCACTACTCCATTGGGAAGAAAAGTAGTGTGTGAATTATATGTACCCCAATGTAGTGTTAAAATCAGAGAGGTATCAATGCCAACAGATCTAGTAGTGTTGGCTATGAATGATTTTGATGTGATTTTCGATATGGATTGGCTTGCGAAGTACAGAGCTTGTTTGGACTGTTTTCGCAAAATCATTACTTTCAAAATAGATGAAGCCAATACCAGTGTATTATTTGAAGGAACACAGAAACAATTTAGTACAAGGCTTGTTTCAGCAATGAAGGCTGAACGAATGATGCGAAGTGGTTGTGAAGGCTACATCACATTCATCACTGAAAAGAAGCCAAAGAAGAAATTAGAAAATATTCCCATAGTCTGTGAATTCCCAGATGTATTTTCACAAGAAGTGTCAGGTCTACCTCCAGCAAGGGAAGTAGATTTTACTATAGAGCTTGTGCCAAGTACTGCACCTATATCTCGGGCACCATATAGAATGGCACCATCTGAATTGCATGAGTTGAAGAAACAAATACATGATTTACTTGATAAAGGTTTTATTAAACCTAGTGTCTCGCCATGGGGAGCACCTGTATTGTTTGTTAAGAAGAACGATGGCACCCTACGTATGTGTATTGATTATAGGCAATTAAATCTGATAACGATCAAGAACAAGCATCCTTTGCCTAGAATTGATGAGTTGTTCGATCAACTCAAGGGTGCAGCGTATTTTTCTAAGATTGATCTCCGATCTGGATATCACCAGATTCGTGTTAGATATCAAGATGTACAAAAAACGGCATTCAGAACTAGATATGGACATTATGAGTTTCTAGTTATGCCTTTTGGATTAACGAATGCCCCTGCAATGTTTATGGCTTTGATGAACAGAATTTTTGCTGCTTATTTAGACCAGTTTGTCGTGATCTTCATTGATGACATTTTGGTATATTCAAAGTCAAAGCAAGAACATTCGCACCATCTCAGAACAACATTGCAATTGTTGAGAGACAATCAATTGTATGCAAAGTTAGAGAAGTGTGATTTCTGGTTGCAGCAGATGGCATTCTTGGGTCATATTATTACTAGAGAAGGATTAGCTGTGGATCCAGCTAAAGTTGAAGCCATTACTAATTGGCAAAGTCCGAAGAATGTTCCAAAGGTTCGGAGCTTCTTAGGATTGGCTGGATATTACAGAAGATTTATAAAAGATTTCTCTAGAATTGCAGCACCGTTGAAAAAACTGACTCGGAAGAACATTCCATTTGTATGGAAGGTGAATGTGAGTCTAGTTTTCAAGAATTGAAGCAGAGATTAGTCTCAGCCCCAATTTTGGCATTACCTGATGGCAGAGGAGGCTTTGTAATCTATTCCGATGCTTCTGGTCTAGGATTGGGATGTGTATTGATGTAGAATAATAGGGTCATTACCTATGGTACGCGTCAATTATAGGAACATGAGAAGAACTATGCTACTCATGATTTGGAGCTCGCGGCTGTTGTATTTGCTTTATAGCAATGGAGGCATTATCTATATGGAGAAACCTTTGAGGTTCATTGTGATCACAGGAGCCTTCAATATTTGTTCACTCAGAAGGATATTAATATGAGGCAACGCCGTTGGTTAGAGTTGATCAAAGATTATGATTTTCCATTTACTTATGTACCTGGAAAAGGTAATGTTGTAGCTGATGCTTTAAGTCGAAAATCTGCTTATTTGGCATCATTGGAATATGGATGGAATTTAATTGATGATTTCAAGGATTTGGATGTATCTGTTGACATAATTAGTGATCGAAGCATAATTGCACAAATGTCTGTATTCGAACCACTTCTTATCAAGGATATTAAGGATAGGCAGTTCGAAGATCCTGAGTTAGTGAAAATCAGGGATAACATTGCAGCAAGACCTGATTTTGTGTTGGTGGAAGGAGTTCTTTACTTCAGAGACAGATTATGTGTGCCAGCACAAGAAGATCTAAAGTAGGCAGTGATGTTTGAAGCTCATCACACTCGATATTTTATGCATCCATGAAGTACTAAAATGTATAGAAATCTCAAAAACAGGTTTTGGTGGAATAATATGAAGTGGGAGATAGCAGGATATATATCTTCATGCTTGACCTGTCAGCGTGTGAAATTTGAACACAGAAAGCCGCCTGGATTACTTCATCCTTTACATATTCCTAAATGGAAGTGGGAACACTTGACTATGGACTTTATATCTGGTTTGTCAATGACCAGGAGACATCATGATACTGTGTGGGCTATTGTGGATCATCTTACAAAGTCAGCACATTTTCTTCCATTTAGAAAGGATATGAGATTCAGTGAAATGTCCAAGTTGTTTGTAAATGAAGTGACTAGATTGCATGGAGTACTAGTTTCGATTGTGTCCGATCGAGACAGTCGGTTTGTGTCTACATTTTGGCAGTTATATCAGAACTCAATGGGTACTAGACTTCGATTTAGTACTGCATATCATCCACAGACAGATGGACAGTCTGAAAGGACAATTCAGACGTTGGAAGATTTGCTTCGTGCTAGTGTTATGGATTTTGGTAGTGATTAGGATGAACATCTTGTGTTGTATGAATTTGCATACATCAATAGTTATCACTCCATCATTGAAATGACACCATTTGAAGCATTGTATGGTCGAAGATGTAGGACTGCAGTTAGCTGAGAAGAGGTTGGAACAAGAAGTTTCCATGGTCCTACTATTATTGAACAAACAATTGAGAAAGTGCGAAAGATACAAGACAGAAGCAGCCCGATCAAGGCAGAAGAGTTATGCTGACAATCGTCGGCGTGATTTGGAATTTGATATTGATGATTGGGTATTTCTGAAAACTTCTCCAATGAAAGGTACAATCCAATTTGGGTAGAAAGGAAAGCTTTCACCAAGATATATCGGACCTTTCAAGATAAAGAGTAGAATTAGAAATGTGGCTTATCGACTAGATCTTCCATCGCAACTCTCCGGTATCCATAATGTATTTCATGTGTCAATGCTTCGAAAGTATGTGGTGGATCCTACACACATCATTGATTATGATGAGATTCAAGTTCAACCGAGCACCACATATATTGAAAAGCCCGTTCGAATTAGTGATACCAAGGAGCAAGTTCTCCGTACGAGAACTATTAAATGGATTAAAGTCCTTTGGGCTCATCATGAACCCAATGAAGCTACATGGGAATTGGAAGAACAAATGGCTCGAAAGTATCCAGAGCTATTCGTTCAAGTAAGTTTTACTTATTTTATAGTTTTACTTATTGTGTTTATGTCTAGTTTTGTTTATGTTTCATTTGGATGACCGAATGATTCTAAAAGTTTAGGAGAATGTTACACCCTGACCCGAGTTAATCAAGATTAACTCTAATTAATCGAGATTAATATAGATTAAGCATGATTAATCAACTTAATGGTGATTCATGACTAAGAAGGGTCAAATTAGTCTCAAACAAATGAATTGAGTATAATGGCATGAGTTTGAAAGATATTGGCCGGATAGAATTGGATTTAGATCCAAATTAGTGAAACTAAGGACTTTTTCGTAAATACGAATTTTAGTGTATTTCGTCGAATGTGATGAAAATTGATACCAACATGTGTATCTTGATGAGTACAATAACTTTCATAATACACTCGTAGTCATTTGACTTGAAATGAGTCAAATAGGTCTTCATTTGACTTAAATTGAAAATATATTGGAATAAAGGGGTTAAAGTGCAAAAAGAATCCTTTATATATGGGTTGAGATAAACTCAGCCCATTTCAGGCGGTGGATTTCATTGCAAAGAGAGTTTTCTTTTTCCCTTCTTCATTTCTTCTTTGTGTATGATCAAGCTTGATATTTGTAAGTGATTTGTGAGAGAGAAATTGCAGTACTCATCTTTATCATCATCTTTCTTGATTTCTTTGGAGTTAGAGTTTGGATTGAAGATGTTTTGATCTCAAAACTCAAAGCTATCAAAGGGGTTTTCGTCTTTCTCTCAAATAAAGGCAAGTATGAACACTTATTTGTGATTATATGCTAGTTTGAATGTGTAGATTTGATTATTAGAGGAATTCATAGTTGTATGTATGATTGAATGGATCTTTGAATCAATGGGATGATGTTTGAAATAATTAATTGATGGAATAGAAGTGTTTTATGGTGTTTAAATGATGATTGAGGAGAGGACAGGAGGTCTTTATGTGTTATTTGCAGGTTATGAATGGATTGGGAGTGAAAGAGAGAATGGTTCAGAATTCCGGAATGGAATTCTGAAGCGTTCGCTCGAGCGAACAGGGAGTCCGCTCGAGCGAATGAGGTTCTGTTTGTACTGACAGAAATTTCGAAATGTTCGCTCGAGCGAACAGTATTTCACTCGAGCGATCATGGTTCTGTGAGACGTCCGCTCGAGCGAACTTTGGTCCGCTCAAGCGAACCTGTTACTAGCCCGACAATAATAGTTAGTGAAAATTTGGGTTTTTGAATTTTTACGTGAAATAGGAATGCGCCTAGTGAATGTAAATGCTTCTCCAATTAGTTTCACACTAATCATAATTGATCAATAATGGTCTAAACTCCATGGGTGTTAATTACGGGGACTAACAATGCACATATTGTATATATAATGTGATGTTCATCAAAAATAACACATGCATTGGGAAACCAATGGTTACACCCGAATGGATGTTTAGAATGATGGTTAATAATTCTCTATTGTATAATTGAATTGTTCATTGAGTCTGGCAGTACATAATGATTTCTATAAGCTCTTTGGAGTTGATACTGCTGCAACAGTTTATTTGGGAGTGTTCCGGAACTCCGTGGTGATATCAGTTGTTCCTGGCCCAGTCACTGGTAAATCCCACAATATATGATTCCTTCCGTTTGGAAGATGTGATTCCTTCTTTTTTAGGAAGATGTGATATGAATTGAAATGAAATGCTATTGTAGGTTTGCCAACTATAAAAGACTCATATTGATTTGAATTAAATGGTAAATTGTATTAGTCTAACTTGGCTTAGACAAATGAAATGATGTATTAGCATGTTAAATCATGTAATTGTTTTTACATTGCTGAATTGTCAAATTCATAGTATTATTGATGGCATTACAGGCACAGCTGCCCATGCCAGTCCTTCTGAGGCCACAACGCCAGCGAAGACGACCAATCCGGTTCCTCCAGGAGGACTAGTGGAATGGAAGTGAAACAATATCATGTGAGTATGATATTGGAATGAAAACTTGAGAAAAAACTATGAGTTAAATGAATTTTGAAATGTTTCATCCTTTTGATCCTTGCATTGTATTTAAATATGCAAGTGATAAATTTTGTACATGATGTAAATGAACTTTTGGTTTTCATATAAGCAATGTATATTTGTTTATATTCCGCATAATGTGTAATTGATATCCCTTGTGAATTTTATGGTGATTGAAGTTCACGGGAGTAAGTATGCGTCACGACTCGGAATTAACTCGGATTTAATCTTAATCTCGGGCTCGGGTCGTGAAACATCTTCACATACCAAATTGTGGGTATGTCATCTGCACATGAGAGAGAGAGAGAGAGAGAGAGAGAGAGAGAGAGAGAGAGAGAGAGCCACAATGATAAAAGCAATGTAAGTGTGGTCAATTGCAGTTATGTACTAGCAACCGTTAGCTCAATTTGTACTAGAACTCTCCCCTTTATAAGAGTGTAGGGAGAAGGAGATATACACTGAATACAGATATCTGCAAACTAATATATCTTTGGAATTGCTTAAAAATAATTTGGAATCAAATATTTCATAGTTTGGAATCCATGATTCTATATGATCAGGGAGCCAAAGGCTCAGAAAAGAACTTATGTCGTATTGTTGATATGGTCCATTTCATATCAGCCAGAAGGGTTACCAATACAAAATTTAAGATGATACCTGAACTTGTTGTTCAAGTAGGTTCACCATAAACCAAAAATCACACCCAATACATCTTAAATGAATCTCAATATTCAAGACTATAAATAAAAAGACAGAATGGGAAAAACATGCTCAGCCATGCTGAGCATAGACCAGCTTGAGCTTGGTCTGAACGGTGCTTGAGCTGGTTGGACAATGCAAAACAAGCTTGAGCAATTCAACCTCATGTGTCATAAACTAATGATAGACATATACAGGCAAATATTCATGTTCATCAACCTATGGAACGTTTCACAAGCCAACACCGATGAGAAGGACGGCGGAGATGAAATGGCCTCTGCATGAATAAGGGATGCCTGTGGAAGAACTTCGAACAGTTTGGGTATTAGTAGGGTGGGCCACATGTCAAATCAGATGGCTAGCAACATAATACAGTTTGGTCATCAGAAATGTTCATTTCTCATGTCAACATACGGATGTGGATCATGGCATTAGACAATGAGGACATAAATGCATGTAGGTGTGACTTGAGTACCTGTAAGTGCATATTAATCATGGGAAAATAATTGTCCAATTATCAGCAGGTTACTTTCAAGATTTATCTATTTACTTCAGCATTACTTGAAGTATATAAAATTACAAAAATTTACAATGATTTCATCTGAACAAAATATTAAGTAACTGGATACTAAATTAAGAAATTAGAAAAACATAACATCAAGTGACACCCAAGCAGAAAGAAACATACCTATATATTTCCAGTTTGAAAATATAGATATCACAAAACAGTTGATAGCAGCTAACCATGGAGCCCATCTGAACTAGTAAACATTCTTGTTATAGGAGGCTCATTGGGTGAAGAATTTATGTCATCATTTTTTCTGCAAGGTATAAAAGTGTGCAGCAGTTCTGTATTTTTCACATCCACAACCTGCCACGCCAGCAGAAGTGAAATAAACGAAATTGGGTTTACTTTCTACAACATAGTTTCAAACACTATCAGATATTTTTTGTTTGAAGTAGAGACAAAAATTCCCCATCCATCCTTTTAAAAACAGTTTTGGATTCTAAAACAAAACTGTTTAACAGTTCAGGCTCTCTCTCTGCCATGTCCAAGTAGCTTGGACTCAGACTAGTTTTAAAACCAGCCGAAACCATGCCACTCCGACAAAGGTCCAAGCAAAAAACTGCAACCCACGCTAAAGGGATTGAAGAGCTTACATATATCTTTCTATCATGCCTAGCAACCATCAAGCGAGAGGAGTCAACACTGAAAATCATACAATGGGAATATGGGTAACTTACGAGTCAGCTGCCTTTTATGGACCGACCACCCACTCTTCCCAATTCCATGCCTCAATTCAAATAGACTAGGTCTTACATGATCAGAGTAGGCAAATAACAACCCACTACTAGATACAGTGCTGCAAATGATCATTCGAGATGCCTTGGTTTTAACTCTAGCCAGCAATCTTGTAGTTGCAGTCCTTGAAATTCCTGAATCCAAATCCCTCTTTAACTGAACAAGCAAGATATCCAAAGAGCTGGGGCATTGAAAGAGAATCACAGAAGCCCCGTCGATGGCTGAATTATGCACCAGCTGTATGGGCACTCTCTGAGGTGCAGGACAGATATCATGTGGAGCGAACTTAGTAAATTCCTTGGCAGGATTAGCAAAAAGCTTGCTATCAACATAGGCAGACATCAGTGGCAGTTATGATCAGGAAGCTATGCTATAGAACTTTGATTTTTATCTTCTGGGTGTCTCTTAGTTTCATGAAACAAGGATCAATTGAGCTGGTATTCTCTCAAAGACAGAGCTTGATAAGCTGCAATTCAACCTCGACAGATGCTCCCTTACACCGTTGTGATGTGAATGCATTGCAGAATCATTGTACAACATTCGCCTTGTTATACGCCAATTCATACTACTCGTCGCTATCCAATCTCAGCCTTTACTTGGGACTCAATCAAACAGGAATTGCAGAAGCAAGTGGACTACCTATTGGAATGGAGGTTAGATTCTGATGCAGACACAGCCGTACAATTCCAAAAATAAAAAAGAAAACAAATGAAATCTGAGTGTCAGCATTCTATATGGACAGCACAAGGGGATATTTTTTCAGTAGCACAAAAAACTTTCAAGTGCATAACATGGGCTTTTGGAACTGAAAAGTTAAGAATTTCATTTCCATCAATTGAGGACTCGCTGACTGAATACCACAAATCTACTCCCATTGGTGTAAAGAGGATTCATAAGGATTTTACCTTCGTAGGATCAGGGATGGACTTGGCAATTCGATAATTCTGCAAACATTATACATAGATTGATTCAGGCCTCCAATTAAAATTTGGAAAAAAAAAAAGAAGAAAAGGAAATCATTAATGTATAATAAAATATAAAACCTGTAAGTGGGACTGAAACCCCCCCCCCTGTTCCATAGCTGCCTAGAGCCCAAATTCTGGAAAGTATGGTTGGGGATATCTAAAGAATAGTGGTTGGTGAATGAATCATGCTTATCTTGCTGGAAAACAAACTTATGAGTATTCATTTGCCAAATGATTTTGAAGTTTCAAAACCCAATAACAACAACTACACCACAAGGAAGAAACCAAACTACATCCTATAAGAATGGACTGCATTATTTACTTTCTCTCAGTGGTACCCAAAACATAAATGACTAAGAAGAATCCACAATCCACATTATCAGAAAAAAAAAAAAAAAAAAAAAAAAAAAAAAAAAAAAGAATCCACAATCCACTCCACTAGTATTCTTCATGGACATGCCATGGAAACAAAAAGAGAAATCAACTAACACTGTTGTGGAAATTCAAAAGGTTTATTCTCAGAGATTGGGTGTCTCTCTTATTCCCTAAGCCTTCTTACAGAAGCTAAGAATATAATGCACAATCCCATGGAAGTTTTAAATTATTACTTAAGATGGATGGGGTTGAAGTGAATAAGCACTGATCCAGTGATACAACCAAAGCATATAGCATTAAAAAACTATCTTGCAACAAACAAATAACTTTGCTCTATCTATCAAGGCAAAAATGAATTTTTTTAAAGGGTATTTGAAGCTTGACTGGAATAAAGATAATTATATTTTAACACTTACATGAATTATATTCTAACTTTACTCTTTATTTTTTATGCATTTTGATTCTTTTTTTGTTGCTTTTGTGCAGTGAGTATTCCATGCAGCTAAATGCATGAATGAGGCTCAGGATCATTTAATTAGCTCCATGAATGAGGCAGCTGGGAAGGAGCTCCTGCGAGTCCGTGAATGAAAACCAATTGAAGAATTAAAGAATGAAAACCAAGGTATTGAAGCTCTACATGGGGTCCACACTGCCCTGTTTGGAAGATTCAATTCAAGCCAAACAAAGAAGAAAAAAAATTGCAAAAGAAAATCCAGCCATATGAAGGACATCTAAGGTAAGGGAATTTCAAGTATTGCACACAGAAGTGGGGCCCATCATGTGTTCCAATTGATAATACAAAACTGAATTTCAGATTTTGAATTATTTAAGCCAAGATGTAATTTGAGGAATTTCTTAAGAGAGGAAGTGGGCCCAGATTTTGATAGACTCAAGCAAATTTCAGAGTCCTAAATATGGAGGGTAGTAACCAAGAAGTTGCAAGATAAATTCAAATCCAAAGAATCCATATTTCCTTGACAACTCTACAAGTTGGATTTCAGTCAATATATGTTTCCAAATATTTGGAAACTTTTGCAAGCCAAGAAGCTATCCAAATGAGATATCACACGTCCAACCCTTTGCCTTCCCAAGCTTCTCCATTCCAAGTTGACTTCTAAGCCATGATTGAAGATAAAATTTAAGATTCAAATTTTGAATCTTGAATCAAGAAAGAAAATAAAACAAAGAAAAAAAAATCCAAAAGAAGCTTTACACGTCCAAAGCCATGAAGGTTCAAGATGATATAGTCCAAGTGGGGTCCAAATGCATTCAAATTAGAATTGCATTGCAAATCTGATTTTTATATTTGAGATTTATTTGGAAGAAAACTGGGCCCAAGAGAGGAAGTTGCATGCGATAAGAAGAATCCTATTTTCACTAAGATTGTGGGCCAACCCCTAGAAACTCTCTCAAAACCCTCTTGGACCCCACAATACTAATCATAATTCAACTTGGACCCCACACTAATTAATCATTACCCAAATCAAAACCTAACAAGCCAAGTCATCAAAAATACATAAATGGAGCCAAAAAGAGGCTGCACATGAATCCATCTTCCCCCATTCCTCTTGGACGACCAGCAACACCTTCTCTTTTTTCATTATTTTTTTCTGCATCTCTCCCTATTTCCATCAATATTTCATTCAAGGCCTTCCCTAAGGAACACCACCACTTGGATTTTTACGCTGTCGCGCCACCGCCGTTGCTACCGTTACTCCACCATTGGACCAGTCATTCATCATCTTCCCTTGCTTCAATTTGTAATTCGTCGGTAATAATCTCTATTTCTACTTTTCCTAAAAAATTAGTTAAATTTAAGATTGAAGAGCAGCCTTTCTTACAAACGTCGGTAAAAGTGGGGAGTTACCGATGGTTTATTTCGTCGGTAAAAGTCTCTGATTTTCTAAATAAGTAATTCTAAAATTGACTTTTCCTGACGTTTCATAAACAACGTTGGTAAAATTAGAGTTTTACCGTCGTTTTAATTCGTCGGTAAACGTCTTTGATTTTCTACTTTTACAAGGAAAATAAGTAATTCTAAAATTGACTTTTACTGACATTTTGTATTAAATGTCGGTAAAATTAAGAGTTTTAACGACATTTTAATTCGTCGGTAAAAGTCTCTGATTTTCTAGGAAAATAAGATGTTCAAGAAATTGACTTTTACCAACGTTTTTCACAAAACGTTGGTAAAAACCTGACGTTTACCGACGAAATTATATACGTCGGTAAAGAGTACTCTTTACCAACGAATTTATAAAAGCGTCACTAAAAAACATCTCTAAAAATGCAAATTGTTGTAGTGATGGTTGCTTCTAATCCATTTCTTTTAGTTTTATTGCTTCTTATTTAGGCCTTTTATATTATTTTTACAAATCCTTGTTAGTGCAAAAGGGGGTATACCCCTTCCTATATGTACTTTTTCCTCTATAGAGTTGCTTGGGATGTCAAACAATCTATAGAGGTAGTTTGTATGTGCATTGAACTTTAGGTCACATTTGGCAACCAAATCTTTAGGAAAAAGATTTTTGGTTTCCCTAAAGTTGTGGTAAATCCATGTTTGGCAATTGTAAATTCTTGCGGGTTTGGATGAGTGGAAATCTTCATTTGTTAGGACTTTCAGATCTGACCTCCCCCCAGAAGATTTAACAGTCCTCACTTAAGTGGGCTTGCGCACCGAACCCTATTTTTCTCAGTTATATGCATCGATACAGACCAATATCAATATAAAGTTCATAACTATACAAATTCATAGCGAGGAATCCTTATTCCAGTGGCAGCAAAGAATCATCAGATCTATGAATTCATCACTTCTTACCAAACTTGCTTTAAAGGATACGGGGTGTTCCAAATATCCTTTTAACTAAATAATTATAACTCTTGGTTTTTAAAAATCTAAACTAATAAGTATTTTTTAAGTGCATTTATTTATATAACTGAAATCCAAGAATGCATAATAGTTAGATCAGTGTTTAATTAAAAATAATGTCAATTGATACAAGGTATGTGAGTGTAAATGGTTTAAAAATATCAAAGATAAGACATTGTTGTAATGATTTCATATGTGGAGATCTCATATGAAAGTCATATGAAAGGTGTGAAATAGATTATACTATTTAACCTTTTTTTTTTTTTTTAACAAAAGGGGATTTTACAAAAAAATTAACTTTATGTGGCCAATGCACAAAAAAGAGAACTTTAACCAAACCAGCACCAAATAGGAAATCTGTACAGAAAAATCAAATTTTTTTACCAATTTTTTTGGTGGTCGCTATCGACCTTAATTTTTTATGTTGAGGGTCGACAACATTGGTTCATATGGGTCTGGTGGTCTTTTTTAGATGATTCAGATAAGTTGATGGTGTGGGGTGTTCGATTTTACAATGGTGTATATATATATATATTCAAGTGATAACTAGTTCTCACCTATTATATGAAAACTTTTTTTGTAGGGCCCAACTAGCAACCCATCCAAACCTAGCAACAAATAGGGAATCCCCTGATAGTCACTAATCCCAAGGATTGGCACACATCCGAATGGACTGAACCGTTGGATCGAGGGTTGGATATTTTTTGAATATGAAGCCACTAAACTTGTGGGCCACGGATAAAGAGGTTAGGGGCATGGGTTTGGAGTTAAACTTGATACTTAGGGTGGTTTCACATAGATCTTTTCATTCCCAACCCCCCCCTCCCCCGGTCCCATCCCCAAATGGGCTCCACAATTGGGCCCCACAAAAAAGTCCTCATATAATATGTGAAAACTAGTTCTAGCCTGAATATTACCGATATATATATATACATACACAAAATATACACACACACATATAGGGGTCAGCTCTCCTAAGTTGAAGCTTACCTTATCATAAAGTTGAAACAATGCTGGTTCCACAAATCAAAGTCGATTATCGTTGTTTTTATGCATGATGATCATCCCCAAAATTAAAAAAAATCCAATCAGAACTGAATTACGAAGTTCCATCATGCAAAAAACAACGATGATTGACTTTGATTTAAAGGACGAACACTGTTTCAGCTTAGGATAATGTAAGCTTCAGCTTAGAAGAGCCGGCCACACATACACACATATATATATATATATATATTTGGGAAAGGCTCTCCTGAGCTGCAGCTGAAAGAATTGGTAAGCGTAGAAGTGCCAACCGAGCGTGTGGGTTCCTTTCTCTTAAGTGACTAAATGGGTTTCGATGGGCTGCTTTTCTTTTTGGATTTCCATCTTCCAAGACCTACCTCCAGTAACTCTCTCTCTCCCCCCCCCCCTCCCTTTCTCAGCGAAAACTCCCATCATTGGAAGCTCTCTCGCCTCTCTCTCGACCAATAGCCTTTGCGCCTCCTCCCCTTTCGACCAACGAATGAAGCTATTTCTCTCCTCGCTTTCTCCCCTTTCTCATCGACCGAAAGAAGCTTTGCATTTCTCCCGGACGTCTCTCCCTTTCTCATCTCTTTCTCCCGGACGTTTCTCTCTCCCGGATGGATCTCCTCTTTTTGTCTCTCTCTCCTGGACGTCTCTCTCCCGGACGGAGATCTTCAATGGACGGGATTTTTTGAACCTTCAGCCCATTTCTCTCTTCCTCTCTCGTCTCTCTCTCCAACGCACTCTCCCGCTCTCGTCTTTGGACTTCAGCTGAGCCTGTGCTCCAATCGACTGTCGGATCTCCATGACGGAGCCTGTGCTCCAATCTCCGCATGGCATATTTCTCCCAGACACTTCTCTCGCTGCATCTCTATGTTCGTGACGCTTGCCTTGCCTCGCTCTCTCTCTCCTGAATCAACAACCAGATTTGCGAATCTCTCTCGCCTCTCTCTCTCTCTCCCCCCAGAACTAGCGAAAGGAGCTCTCTTCCTCGCCTCTCTCTCTCCCCTGAACCAGCGAACGCCTGAAGTTAAGTTCGCCAGTTCTCCCCTGAACCAACGAACGCCTGAAGTTAAGCTTGCTAGTCTCTTGTTGATCCAACCTTTATTATTGATGACAGTAAAGAGATGATGACCAATGAGGCTCCTATAGTGAAACTGTCCAGGAGATGGAAAAAGTGCGTAGTTCAAATGCATTGAAAAATGTAGATGAGTGTTGCATCGATCCATCTTGTAGTTTGTTAATCCTTTGTCCTGACTTTTATATGTTGTTAATGTTTCATAAATTAATTAACAATTTTCTTTACATATTGTTCTGTTTGTTTTTTTACAAAACTTTCTGCAGAATGAAAAACAATGATTGTGGTGCATCCTTTTGGAAATATGAAGGGCCAAGTTCGCAAATTTCTGAATCTAATTCAACAACTTGTGAAAGAGAAAATATAAGGGAAGAAACTAATTCAACAACTTGTGAAAGAGAAAATAAGAGGGAAGAAAGGAACAACGTGAAGGAAGAAAAGGACAGTGTGACAGTGGCCATTAATGTGAATTATGTGTATCTATTGAAGAAGATAAAATACGAATTATGTATTTGCGAAAAGTATTTCATGCTATTGTAGTTATGTGTTGCATTGTAATTTCAGTTTTCATGTCAATCAGGCATGAAATACATGCTTTAGGGATATTGTTCATGTAATTAGAATGTCTAATCTAATGTTTATTTCCGATATGTAAAAAAATTGCCATCTTAATTATAGGTTCTGGCCTAGTTAATCTTAAGCTGGATGACATGGTTATGACTGTAATGTTGTTCTACTATTGTTCCAGGTCAATGCTTATAAAAACATTAAATGGACTTCCTAAGTCAATGATTTTAAATCATTTGCCTCCAGTTAACATCTTTTTCCCCTTCACATAAACATGATTGTAGATATAAATAATCAAGTTAACCTTTTATTAACAATTGGTATGTTTTGTAGCACATTGATAGCAAAGCGACATGCATTAGCAAGGCATCCATTTTCTCTTCTGAAGGTAAGAGCTAAAAGAGAGAAAAATGCTAATAATTGTACTTTGGAAGAATGTCTTCTGATTTTGAAGCAGACAAGGTAGCTGTGGACTTCCAAAGTTTGAGTGTTTTCTACAAAATTTATGTTTTCCAAAGTTTAGTGTCTTTATTTGGAACTCGTGTAGCATATATTTTTTTGAAATAACACCCTAAGTGACTAACAATGTAATGTAAAGCTTATGGACCACATGACCGATGATGTTGAAATGCCCACTCCAGGTGGCTGAGTTTAGTCCTGAACATTTGAAGTCCAATTTCAAGTGAAAGAGTTTCTTTCTACAATTGGAACAAAATCTCTCCACTTGACTACTCCCCTTTATACATAGGTTTTTGACTTGGTAGGTTTCAGCAGATTTGATCGATTGTGTTGGAAAAGTGAGCGAGTTGAAAATGAGGCAAACACGATTGTTTCCTACTGAAAAATAACAGATTTGAAGTTCATAATATGGACTTCGAAAACCCCAAATTTCATCTGAAAACTCCCTTGGGAAGTGGGTTAACCAGTGCCCTGAACAGGGGTACTCAGCAAAATTTCAGAAGATTTTACCGGACCGTGTTGGAAAAGTGCGCGAGATGAAAATGAGGCAAACGCGATTTTTTCCTACTGAAAAATAGCAGATTTGAAGTTCATAATGTAAACTTTGAAAACCCCGAATTTTAGCCAAAAAATCTCTAGGAAGTGGTTAACTAGTGCCCTGAACAGGGGTACTTAGCAAGGTTTCAGCAGATTTTACCGGACCGTATTGGAAAAGTGCGCGAGTTGAAAACTTGCCAAACGTGGGTGTTTCCTACCGAGACTTAGCATAGTTGAAGTTCATAGTTATGATTTGGAAAACTCCAAATTTCAGCCAAAAACTCCCTCGGGGAGTGGGATAACCAGTGTTCTAAACTGGGGTACTCAACAAGGTTTCAACAGATTTTACAGATGTTCTAGATTGAGTGCCAATGTTCCATATTTGTATCAAATAATAATTCCAGATGTTCCAGATGTGCATTGAGCGGTGATGTTCCAAATGTGTATAAAATAATAATTTGTCGTGAAGTCTTTTTTGCTTCCATACACAGTACGTGATTTGAATGGAGAGAAATGAGTGACTAAAACTGAAGCAAAATCAAAAATGCAATTTACACTCATTCAAATAATATCCATTCAAAACAAATAATCCCATAACAAAATGGTAAGGTTTCCATTCATTCAGAATCGTTATACAAAGGGTCCATGCATCATAAACTATCACACGAAATTCCTTGCAGTCATCATCATAGTACTACAAGATCACAAACTCAAAGTTTCATACATTTTACAAATAACATGTCGCTGGATACACGTAAGTACCAAATTCAGATTTTTTCAAATACAACGAACATCTGACTTCAGCAACTTAAGTAGAAATTGAAGCATTGAGTCTTGATGGAACCTTCTCTGCACCTTCTCTACAGAAATTCAATAACTGAATCAGAAATTGAAGCATTGCAGTGTTTTTCATACTGCAGTAATTGGATCTTAATGGGAAATCAATAGACATGCAACATAAGATAAGATATGGAGGGTAATGTTTGGCAAAAAATAAAACTATGGATTATCAATTTTTCTTAATAAAAATTGACAATAAGCTGGAATTCCTGTTATTCATGTGTACTTCCACCACAGCAATAAAGAAGTCATTTACACTCCCAAACTTCAATTAAACTATCTATTCTATAACCAACAAGGTTGCAGATTCATTCAAAACAGAGAGTAATAATAGGTTAAAATAGATAAGATGAGCAAAAGTCAACATGAATGATGCTGTCAAAACATCTTCTTCCAAGAATGAAAAGACCGAGCAGAGTTAACAATCTAAACAAATTACATGATTTAGAAAAAAAAACCCACAACCATAAAAAGGAAAGAAAGGAACTCCAAAGCAAGCTTTCCATAACCATTGTAAAAGTTATCTGCATCATCTAAATCATCAAATTGCACGCCCAACTTTGGTGTCATGTTTTCATCAACAGTCGGATAGTGGACAACTGCAACAGTTGAGGAGGAGGTCATATCCATATCCAATCTGGACCAAAAGAAAGGCAGCAGTATGACTGATATAACACTAACAAAAGTATTTCATTATTTTTAAAAGAAAATGAAGATACAAATGAGGTATCACTCTGTGATGCTTTGGCTAAACAATTCACATGTCGAACTTGGACAAGTTGGCTTAACTTGCGAGCTTTTGATGATGTAAGCAAGAAATCCTTCCTATGATTATTTTTTATCCTTTTATTTCTTCCTATGATTATTTCTACCCATTCCAAAACATAACATAAATTATGTTGATTTCAGTTGATACTATGAGCTAAATGAGTTCAACAGTTGTACATGATTATATCAATCCAACTATGTTCAGAGGAGATTGTAGAGAAAGCTTTGGATCAAATGCTACTTAGAAGTTTATCATTGGACCAATCAAATACATACCAAAAATCAGTGAAAAGGTGTGGGCGCCTTGGGAGAGGCAGCCCATTCATTGGCAAGGATTTTATGGACACTGGGCCACCCCAATAGAATTTTTTCATCAAACAAAGCATAGTCCATCAGAATTAGGGCACTACTTAGATGAGCAATTTTATCACGAAAAGGTGTGTGCCATTTGATGGGTTCATGGTTCTTAACACAAAAGAGAAAAAAAAATTGATTCTTTCATCATATATTACTTTGTACCAATGTATCGTAACAGCCAAACGAACACTAAACCAAAACATCCAAGCAATTTTAAATTTGAATTTTCATTATGCCCATCCATGGCTCTAGTAGGGGCTTATATTTTTTGGGAGCTCTCATAGCTCTATGTTTACATAATCTTTAGTCATTTAGCCAAAAAAGAAGTTGAAACTAAAATCCTATTCAGGTTTCAAGATCATCTAAATGAATAAAAAAAAACACCATGAGAATTATTGGCATACCTTGTGAGACAATAGTGAGCAACATACAGGCAAAGAGAGGTGTTGCTAACACAGGGGAGAGAGAGAGAGAGAGGTGTTGCTGACATAGGGGAGAGAGAGAGGTGTCACATCCCGGTCCCAAATCACCTTGGTCTAGGGTAATCCCCGAGGTGAGACACGTATTCCCATGTATTGTACCTGTCTCAAGCCAAATACAACACATGAAGGAGAAAAATAACTTTCCACATGTGAGTCTAGCTCACTAAAACCTGTCAATTAACATTTCAATTTTTATAGCGGATGCTGAAATCCATACACACGAAGGTATCATTTCCCATTCAGTCCAATTAACACATTCAATTTTAATACAAAAGAATTATGCATGTATAAACATTAATTACAAAAGAGGGTATAATAAAAGAACCCTATACAACACTACCAAAAGTATAATCTAAAGAGTAACTACACACTAACTGTGACCCACACAAAAAGGGCTAGCCACACACTATAAAAGCCCTTAAAAAGTACATCTACACGCTCCAAGGGAAGAAGAATCTACGCTAGCCCTAGCTTCGGCCATTCCTCTAATGCTGGAGGATCCTCTTAGGTAACCTCCTCTCCCTTCGAGGCCTTTTCAAGGTCGGGAGTTGCACCTGCGACTTTGATACCAAGAGTAGTATCTCAATACGATGATCTATCAAGTATATGCAATAATAAGGAAATACATAATGCTTCAAATAGAATTAAAGGACGACTAAATTAATAGATGTCAATGATAAGTATTCACTAAGCAAATTGTGCGAAAATCAAATGATTTATGTTTGTGAATCAAATAAAATGAAAACATATTAATTAGATACTACATTGAGCTCATCCTTTCTAAAAAGAGCGAATCTAGTTGAAACGTCACAGTGGCTCTTACAAAGGCAGCTACCCGAGTTTGGAGTTCCGGTGTTCCAGATGACTTACTGCAGTAGTCTCGAATAACTAAACCAAGTTAATCGCGAATTTCCCGCAAGTATACGGTTGACTCAAGTAATATAGACTATGTAAGTCTAAATATCGTTCCCACGAGGATCGTTACAAGGAAAATAACAATTATCAATGAAAATGAGTATAAACTCAAATATAGCTAACAAATGCAAATGGAAATAACAAAAACAATGAAAACAAGAAACAAAATAACAACAAGGGAAATAAAAAAAATGCAAACTAGAAGAAAGCAAGAAACTAGATAACAAAGAGATGTTAGTAGAAATAGAAGAACTAAAGTGAAAACAAGGTTAGTAACAAGTTAGTAACAAAGTTAATGACAAAAGAAAAATAACAAGAGTAATAACAAGAACAAATGAACAATGTTAGATATATCAGATGAGTAAGTGTGTGAAAGCAACAACTGAAAGATCAAGATAAAAAGAAAATAAAAACATCCATGGAAATAAGCTAATAACAAGTGAGTAAGATAGGGAATGACTGGATGGAGATGACAATAAGTGTGCTAAAATAGTATAAAATCAAAGGGGAAATTAAAACAAACACATAAAAGGTACGAACAAATAAGCTAATGGATATGATGGTGTGGATAGAGAAATAGAGTGTGAGAATTAAAACAAGTGAATAAGTGTGTGAGAATGTGAATAGAATCAAACTAAAGTAAGTAAAATAAACAACAATCAATACTAATGGATGGATTGAACCATCTAGAATCCACTAAGTGACACTAATCCAACACTAATGCTCTTCTCTTTTTCCAAACAAACACTCAAATCTAATGACAAATCAATTAGATTTGGAAAATATAATTTTAAAGCTGTAAAAATTAACAATCTAATAGCTAAGACTTTCTTCCCTTTATAAAAGAAAAGATTCCTAATGACTATCTATCAAAAGTAAGTATAAACCATCAAAAGTTATTAACTCCTAAGCATGATTTATCAAACCTAAGCATAGATAGTAAAAAGAATGCTAAGATAGAAAATAAGCATGGAAGATAGCATATTGCAATGAAGAAAAATATATTCTAGCATGTTAAGCACATAAACGAAGAGAATTAAGAGCATAAGCAAAAGGAATAGTATTAACTTAGCTTCAACTAGAAGATCCAATCAAAGTGATTAGCCACCCATTGGAGAAGACAAAGCTTTCATTATAAATCTTCAATTTTTACAAAGTTTTCCTCACTTTCTCTCTACAATTGCTCTCAATTACATAAATAGCTTAAGTAAAGAGGAGGAGGTTCTCCTTGCTTGTGTGTTTAATGCCTAGAGCTCCCTTGCTTATATAGAAACATTTGCCTTGCTCTCTTTTGGTTTTTTTCCAATGTGGGACTTCATAAGAATGGAAATATAAACATATGAATATAATTCCCGTGTTAGAAAACAGTCCCCAGACTGATGTGTGATTTTGACCCTCGAAACGTCCGATTTGGGAGAAATGTTGTGAAATATGATTTGTAGGTCTTAGAACAAGCTTTTCAATGATTCTAAGATCACCTCAATCGGACACCCGAGTAAAACGATATGGTCAAAATACAAACCCAGGTCTTTCATTTTTCTTCTTATTGTTGGCCTATCATTGTCATTTCTTCATCTAATTGTCTTCCAAACTAATCATTACTCTCTTTAACTCTTGAATCTCAACTTTAATCTTCAAATTAATCTTCAATTAACACCTACAAAGAGAAATTAACATAATTGAGAGTATTTTTTTTAACATATTTTGTATGAAAGCCATTGGAACTCATATAAATGCATACAAATGGCCATCTATAATGAAAAGATATGAGCAAAGCATGATGGGGAGGAACTTTATAATTTTTATGCTAAAAATAGTATTTTGAGTTATTTTATCTATGAAAACTCATAAAATAATGCTATGAAATTATATCTTTTATGAACTCATCACACCCCCAAACTTACATTTTGCTAGTTCCGAGCAAAATAAAAGAAAACTAACTATATGCAGAAAACGATAAAAATAAAAATCCTAACTCACTTTCGCAGGAATCGCGGCTGCACTTAGCTCGTGCAACAAGCCATTTTAACCACTAAGTTTCCCCTAGTGAACAAGTTTTGTCTCGTGAGGGTTTTCAGCGAATAAATCCCACCAAATCTCAAGGTCAAACTCTTGTAACAAGAGAATTCACCTAATCAGATGGGCTTTCACATCTTTTTTCATCAACAGATACCTAAGGGCCGAATGATCGGTGTAAACTATGACTTTAGACCCAATTAAGTAGGGTCTAAACTTCTCCAGGGCAAAGACGACAGCTAACAGCTCTTTCTCTGTGGTTGTGTACTTCAGTTGAGCATCATTCAAGGTCCTACTGGTATAGTATATGACATTGGGTGATTTGTTCACTCTCTGTCCTAGCACAGCCCCAAGAGCATGGTCAGAAGCGTCACACATGAGTTCAAAGGGAATTGTCCAATCGGGCGGCTTTATTATCGGGGTAGAGGTCAACTCATTTTTCAATTGTTCAAATGCTTGTAGGCAGGGTTCATTGAAGACAAAAGGCACATCCTTAGATAGCAGATTGCACAAAGGTGCAGCTATCTTACTAAAATTCTTAATGAACCGTCTATAAAAACCTGCATGGCCCAAGAAAGTTCTGATATTCTTCACCGTTTTTGGCGGTGGCAGGTTGGAAGTGAGATCAATTTTGGCCTTGTCGACCTCGATGCCATTCTAAAAAATAACATGGCCCAAGACAATTCCACTTTTCACCATGAAATGACACTTCTCCCAATTCAAAACAAGATTCTTCACTTGACATCTCACTAAAACAAGGTTCTCCCATGGACCGAAAAATCGTCCATAAACACCTCTAAGAATCGCTCGACCATGTCCGAAAATATGCTCATCATACACCTTTGAAATGTCACAGGTGCATTGCATAGCCCAAAAGGCATTCGCGGGTAGGCGAATGTACTGAAAAGACATGTAAAAGTTGTCTTGTCCTGGTCCTCAAGTGCTATGGGTATCTGATTATAGCCGGAGTATCCATCTAGGAAACAATAAAAGGCATGACTGGCTAGTCTCTCAAGCATCTTGTCCATAAATGGGAGGGGAAAATGGTCTTTAAGGGTGGCCGAGTTCAACTTTCTATAGTCAATGCACACTCGCCAGCCTGTTTGGGTCCTTGTGGGCACTAACTCATTTCCCTCATTTTTCACAACAGTGATCCCAGACTTTTTTGGCACAACATGGACCGAGCTCACCCATGAGCTGTCTGAAATAGGGTAAATGATACCTGAATCCAACAGTTTCAGAACCTCCACTCTTATGACATCCTTCATTGATGGATTAAGATGCCTCTGTGGTTCTCTGGAAGTTTTTGCATTTTCTTCCAAATGGATCCGATGTTGAACCACAGATGGGCTTATTCCTTTTATATCTGCAATTGTCCAGCCTATAGCCTCTTTGTGATCCTTCAAGATCTCAATCAATTGTTGTTCCTGGACTTCTTCCAAGTCGAGGCTATAATGACGGGGAAGGTCTCAGCTGTGCCCAAAAACACATACTTGAAGGTGTCAGGTAGTGGTTTTAGGTCAAGCTTGGGTGGTTCTTTGATTGATGGAACAAGTGGGGCAGCCGATGGAGTCAAGATCTCTGGCTTGGGTTGCCATTGACTCCTCTTAAAAGCAGGAGCAGAATCCAGTAATGCATTTACTTTTTTAATGCTTTTCTCAACTTCAATGTTAACTCCAAAATGTGCAAGACATGCCTCTAGTGGGTCCTCACAAACTAATTGTGATCATACACTCTCAAGAAGCTCCTCTAGGTAACTCACCTCACAAATTTCATAATCACTCTCATCTCTGGGTTACTTGCCAACGTTGAAAATTTTTATCTGGACTGTCATATTCCCAAACGATAGGTGCATCACACCATTTCGACAATTAATCAAGGCATTGGCAGTGGCAAGGAATGGTCTCCCTAAAATTACCGGGATCTTCACGACATTTCCAATTGGTGGTCGGGTATTAAGGACTACAAAGTCCACCGGGAAAACAAACTCACCTACCTTGATCAAAACATCCTCAACAACACCTTTGGGGTACCTAACTGAAGCATCAGCTAGTTGTAAGGTCACCTGTTGGTTTCAGTTCCCCCAAACCTAACTCCTCGTATATTGAATACGGGAGTAAATTGACACTTGCACCCAAGTCCAGCAAAGCTTGTTCTATGCGATGATCTCCTATTTGACAAGAAATTGTAGAACACCCATGGTCCTTGTATTTGATTGGGGTCGAAGTGGTAATGATGGAACTGCATTGCTGGGCTAGAAAGGCCTTTCTGGGTACATTGGTTGCTCTCTTGAATGTACATAAATCTTTGAGGACTTTGGCATGAGTCGGGATCTGTTGGATGGCTTCTAACAGTGGGATGTTAATTCTCATTCGCTTGAACACTTCAAGGATTTTATCCAGCTGGACATAATTTTTCATTTGAACTAGCCTCTGAGGGTATGGGGCCTTCGAAACAAAGGTTCTAGGAGGGGGCTCACTCAGTGAGGCAGCTCCTATTGGTTTCTCAAGTTCCTTAGTAGGTTCTGTGTCCTTCTTTAGTTCCTCGGGTTCTTCTTCCAAAACTACATTCTCCCTCTTCACTTGGATCCGCTCAGATTGCCTATGGTCCTCTTTTGGTGTGTCAGCCTCCCTTGAGGCCATTCTACGGGTGGTAACTGCATGCACTGTATTGACTTGCTCATGGACTTTGCCCTTGTCATCATGGACAACAAATTGCCCCGTTGAAGTTTGGCCTTTGGGGTTGGCTTCAGGCTGACTTGGAAAGGTACCCTTATCTCTTTGAGCTATTGACCTGACCAACTGGCTGACAGTGTATTCCAGCTTGACAATGGACTAGGTATTGGCATTCAAATTAATTCTGAGTAGTGCTTTGCTGGAATTGGAGGGTATTTTGGGCCAACATTTTCATTGTGTCTTCTAGAGAACTTATCTGTTGATTCTAGGGATTAAGATTCAGATAACCTTGGACCATGGGTGGTCCCTGTGGACCATGGGTGGTCCCTGTGACACTTGGGATACTTAAGGCTTTTGGTATCTCGGAAGTGGCATTTGTTGGGCCATTGGCTGAGAAGGGTTTCCTTGGTGTTGTCCTTTGGTCCTTGAAAAATTAGGATTATCCTTCCAAACATGATTGTATGTATTAGAACACAGATCATACCTCGGCCGCTCATATCTGGTATTATGGTAAAGTGCACTCACCTCCTCCATACTCTCACTCTGACTTTGACCAAAGAATGCTCTACATTGGGATCCAGGATGGGTAAAAACTCCACAATTTGTGCAAGGTGGGACAGTAGGGTCACTAACTGCTTGGCTGATCTTTAATGATTCCAAGGTTTTTGGGGTGGTTTGTTGCGTGACGTCCCGAAGTCCCACATCGACTATAGAGAGGAAAGTGAATGGGGTTATATGTAGAGCTTACACCCTTATCTTGCATGAGGCCTTTTGATGGGTTGAGACCCATCAAAAATAAAACCGTGAGGCCCGTGGGCCAAAGCGGACAATATTATGCATGCGTGTAGGGGTGGGTCGTTACAAATGGTATCAGAGTCGACTCTCGTCTAGTTCGAGTGTGGGTCTCCTGCCGTGGTCTGATGTAAGTGGACGGGTCTCCATGTGGGCGGGTCAAGAGGGCTGGCAGACTACCGAGACTGGCAGGCTACTGCACAGGGACGTGCAACCTTAAGGGGGGCGGATTGTGACGCCCCGGAGTCCCACATCGATTATAGAGAGGAAAGTGAATGGGGTTATATTTAGAGCTTACACCCTTACCTTGCATGAGGCCTTTTGATGGGTTGAGGCCCATCAAAAGCAAAACCGTGAGGCCCGTGGGCCAAAGCGGACAATATCATGCATGCGTGTAGGGGTGGGTCGTTACAGCTGACAGGTTTGGTTCATTTCAAGGGCTTCTAATCTCCTTGTCAATGTGGCCAACTTGGCCTCGGCCTCAAATTTGGGGTCCACTCTATGCATGCCCCTTCTTTTTGCAACAACGGGTCTTTTGGGATCCTCTCTGATAGGTTCCCATTCGAGAGTGTTCTCAACGACCTCCTTAAGGTATGTACATGCTTGGTTAGCTGTCTTTTGAGTGAATACTCCATTGCAGAAAGACTCCACAATGGTCTTGGTAGGATAGTCTAGTCCTTCATAAAGGATTTGGACTAGACGGATCTTTTCGAATCCATGATGCGGCCATTGCAACAATGAGTCTTTGAACCTTTCCATGTACTCATACATGGTTTCTCCCTCCAATTGGTGGAAGCTGTTCAGGGTATGTCTAATGAAGGCCGTTTTTTGCTTTGAATAAAACTTTTTATAAAAGGCCTCGACTAGTCCCTCCTATGTGTTTATGGAATTAGCCTGTAAGGCGTAAAGCCATGCTTTCACCTTCTCCTTCAGCGAGAACCGGAATAACCTAAGCTTAAGGGCCTCTTCAAACATATGGTTATACTTCAGGGTCCCACATATTTCCTCAAACTCTCTCACATGTTGATATGGGTTCTCATTTTCCACCCCTCGAAAAATTGTTAACATCTGGATTAAGCCGGATTTCAGCTAAAATGAGGCATTTGTGGCAGGTATGATGATGCATGAGGGTTGGGTAGATCGGGTTGGGTACATATACTCCTTAAGAGTCATGGGTTGGGTTAGTGGGATTCTGTCAGCCATTTCCTCAATGGCAGTGGGGTCCGCGAAATTTTCAACAGGGGTATCGAATAAATCGAAGCTTTCTAAACGACCCTACACATGTAACCAATTGTGCATAAACTACCACTCAACTCCGAAAGTGATGGTCCGCTCAGGTAATGATGAACGAGAATTAATGCTTAAACACAAACAAACAAAGCAAAATTATTTTTGGAAAACAAACAAAATTATGCTTAACTAAGGCTACCTAAGATTAAACTAGACAACTCCTAACTGTGAAGAGTACACCTAGGCCTCCAATCTGGTCCTATGAAACGTAGTCGGCCAGGCAAGCCGCCAGGGGATTGGTGGGATCACGATGCGCATGGCAAAGGTTCTGCTTAAATACCAAACTCCTAGAACAAATGAACTATCTCCCTTAAGGGACAAGGCTATTTTAGGCACCGATTTCCATCAAGGAGCGCAAATGGTACAACCTTTGATGGTCTTCTCCTAATGAGCTCGTGTCCTATAGTCACGTTTCTATTCAAATTTTATTAAAGCTAAGGACTCCTAAGTAGTGAGGAAAATGAGTTCCTATGGGCAAGGAAATGGTGATGAAATCCAATCCTTATCTTGTTGGGGGTATGATTGCCCTTACTAAGTGTGTGCTTTCCAAATTACTTTGTGTATTTTAAAATGATTAAGCACTACAAAGCAATTAAACAATCAAACAACCAACAAAATTGACCCACTAACGGGGAATGCGTGGGTGTATTGAAATACGCACCTCCTAAACTAAATTGGGGGAAGATCGGTTGAAGTTGACCCAAGCCACTGACACCAATTTCGGTGTACGAACTTGAGGGGCCGCGACGGTATTGTCCAACCGTCCTCCTTCCTTAATTATTACAGTGCTTAGAAACCTTTAATGAACTTTAAAAATTATGACAGACTTGAAATGAATCCTAGTACAAGATTTTCTAAGAAAGCAAATTAAATTCCTAAGTTAAAGTTCTTTGGTTGATCTTTTCCTCTTTCCTTGCTCCAACCACGGAATCTTTGAAAAATACAAACAAGGAAAATGTATAGAATCCACAATGAAAGCTAAAAGAAAGAAAAAAAAGATGCAACTAAGCTATATGAGAGTTGAAAATCCTTAAAATCAAGGATTCCTATGTACGCCGATCCCTGACAACGGCGCCAAAAACTTGATGGCGAATTTCCCGCAAGTATACGGTTGTCTCAAGTAATATAGACTATGGAAGTCCGAATATCGTTCCCATAAAGATCGTTACAAGGAAAATAACAATTATCAATGAAAAGGAGTATAAACTCAAATATAGCTAACAAATGCAAATGGAAATAACAAAAACAATGAAAACAAGAAACAAAATAATAACAAGGGAAATAAAAAAATGCAAACTAGAAGAAAACAAGAAACTAGATAACAAATAGATGTTAGTAGAAATAGAAGAACTAAAGTGAAAACAAGGTTAGTAACAAAGTTAATGACAAAAGAAAAATAACAAGGGTAATAACAAGAACGAATGAATAATGTTAGATATATCAAATGAGTAAGTGTAAGACCCCGACCAAAGTGACCTCGATTAGTACTAATTAAGTCGCGTGTTAATCTTGAACTTGTTTAGTGGATTTTGGTTTAGTTGGTTTAGAATAGCTTTGTCATAGCTTTGGGAATTTTGAGTGCCTTTGGAATTAGTGGGGCCCTTTGGGGGTTCCTTTTTATGACTTGCGTGTACTTGGGGGTTTACTCGAGATTCTTTTGATTTGGTGTTTTATCCCGATTTACTTATTTTGTTAATCCCTTCAACTTTCATACTAATCCCGTTCCCGTCCCAAATCCCGAAACTCGACTTTTCTAACTTCGTGGGCAAAACAGTTTTTTTACACTAAATCTGTACCCAATATTTAATATTTCTGAAACCCACGAAACATATACTTTTTCGAAAGTAGAAATTTCGACGATCATTTCTTCCTTCTTCGTCGTTTTCATCCGAGGTTTCGAGAACTACTATTTCAGCCCGACAAGATTGCTAGTTAGTGGAGCCCACTTATGTTGCTTATAAAAGAGAGCTCGTCCCCTCCCTTTTTCCCTTTTCCAGCAACTTTCTCTTGTCTAGGGTTTTCTTGCCTCCTTTCTTCTTCTTTTTGGCTTTTCCATCATCAAGACACTACCAAGCTTACATCAACATAAAAAAGGACTTCATCATCTTCTTCACCACCTCAAGGGCTTTCCATTGGTACCATTTTTGAAGAAATCTCTTCTTTCTAAGATCCTCATTTAGCTTGCCTTGCTCATTTAGAGCACCTATTAGTAAGCTCTCTCCCTAATCTTCTAGATTTGTGTTCTTATAGTCCTTGAGAAGCACCATTTTCATTATTGGGAGCTCTCTCTTCTTATTGCTTGGTTTGATCCATTTTAGGGTTTGTTTTGGGGGTTTTTGTAGAGATTGTGATCTTGGCTTGCAAGTGTGGTTAGGAGCTTGTTTTCCATTGATTAGAGACCCAAGGCAAGTGGATGATTTGATATGTTTAGCTTTGAATGAGTTTTATGAAATGCATTGATAATTTCACCATTTGTTTTGTGATATTAATGGCTTGTTTAGATTTGAAATGAATGCACCTTAGTATATCTTGTTAGCTTGTTTTATCTATGATTTAGATTGCTAATCAGGTTTAAAGGAATGAAGAAAAGGAAGGAAAAATGAATGACCCATTTCACTGCAGAAAATAGAACCTGGGTTCTGTTACGCAGTTCACGCGGTTGACCGGCCAGGGAGCTTGGTCGACCGGCCACACGGGGTCAGGTTCTCTGGAACCTGACCAAAACACTATTCCCTCCTTTTTATTTACAGTTGCCGGTCGACCGGCCAAGGGCTTGGTCGACCGGGCATGCATGAGAGGGGTCGACCTGAGCTCCTCAGGTCGACCGGGACTGCAGTGTGCGCGGTTGACCGACCAAGGGCCGGGTCGACCGGGCCAACTGTAAATCTCTCCTGGGAAGTGATTTTTACCCTATTCTTAAATGGACTTAGGTGGAACTTGGTTACCCTTTTTATTGGACTCACTTGACTTATCGTGAGATTGTTTGACCCGGCATTCTTTGAGGTTAATCCGGTTGTATCGGGACTTAACCTAATTCAATCTTGAACAGTATGTGACAATGGGATACCCCCTTTATAACTATGCACGAGGTTTGTACGTTTGGGTATCGCGAATCCTATCCCCTTCGTGACTGAGTAGGTTGTATGATGCTTCAGGGTTAACATTGTACTTAGGATCTCTTTTGAGGTTCCGTTTGTTTTGAAGTTCAATTAAAAGTTTGAAAATCCCTAAGGTGTATAAAGAGCCCAGAATGTCTCCAAACTCAAGGAGTACCAAGTCATTATAACAATGGACATACGGGGTCCTTACTCACATGATTTATCTTGAATCCCGACACTAGTCCCGAATTTCTTGAATTATGATTTATCTTGAATCTCGACACTTGTCCCGAATTTCTTGAATTATGATTTATCTTGAATCCCGACACTAGTCCCGAATTTCTTGAATTATGATTTATCTTGAATCCCGACACTAGTCCCGAATTTCTTGAATTATGATTTATCATTCCCGAAAGTATTGAAAGTATATTTTAGCATTTTGCTAGCCCATTTATACATGCCCGAATAAAATGATACTTGTGCCTTTGAGCATCCTGTCCCGCCCGTTTATATACATGCACTTGATATGTTTTATACATGTTTTGATTTGTCATTTGACCTATGAGTCGGCACCACTAAGCTTGGTTGTCCTTGTCGGTTTGATCCACCGACTTTGTCACAACCCCGCCCAACTCAACATGAAATTGTCCGCTTTGGCCCACGTGCACGCGCGAGGACTTCCCAGGAGGTCACCCATCCTAGTACTGCTCCTGCCCGAGCACGCTTAACTTCGGAGTTCTTACGGTTTTCGGGGCCGCACGGTTTTAAAAGGCCTCATGCTAAGTTAATACGGGGTTTGACTTATAAGCCCAGGGTCAGGACATGGATATTTTCAATGTGGGCTAACAGAGACTCACCGTTTGAAACCCATGGTTGACACGCTACGCCCCGTGGTTAAGGGTGCCGCCCGGACCAAGTTGTCACATTCTCCCCCACTGGAAATAGAGCCGTCCTCGGCTCTGATACCAACTGTCACAGCCCCGCTTAACTCAGCATGAAATTGTCCGCTTTGGCACACGTGCACGCGTGAGGACTTCCCAGGAGGTCACCCATCCTAGTACTGCTCCCGCCCGAACACACTTAACTTCGGAGTTCTTATGGTTTCTGGGGCCGCACGGTTTTAAAAGGCCTCATGCTAAGTTAATACGGGGTTTGACTTATAAGCCCAAGGTCAGGACATGGATATTTCCAATGTGGGCTAACAGAGACTCACCATTTGAAACCCGTGGTTGACGCGTTACGCTCCGTGGTTAAGGGTGCCACCCGGACCAAGTTGTCACAGACTTGGAGACCCCTGCCCGTCCCACCAGCTGCAGTTTGGATCCCGATATCCGGTTATTATCGTGGTCTTGTCCCGATGCCGCAGATTGCTACTGTGGTTCCCAATGCCAGGTTCGCTACCATGGTCATGTCCGGTATTATATTATGTATATGTATATGTTACTTATGTTGCATCTCCTCACTTCGGTGACTGAGACAACATCCCGATATGCTCATGTCACTTCGGTGATAGAGGGCTTAGCTATGTGTAGTTGCCATCTTATTCGTTTCCCATTTCCTTGAATACCTTACATGTTTTATATTACATATGTATTTGAATAAACGATTCTCTCGTTTTATGAAACTATTGTTTTGACAGGTTTAAATGTTTTCCAAGGTAATTTCTTTATTGATATGTCTTTTCACCCACCTGCCAAACCGTCGTGTTTGACCCTTTACTTTGGTACTCAGGTCTTGTTATCGGTCTCCCCGAGGAGGAGCATGAGGAGGCGGTCGGAGAATCGCATCGTCTAGTCGAGTGGCACGCCGATGATGTCATCTAGACATTCGGTTGCCCGAGTGACATAACATTTTGGGTTGAGTCTAACCATTCTTTTGGGAACTTGTTATTTTATTAATATTGGCCTTTGTTGGCCTCTATTTTTGGGGGCAATGTAATCAAACGATATTGTTGTAAACTTTAACTTTCTTTTGGGGTTATAGCACTAATGATCATTGCTCATTTTGATACTAGTATTAAATATGTGTTAATCTTGTTATCTTGGACATGAATGTATGAAAGAGATTTGCTACACGCTTCCGCACATAAAAGAAATATTCATGTTGATGTGATATCCTCACCGGGAACACATGTGGGAAATTGCGTGTACGAGTAGCATTCTTTAGTAGACTCGTATATGTTTTGGGTTTAAATTAATTCATCATCCACCATACACAATCACAATTAGCGTCCCGATCCCGGATTAGGCCCGATGACCCGGTCCGGGGTCGTGATAGTAAGTGTGTGAAAATAACAAGTGAAAGATCAAGACAAAAAGAAAATAAAAACATCCATGGAAATGAGCTAATAACAAGTGAGTAAGATAGGGAATGGATGGATGGAGATGACAATAAGTGTGCTAAAATAGTATAAAATCAAAGGGGGAATAAAAACAAACACATAAAAGGTAAGAACATATAAGCTAATAGATATGAAGGTGTGGATAGAGAAATAGAGTGTGAGAATTAAAATAAGTGAATAAGTGTGTGAGAATGTGAATATAATCAAACTAAAGTAAGTAAAATAAACAACAATCAATACTAATTGATAGATTGAACTATCTAGAATTCACTAAGTGACACTAATCCAACACTAATGCTCTTCTCTTTTTCCAAACAAACACTTAAATCTAATGACAAATCAATGTATAGATTTGAAAAATATAACTTTAAAGCTCTAAAAATTAACAATCTAAATAACTAAGACTTTCTTCCCTTTATAAAAAAAAAGATTCCTAATGATTATCTATCAAAAGTAAATATAAACCATCAAAAGATATTAACTCATAAGCATGATTTATCAAACCTAAGCAAAGATAGTAAAAAGAATGCTAAGACAGAAAATAAGCATGCATGGAAGATAATATATTGCAATGAAGAAAAATCTATTCTAGCATGTTAAGCACATAAATAAAGAGAATTAAGAGCATAAGCAAAATGAATAGTATTAACTTAACTTCATCTAGAAGATCCAATCAAAGTGATTAACCACCCATTGGAGAAGACATAGCTTTCATTATAAATCTTCAATTTTTACAAAGCTTTCCTCACTTTCTCTCTACAATTGCTCTCAATTACATGAATAGCTTAAGTAAAGAGGAGAAGGCTCTCCTTGCTTGTGTGTTTAATGCCTAGAGTTCCCTTCCTTATATAGAAACATTTGCCTTGCTCTCTTTTGATTTATTTCCAATGTGGGACTTCATAAGAATGGAAATATAAACATATGAATGTAATTCCCGTGTTAGGAAACAGTCCCCAGACTGATGTGTAATTTTGACCCTCAAAACGTCCGAATTGGGAGAAATGTTGTGAAATATGATTTGTAGGTCTTAGAACAAGCTTTCTAATGCTTCTAAGATCACCTCAATCGGACACCCGACTAAAAGAATATGGTCAAAAATACAAACCCAGGTCTTTTATTTTTCTTCTTATTGTTGGCCTATCATTGTCATTTCTTCATCCAATTGTCTTCCAAACTAATCATTACTCTCTTTAACTCTTGAATCTCAACTTTAATCTTCAAATTAATCATCAATTAACACCTACAAAGAGAAATTAACATAATTGAGAGTATTTTTTTAACATATTTTGTATGAAAGCCATTGGAACTCATATAAATGCATACAAATGACCATCTATAATGGAAAGATATGAGCAAAGCATGATAAGGAGGAAATTTATGATTTTTATGCTAAAAATAGTGTTTTGAGTTATTTTATCTATGAAAACTCATAAAATAATGTTATGAAAGTATATCTTTTGTGAACTCATTACAAGTTCAAACCCGTCGGGTATCACAGGGTCGAAGTTAAGTAGTGCCGACTCAATCGATTCAAACCATCATTTGTTAATAATCGAATCAAATTGTAGTCACATATACTCGAATACTTACTTAGTCCACCTTACCAACGTATACCAAATCAGATATACGATAATTAAATCATGAATTGAATTTAGAAAATCAAACCACAACGAATACTAATTATGCAACCAATATACTAGTTAGGATTTGATATCAATAACAAAATTAGACTTCAATGTGAAATGTAATAATTTAAAACGGATCAAGGTATTTATACTATCCAATACTAGACTATTACTTTAGTCTCTCACCGTCCAATACAAGGTAGGTTTGAAAGTCAACGTACTACTGTCTTGTTTGTGTTTTACTTATTAAGAGAAAAGCGTTGAATTTCCAAAATCAACCCTCATGGCATAGTGCTAGATCAATGATTGCCCAGTGGACTCTTAGCGAGGTTAATGGTGCCGTTTTAAAGTCATAAGGGTCTTAAGGATCCTAAATCCTATAGAAACAAGGGTATGCACCTTAATTATCTATTAGGGATGATTAGGGTGGGTTATGATATATTAAGAGTGATAATCCACCCTAAAATTGGGTCAAAAGAAGCCTAGTCTACTATTTCAGGTTCGTTCGAGCGAACCCATGTTCGCTCAAGTAGACCCCATCCAAAGGGTTGATCGCTTGCGTGATCCATTTCGTTCGCTTGAGCGATGGATTCAGAAGGGTGTTCGCTCGGCGGACTCCATCCAGAGAGCTAGTCGCTCGGGCAATCCTTTTGATCGCTCAAATGAGTGCTTTAAGAGGAGGCTCGCTCGAGCGAATGCTCCAGTTCGCTCGAGTGAATGCTCCAGAATTCTGGATTTCGGAATTTCCAAGTTTCTTCTCCCATTCATTTTTCCAACTCCCTTCCATCACAACACCTGCACAAATAATGGGCCTCCATTCTCCCCTTCACAACATATAACTCCTCCATCCCATTTCATCAATTTAAAATCATAAAACCATTCAACCCATTCATTAATTAAGAGATATAATCATTGAGGAAGAATCTCATTTGAATCAAATGAAAATAACAACATGTAGGTCCAAATTTATGCTTATACTTGCCTCACTAAAGCTTTCCAAAGCTCTCTTCACTGACTAGCTCAAAAGGAACCGAAAACCCCCAAATTTCCAAACCCTAATCACAAATAAACATGGAACATGAATATGCATGCATGCATGATTGCACCATGAGTCCCTTGATTCTTTTTCAACTCAAAAGCCTAACCAATAAGAGCTTGATGCCTACCTCTAGCAAGGGTTTCAAATTTGGAGAAGGTAGGAGATGGTGAAGTGGTTCCTTGTCAACAAAGAAGAGGAAGATGAAGAAGATGAAGAGGAATCCTCTCTTAACTCCCAAGTGCACATGCCAAGGCCTTTGATGATTGAGGAAGAGAGAAAAAGAAATGAAGTAGAAGAGAAGGAGAAGAAGAGTAGAGATAAAAGAAAATGAAAAGGAGACGAATAGGGGAGGTAAGGTTGCTATTTAAGGGATAAGATGTCTCTTTTTGCAAGAAAGTCCACTAAAATTGTGTATTTCCAATTTGAGTCAAATAATGGCCCACTAGTTCAATGGTTGGTCAAATGAAGTAGAGTCTAATACGAAAATCAATGCACTCGTCAAAATACACGCGATTACACCAAAATGACGTGCAAATGATGCAAAATGAGAAAATCGATAATTATGAAAAAGCCCTTGACTCTACACAGCTGAATCAAATCGGTTCCAAGTCACCTGTCTAAGGTTCAAGACTCAACTAACTTAGTCTGTAGAAGCTAATTAACACTATTTACCATAATTATTATCTAAGCACAATTAATTTAGCTAAATCACCATCAATTAGCACTAATCAAGGTTAAATTGGGTCGGGGTGTAACAAGAGGTGAGAGAGAGAGAGCTGATTCAGGGGAGAGAGAGAGAGCCTCCGTTCGCCCAATCGCCTGAAACAGTTTCTGATCGCCCAAGCCTTGTAACCGTTTCGCTGAGAAAGAAAGGGGAGAGAGAGCCCTGATTTCCTCAGCACTGGCACTGTTTCGCTGAGAAAGGGGAGAGAAAGAGACCTCCTTTCGATTGCCCAAGCCTTGCAACCATTTCACTGAGAAAAGGGAGAGAGAGGCTCGATTAGGTCTTAGAAGGGGGTGTGAAGCTTCTTCTGGTCGCTGAGAAAGGGGAGAGAGCGAGGCGAGAGAGAGAGAGAGAGAGCTTCATTTGTTGGTCGAAAGGAGAGGAGGCGCAGAGGTTGTTGGTCTAGAGAGAGGCGAGAGAGAATGGCGAGCTTGAGAGAGGCGAGTAAGCTTCCGATGATGAGAGTTTTCACTCTAAGAGAGAGAGAAAGAGAGAGAGAGAGAAAGAGAATGGCTGGAGTTAGGTCTTGGAAGATGGAAATCCAAAAAAAAAGAGCAGGCCATCGATATCCATTTAGTCACTTAAGAGAAAGGAACCCACACTCTTGGTTGGCACATCTCAGCTTACCAACTTTTTCAGCTGTAGCTCAGGAGAGCCTTTCCCTATATATATATATATATATATATCAGAGGTACTTGATTAAAAAAAATCATGACGGGCTATATATCAGCCGAATCTATATGGGACTCATAACAATGAAAGACTCAAAACCTTTTTATTTCTATTTGGAGTTACAAATACAATCCACTCGTAGGATTTACAATGGATCCATAAGATTATATATACATATGTTGGACCTCTGCTTGAAGAAAAATATTCTTGCCCATAATATCCATGCATATTGGCCAATATATGTGGGACTTTCTATAATGAAAGATCAACAAAAACAAACTACCTATCCAAATTGGACTAGCAAAAAAAGCCGGAGCTTAAGAGAAATATTTATGCAGAACTCTTTAACTTCAAAATGATTTTTTTTAGTATTGTTAGTTATTTCATTCATTTTGAGGATGTGGACAACAATTAATTAAAAAAGAATTATGAGAAAAATTATTTTTAATTAAATGACATTTCCGTTACTATTCATTAAATGCATTGTCATTAAGAAAGAAATTAAAATAAAACTAAGAATGAAAATGATAAAACTAAGCAGAAGATATTATAAATGAATTAACCGTTACATATTTAGAGAAATGTGGAGGAGTAATGGGAGTCATTAATGAATAAAATTGGGAGAAGTTACATAACTAAATGGTCAGAATAAATTGAGCGGTCAAAATCAATTGAACAAATTGGGCTAGAAAGGAGAGCAAAAACGTTACATATTTGAAGAAATGTGGAAGAATAATGCAGGAGTCATTATTGAATAAAATAAATTGAAAGGTAAAAATCAATTGAACAAATTGAGGCTGATTTCTCAATTGAAATCAGTCTCTTTCATATATATATAAATGGGACCTTCTTTGTATCTTCGTTACTACTACTCTTAAGATTTTATGTGAGTTATTTTCCCTTAATTTAAATTATAAAATGTGATGCAGTCATATAATACTCTTGCATATGATATATTAAATTAACCAATTTGATGATACAATACAATTTGTAATATTACATATATTACATGCAAGTAATATAGTTGCTATCTTTCAAAAAAAGTAATATAGTTGCTAAGTTATCACATTGAAAATAATAAACAAAAAAGTAGTTACAATGAAGAAGGAGCTAAATTATTATAAGAAGCATATGATAATGAAATTTAGATTGTAATAATAGGAAGAAGATAAGTAAAATAAACTATTTATTACAAGATTACTTGGCAGTAAATTGTTTCTAGTCATTTCACATTAGTTTTTCTCAACAATAATGTTAATTTTATGTTTAGAATTAACATAATATTAAATTATGTAGATTCTCCAGTTAAATATAGTAATATTTGTCCACGATATGCTATTGGTGTTGGGCTTTTTTTAGCAGCAACCCAACTAGGACAAGCCACCGTCACTAGTTTAAATAATGTTGCAAAAACAAGTATTGCTTATTCTTAGCAAAACTCAATCTCAACACAACCTAATCACATCACAAGTTGAAAACAACATAGTAACAATGCCAATAAGCCCTTAGTTTCAAGGTGCCAAAAATAAGGATTGATCTTTGTCCTCTTGTTTAGTGATAGAAACTAGTCTATAAAAAGAAGTTTTTTCACTTTTTTTCTTTTAAGGCACGTTTGACAAACGTCCGAGGAGAGGAATATTCCTCATGCTTTTTTGTGCTCCTGTAGAAAATCTACTCTTGGTTCAACATGGAAAAAGGCTGCTATGAATCCTCTCGTATATGCTTCTGATTTTTCCCATGATCAGACCTTCCGTCATCCAACTTCACAAATCCACAGAAGGGAAGAAAGTGGAACTACAATGACGTTGTGCGATAAGTTTGAGGTTACCGGTTTTGTGTTTAGAATAGGATCCGTTTGGCATCGTTCTTTTATTGTTTCTAATTTTGTGCTCGGATCAAGTTGTGCTGAAATCGGATTGTGTCAAGACTATACTCTGTAGAACTTTATTGACAACACTATATTAAATTACTTTGTTGAGAATATGCTACACAGAACTTGTTTTGGTAACATTATAAAAGTTTTTCTCTAAGGAGTGGACATAAGATTTACAATGTGGGAACCATCTTTTATTCTTTATGGCACTCTATTATAATCGTATATGGGGGACTTATCTGTAGAAATTACAACATGGTACCCACTTAAAAAAAATTAGAACATAGAACCCATATTTGTAGGATTTACAATGTGGGCACACCTTTATAGGAATTATAATGTGGGGCCACCCAGGGGTGGAACTAGAAATTTTGTTTTCAGGGGGTGGGGGGGCAAAGAATTTTTTTTTTTTTTTTTTTTTTATAAAATTTAGTAATGAAATACATAATAACTAAATTGTTGAAGTTGTTCCATATGTTCTTTCATCGAGTTGAATTCATCAAGTACTATTGAGTACAAATTTTTTATACAATTTATTTTTCAGTATATATAATTATATAATCCATAATGAATTCATCTTTTTTTTAATTCTTCTTGGAAGAAATGAATCAATGGTCGATGATTTAACCATGATCGGCATCCCTATAAAAAACTAGAAATTAAAAATATAAAAAATAATAAAATCATTGTTAACTATAATAAATGAATTTTTTTTTTGTTCTCCTTTCCTTTATTTTTCTTTCTTTTTCATTTTAAGTCTTTCCTAAAATCAGCAATATTTTTATTTCATTTTTCTAAGAGTCAATATCATCTTAAAAAAATTCCTAAATGATGGAGGGGCCATCCATTAATATGGATGGCCACATGATGGAGGGCCAAAGCCTGATTTGATAGAAGTTTCCAATGTAGGGCGGGCATGGCCCTTGCCAGCCCCACTAGGTCCACACCGGGGGCCACCTTTTTGTGAATATAAACATGGAGGCAGCACATTCATAGGATTTACAATGTGAGCCACTTTTATAGGAATTATAATATGGGAACATTATTTTTGCTAATTGTGAACACGAGACCACCCTTAAAAAAATCACAATGTGGTGACCACCTTTAGAAATCCATGCATGGGGTCACATTTATAGGATTCACAATGTGGGCCCACATTCATAGGATTTACATTGTGGCTCCACCTTTTGTAATTGTGACCATATAACCCACCTTTCAGAATTATAAAGTGGGGCCACTTTTTTTGTGATTGTGGACACGGGATTGACATTTAGAAATTACAACGTGATGCCCACCTTTATAAATTAAAAGATACGCCCTACACTCATTGGATTTATAATGTGGTCCCACCATTATTGAATTATATTATATGGGCTCACCTTTTGTTATTGTAACTATGTGACCCACCATTAGAAATTAAAAAGTGGGGCCACCTTCTTTTGAGATTGTGAACATGGGGGCCTACCTTTAGCAGAATTGAGAGGATATGAAGTCTTTAAATGACATTCTTTAAAAAGCCAGAGATAAGTAAGAAATAATCGTGCTGGCAAGTTATTTTTTTAAGAAAAACAAAGTTATTTTGTTCCAACTTTTTTATACTAGCAGGTTAAGCTTTTGAGATTACTTCCAATGAGATCAAAATCTGGAATAGTGATTTATACATACCAAATTTGTTTTTTCAAAACCTTATCCCATGGGAACATGGGAATATCCGAATGGAACGATGCCAAATGCACCCCTAATTCTTAGGTTCAACAATTAAGATCCGAATTGTTACTCATGTTTAAAAGGTCCGAAACGACTATTGGTCACATCTCAGCTGCCGATTCCTCACAAATTCGAAGGTATTTGCAATAAAAAAAAAAAGGCCAGAACATTGGATCTCCATTTTTGGTCTTCTGTGGGCCCCTTTTCAAATTCCAAACTGTTAAATGTCTTCAAAAGGCCAAAACAGTTATGGGGTCAAATTTGACAACATGATTCATCACGGGTCATGGCAAAATTGTGAAACACTCCAGATCGTTGGATCTTCTATAGTACAGAAAATGCGATTCTCTAGCAGTTCGTCTTTTTCAATTTTTTGTATCCTATGGGCCCCGAAATCATGGTTTGAACAGTGCATCATTTCCCCAAGGCCAAAAATGACTAGGTGCTCAAATTTCAACCACTGATCATTCATAGATTTTGAAATATTGATAGTCCATACCCTAAAATATTAATTTTTATTCCTGTGAGCCCACTTTGCATGATCCAAGCCATTCATATTCTCTAAAGGGCCATAAACGGCTATAGTTTGAAAGTTAGGGTCTTGATTTTTGATGGAGTCATAGAAATTTGCATACAACTTTGAATAGTTGGATCACAGGTCCTACGTATATTAGGAATATCTCTATTTACCAAATTTGGAACTCTCCTTACAAATCCTCCACAAGTACCCGATAGTTCTATTTAAGGATTCCCTCATTTTACCAAAGGTGCCCTTAGATCACTTTTGTGTACATTAGGGTCAATTTGGTAACTCTACTAATATAGTCAAGTCAAGTAAAGTTGATTTTAAAGAAAGAATAAAATATAAGTGAGTTATGATGGTATTTTATTTTTAGTTGTTTGTTATAGAATCTTTTTGACTTTTTGTATGGATGAGTGTAGTTTTTTTGTATTTTAATAGATAAAGGTAGTTGCTTTTTGTACGAAAAAGATGGGGGGAGTTTTGAATAAAGTGCATTTGATATGACATCTTGTCTGAAAAATGGAGACTTTACTTGACTTTTATTGTATTAGTAAAGTCCAAATGGGCCTTAAGTGAAAAATCCGCTCCATGGTCCCTTGCAATTGTGAAAAGCTTCACACATTTACCCTTTCTATCTTAGAAAAGGAAGCTGCTATTGGCACACCAAATTTATCTTTTCCCACACATTTTTCCGTTTTTCCTTCCTACACCACGAGCTCAACTGATCAACGAATCACGACTGTATAATATCTACAATAAACAAATTTAATACGAATTTAGTAACAAATAATTACATTTGAGCAATAAATTCACAGTTGGTCTTACCTCTTCGGTTATAAACTCACTTGTATAATCCATGACAAAGTCCGATCCAACTTGACTTTCCTGCGTAGAGACATACATAATGTACAAATCAAATTTCACTGTCCAGAAGTACAGAACCAAACAAATTGCATAAGTTTGGAGATACAGGACCGAACAGATGCCTTATGTTCAGAACTGTATATCTGAACATTTGCCATCTGTTCCGGTCCTGAAAGACCGTACATATCGGGAACCTACATCTCGTTCCAGGCGAGAAAAAAATTTAAAAAATGAGAAATAAATATAAAAAACGAACATTTCCACTGCTGCTTTAATAAGGCACCATTTGATTGTTGTTTTCTTCTTTCATTATACTAGAAAATGGAGGAATGTGAATAGAGATGAGTTGCCCAAGAAGATGGAGGAAGTGGAAAGTGAGAAGTGGAGGGTGAGATGAGTTGCCCAGGAGAATAAGATTGAGGAATGTGAGTGAAGATGAGTTGCCCAAGGAAAATAGAGGAAGTGGAGAGTGAGGTGAGAAACAACTTCAGCCTTTCCTCCTTCAAATGTCGCTTGTGTGTGAAAAGAAAATTGATTTTGAGTTCTCATGGGATATTGGATATTTGAGTCATTTTATGAAGGGGTAAGAATGTAATAAAAAAAGAGATAAATTCCTTACGTGGGAATAGATAAATTTGGTGTCCCAATAGAAACTGGGGAGCTCCAAACTTGTAGAATTTCGTTGACGAAAAAGCCTCCAGATTTTCCTTGTCTTTACCCGTAACTCGCAGACGTTGAAAGTCGATCTTGACCGAACCGTTGATGACATATCCGAAAGTTTCTCCGTATTCATTTTCGATCCAAATTTCCAATACCAATTAAGACCAAACCGTGGCCCACTGATATCGGTCAAAGCAACTCAGTATTTCCACAAAGAAATCGTAGTGTTGTCTGCTTCCAGCTTCTCGGAGTCAAGAGTAAAAGACCGAGAGAGCTGGGCTGTCTCGGCTCCCTTCTCAAAGGTTTGCAATTCTTACTTGTTATCATCAGCTCTTCTTTTTCGATTCTTCAGCAGGATCGCTTTAAAAGATCTTTCTTTCACCTTGAATCTATCTATATATATTTTCGGATTTGGATCCGTTGTTTAGAGTATTTTGTGTTTGCCGTTTTGGTTGATGTTTATGCTGTGAATCTTAGCTGCTTAGTTTGTTGTAGATCTGATTGGTCTGCAAGTTGTATGAGTTACTGAAAGGGGCTTTCTGCAATTCCTCAATGGAAAAAACAAGGGGTTTTAGACCAAGGTTCCCTTTTCTATTGATGTCCATTTCCATCCTATGGAAAATGGAAATCCAAGAGTGAAAATGGCTTTGTACCTCGTTGGTCAGAATCAGCATTTTACAGAATTTGAGGAAAATGTTTTCACCTTGTGAGATGAAAATGATGGAAAATGTTGACATAGAGAGATGGGAAATCATTCTCCCTCGGAAGCACATTTGCACGTTCCGTAGAAAATGCTCTGTAAAAACGCACTCTAGATAGAACTGTGAAGGGAGAAGAGTCCATCCATGCATGGTAACACTAAAAGTGTTTGATGCCAATTGTGTTTGAGCCAACTTGAGTTCTCTTTTTAAATGCTTATCATATTCTGTTTTAATCAACAAGTGTAGCCGATGGAAACTGAATGCCATTTGCGCATAAAACCCTTTTGGGTTTTTTTTTTTTTTTCGCCATGTAGATCTGAAGTTGGTTGAGAGTCTTTAGCTGGGTCTGATGTGGCATGATTTGACAGGAAATCAAAGAGTCATAGTTGTGGAGTCTTTAAAAGAAGCACTTATTTGTCCATGTAAAGACATGTATGCAATATAAGAGAAGCAATAATATAGATTCCATTTTATTCCATAGAAGGTTCGGTATCTCCCTTATTTGGTAGTGGTGTGAATGAAGTCAATAACTTCCGCATGGTGTTAAAGCTATGAATATGCTTATGCAAGAGAAGACTGAATGCGGCCTTGAGGCTCTCCAGTAACTTTGGTATCAGAGTGTGACTGTGTGACTATCACTAAGCCCTTCCATTTCTATCTGTCTTACCCATGCTCTAATTCCTCGTTTAGCATTGCTTTGTTCTTCCTCAATTTCATCCAAATTGCACCTCGAAATCCTCTATTCCACCTTCAATTTTAACCCATTTACCATATTTTTTGTTGCCCTAATTTAGTCCAGAATTTGATGTAACCAAGGAAATGAATTCTGTCGCCATGAACCAAAAACCCCCGAAATCTCAATCGATAGAGAATCCCACACAAATCAAGGAGAAGACATAGTAAGATTGCTAAAAGCCACTCAGTCTTCAATCTTTGGGGAGATGCTCAAGTGAGGGAGGAATAGAGAAGTGCAGGAAAATTGCAAGTTTATATGAAATAAACTGTAATATGACAAGTCTGACACTGCTGTCCCTTTTGCAATGCATATATACATGTTAAAACCCTAAAATCTAAGATTACATCTTAACCGTTAATCTTAATCTGAAAACCATAGAAATCCCTCATCATAAGAGTCTAATAAGTAATAACATTCAAATAAGGAAAGAAAACAAAACAAAGGAAATGATGTGTTCAGAATATTTAGGAATGTGTTGGTCGTTATGGCTTCCAGGGATGTGGATCCCCATGTTGGTTGTGTTGGACTAGCAACTTGCTAGAATTTGGTAGCCTGGCTTGTCCGACCCTTTCGGTTGCTGTCACAACTCACAACTTGACTGGGCTACTTTGGGCTTTGTTTTGATGTGCTGAATCCAACTTGCTTCTTGTCCATGGATCTCAGCCTACGAGCATACTGGGCCTATTTCTTGTTGTAGGGTCGATCCAAATGGGCTATTATTGACTTGTTTATGATTCCTTTTTTAATTTAACATATTTTGAATTTGATTTGGAGCTTCCAATCTCTCATTTGACCCATTCTACTTCTAACAAATCAGGCCCTTATCAAGACAACACCATATTTGATCAATCAAATTTTCTCGATATTTTAGGAACTGATCGGTCACATTATCCACATTAAGTAGGCTACTTCAGTTTGCGTTTGTACAACAAATCAAGAATCTTGGTTCTGATACCAACTGATGCTTGGATAAGCAAGTTGCTTGTTTCACAAGACCAACATGTGGGGCCCATTGCCCATAGAATCCATAGAGTCCATTACATAAGTAAGTTTTGTGTGCACGTTGCTTCCTTGTTTCAATTCTCTTTGAGATACGATTTTTTTTCTCCTTATTTTGACTATTTCTAGGATCCTTATGATCATGGATTTTTATAGTTTGAGATTAAGATGAATGGTTAAGTTGTAATCTTAGATTTTATCCTTTTTTAACCTTACATAAGATTGTGGAAGGGAAGATAGGTTCTGATTTCTCATCTTTCAGTTTATTTCAATCAAAATTGGTCTTAGCAATCATTGATATGAAAAAAAAAATCTTTTGTTTATTCTCCTTGGGTTTTTCTGTTGATAAAAAATTTGGGATTAGTTCACAGCAATTGGGAACCATTTCATTGACCAAATTAGTTGGTACCAGAGCCAAAATTCTTAATTGCTTGTGATTCATTCTCTGGCGTTTACTGTGATTCATTCTCTGCCTTTTACAATGTCTCCCAGATGAGACCATGTCGTAGGCACAATGTTGATAATGAAATAGATAACTCTCCTAGATACGAATTAGGATCTACGTAGGTAAGTTGAGATCTTGACCCGACATTTTGAAAGGCTCAAACCTTGGGATCAGTATGTCAATGAGGATTATTCGTTTGTTGAGGAATTTTTTTAATCCACTCCTTAACTGATCTCTAGGCATGAGAAGATTGAAAGGGATAATGATCTTATGTGAAAAATCGAGCCACTCAATTTTAATTGTGGAATGTGAGGTGAAGATTTTTTAGACCTAGCGGATCGAGTAGTGCGAGTGTTTGATAAAAACATATCTAAAAGTAAAATGATTAAAATAGTTGTGATGAAATTGAATGGCGGAGCATCTGCGTGGTGGAACCAAAATTAGTGGATGAAGGAATGAGTGGCAAAGGATCTGTTCATCTCTTAGGAAAAATTGAAGGAAGAGATGTAGGATAGTAGGAATATTTCCTACTGATGGTTTTCGTCCAATCTTTGTACTTGAGATTGCAATCCATATAGCAGGGGATCAGAAGGTGGATAATTAGACTGAAGAGTCTCATTGATTGATAATGATGAATGTACATTAATCTGAGGAGAAATTGGTTGCTTGTTATCTGCACGGATTATGACTGTCTGTAGGTGCAAGAAGCCCTATTGGGGGACCCATTGTATATAGTTGCAAGGCATATGAGTGTGCTAGGGCTGTTTAAAAGTTTCATCTAAAGGGAAAATTGAGTGTTGGTTCATCTTCGAAACGGTCTACTAATTAGGGATATGATACTGAAGATAGCGAAGTGGGATAGCAAGACCCAGTTGATCATAGTTGATCTAGGCTACCCAAGATGATTGTTAAATTAGATGATTGAAATCTCAATTAACACTGGAATTAAATGAAGGAAGAGAGAAACTTTAGTCAAATTGGAGAGTGATACATAGGTATTGGGGCACTACCCAATATATGATTACTGAGTTTTTCTGTATTTACAAGACATCCTCCAACTATGATCATATTTACACACTAATCCTGATTACACCAATAATTACAATTGGACCCTTACTACTGAAACAACTCAAGAATCGCAAAATATTTGGAGAAAATATTTTGGGTTAATGATCCCAACCACCATTTTTATGTTCAAGACTCATACAATAATGGAAACATGCTTATCTACAATAATACAAAGAAATCTGACTAAATACATGAATCTAAGATAGTGTATGATACATTGAGGACTATAAAACAATGGTGCCCCTCTAGAATTATGTTACATTGAGAACCATGCGAAATCAAGTGTCAACACAACCTGCCTCAAGCTCACAATGGGTAGCCGGAAGAATTGAGAGCTTGGTTAATAATAACTACTGAAAACGTGGAGAAAGATGAGGCTTAGTGAAGAGATTAACAAGCTAATGAAGGGTGGAGATAGCATGAGAAGGATAGTGTGTTCACGAAGATGGTCGCACAAAATAGGAGTCAATCTCTATATGTTTGGTGCACTCATGAAAGACATCATTGTGAGCTATCTGCCTAGGACTCGCATTGTCATAGCATAAGGAAATCGGAGGATGGAGGAAAACTCCCATATCAGCAAGTAACTAGTAAACCTAAATAATCTCAGCAGTGGTGTGAGCTAAGGCACTATATTCAGCTTTGGCAGAAGAATGGGAAACAACAGATTGTTTCTTGTGAAGAAGTCAAGGAAGATGCAAAAACCGGTAGTAGAATAGGGAGTGTCAACACATTCAGCCCAGTCAGAGTCAAAGTAAACAGTCAGCTGATGAGAGCTATCACTGGAAAGGAGAGATTGATTCATCATTTCGTGTAGATAGAGAACAATCCGAAGAATAGCAGCCCAATCGATAGAAGTAGTAATGGAGACGAACTGGCTGATGACTTGAACTGGATAAGCAATATTTGGCCGAGTGATGGTCGAGTAGACAAGACTCCCAACAACTTGCTGATAAAGACTGGAATCATAGAGAGGAGTGCCGGTAGAAGCAGAGAGCTTTTGGTTAAGCTCAAGTGGGGTACTAACTATTTTGGAATTAGTTAGTCTGGCTGGCCCGCTGAAGGATGTCTGCAAGATTCTTCATTTGAGAAAGAAGATAGACTTGTGGAGAATAAGCAAATCTCAATGCCTAAGAAGTATCATAAGCGACCTAGATCTTTCAAGTCAGACTGGGAACTGAGAAAGGTCTTGAGAGACTAGTAATAAGTATATCATCAATATAAAGATGTAGGAGCATTCAGCCACGGTTGGTAGGGAAGCAGAAAAGAGCGGAGTCATGGTGGATGAGGAAGTCCTGGTGATGGAGTGATGTAGATTTCTTTAGTGAGAAGGTCATTTAAGAAGATTTTCTTTACATCCATTTGAAATAAGGGCTGATGCAAAGCAGTGGCCACGGATATAAAAATATGAACAATGATCATCTTGACATCAACTGGAGCGAAGGTATCCCTTAGAAACAAGTCAGGCCTTGAAAGGTTCATGTTGCCATCATATTGGATCTTGATCCTTTTTTCTCTTTTTTTTTTTTTTTTGAATGGTAAGCAATTTTATTTAAGCTAAGCAGCATAAGAGACGTATATTGTAAAGAAAAAACGAAAACCATTCAAAAACAGTACTCCCTGAACAACAATGGGAGAGCCTAAGACGAAGATATCTCAATAAGCTCTAAGCAGCTGAGAACTCCCAATCCCCTCTTTCGTTAAGCAGTCGGGACCTCGTTAGCAAAAACTCTTGATAAAGTACATAGGAAACATTGAGCTTCAAACCTAACTCCGGCACCTTCTACACAACATTTGCGAGACGCCATGGGGCCTAGAAAAACCCCAAGCCCACCAAATAACATACGAGGAACCTCCCTTGGCAATAAAATTATAGAAAACTAACTTATCATCTTAATGGAGGCCCCATATATGGATAGTATCCTATATCAATTCTCTGATGGAGTCAATATTTGTCTTCTGACCCCAATCACACGCACCATTGCTTGCTTCTGGTCCTCTGCCAGTCGCAGTGCAACTCCCTTTGGATATTTGATGACCGAGATCACAAAAGCATATGGTGTTCCTATCCTTGTTTCAGAGACGCCTGTGTCGTCTGCTCCTTTTGGTCGTCCTAACTTGGCCCAAGTGCATCTCTAGAGGCCGGTGCAGATTTCAGAAGAAGAAGAAGCAGCTGAACAGTTTAATCACTCTGCTCAAGCTCCTCATAATGAACCTCCTCCAGTCCCTCCAACTCCATTTGTTGAAGCCTAACTGACTGCCATTGAGCGTGATATTAGTGAAATTAAAAGAGAGCAGTCCTCGATGACGAAGATGTCAAGGAAGACACTGAAGTATCTTCATAACATCTCTTCAAGCGGTAGGAAAAATGATATTGATATACCTGCATCCCTATCTCCTCCTCCTGACTCGGAGTAGCTTTCGGGATCTTGTCTGTAGATTAGTGTCTTTTTTACTGGTTCGATAGATATGGATTATGTTTTTGGTGGATGAATGATTTTCGATATTTGTTCAGTTATGTTTGGGTGGATATCTTTTTTGGGAATTATTTTGTAAATTCCCCAACATAGTTGGTGTCAATCCAAGCCCAATCTAGGCAGGCCCATTTAGGCCCAGTCCAGTTATTGTATTGTAGAATGAGTCAAAGGATAATACATAGTTGTTAGCTACAATATAGGATCTGAGAGATTAATGGATTGTAATGAGGGCATTCAGCCCCTATATATGTAACACTGCAGTCGTCCCTTGAGGGGAACTGGATTCACCATTCTAATGGAATTTTCCTCCAAATCTATTATACTTGATATGGTATCAGAGCCAAATCAATCATCTGTGATTGTATCAGTCATCTTCCAAGCCTTGGAAGCCAATCTGTGATCGTCTTCTTCTGTCGGATCCTCTTTGATCGTCCCTGATCATCTCAGATCAGGCGTGGCCCACTAGTGATCATCATCACCATCTCAGCGGCTTCCTCCCTCTTGGTCGACTGAATATCCTCTTATTTATGAAGATTTTTCCAACATTTATTGGTCATCAGAGGTAGGCCTTCTACCTATTTTTGTAGGTAGGAGAGCTTCAGAGACCGTGGCAAACTTAATCTCATCGTATTCAGACTACAATCTGCGAAAGCCATTGTAATACTCTTGAACAGACTGGGTGCCTTGAGTAAATAGAGAAATGTCAAGTTCTAATTGAAATTGACGAGCAGCATTGCCTTGTTGATAGATTTTTTTAAGATAGTCCCACATTGCACGGGCAGTTTTGCAAGGTCTGAGGTTGAGGATAAAATGTGGGTCAACTGACCCCAGTAACCAGGTCTTTATTTTAGCATCCTTAGTTTTCCAAGCTAAAATCTTCTTGTCATCGTCCGCGGGTTTAGGTTACCTACATACCTTTGGCTGTGTTTGCTTCGTTCATCTACCTCTCACAGAAAGAACGAAACTAACAGCACAATCTCGCAGGTGTGTTTTTTTGGGTTATGCCACTAATAAAAAAGGTTTTGTTTGTTATGATCCCATTGGTCGTCGTATCAGGGTTTCTCGAAATGTTATTTTCTTTGAAAATCAATATTTCTTCCAAAATCACATGGACTGTCCTCATCCCTCTTCACCAGCTATCTTACCAGGTTTTTCAGATCAAACCTCTGTTACTAGGTTTAATCCTGCTTTTGTATACCACCGACGGGAGAAACCTCCCACTGCAGATGGCCCTCCCCCTGATCCTCCACCGACAACTGGTTCCGCGCCTCCTCCTATCTTACGTCGCTCCTCCAGAAATTCTAGACCACCTGAGCGGTATGGATTTACCCATACTTCTTTGATGACCACTCTATCTTCTATCCCTATCCCAAGTTCTTATTTGCAGGCTGTCCAACAAGATTGCTGGAACCAGGCCATGAAGGAGGAATTAGCTGCATTGGATCTGAATCACACATGGGATGTTGTGGAGTGTACTTCTGCAGTTAAACCCATTGGTTGCAAATGGATCTACTCGATCAAACTTAAATCTGATGGGTCGTTGGATAGACACAAAGCTCGACTTGTGGCACTCGGAAACAGACAGGAGTATGGCATTGACTACGAGGAGACGTTTGCACCTGTGGCAAAGATGACATCTGTTAGGTTACTTCTAGCCATTGCTGCCTCTCAGTCTTGGCCATTATACCAAATGGATGTCAAAAATGCATTTCTCCATGGGGATTTGCAAGAAGAAGTCTATATGCGTATACCACAAGGCGTCCACTCTCCCTCCAAGAGGTCTGTCTGTCGGCTGCGAAAATCGCTTTATGGTCTGAAGCAAGCTCCTTGGGCATGGTTCGAAACCTTCAGGGGTCGCTTATGCGAAAGTGGCTTTACTCAGAGCCCTTATGATCCATCTCTCTTTCTATGCCACACATCTACAGGGGTTACTGTCCTTCTGGTGTATGTTGACGATATTATTATCACTGGCACAGATGATGATATGATCAAATCTCTCCAAGATTCCCTCCGGAATTACTTTCATATGAAAGATTTGGGTCCTTTGCATTATTTCTTGGGCTTAGAGGTGCATCAATCTTCCAAAGGTATTTTTGTTAATCAACACAAATACACATCAAACCTTATCGAGTTGGCTGACCTTCATGATTCTTCGCCCGTTGATACACCTGTCGAGGTAAATCTCAAGCTGAGTAAAGATGATGGCGACCTTCTTCCTGATCCTCATACATATCGGCGCCTGGAGGGAAGTCTTGTCTATCTCACCATCACTAGACCCGATATCTCCTATGCTGTTAATCTTGTAAGCCAGTTCATGACTGCTCCTCGACACCTTCATTTGACAGCTGTGAAGCGCATTATCCGCTATCTGCTGAGAACTGTCCCTCGTGGTTTATATTATCCAAAGGATAATCCTCTTCATCTGACCGCTTATGCGGATGCTGACTGGGCATGCTGTCAAGACACATGTCGTTCTACTACTGGTTGGTGCATGTACCTTGGAAAGTCTCTCATTTCTTGGAAATGCAAGAAACAAGAACGTGTGTCCCGATCTTCCACAGAAGCTGAATATAGGGCAATGTCTTCTGCTTGTTCTGACATCTTATGGCTACGGGGACTTCTTTCGGAACTCGGGTTTGCTCAAACCTCTCCTACTTTATTGCATGCAGACAATACTGGGGCCATCCGAATCACTGAAAATCCAGTCTTCCATGAACGCACCAAGCATATTGAAGTTGATTGCCACTTTATTCGCGATGAATATAAGCGTGATGTAATTAGTCTACCTCATGTCCCTACAGAGTTTTAGTTTGCGGATATCTTCACAAAGGGACTTCCTCGGCCTCGACATCAATTTCTCGTCTCCAAATTGCTGCTTTATGACTCCCCAGCATCAATTTGAGGGGGGGTGTCAATCCAAGCCCAATCTAGGCAGGCCCATTTAGGCCCAGTCCAGTTATTGTATTGTAGAATGAGTCAAAGGATAATACATAGTTGTTAGCTACAATATAGGATCTGAGAGATTAATGGATTGTAATGAGGGCATTCAGCCCCTATATATGTAACACTGCAGTCGTCCCTTGAGGGGAACTGGATTCACCATTCTAATGGAATTTTCCTCCAAATCTATTATACTTGATAGTTGGGACAAGGCTTTGATGATGATGATGATTTTGTAAATTGTATTGAATTCACAGTTACATTTATTTATCCAATGCAGATTTTGTTTCTATCATTGTGCTCATAGTCAAATCTGCTATTTGTAATGGATATTGGATAGATTTGGTGTTTTATGGACCTTCATAGTTATACATATGTGGAATGAATGGAATTTTTATGGTCAACTCTGAAATTAGATGGGATATCCTAGTTAAATATATGGAATTCAATTTCAGATAGCATGTGTGCATTATAGTCATATTTCTCATGCTTAATATCCTAATCCCCTTATGCTATAGTAAAACATATGTTTAGCAATTGTACCATGTGTTCTTTTATAGTGAAACCTGTCTAAAGTCTTCCCTTGAATTTACCTCTCTCTCCATCTCAATTTCCCTTGACTTTCATAGTCAAACACTAAGATGCCCAGATACAGTAGGGATACGGCGGGACACAGATTTTACACATAGAAAGTGAATATTCAGATGCGATACAACACGATACATTGCCCATTTTGAAGTATTCATGCCTCATAGGTGAAACCTTTGTCAACTTCATGACAAAAAGGGGGAGTAGAGATTGAGTGGGAGTGGCAGAAATGGGGAGTATTAGACTCAATTGAACTTGATATTTTTGCTATTGATTTAGGGGGAGAACAAATCCCACCATTGAATGTGTTTTCCATGTTTCATGCTGGTATATCTTTGATTTCAAGCATGTTCTCAAGGGGAACTTTGTTCAAGAGTTTCTAGGCTAATCATGTTCTTTTTAGTTGTAAATTGTTGTATCATTTGTAGTTAACATGTACTTGTATTCTTCATTGTTATTGAGTCAAAGGTTGTAATTTTGTCTAGCATAGTTGTTTTGCCATGAAATTAACAAAGAGGGAGATTGTTAATGCCATAGTTAAATATGGACTTCCCTAGTCTTGTCAATTCTGTGTCAATTCCAAGACCTTGCCTTTGGAAGCTTCAACAAGGAATATTAAGATCAAGTCTTGGAAGAGCCCGTGCTTTCATTGAGATGCACTCCACCTTGTGCCAACCTATTCATGTAAATTGGACCTTACGCAAACTAGGAATAATCCTTTAGAACCCTCAAACCAACTGGTAAATATAATAGGATTCAATTGGCTAAACTGAAAATTTCGGTTGTTCACTTCCAGGCCTCATGGCTAGCCGTAACAATGGTAAGGCTAATTGTAAGACCCCCAAAAGTTAACTGTAAATGCTCTACGGTTGCTTTTTCCAGAATGGTGTTTTTCAACCATTTTGAACTACTGTAGGTCAACCACAGCTAACGATCTAGCTAACCATTTGCACAATTGAGCGAGCGCGCGCACACGCACGCACGCGCGCACACACACACACACATATATATATATATATATATGGGCTCATCTCATTGCTTGGAAGGAATGCAATTTTGAGAGCCCTCTTCGACCACAAACCATCACCAAGTTAAACATATTTAGAGACCTTAAAAATCCTCCACTCACTCTCTAAGGACTTAGTAGTCAAATCTTAGAGTGTTCAAAGCTCAAGAGAGAGTAATTAGTGGAACTAGGATCAAGTTTCTTGAAGATTAGTTGCATCTCATAGGAAAACTCTCATTAGACCTTTAAGATCATCTCCACCTATTATGCCCAGATATGAATATGGATACAGACATTGATACGAGGATCGGGGATACGTCTCCCTCACTTTTGAAAATCTAGGACACGGATATGAATATGGGTGTCCTAATTTTTTCTTTAGATCACTTTTGAATAAATGAAATTATCACGAGCTCAAGCAGTGGAGGGCCGGAGGCTAAAGCTTGGAGTTTTTGGATCCGAGCGTCAAGAACGCATTTGAGGTATATTCGTCTACAAGAGGTAAGCATTTTTATTTTATTTTTACTCTTACATCATTGTAAAGTGGATTAGACTTGTGTTGTGGAACCACTATTAAAAAATTGATTGGTTGAGTAGACCTGTGGGATCAAACCACTACATAAAAAAACTCTAGGCGTAAAAGGTTTTTGAGGTGAGCCTATTGAAAACCTCTCATAGTGAATCCGAGAGACCATTGGTGTGTGGTGCTCTCGGGAGTGGACGTAGGTCAAGTACCGAACCACTATAAATTGTTGTGTGCCTCAATGTCTATCTTGCTTTATTGTTCTTTGATATGCTATGGGATGCTTGCGCTAGATAGGTATATCTTGTTTGCATTGGAAATTTGGCATACAACTCACTTGTGCATATCAGTTGCTGGACTTTACATTGTGAATTTCATCGAGTGTTAAATTTGCACATTAGATCACTTAACTACTTCCCTACTAAATTTTATCTTGATTTTTGAATTTTGTATTTGTTTGGGACTTGTATTGTTTGGTTAAATTTTTAAATAGTCCTATTCATTCCCCTCTAGGACTTCTATTGGTATCTAGCTTTCACTTTCAGAGGTAACTTTAGGAAAGGCTTTTGAGGAGAAAAGCTAGGGAAAACATTGTTTTAAATGAAAACTGCTTAGCTCGGCTGGGTTTAACACATGCTGAGTCATAGTGACACTATTTCTTTTTGGCCGCTACACTACGTAGTTGTCAGTATTTTTGTTCCATTATCTAGAGTACAGTATCCCTTGTCCCAATGACTTCTCGAGATACTTTAAAATCCTGTAGACATCATTTGAATGTCTTGTTCTCGGAGCATGCATAAACCGACTTACAAGTTTGACAACATAAGCTGTATCAGGGCGAGTTATGGTCAAATACAATAATCGTCCCACTAGTCTCTGATATGATCTGATGTCATGTAGTAACTCCCCACTATTAGTGCTAATTCTGCGATTATGCTGGATTGGAGTTATCTATAGGCGTAGCTAACAACATTCCAGTTTCTTCCAATAGATCAAGAGAATATTTCCACTGGCATATTGCAATCCCTTTCTTTGACCTTGCAAGAAATATCTTGATTCACCATGACCCTTGATTTTGAATTCAGGATGTAGCTGTTGCTTTAATATTTTCACTTATTCCACATCATTGCTAATAATAACAATGTCATCTACATACGCAATTAAAACAGTAATTTGTGATCTACTCATGGAGACGATTAAAATAGTAATTTTTCATCTATCACTCTCCATGTGATCGTGTGATCTACTTGACATTTCTTATAGCCTGTTTAAACATAGCTTAACCGAATCTGCGACACCTGGCTCGTGGAGACTACTTCAGCCCACATAGGGCGTTTGTAGTCTACACACTTTGTTACTCTGATCTTTTAATGAAATGCTTGGCGTAATTCCGTGGAATTTAGCAAGTTGCAACGGTCCTCAGCAGCATCAACGTCATTTACCTCGATCAAAATAGCGGTTGTGGTGGGCGTAGCTGCTAGTGGCCAAAATGCTACGTAGCAAACAGTATGTGCCGGTTACAGCAATATGTAGCGGCATAGCGGTGTCAATTTTTTAAGTAGTCAAAAGAATTCAAATCTTGTGTAGCAACTAGTCTCGTGTGTTTTTTTAGTGATTTGGAACCATATAAGGGTAGAGACAACTTTAGAAAAGCTATTGAGGAGAAAAAATTGGAAAAACAATGTTTTAAATTTAAAATGCTTGGCTCTGCTAGGTTTTGGATTGTAGCGCCACTATTTTCAAAATATCATAGCGGCCTCACCCACTACAGATGATAATGCGGCCACTACGCTACATAGCGGGCGCTATTTTGAACTATGTTAGGGAGAGTGGAGAAGTTAGATAGCTTGTAAGTAAATAAGCTACACTAAAAATATATATACAATGCACATGATATGATAATGATTATGTCAATTATTAAACAACATCTCAATCACAAATTGACAAGACATGGACTTGAATGAGGATTTATAACTAAGCTAGAAAGCTTGTAAGTAAATAAACTATAGTGACATTATATATATATATATATATATATATATACACGGTGCACATGACATGATAATGATTATGACAATGATTAAACAACATCTCACTCATGATTAGAAGACATAGACTCGGATAAGGATTTATAACTAACTTAGATTGACTCAGTGAATAGACTCCCCTAAACTTGAATCACTCAATACATTATCAATATAATAGCAATAAGATCCCTTGGTCATAGCACATCAATAGTCATCAATTTCTGAGTGTATACCCCCACCAAAAGGGTCGTAAACTGGTACCAACAGTTATGTCACACCTCTCCTGGCAATCAAGTGGTCTAAGTGCACATCAAGCAAAAATATCACCGACTAGCTACAGGCTAGTATATAGGCACACGAAGCTACCTTACCATTTCCATAGTAGTTTTGGCATCTCCACTGTGTTAGACTCCTGTTATGATCTCAAGATGAAATCATATAATGGCATGCCTACAAATAACAAAGCATACTAAAATAAAATCATATGACAGAAACCTCAAATCATATCAATTCTTATCCAATGGTAACCAAACTTGGTCAGAAATTCACAGAAGAGTAATGAGCGATCCCACCAAATTTCATGCACAAATGATCTCAATTGACTAACTTATGAATTTTCAAGTATACGAGTCAAACAAAACCAAACCAAACCAAGCCTTTTCCCACTAAGTGGGGTCGGCTATATGGATTTGATGACGCCAATCAAATCTGTTTAGGGCCATGTCCTCCGTTAGATCCATATAGGCAAGGTCATGGTTAATAGTTTCTTTCCAACTTCTCTTGGGTCTCCCTCTCCCTCTCCTACTCCTGACAATTTCCATGCTTTCACACCTTTTAACAGGTGCCTCCGTTGGACGCCTTCTAACATGGCCGAACCATCTCAGTCGATTTTCTCTCATTTTATCTCCAATCGGTGCTATTCCTACTTTGCCCCTAATCTCCTCGTTCCTAATCCTATCTCTCCTTGTGATCTCGTACATCCATCTTAGCATTCTCATCTCCGCAACTTCCATCTTCTTAACATGATTATGCTTTACTGCCTAATACTCTGATCCATATAACAACGCTGGGCGTACCGCCATCTTATAATATTTTCCTTTAACCTTGAGGGGGACTTTCCGATCACACAAGACGCCCGAAGCACTCCTCCATTTGGTCCACCCGGCCTAAATCCTGTGGCTTACATCAGTATCAATCCCTCCATCCTGTTGCACCATAGATCCAAGGTATCTAAAACTTTCTTTCTCTACAATCTTTTGTGTGCCCAAATTTACTTCTATGTTACTAGGTGTCCTACTTTGACTAAAGTTGCATTCCATATATTCCGTCTTGCATCGACTTAGCCTAAATCCTTTAGTCTCTAATATTTTCCGCCACAATTCTAGTTTAGCATTCACTCCTTCTCTCGTCTCATCTACTAAAACAATGTCATCTGCAAATAGCATACACCACGGCACCTCATCCTGGATATGTCTTGTAATCTCATCCATAACTAGGGCAAACAAGTACGGGCTTAATGCTGAACCTTGGTGTAGACCGATCGTGATAGGAAACTCTTTAGTCTCTCCGCCAGTTGTTCTTATAGATGTCACGACTCTATCATAAATATCCTTTATCGCCTCAATATATGAGACACACACTCTTTTCTTTTCTAGTACTCTCCATAGAATCTCCCTAGGAACCTGGTCATAGGCCTTCTCCAAGTCAATGAACACCATATGTAAATCTCTCTGACCTTCTCTATACTGTTCCATTAACCTTCTCAGAAGAAAAATAGCCTTCATGGTTGATCTCCCAGGCATGAAACCAAATTGATTCTCTGAAACGTTTGTTGTTCTTCTTAGTCTTCTTTCAATAACTCTCTCCCATAATTTCATCGTATGACTCATCAATTTAATCCCGCGGTAGTTCGCACAATTCTGAATATCTCCTTTGCTGGAGCACCCTCTTTGGATTCTCCTAAGACTTCTTTCCCTACCCTCCTAATACACCCTGCTACCTTATCCCACATAATATTTGCACTCTCATTTACCGCCCAAATGTCTTCCTCTAGTACTCTTTCCCTAAATGCTAGTTGCTTATCTCCTTTCAAGTTCCACCACTTAGTCCTTGAAAATCTATCCAACTTCTTTTTTCTAGTCCACCTTTGTAGCTGCACATCTAAGATCAACAACCTATGTTGGGAAGTCAAGCTCTCCCCCGGTATAACCTTGCAATCTTTACAAGCTAAGCGGTCTCTTTTCCTTGTTAAGAAGAAGTCATTCTGTGTCCTTGAGGAGCTACTCTTATAAGTCACTAAATGCTCTCTCTTCCTAAAAAATGTGTTAGTTACCAAGAGATCATAAGCCACTGCAAACTCCAAAATATCCTTCCCTTCTTCATTTCTATTACCGTATCCATGTCCCCCATGTACTCCTATATATCCATCTACGTCACGTCCTACATGACCGTTCAAATCTCCTCCTATGAAGACCATCTCGCTTTGGGGTATCTCTAGTAGTACTCCTTCCAAGTCTTTCCAAGTCTTCCCAAAACTTCTCCTTATGTCCATCTCCTAAGCCCACCTGGGGGGCATAAGCACCAATGACGTTCACTATCTCCTCTCCTAACACTAACTTAATTGCAATAATCCTATCTCCAGAGCGCTTTACATTAACTATATCTTCCTTTAAGTTCTTGCTTACCACTATGTCGACCCCATTCCTCGATCTATTAAGTCCCATATACCATAACTTATACCCAGTCCTCTCAATCTCTTTAGCTTTCTATCCCACCCACCTTGTCTCTTGCAAGCAAGCAATTGCGATTCGTCTTCTTTTCATTGTATCCACCACTTCTATAAGTTTCCCAGTTAGGCTCCCAATGTTCCAAGTACCTAATCTCAGCCTTCTATGTTGGACTAGCTTCCTTACCCCCCACACTTGTCCAATAAAGTGAGGACCCTTGCCTATTTATCATTGCACCCGGGCGCCGATGCAGTGGTCCTTGCTCACTTATCACTGTACTCGGACCATACAGCGCGTCGCTAAGTAGGGGACGGCCCCACGAAATTTCATTAGGTCTCAAATCCATAAAGAAATCCAACTGAGTATTGTGCTGGCTGTCGGCTACTTAACACACAACCCTCCTCCTTTGTCCGAGCTTGGGACCGGCTATGTCAAGGACACCCCAACATAGGCGGAGTTTTTCAAGTATATGAGTCAAACAAAAGTAAATACAACAAACTAGATTCTAGGCTTGCTCGTTGTTGGATTTTTCATATTTTCTATAGAACTTAGAATTACACCAAATTTGGATTGGAGATTCAAGCATAGATGTGAATTCAGTTTCGGATGCCGTTTCGGTTTGGCCTCCAAATGAAAGTTTTCAGCCGATTCAGAAATTTCGGTGAAACTTTTAAACTTAAGTTTTGGAAAGAATATAAATTTAAATATATATATTCATATATACACACATGTAGAAATTTGATTAGGGATTTATTTTAAGCGGAATTTGATTAGGGGATTTATTTTAAGTGGAAGTCTTCTTATTTATTCCTTTATTTTTGTTCAAAAGAGGGCGTAAGGGTTGAGGCTTTTAAGGAAAAAAATTGCAACAAGCCCTTTGTTTTAATCATTTTGGCCGAAATTTCTGAAATCCACCGAAATCGACTAAAATCTTAACCAAAATGTTGTGTAGGGCTGTTTCGTTTCTGTACGTAGACCTAAGAATTTCCCAGCTATGGATTTGAGACACAAACACAATTGCTAATAAAATCTCGGATCTATCCAGCTTCCTTGCTTAGTAATGGTTGTGTTACTTGTGGAAAAGATAGTGATGGCTTGTTTGTGTAACATTGAGATTTTCAATGGTCTGCAAAAATCCACATCTGTGCAGGCAGTAAAGGGGATCGAAACCACCCCTTTCCTCCTCTCTACACACACCGCATGAGATATGCTTTTCTCTGGAATCGAGGAAAATCAGATATTCTGCTCTCTGCAGAAAGCACTGCTCTGAATGATTTTTTTAGCTGCAAGGAAAATAGGACTATTTTCCACGCGGACACAGAATCCTCAGTGTTAAACAAACTTCACCTTTGTGGATCACGGTAGATTTTAAACTTGAGAGGAAATCATACTCGACTTTGGTAAGGCAGAATTAAGAAGGGAATCTCCATGCTCGTGGCATCTCTACCTATGTTGGCTTTGTGGATTACGATTAAGTTCCACATCAAATGCTTGTTTTTTTGTTGCTTCTATGCATGTCTCATGTTACTCACTGATGCTGAATTTTGGCTTACTGCAATAAGTAAATTGCTTGTATTCTTGCAGGGTCACTGCATTGAGTCATAAAAATGGCAGACAGAGCACAACATCCCTCTGTAATTCAAAAGATACGTGGGCAATCTTACCTTTTCTCTTGCCTCTCTTACAACTTGCATTCCAGGAATGCCAGCATAAACAGTTTCTCTGGTGCTTATGAAAATGGAGGGCTAAAGAGTCCTGTTCTGCCGGCATACCGATGGATTGGGACTCATGTTGTATCAATTGTGTCTTCTCAGTCGCCTGTTCTTGTGCAAGCACCCAAAGAAAAGGGTGCAGCTGGCTTTATGGTTGATTTCCTCATGGGAGGAGTTTCTGCTGCTGTCTCCAAAACAGCAGCAGCGCCAATTGAGCGGGTGAAGCTTCTGATCCAGAACCAGGATGAGATGATTAAGGTTGGTCGGCTCTCTGAACCCTACAAGGGTATTGTTGAGTGCTTTGCCAGAACGATCAAGGATGAAGGTGTTCTTGCATTGTGGAGAGGTAACACTGCCAATGTTATTCGTTACTTCCCCACCCAGGTGCGTTTAGGTTATAACAACTGCTTTTTTATTTATTCGTTTCCTCATCCTTTTTTTTCGTCTCATTATTGGTGCCTGGATTTGTATTGCGTTTAGGCTTTGAACTTTGCCTTCAAGGATTACTTCAAGAGGCTGTTCAACTTTAAGAAAGACAGAGATGGCTACTGGAAATGGTTTGCTGGGAACTTGGCATCAGGAGGTGCAGCAGGTGCTTCTTCCCTCCTTTTTGTCTACTCACTTGATTATGCACGAACCCGTTTGGCCAATGATTCTAAGGCTGCTAAGAAGGGAGGTGAGCGGCAGTTCAATGGTCTGATTGATGTCTACAAGAAAACCCTGAAATCTGATGGTATTGCTGGACTTTACCGTGGATTTAACATCTCATGTGTTGGAATCATTGTGTATCGTGGGCTATATTTTGGAATGTATGATTCTCTAAAGCCGGTGGTTCTGATTGGTGAGCTGCAGGTCAGTGCAAACATCGAGAATAGAAATGTATTCCTGCTGGGTTGTTTGACAGCATTTTGATTGTTACTAATTGATTATGTGTTGGTAGTTTACAGGATAGCTTCCTAGCGAGTTTCCTCTTGGGATGGGGAATCACAATTGGTGCAGGGCTAGCATCCTACCCTATTGATACAGTGCGCAGAAGGATGATGATGACATCTGGTGAAGCAGTCAAGTACAAGAGCTCTATGGATGCCTTTGCTCAGATAATCAAGAATGAGGGTGCGAAATCCCTATTTAAGGGTGCGGGTGCAAACATCCTGCGTGCGGTTGCTGGTGCTGGTGTGCTGGCCGGTTATGACAAATTGCAGCTTCTTGTCTTAGGCAAGAAGTATGGATCTGGCGGCGGCTAATCAGAAGTGGTTAGTATAGACACTGATTAATAAAGAAGGATGATTGTAATTTTGTGCTTTTTTTATATCTAGATGAATATTTTGGGCTGCAGCTTTTTTCTGCTAGCTAGGTTTTTCAGTCTTTGGTTATCCTTGATCATTGAGGGAAAGTAGTGGTAGCAGCGGACACTAGTTTTAGAAAACATGTGGTTTTGTATGTGTTGAGTATCATCTGGTTGTAGCATATTATATATGTTTGCCTTTTTATGTTTTTGAAGAAAACAATTTTATATGGTTTGTGCCGAGTGCTTGTTATGGAGAGTATGTCCCACATTATGTTTTTGTGTTTCTTCTTCATTGTGATGGAATGATATCCCATGCCGTATCATGTTTAGGGCTCATTTTTTTGGGCAGAAATGAAGTAATAATTTCAACAAAACCGCTGACGTCAGGGCTGGCAAAGGATCAGGTGGATCCTCTGTGATGATGCGATGAATATCAAACCTGTCCACGCTACCTATTGCTGTGAAAGGAAAAAAAGGAAAATGGCGTGATCCTGGAGTCACTCCACCCTCGCATCTCTCTCTGAACTTTGAACTCTGAACTGAACTGAACTACTCTTTCTCTACATTTTTCTCCAACTCAACCAGCGCGCCTCTTTCAGCAGCTGTTACTGATCCAAAGTTTGTAATCCCTTTCTAAACCAAAATTACGCGTCATTCTGAGTTTTTGGGAGAATAAGAGAAATAGGAAAGTTGATAGGGTGGTGATTCTATGATCAAATGTGTGGCCTTTTGAAAGAAATGATCACGTGATTCATCTTCAGTGAGGGAGTTGATAGGTAATCAGTAAATTTTCGGAAAGAACAATAATTTATGTTTACAATTTTAAGATACTTTTGTGTGAGAGATTGTCTAAGTTATTCTTGGGCTTGGCATTGATAGGGCGAAGAGGGTACTTTGAATCAACCAACTCTTCAAAGGATGGCAAAGAGGGTTCTTTGGATCAAATAGGTATTGAAAACAGTGGATTTCGTCTAATTGATCCCTTAAACAAGAAATTTCATTCAATTCCTACTTATATGTCACTTGGAAGAAATTAAAGCATCTGTATGAAGCTCTTTAGTGATGCAGCTCTTTAATGATGCGTCTCTAAATGAGCAATTAGGAATACTCAATTACACTTCTTGGATGAGAAAATCATCCTGCTTATTATAGTCACTATGTTGTCCCTGTTGTACTGCGGACCAAATCTCACTAAACTCCAAATCATCTGAATACATCTCCGGAAGAAGCTCAAATCCAATCACCCTGATTCGCAATGCAGTCGATGGTGTATCCTTCTATCTTAATGCACCTTGTAATATGTATCAGCCTTCTGTTATAATGTAAATGTATATTCTTGTTAAAATGCAATCCAGTTGGGATATCCCCAATGAAACTTATGTTGACCATTCAGATATTTCAAAGTCTCATGATCTAAATAAAGGATAAAATCTCACTGTATCAAATAATATTGCCATTGTAGCAAGGATTGGACTATGATATATAATTCTAAGCCATAGGTTTGAGTACTAAATTTTTGCACTGTTTAGCTTTTCACTAAAATAGGCTAGGGCCTATTTTCTTGACTTAACCCGGCATACGATGCATCACAATCAACCTGAATCAGCTTATCAATTTTAAGCAAAAGACTTTCTAAAAGATCTAGCATCGGCTCTACTAAGAACTTACAATTTTGGACCCATCATGGCCTAAGCATGACATTTGATAACCACTATTTTTTTTTTCTTAGGGTAAGGGATCTTGTTGTAATAAAAAAATAGTCTCTACCTTCTCTAACCATTTGAAAATCTTCACTTACCACCACTAAATTTAGGGATCCCTATCGTCATGTTGAGATCCTTATCTTCAATTTCATCATGATGATAGGTTGTAAAATGGATTATTTAGTCCCTCATGATATAATTCCTAACTAAACTAGTAATCTCAGGTTTTGAGTAATTTCAAACTCTAAGGATCTCCACTAGTCAATGCATGTCTTGGATTTCCAAGTCTCCAAGATCTAGTGGGTTTTCTCCCTCATTCTCTACATGAGGCCTACCACCACATGTTCTCTAGGGCGGACCCTGGTACATGGTCCTAGGGCTGAAGCCCCAACCCATTTATGAGAATAGGTTAAAATTTCTATAAAAAAACCCAACAAATTTTGAAAATTAGTATTTTTTTTATTTATATTTGCTCCTTCCCACAATATTTCCTTACATAAAGCCCCCCAAGTTGAATTTCTTAGGTCTGCCCCTAGGAAGGCAGGAGAACGAAATCAATAAATAGTCAGGTCATTTGGCTTTGATACCATAACCAATGCAGCCAAAAGAAACCTCTAATTGAATAGAAAACCAAAATTCCAGCTCTAATGGGTATCAATAGTAAATGATGCAAGAAATCAAGGAGATAAGAGAAGATTATTCACTGCTATTAATGAATTAATTCAATGTTTTCTTGGATCCCAAGGAAAGTTTCTAAATCTAATGGAGGAAAAAGCTGGGACAATGATTTGTTATTTATTTATTTATTTTTTTTTGAAGAAGTAACAATGATATATAATAAAATAAAAGTTAGTACAATGAAGTTCATTGAAAACCAAAGACAAAGTAGTGTCGGTAGAAGAGATATGTACCTAGCACCACCCTTGACACCTATCCATTGACAACACTCAAATTATATACACAATCAATTCCTTGCTTAGCTAAAAGTGTCTGCCATGTCATTAGTAGACCTACTAACATGTTGGAAAAACCAATACAAGACTCCAATGAAAGATGTTTAATTTCATTAAAATAGAATTTCATTTTCCACGGACTTTTGAATGCTTTTGCCCAAGATATGACATTGAAAGAATCACTTTCTATGATGATGCTAACTTGGAATGAGTGACAGTAGGTGTGAAGAACTTCCAAAATGGCTAAGACTTATGCTTCGTTAGAGTCTTTAACCCCTACATTTTTTGAAAACATGTACAAAACATCTCCTTTGTGATTTCTAAGAACACCACCAACACCGGCTGGCCTTGGTTTACCACGAGCTACTCCGTTCACATTAAACTTTAAACAACCGGATGGTGGAGGGCTCTGAGTCACTTTCTTCCTCTTCTTTGCTTCTCCCATCAGTGAATAAGCTCCTCAATTATACAAGATATTATCTATGTTGACATTTGAAAATTCTTTTCTTGCACAAGCCCAGTGAGCAATTCTCAGACACTTTAGATAAAATATCCTCTCAAGATGATTCTTTTCCAGCTAAAAATCCTCACTCTTCTCCTTCCATATAGACCAAAGAATAGAAAAAGGAATGATCTTCCAAAAGATCAGCCCGCACGTGATCAAATGAGAGCTCCTCCAACCCTCCATTAGCTCACTTAATGACATTGGGGTACACCGAGCTACATTGCATTTTTAAAGAAATACCCCCAAATGTATGGAGCAAGTCCACAGTGATGGAATATATGATCTACATACTCCTTCCTCCCCAGAGACAACACATATCTGAAAAGGAAGCCGACATCAAGCCCCTCCTCCTTAAATTATTTGTTGTTGAGAATATTTCCTGCAACTGCCAACAACAAAAGGCCTCAACTCTAGGAGGAGCAAGACCTAACCAAACCAATGTTGAAGAAGACCGCTCCCCGTGCAAGAGTCCCAATGCAAGAGTCCAACTCCCTATAATAAGGACTTGGAGGATAAAGAGATTGTAGTGCCTGACTTCCAAATACGGGAGTCCTCTTCATCCCTGCATAAGGGAACGTTAGAAATAAGACTCAATGAAACACTCTAGGGAACAATTGACATAAAAGACCCACCCCCACCCAATCATCAAGCCAAAAATGAACTTTATCCCCCTTCCCCACTTTAAAACATATGCCCTTATAAAAAACAAATCCCCTCGCATTGGACACATCCCCAAAAGTAGAAATGACACCCCACAACCTTGACAACATGTATCTAGGGACTCTTTTGGGATCCCACCCTCGCTCATCCTCCCCATACTTGGAAACTATTACCTTTCCCCACAATGATTCTTTTTCTTCCTCATATCTCCACCACCATTTAGCTAACAAAGCTAATTTATCAATTCTAGATTTCTCAACTCCAAGCTCCAGCAAATTTTGGTTGAATTACCTCGTTCCAATTCATCAAGTACATCTTCTTTTTATCGCTATTGCCATCCTATAGGAAGTTTCTCCTAATATGGCCCAATTTCTTCCTCACCGACTCTAACATCCGGTATAAAGACATGTAGTATATTGGTAAATTGAACAAGTATGATTTAATAAGTGTGATTCTACCCCCAAAAGAGAGATACCGACTCTTCCATGTTGACAACTGATGAGAACCTAAATACACCATTTGGGCCCCTCAACGAGGACTTTATTATAGCTACAAATGATATTAATTAGCTCAATTATGTTATTTTAATGTTTACAGGTGTCTTAGGTGGAAAGAGAACGAAATTGGAGAAAAAATGGCAAGAAATAAGAAGAACCGAAGCTTACTGACTCTTGGCGTCCGGACGCCAGAACCCCGAAAGTGCACCGCCGACCGACCTGGGTGAGGTCGTCTCGGTCCGTGTTTGACGAGATTTTTGAAGGAAAATTGGCCAAAAGCTATAAATATGATCCAAAACTCATTTTTAGGATTATTCACATCTTGGGAGAAGGTCCGGAGGCTGGTTTGAGAGCTTTTGAAGGAGCATTAATGGAGATTTCCGTCAGAGATTTTTCATCAACCTCTTGCCATGAGCAACTAATTCTCTATTCTAGGGTTTTTACTTTGAACGCTTTTGGTTATATGACATGAAGTTATCCAATGATTGGATTTTATTTTAATGCAATATCTCTTTTTACAAAATTTAAATACTAGTTATATAACGATGCTTAAATGAATGAGTTGTTAGATCTAGGATAATATATGCCATAGAGATAGGTTATGCCCTGATCTACATCAACATCCCTTATTTGTTGACTCTGAAGGTTTGTAACCAGAATGAGTCTTTTTAGCGTTGATAGTGAAACCCTAGGTCTATACTTGCCATTGTGCGAGGTTAGCGTGGATGTACCTTGAGATCTTTTCTTGACTTGAATCAAAACCTTGTCTTTAAATTGATAATTTAGGAATCAAACCCATTAATCAACACTTTGTTTTCTATTAGGATTAGTTTAAGAATTTGGGAACCAACACAACTTAGCCCTTTTTGTCCCAATGGATACGACACCCGGTTAACATCTTTGCTCTCGCGAGTAGAGATAGTAGCTAGGTATAATTTATATTTGCAAACCCTATTTTGGGATGATCAAATTTTGGCGCCGTTGCCAGGGACAATTAGCACGGTTGTTTGTTTCTTTTAATTTTAACATTAGTTTCGCGTTTTCAACTTTTTATTTTACTTTTTCGTCTTTACTCACATCGCTTACCATCCGTATTGCAGGTTATTGATTCTAACAAAAAAAAAAAAAAAAAAAACGATCCTAGAGTGTGTGCACGGGGATCCAAGAGAGTTCACAAAGGACAAAGTTTTACTCGAGGGAATCTCTCTTCTCTACCCAAAGGTTAGTAAACTCTAGACTTTTTAAATTTTTTATAACTTACAGTAAAAGTTGTGTGTGTGCATACTTAACTTTCTCAAAGCACTCATCTAATTTTCCACACACAAATTCACAAATGGCGGAGGAAAGAAATGAATAGGAGGCTCCACTCGGTACACCCCCTCTCCAGCCCTTGAATAAGCACTATACTCCTTCGGAATATGCGTCACCATCGTGTATTTAGTTGCCTACAGTTCAGGCAGCTCATTATGAAATCAAGCCTAGTATAATCAACCTACTTCCTTCTTTCTATGACTTGAACAATGAAGATCCGTACAATCACATTGATGATTTTCTGGTTATTTGCTCCACTGTGAGAATAAACAATTTCAGTAGTGAGGCCCTCAAGATGTTTCTTTTTCCGTTTTTGCTAAAGGACATAGCTAAGTACTGGCTAGGTACTTTACCAGCGAACTTCATCACAACTTGGGCTCAACTACAATAAAAATTCTTAGATAAATATTTTTTTGTGGGCAAAACCAATCAATTCAGGAGATCCATCACATCGTTCGCCCAAACTGATGGTGAACAATTTTAAGAGGCATGGGATAGATTCAAAGATCTCATTAGGAAGTGTCCTCATCACCAAATTGTCAAGTAGCAATTGGTGCAATTTTTTTATGATGAATTGTCTCCTGAATGGAGAAACATGGTAGTCACCACCAATGGGAGATCTATTATATTGAAGAATGACGGTGAGGCATGAGAGCTTTTCGAGAATTTGAGTGAGACCTCTCAACACCATGCCTCCACTGCTAGATTGAAGAGGCCGACAACCTCTAACTCACAAAAACCTAGAGGTGCGTTTGAAATTCAACTCTCTAATAAACTCACCACTCAAGTGGCTGCCTTGACCTAAAAGTTGGATCAGCTATTATCTATGGGTCAATCTCTCTAATCTCCATCCTCTCAAGGTGCTTGTGCTTTGTGCTCTACTCCCGCTCATTTTGTGAGCGATTGTCCAGTAGCACCCTAATTTCTTGAATTTGTGCAAGAGTTGGTGAATGCTGCACCAGGGTTCTCCAAACCGGGTAATGATCCTTTTTCGAATACTTATAACCCGGGATGACGTAATCACCTCAACTTTTCTTGGAAGTCACCCGGTCAGGGTAGTTCATTCTCTCAACCGGGAAATAGGCCTAATTTTTCTATTAATCCTGCAACCTACCATTCCCAACAGTCCTACCAACACCCCAACCCCTATCCACCGCAAAGGAGTCATCCTTTGAAGAGACAGTGCCACAAGAGCTTAAAGCAACCACTCAGCTGGTTCATTTCCACTCTCAGTCCATAGCCAAGCTAGAGACCTAAATCGGGTAAATAGCTAATGCTCTTAAGAGAAGAGAGGAGGGACGTTTGCCTAGCCAACCCACAGTCAACCGTAAGAATACATTCGAGGTGGGTAATGGCTCGCAGCCTCGTGATACCTATCATGAGCAAGCAAAAATGGTTGTCACATTGAGGAATGGGCGTGAGGTTGAAACTAGGCCTGAGAAACCTAAAAAGGCTGTTAGAGAGTCTGCTTCAAACCTTAAGGATTCTGGGGCTGAATGGGTTTCTAAGGGAAAGGAGGTCATCCCTCCCAGTTCTTCATTTGTCCAGGCTATGGCACCCCATATGTGCCTAAAGCCCCTTTTCCCGCTTGTCTTGACATACCATCTCCCTTTAGTAAAAATGGAGCCACCATGGATGAAATGTTAGATGTGTTCAAGTAAGTAAAGATCAACCTACCTTTGCTGGATGCTATCAAGCAGGTGCCTTCTTATGCGAAATTTCTGAAAAATTTGTACACTCAAAAGCATAAATCTAAATCTCATGTGCCTAAGAAGGTTTTGCTCATAGAGCAAGTGAGCTCGATTCTCCATAATGACACTCCTCCTAAGCTGAAAAATCCTGGCACTCCCACCATTACTTGTACGATTGGGAGTTACATCATTGATCATGCATTATTGGATCTTGGAGTAACTGTCAATCTCTTGCCTTACTCAGTGTATGAGCAGATTGAGTTGGGGGAATTGAAGCCCGCTCAGGTTACCTTGCAACTTACTGATAGATCTGTCAGGGTACTCCGGGGCATAATTGAGGATGTTCTGGTCAAGGTCGACAAGTTCATTTTCCCTGCTGATTTCATCGTCCTTGACACTGAACCAGTGCAAAATTCGAGGAAACATACTCCTGTCATTCTTGGCCGGCCCATTTTGGCCACGGCCAATGCGAACATTAATTGCCGCACCAGAGTTATAGATGTTTCCTTTGGTAATATGAAAGCGAGACTGAATGCTTTTAGGGCCTCTCATCGACCTCCAGACAAAGACGACTGCTTTGCAGTTGATGTTGTTGATGAGCTCGTGGTAACAACTCTTCCACCTGAGGATACCTTGCTAGTTGTCATTGTTCCTAATCTGTCTGACGACCAGGAAGATCAAATCGTCAATGTGTTGAAAAAGCAAAAGAGTGCAATCGGCTGGTCAGTTGCTGATTTGAAAGGTATTGATCCCTCCATCTGCATACACCGCATTCATTGCATAAATGATCTTACACTTTCTCGGGGAATGTAGAAGTTTTTAATTCCTAACCTAAAGGAGGTAGACATGAAGGAAGTGCTAAGTAATGTCTTTTTGCAGGTTTGGATTATAATTTGTAGGTTTTCTTCATTTTTGTTTTTCCTGCTTGCAGCTAACATCTTACACGTACTTTGGTTCAAGTTGGGGGGTGTCCTCCCCGTTTTCCTCCATTCCACCTTATGTTAAGTGGTACCCAGGTGATATCCCTCATTTTCCTTTACTTTCCTTGTCCTTTATATCTTATTATTTTTGTGCTTCACATTGTGGACAATGTTAGGTTAAGTTTGGGAGTGGCCGGGTATTAACCTTTGGGTTAGTCTTAGTAGTTTTAGTTCTTTTCCTTTATTCTTTTCCTTTATTTTTAGTTTTTCGGGGGATTTCTAAGAGGATTTTTTTTATGAAACGAAGACACCTTGATTTATGTAACTTATATTTTGTGAAGAAAAAAAAAAAAAGGGTTCACTATCTTGTTTTAGGAAAGAGTTTTTGAAAAATCGTTGAATTGTTGATCTCTCACTTAACACGTATTATATAGAAATTTTGAAATGTGAAGCTATGATTTTCTTACTCATGATAACTTCATAACAAATATGCTGGAAAACCGACCCTTAGTCATACAATGTCCTGGTTCAACTGAGTGGATTTATCCACAAATCGGTGAATTAATTCCAGCATATGGAAAGGACTGCCTATTGTTGGGGACCGTATTAAAAAAAATAGTGTTTAGTTAGAAGTCTTGAAAAGAATAAAAAAAATTTGTGACTAGTTTGGGTTCGTAGTCTTTTTAATATGAACAAGTGAGCCCGTAGGGGTATTTACATACCTAGTGTCCTAAAGACATCTGTTTTTTGGAGTTATTGGCCTGATGTTCGTTACATGGGTTAATTAGAAAGCTTAAGGGACTTAGGCATTGCACAGTCACATGTGTGTGTTTGGTATAAAAAAAATGAAAAAAAAAAAAAAAGCACTAAAATAGTGTTGTTACGGCCTTTAAAAAAGCAATAGTTTGAAAGCCAACATAGTTGCCTTGAAAGGAAGCATGCTTTCTTTTACTAAGGTTAAGTGGCCCATAATTCTGAAAGAAAAAAAAGAATATGTGTTTTTACGGAAATTTTTAGTAGATCATTTTATGCTCTCCTGCTTGTATATATACACAATTTTCATCGTGCACGATCAATTTTTCTAGCATGATTTTGAGGATTTTTGACCAACATATAGGATTTGTGAACCAAATTTGAGTTATGTTTTGAGAACTCCAAAATCAAGAATATCCGATGTTCGTAGATATTATTTTGGACAAGACTCCCTGATTTTTTGTGTTTTAAGAATTTTGTGGGTAAAGTCACTGCAAATCCTCACGAGACTATAACTCGTCCTCTAGGGGGAACTTAGAGGTTTAAAGGCTTGCTGCATATGTGAAGTGCAGCCGTGCTCCTTACGAAAGTGGCCTTAGTTATTTTTTCCCCTTTTGCTTTAGTGTTGCACGAGGTCTAGTAAAGTGTAAGTTGTGGGATGTGATGAGAACCTAAATACACCATTTAGGCCACTCAATGAGGACTTTGTTATACCTACAAATGATATTAATTAGCTTAATTATGTTATTTTAATGTTCACAGGTGTCTTAGGTGGAAAGAGAACAAAGCGGACAAAAAAATGGCAAGAAATAAGAAGAACTAGAGCTTACTGCCTCCTGCCAACCGAACGCCAAAACCTAGAAAGTGCACCGAGGCCACTGCCTCTTGGCGTTCGGACGCCAGACCCGGGTGAGGTCCGCCTCGGTCCGCGTTTTGACGAGATTTTTCAAGGAAAATTGGCCAAAAGCTATAACTATAACCCAAAACTCATTTTTATGATTATTCACATCTTGGGAGAAGGTCTGGAGGCTGGTTTCGGAGCTTTTGAAGGAGCATTACTGGGAATTTCGTCAAAGATTCTTCATCAACCTCTCGCCATGAGCAACTAACTCTCGATCTTAGGGTCGTGTTGAAGCCCTAATATTGTATTTTGGTGATGTATTGTTCTAGGTTTTACTTTGAACGCTTTTGGTTTTATGACATGAAGTTATCCATTGATTGGATTTTATTTATTAAAGCAATATCTCTTTTTGGTATTTTAATCTTGTAGATTCAAATACTAGTCATATAACAATGCTTGAATAAACGAGTTGTTAGATCTAGGATAATCTATGCCATAGAGATAGATTATGCCCCGATCCACATCTACATCCCTTATTTGTTGACTCTGAAGGTTTGTAACCAGAACGAGTCTTTTAGCGTTGATTGTGAAACTTTATGTCTATACTTGCCATTGTACGAGGTTAGAGTGGATTCGTACCTTGAGATCTTTTCTTGGATTGAATCAAAACCTTGTCTTTAAATTGATAATTTAGGAATCAAACCCATCAATCAATACTTTGTTTTCTATTAGGATTAGTTTAAGAATTTGGGAACCAACATAACTTAGCCCTTTTGTCCCAGTGGATACGATACCCGGTTAACATCTTTGCTCTCTCGAGTAGAGATAGTAGCTAGGTATAATTTATATTTGCAAACCCTATTTTGGGATGATCAACAACTTCTCAAACTTTTCCACCACCAAATCCCATGTTGCTATTGACCTTCGATTTGCACAAATAGGCAAACCAAGATATTGAAAAAGAAGACATCCCACCCTACAATGAAGCCTATTGGCCATGCTCTGGATATTCTCCTCTTAACAATCAACCCCTACTAAGAAAGTTTTCGACATGTTTATCTTCAAAGCCAATGTTAACTGAAAATATCTTAGTATGCTCTTTAGAATTGTCATTTCCTCCTAATTTGTTGATGTGAATATAATCGTATCATCTACAAATTGGAGGTGAGTTACAACTTCACCACCACTTCTTGCTTCAAATCCATAAATTAACTCAATCTCTTTTCGCCTTTAAGAGAAGTGCCTCCATAGCTTTCGTCACTATTGATGCTTTAAAAAGATGAGAGGGAGAGCTGTTGACAAGAACTGGGAATGATGCAGAAGAAATGCATTTTTTGATCTACCCTTGCCACCTATTGCCAAATCCAAATCTTTCCAACATATATAATCTACAAACTCCCAATCTACATGATCATATGCCCTTCTGCAAGTCAATTTTAAATATTGTTCCTTCCTTGTGCGCCCTCTCATCCTAGAACCAATTAGTTCATTCGCAACCAAAATTATGTCAAGAACTTGTCTATTGTGAACAAAAGCCCCTTGGGCAGAACTAATGATGAAGGTGTAAGGCCCTTGGCCTTAATTAAGGATTATTTGTTAATTAATATGATTTAGGCTAATTGATTGGGTTTAATAGTCAAAATGTAATAAGCTAGTTGAGTGATTAGTATTGGTGAGACCGGGCTTAGTGGCGTAATCATTAGGATTAGTTGAGTGGGTTGCATTTGATAGTGTTTAGCATGCATGTCATCCATGTCATTGGGCCTACCTTGACCCATGACCCACATATTAACCCACATCCCAAAGCCAAGGACCTTGTTATGAACCCTCCCACACCTTAGGGCCCTGTAATGCCCCAATTTTGGATACCGAAAAGATCGTCAAGATACCCGAAGTTGGTGCGCTACTTTCCAGAAAATCCGAGAACTTCCAAGATCATAGGTCCGTAGTGAGGTCCAACTTAAAACTTTTTTAAACGATATAATATCAATGGTTAATAATGCGGAAGCACGTGAATATAGTGGAAGCAAAAATAAGGTATCATATATCTAAGTCAAATATAGCTGAGCTGAAATCCAACCAAAAGCATTAAAGTTGTAAAGATCAAAGGTTTATTACAGATGAAGACATCTACCATGCTCACTACAAGAATCACTCAAAATCCCAAAATAACATATGAACTCTCACACCCCAAGTGTAGGCTCTCCAACTTCCAGCTCGACCTCTTGGTCGGCTGGTCCCCACCTGTAGTCTCCTGTTACAGGTACCTCAGCTAGCGCAAGCGCGCCGTCCTCGTAATCGGGGTCGAAACCTAAGCACCAATTTTGGGTCAGATCTAAGGATCTGGCAAGTCACAGTATACAAGTAACATATGATAAATGTATCAAATGAGTAAAGACAAGCATATGGTTATAAAGAATATTAAGATACAGAATCTAGGCAGTTGAGCAGGATAAGCATTAAGAATCAGGATAAACATAATATCTAATCTAAAACAATATGGCACATTCACATGAGTTGGATACCGCGGGATATTATGCCGCGGCCCTCCCATACTGAACAAAGTCGTGGCGGGGAATCTCACCAAAGCTGGGGAATGACGAGCCCCGCAATCACACTCATCAGTCTCACCACACTCATCACTTGGGGAGACCGGACCCGGCATCACGCCGTCCGTCTAAAACATAGCTTATCATGATAGCTCACTCAACACTCATAAATAGCTCCTACCAGTGATGATCAGTCCAAAGGCTGAGTTTAAAACAACTGAGTGAATGTCTATGCTGACTTAAGGAAATGATGAAGGTCTGTGTCTGTCTAGGCTTTACCTTGCTGAACAAGGTCCTAACAAATTCTCTAAGAGGTCCAAGTATCAATTCATTACCATGGATCACAATCTAGGTCCAAGCCCACTCGTTGGATCCATACCCAGGCCCATCAAGTACATGGCCTAGTCTAAGACATTCCAAACGAGGTAACAAGTCTATTTCTAATGTTAAACAGTCCAATATAATCAACCTCTCCCATCTAGGGTATTATACAACCATACATAGGCCATAAAAGGGCCCGCCTAGCCACAGACACGGGTCAATGTTCACCCATTTACATCACCGGGTCACCACTAAGTAGTCCTAGGTTCAGGTCTTCCATTTATTCAATTCATTAACAGGTATAAACAATAATAAGGACAATAGAGTGACAGTAATATGATGAGAGAGATAAATCTCCAAATACAAGATTCAATGGGGAAATATCAACAGTCCAACCTAGGTAATTGGTCCACTATCTGGTCAGGTCAACCTCAGGTAATTTGATCCTTAAATGATACCTTAGATGTTAATAGATACTGTGTTTGGTGCTCCAGAATTACGAGCATCATTAGTAACACATAAGGGTCAAATTATCTTAGATTACATAACCTGGACCCTAATTACTGGACCCCACAAGTCAAAGTTGAGCCACACCATTGACTCGGGCTGGGCACAGTGACGGAAGTCTATTTGGATGGTCAATGGGCCCCACACATGATCACAACAATATAAATTATAATCTGGGAAGTGTCGCTGTACACAGTGTGCTCAGCTGACTTCCTGGCCTGGTAATCAGCTCGGCACACTGGGATCAGGGAAGTATTCCTCCTGCAGGCAATGCCTGGTTGTTCAGAAATTCTCGTGAGCTCGGCGAACACCTTGGCCTAGGTAGTTGACCGTGCCCACTGAAACTCTTGGTTTAAGGAGATGTCCCAGGTCCTAGTTTCCCTTGTTGGAAATCTGCCTTCTAGAAATCAAGCTTGGAGTTCGGCCTTGCACGGAGCTCAGCAAGATACTCAGCTCGGTCACCTAGCTCAGTTCGGCAAAGCGTTGAGCTCGATCAGACACTGAGACGGCTCGGTAAGGCGCTGAGCTCGATCAAGCACTGAACTTAGATAAAGTACAGAGCTCGGTATAGTACAGAGTCTGGTAAAGTACAGAGCACGGTAAAGCACAGAACTCGGTAAAGTACAGAGCTCGGCCAAGTACTTGGCTCAGACAAAGCGCAGAGCTCTGAGCTCGGTCAAGCACTGAGTTCGGTAAAAGCACAGAGCTCGACCAAGTACTGGGCTCAGACAAAGCGCAGAGCTCGATAAAGTACAGAGTTCGGCCAAGTACTGGGCTCAGACAAAGCGCATAGCTCTGAGTTCGGTCAAGCACTGAGTTCGGTCAGGCGCTGAGCTCGGTCAAGTGCAAAGCTCAAACATATCACTGAACTCGGCCATGACGCTGGGCTCGGCCTTGACACTGATCTCGGCTTGAGCATCGTGCTTGGCAGAACACTGAGTTGTCAAGCGCAGAGCTCTGTCGTATCATTGAGCTCGGCCTTGAGCATCGTGGCAGAACACTGAGGTGTCCAGTGCAGAGTTCGGTCATATCACCAAGCTTGGTAAAAGCACAGAGCTCGTCCATGACACTGAGCTCGGTCATGACATCGTGCTTGGCAGAACGCTGAGTTGTCAAGCACAGAGTTCGACCATGACACTGAGCTCGGTAAAAGTACAAAGTTCAGCCATGACACTGAGCTCGGTAAAAGCACATAGTTTGGCCAATAGGGCACAGACGCTCTGCAACTCCGGAGTTCTGATTTCCTTTTTATCCAATCCAGAACTCAACCCATCTCGTCCAAACACCACATACACATCCAGAATCATGAAAAACACTCCAATACACATTCAACCATCCAGTCCCTGGGCCATTGATCTTCCAAATGAGATCAACCCATCCATCAATGGCCAAACATCCATGAAAACACGCTCAAAGGTAGATCTAACAATTCTAACATCAATTGAATAGAAATCTCAGAATCAAAGACAGTAAACATCCATTCTATGTTAAATAAGCATATTGCACTTGCCTTGACCAATTGCATAAGGAAAGGAGAGAAACAGAGATCCAATCCGGTAAAGGGAAATCTCAGCTCTATGGTCTTCTCAGACTCACGATCAGCCCCAAAACTCAAATCTAGAAGAGATCTCTACTCCTATACCCATTTCCACCAGAGAATTGCTATAAGGAACAAGATCTAGAGGGAGAAAAAGGGAATTCCATAAGAACTGAACAAGAAGAGGGTATTCACCTGATTTGGTTAGGGAGAGGGATGACCGAGATCGAGACAGAGAGAAACCCAAGTAGAATAGGATGCAGCTGAGATCGTCTTCTTCTTCTTCTTAGGGTTCTGTAAGGAGAACGAGAGGGAGAAGGCAAAATTGGAGGGAATTTCGGAGAGTGTTGGAGATAAACAAGGGAAGAAGAGGGAAATGAGAGAGAGGAACAGTAGCCAACGTATGGTGTGGGAAGGTGTAGTATAAATAGGTTGAGTTGGGTGGCTAGGTACAGGAATATCCTTTTGTTAACATGGGATTAGGGTTAGGGTCATGGGTAGCTTGGTCTTTATGTGGGAATTTAGAAGCTTCTCAAGTGGAAACCCCCCTATAGTAAATACTAATAACTAGCTAGGGCCTCTAACCAACTCAAAACTTATCAAATACACTCTAAAAACTCTATAAATTACACAAAGGGTCTATAACCTAGGAAAATACATATCTACCCTTACTAACCCCTATTAATTAGTATAGATAAGTATCTTAGGCTATAAAATAGAATTCAAATTCAAAAGTGAGGGTCCACAAGAGGTGGGGCCTCACAGGCCCTATTTTTTCAATTTCCCAAAAATCTCTACAAAAGCCCTGCAACCCATTTCCCTCTTCCATTTCTCTACATCTCTTCTTCTCTCTAGTTTTCCGTTTCCTTTCTTATTCCCCATGACCAAGATCAAGACTCAAGGCTTCCAACCTTCCTCCAAGGTCTCCCTCAAGCTCCCAAAGCTCTCTTCACCATCTCCTTCTTCCTTCTCCTTCATAGTAAGTACTTACTTCCTCTTTTGCATGTAGTTTCTTATTTTCTTTACTAGGAGCATGTGTTCATGGCTTAGAGGCATTTTCCTTCTCGTTTGGCTTGTTGGAGAAGAATCCTTAGCTTGGTTTGGTTGGAGGTACTGTGGATCTCAACATTGGACAAACCTTAGGCTTCCAAAAACGGGATTTTTTTGCATTTTACAAGAAATTAAAATTCTTTTGTAAATCATGTACCTCACTCATTCATATTCCTTAAAACTATATTTTTTTTAATAAAAATACCTTAAAACTGTATTGATTGAAGAAAAAAGGTCAACTTTCTCATCCCTCTTTTTTTGGGTAGAATTCTCTTCCCCTATAGCACATCAACAATGGTAAATGAATGTTTATAACTCTTTTTTATGCTCTAGGTTGTTAATTGCATGCATTGAATATGTAGCTACCCTTCTTATAAGCTCTTAGTGCTCATTAATGGTGGTGGATAGGGAATTATGGGTTTTAATGGAGTTTGTAATTATGACCCTTAATTGAAAAATGAATAGGTGGATTAGGTAGTATGAAAAAGCTCTAAATAGGAGTTTAAAACCACCCCATGGATGAAAGGAGAATGACCCTCTTAAAAACTTCCCGAACCCATTCTAGGTTCATTTCTGAAGCCTCACGGTCGACCGAGACCACTACACCTGTCTTGGGTTCATGTCAAACCTGAGTTATTACCTAACAAATCCCTGTGCTTTCGTTGAGGTTGCGGTCGACCATGGAGCTCACCATTAGACTCCTTGGTTGATCGAGAAAGATTCCACGGTCGACCGCGGACACAATCCCAGAATATGAAATTTTGGAAATTTGGGGTCCATACCCATAGGATCATGACCCTTAGCCTAAGAAATTAATAGATTAGGATTGGCCTTTGGTGAGGAGGTGTGTGTGAGCTTGACACCTCTTCATGTTTGGTCTAGATTTGCATATGGGACTCGTATGGGACCATGTGGGTGGCAAGCGTGACCCTTGGGTGCCAGCCAAGAACTTTGGAATCACCAAATGACCTTATAGGCATCTTGAGCCCGTAAATCCACTATGATGGTCCATATGGACCTATATGCGAGGGACAACCCCAAAGCTAGGTCTGTTAGTCCCCTTTCCCCTTTAGCGCTCCTTAATCATACTATCCGATGGGTTAGTGACTTTGTACATTACACGACACGAGCATGTATATGCTCCTTCCATTATGTTTATGTTGGTTTGGTGTGTGTGGAGGATTGTTATGGCTTGTTTGGTATCAAGGACTATACGATTGTGGTTCGGGTATGTCATGTAAAATATGTGTATGGGGTAGTCCTCCTTGCTTTGGTTTGCTATGCATATGGTGGTGATATACAACGAGGGTGTGGTCCTTAATTCTTCAAGTTAGGCACCCATAGGTGGTTATAGGCTCTCATGGTTTAGGGCGCCTCCCTGTGGATTAGAGTTGTGGTGTGTGTGAAGTTACCGTCTGCAGATCGGGAGGTGGTCGTATGCCATCAAACCGGCATACATTCTGTAAGGTAATGTGCAGCTGGGTTGTTTGTATTCATTAGTTTGCGTTTATGGATTGCAAGTTTGCCTGGATTTGGATATGTTTAGCCTATGCGGGTTGCCATATTGTTAGTTTGTAATTAGGGTTATGTCTCCGTATGATTCTTACGGTCAGATTCTATTCATGCTTTAATGCTTAGCTTATAATATTATTACTCTTATGATCTAACATTGTGTCTGTTCTAGTTGATGCATACTATATTGTTACTAACATTATTTACTTGCTAGTTTATCTTATTATTACTACATTTGGTGCTTAGGTACTCATGCCCTAGGGGAGCCGAAGGGTGAGGCGGTTACGGAGGTTCTGTAGGATGGTGGATATCAAGAGTGGAGTGCCGACGATGTTGTTTGAGATGTTGTGCGAGCGCCCGAGAGCCTCCATTACCCATTTTGGACCTTTACATTTTTATGTTAGTTGTGTTTTTTGGGCCATGGACATATCATTAGCCGTAAACCTAACTAAAAACCATTTGGTAACTTTATGGAACTTAATGTACTTTGATACTTGTTCCACTTTGTTTATTATATATATTGTGTTATCTCACCATCTGCGCAGATTGTTTGTTTTAATGTGTTCGCGATTTGATTATGGTGATTGATCATTCACAACCTCACCGTGGACTTCGATCCACCCGGAATTGTGACCACAAAGGTAATTGAATGAAATATTTTAAATGGCCTCGATTCTTGCGCCCTTGGGATCGTGTTACGATCCGACCTAATCTCGAGAGGCATGACAGAGTGGAAGAACCTTTTGTAGTCTATTCGCCAAAGTCTTTTATAAGAGTTTATAAATACAGCCCACCAAGTTTATTGAGCTGAAACCTTTCAAAGACACTGGATTTGGCACTTTGGGAATAAGGCATAAAAAAGTACCATTGATTTCTTTGTTCAACCTTCCCCTCCGATGAAATTTTGATAAAAACTGACAAAAATCCTCTTTTAGAACATCCTAAGCAGCCTTAATAAAGGTAAAATTAAAGTCATCTGGACCCGACGCTCTATCTCCTGCGAAACCCGCTAAAGGCTTGCTCACTTTCTCTTCCTCAAAGCTCCTTTCCAACCATATCAAGGTCCTCCTGAATCGTGGGGAAGGCAACATACCCTCCAATGTCAATCTTACAATATCCTCACTAGAATATAATTCTTCAAAGAAATGGGCAATTTCCACCTTTACCTATGTTGGTTCAACTAAGAACATGTTTCCTCTGCCGATCTTCCCAATGTAGTTAATCTTTTTTCTACTACTGCCCATTTGATGAAAACAATCTAGTATTCTTATCACCCTCTTTCATCCAAGGGGCTCTAGATTTTTGCCTCTAGGATATTTCTTCTATTCGGCTAATCTCCCACAACTTATGTTTACCCTCGTTCCTCGCTTTCTTCTCATTTTGATTGAGCGATCTGCCTTTTTCTAGCTTTTCCCAAACTTCTACTTCCTGTTCTAAGTCAAATCTAATGATATCTAATTTGCCAAAAGATAATTTATTCCATTCCTTGATTTTTCCTAGCAGTCCTTGTAACTTTTTCATTAGAGTGAAGCCTACGAACCCATTATCTTCAAACTGAGACCACCAATCTCTCATCTCAGGCATGAAATCCTTGTGTAATAACTACCAGTTCTCAAACCAAAATGGTTTAAGCCCCCAATTAATCTCATTGGATGCTAATTTAATGGGTGTATGATCTGAAACTAATCTTGGAAGTGCAACCTGGATGACACCTTGAAAAAGTTCTTCACATTCCTTTGATACCAAAAATCTATCAATTCTACTTATTGCTACCCTTTCTTGATTGTTGGACCATGTGAACCTTCTCCCAACCAGTGGCATGTCTACTAGTTCCTTCCCATTGATGAACTCTGAGAATTTTTCCATACTTCTTGTTACACGTCTACCACCTCTCTTCTCATGGGGTAACCTAACAACATTAAAATCGCCACAATGCACCACAGAGCTGCCCACTGTGAAATGATGCTTGTAAGCAAAAACCAAAATCCATCTCTTTGAGAATCTTCATAGGCCCATACACATTTGCCACAGCCCAAACGAAGTCTTCTTTAATATTCCTGAGTTCAATAGCTAGCACCCTTTGAAATCTATTAATGGCCTCAACCTCAAAAGATTATTGTTCCATACAGTAATGAGACCCCCTGATGCCCCTTCAGACGACACCCATTCCCTATCCACAACTCTGTGAGCCCCGTATGTCCTGAATAATGTGAGTGAAATAACCCCCAGATAAGAATTTGTATCCAATGTCTGAAAATAGAAAACTGAAGGATAGAACCGTAAACCACTTCTGCTTATGTACATACAAAGCGCTCCCAAAACCCCAAGATAATCTGAACCATCTGTTTCTCATCAATTTAATTAAATGTTCTAACTTAAATTTGTCGATATAAACCAAAATAAAAGAGAAACTAATGAGGAAGAACATTCGAACTAGAAATTGATTTTGCAAAAGTTGCACAAACTTTACTGTGCCTCTGGGATTGTGGGCCCCAGGTACAGGCCCACTACAAGTGGACCCCACTAGTAAATAGTGATGTGATGGGCGACCCTGGCACGATACAATTTCCATGGGTGGCATATTTAGATCCATTTATTTAAAGTCAGGAAAACAAAACCTAGTTGGAACTTCTATTGGCATTTTCAGATTCTGTGCAAAACCTACTTTAAGTCTCCTGTTTTATCTAAGAAGCCTCCTTATCACATAGATTTCATCAAATGCTTGGAATTGTTTGGGCCCATTCTCGGATCACAAGTCATCACGGCCTCAACCAGCCTTGTGGATCCTCTTTAAACTCTCAAACTAGTCCAAATCTTCAGCAAGTAGAATTTTAGCTGCCTTTTCTTTGTTTTTTTTTTTTTTCTAATACATTTCTTAGAATCCCTAGGAATTCGATCCCTTGGAAACACATGCGCACTTGGTTGTTCTTCTGAATCCTAGGAATTCAGGGCTTTGGGTCAAAGGGCATTGGCCTGTTTGGCTTTGATGGAAGTGAAGGTGGGGAAAGCATTTGCACGACAGAATTCTCTTCAATTTAAGCTTCCATTTGGTAGCTGGAAGAATGGATACTACTAGTTGAAACTATCTCGAAAATTTTTTCCGCTTGTTGGGTTTTTGGTAAAAAGCAGAGAGTCTGCATCTTAGCCATTTACATTCACCACCTCTAGTGTTTTTCCCTCACTAGATGGGTGAGTGATACACGCCTGCGAGACAACCTACTTGCATATGGATGAATCCCTCCGTATATGAGATGACACACCCTTGCCACCTGGATGTTTCCTGTACCACCTCTAGTGTTCTCTAGCGTATACAAAGCTAGAGGAAGGAGAAATTTGGGTTTCTCCATTCCAAGTCTGTTTCATCTCTACCCACTCAACATCCCCCCAATTCAAAATGCCACCAAAGTGCAAACTAATGAGTGTAAGTCTTAGAGAAGAGTCTGGATCCTCCCTTGTTTCATTAAAAAAGAGATATTGTTTCATCCTATCAACATCTGCTGGTTGTATAAAATCACTTCTTTTCTTTTTTTCATTCCAAAGAAGTAATTGAGAGGGTGCATTGACTGGCTACAAACTGAAAAGGCAAGCCTCACAACGATGACTTATATTGATGGAACAAAAATATAGTAACAGAGATGTTAATCTAATGATAGAGATTTGACATGTCCAAAGATAACATAGCCATCACCAAGGGCCTGTTTGTTTGCATTAAAATAGACGGGAACTCATGGTGAAATGAACTCTATCAAAAGATTATCAAAGTGGTAACCTTCACTTTCCTTAGATATTGAATTATTAGGGTGATGGCTAGGTATTCATTTCTCTCTTCTTTTGATTTTATTTCACCAAAAGGAAAGGTAATTTGATGCTCATTTTTAAAATTCACCTTTGATCATCATTTCTAACGACTTATGGTAGGAATCCTAGGTATTCAATTCTGTTTATTCTAATGCAAACAAATAGGCCCTCAACGTACTCAGCCAGAGAAATTATCCCACATCTTACTATGGACTTTTAAAGGTAATGCTTCATCTCCTCTCCTCCTCACTCTCACTCCTTCCATGAAGCTAATCCTAAGAAACTGAATATGTTTCCTGAAAAAAGAATGCAAAATGCACCAAAGTATGAACATTACATGGATTTAAAAAACTGTTAACGGGCGTAGAAAAATTTGCATGTATCTCATAACCCATACCCACGTTACTCTCCCCCAGCCAGCAGCATTCCCAATGGAGCACCAAGTTCCTTGAGTTAACTTTGGCCTAGTTAAAAACAGCTCCTACTAGCAAGAACCATATCCATGTGATTATTTTCCATTCATAATAGATCATTGGTGATATGAATCGATACACTTCAATGTTTCTCTAAATTTTAATTTAACTTGAGATCGTATTACCACTATATTGATGTCAGTATTAACAATGGTAAAACTTAAAACTATTGATGTGAGTCCACCTTGAAGTCTTCACCTTTGCTAGTACAAGTATGCAGCTATCATTTTCCAAACGTCCGTTGTTAAGGCTTTTGGCAAGGCACCACCCTACCCCATCATTGGTTATTGAAACAACATTAAATGCATCTAAATTGAAACTACACCATATACATGATACAAACAACTGATTAAAAAGATTCAGTTTTCAATTGGGGTTCTGGTGAAGATGAAAGGGGAAAAAAAGTATAAAAATGGGGTGACTTCGGGTGTTGTACAGATGCCTGTGTCTTCCCATCTGCCATCTTCAGTGGTGTTAGGGTACCTGAAATGCAAAAGTCTCTGCACATCAGTAGCAGCTCAACAAGAAGCACCCTTCTTGCCCTCCTAGATATCAGAAACTTGACAACTATCAGCTCAAACAGTTCCATGATTTGATAATTACCTCAGACTTACAAGTTGAATGTGTGTTGATAAATGTATGACGATTTGAATTTCTATACAGAGGACAAGTATCATCATTTAAGCAGGAGGGAGGGGCCGCCGACAAGTGGGGCATTCCATCTTTATATCCATCCATCTTTGTAAGCAGCCAGAATGGAAGAAATGATCACATGGTGTTACCTGCAGGACATTTTATTCAGTTCACAGCTATGAAAAAAATCTACCATGAGAAACAAGAATAAGTACGAGTACAGTACCATGCGGTCATTTGGCCGCTGTGTTAGATCAATGGAAGTCATGCAAATGACACAGTCAGTTGCATGAGTTGTTTCATTTTCTAGCCTTCTATAGTAGCAATACTTCTCAGGTAAGATCTGCCAATCAACTAATTGAAGTGAGTTGCTGATAGAAGCAGTATTTCTGTGTATTTTAACAAAGCAATTTTTACATAGTGCAGCTAAAAGTGATTATTTAACAAGCAGCATTTTCTTGCACGATCAATTAAATGAGAGAAAGGAGTAACGCAGTTAACACCAAAAGAGTCATGCGCTTGCATCTGTAACTAGTTTAAAGAGAGAAAATATAGAATATCTTCTGTTTGCTTAACTAACATTGTGGAAGACTATTGAAATTCATTCATCAACATGAAGACCGGAGAAAATCAGAAATTTCTCAAGTATTATGCATAGTGGCTATGGTAGTTATTAACAAGAATTTATGAAGGAATCAGAATCACCTCATGCGATAATGGAACTGGACCAACACACTAGGTCCCAGTAGTTCAATAACAAGCTAAAGCGTAATTGCAATTCAATTAAATTGAGGAATCAAAGTAATTTACAGCTTTATCAAAACATTTTCACCAATAAAACCAGCAAACCCTGCTTCAACAAGCAGTGAAAAATTATTAAACAATCCAATGCTGAAAATATTCCCACCGTGTGATACTATCAATGTTGTGACAGTATCGGGATTTGGTAAAAACTGTTGTACCATCTTAGAGGGATGCCTCTATTTATATCAACGATCACAAAGTACAATTACATGAATACCCTTAAGAAAGGGTTTAGAGAGAGAATGTATACAAGGATAATTTGGGAATGACTATTTTACAGGTAGTTACCTAGAGGGACTCAGATTTGAGATATCATGCTCTACAGGTATACCAAAATTGTACTCTCTTCAGAGTCCCCATCAAATTGATGCAAATGTCAAGAAGCATCAATTTGACACCAAGAAATTATGGCGATTGTGAGACTTGACTTTAATAAACAAATCGGCAAGTAGTCCATAGACAGGTTCATTACTCTTTTCTAAGTCTCATAAGAAATTGATGTCTTTATGTAGTCTCATAAACTTACAAGATAATGATTAGATCAGCAATGACCTACATACCAATCAAAAAGTAACATATGCACAAAATTGATGTAGTAAAGATGAGAATGTAGAGGTGGATGTGTGGTAAAACTAGGAAGGATAAAATTAGAAATGAGCAATTTCGAGAGTACTTAAGGGTAGCATCAATAGGGGATAAAATTAGAGAAACCCGTTTAAAATGGTTTGTGCATGTCCAACGTGGGCTGGCAATGGTGCCGGTAAGGAAAAGTCTAGATATGCAGGTTGATGGCCTAGCAAGAGGAAGGGGTAGGCCGAAAAGGACGTGGATGGAGGTAGTAAAATTAGATCTGAAGAAGTGCAACTTATCTGAGGATTTGGCTCAGAATAGATTGGAATAGAGAAACATAATTCATGTAGATAACCCCAACATAGTAGGGACAAGGCTAACATAGTAGGGACAAGGCTTTAATGACGACGACGACGACGACGACGATATGTAGTCTCAAACATTTTGTATAGCAGAAAGAGCAGAATCAGGAACCATGGGATAAACTAAAGAGCTACATCTACTTCCACAGCGTCTCCTTGCAGAAGGAGATTCTTCTTGTGTTATCCAATGGGAGACTCAGTCTCCTTCCCCACCTTGGTATCTTGCCGACACTGTAGAAGGGGTGCTTCAGTTGTCGGGAGATTTGAACGTGTCCTTCCATCACATTATGAGATCAGCCAATGCAGAGGCGGACCTACTTGCTAAAGAGGGAGTTATTAAGCCTTTTTTGAAAATTTTTATCCCTCCTTAAGTTGTTATGTCCTTTTCGTTTGTTTTACCACTTGGGGCTCCGGCTCGTTTTTTTATTTAAATGCTTTCCCTTGTGTTTCTTGTTGGGGGCTCTTTGTGATCAGTATAGTTCTCTTATACTGTATAGCTTTTTCGAATAATATATAGTCACCATTAAAAAAAAAAAAACTAAAGAGCTATATTCAATTCAAATTGCAATGAATCCAAAATAATAGTCCAGAATAGACTTATTCCCGTGTATATTCTTCAATTTTGAACTCAAGTTCAAATCTCCTAGCCAAGGATAAAAAAGGCGGCCGATACCTAGTGTATCAGCTGATAAATTGGGCGTGGCAGCCTATTCTGGAATTATCGTCTCTCTCATCTGTATCAGCCTGTAGTAGCCAATAAATGACGCTCTATTTTACCGTAGCGGGCACCATAACTCGGTTACATGAGAGAGAGAGAGAGAGAGAGCATTCTTGCAGAAAAAAAAGGAATGAAAAGACAAGGAAAGGATCGACCAATTGGCTGCCGGGTATATAGGGCTTGAATGCCAGAAATAGTGAGTTCTTACATAGACCCCTTATTTCTTCTTCCTCAGAAAGATGCATCCCTTAATCTTCACATGCCTTATTTCCCATCACTGAAACTCATTGAGACCTTACTATTGAAGACAATTAAGAAGAATCCCTCCCTGAAGATAGACGTTGATGTCATTGCTGAACTCTAATCCCTTGCTCTAGGCACCACTCCTATTGTTGTTGCTTACTACTCCTCCTGCCCCTTCTCCTTGCTTCTTTATTCTTTATTCTTTTTTTTTTTTTTTTTTTTTTTTTTTTTTCCGTTTTACTTCTGGGTGTCAAGATGCTCAAGGCTTCTAGCATTTTAATCCTTTGCATGGATCAAAAGCAGCCGCTACGCTATAGTAGCTGTCTCAATGGAATTTAGCGTCGCTCACATCCATAGCAGCCGTTATGGAGTGAAACAGATTCCTACTTTCCAAAAGATTAAAAAATGCATAAAAAGATTTATTTCTTTTCGTCTTCTCTCCAAATAACATTTCTACGCAACTCTTCTATCCTTCTATGCTTAAAAACACATGATCTCGCCAAATTACAGTCGATACAGAAAGTTCTTCTCAAGGGCTCTTCTCTAGGTACATCCTATTAGACACCCCCTTTGGTAGAAGTATTATTTTCTCAACACTCAACAAAAACATATTGTTGGTTTTGATGAAAGTTAATTTGTTATTTGGTTTGAACTTTAAATTTGAACTTTAAACTTTATTTAAGCATTATTTTATTATTTATATATCATTTGTTATATACAGTTGCACTAAATTGCCTAATTGAATTATGAATTTAGAAATGTATGATAGAATTTAACTTAGTAAGGCCGACCAACATGAATACATGAAAAGAATGAGATCAATATTGGTTTTTTAATAATCATTCAGCGATATAAAATTTCTATGCATTGAAGGGGCCGCTACACCCCTCTATCTTAGTTATTATATAAAAAAAGCATCAAATTCTAATATTTTCAAATATTTTATTTTTTTTGGATATTTATTCAAAAAAATTTACAACTTTTTCGATTCACACCGCTACGCACGCCTCAACCGCTATTTTATCCTTGATCCTTTGGGCTTCGAGAGAGTGGCCCACTTATCTGCGAGGCTCTTAAGTGGGGCCCGGGTGCCCCATTTTCTTTATTTGGCCCCCCACTTATCATGAGAATTCCATCGAGCTCTTATAAGGTAATTTTGATTTTTTTTTTCTACTTTTATAGTAATAGTATTAAAAGTTTTCAAACTGAGTCCCCAGTCCCTACTTAAACATTCCATAAGGAAAGTAGCCTGCTGAGTGTATTTGTTTGTTTGTTTTTTTCTAATAATTTCTATAGGTGCCACTTATTCAAGGTCCACTGAGTGGGTTTTTCATAGGAGGCTGCACCCATTCAATGTTATTCTAGGTCTATATCAAGTTTAATGATTTGGGTTTTTTGGAAATGTTCCCATTGAAAGATGAGTATACTATAGTTCTATGAAAGAAAACATTTACATCTAGGCCCACTAGCCAAATTTCCTCTAATATGATATATGGACCTAATGGAATTTCTTTCTAATAGAAAATGTACTCTAGCCAAATTTCACTTAAATTAAAACCATGACCAAAATTATTATTTTGGAATCGTACAGCGATAGATGACCTCATGCAATGAGGGGACTACTACTCCCCTATATCTCAATTATTTTTCCAAATATATATATATATAAATATATTCTAGCATTTTCAAATTCTGGATTTTCTAAAAAATCTCATATTTATTTACAACGTTTTCAAATCGCACCACTATGCTGCTACGTATCACCCCTATCACTACGAATTGTCCACTACATAGAATTTTGGCGGCTATGCCTGCCCTAGCGCTATTTTCATCTTTGCTCCTAGCTTCATTTTATTGATGATATACTTTCTTTAAGTGGGATCACATTGTCGGTGTGGTTGTATAGGCACATGAAGAGTCGAAGATACATTGGGCTCAACAAAAGTCAGAATCCAACTGATGACTTTGGCATTATTGGCTTTCCATTTGGTTATTTCTTTTGTGTCATTAGGCTTTTTAATGGATCCATCCAGATAACCCCATAATTCTTCTCCTTCCACAACATTGTGAAATTGGAACCAAAGAAAATAATTTTTTCAATAAATTTAATCGAAAAAATTTCACTATGATTTTTTATTGAGGAAATTTTTTAAGATCAATCAACCTAAAACAAAAATACCCAAATTTGGGAAGTTGAGTTTTGACAAGATAATAGAAATGCCAATACTAAAAGTTAAATTGTACAAGAAGCCGAATAAGTTGAATGAGACTTCAAACCTTGAAGCCGTAGACAGAGTCGAAGACTCACAAATTTAGTTGTTGAAATAGAGATAAGCTTATGTTGAGAATTAGCGACAAAATTCAATTGAGGATAAGCTTGATAAAATAGACTATAGTAGGAGGGAAGAATGCACACGCTCGTCAATGAGGTGCAAAGAAATCGAGCCCTAGGGTGATGCAGGCAAGACACGGGGTCGGCTAGCCCATGGGGCCCAGCCCATAGGTCCAAGACTTTCAGGAGGAGGCTCAAGTCCACTGAAGCCCATTAAAGAAATTAAAAGCTCAAGATCATGCAAACTTCAGAGTCTTTCCTATTTTTCAATTTATTTAAATAATGAAGAGCTAAGACTTAGGGATATAAATTTCATTTTATTAGAAAGTTTATAGTTGGATTTATAAGTTTATTTCAGTTAAATTTGTTTCCATGAATAGAATTAGGAAAGTAGTGCCTATATGAAGGATTATAATCTCTTTCATTCAAGAAGTGGATTGATTAATAAATTTTCTCCACGATTTTTTTCTCTTGGTGGTTTGTATGTGGTGAGACCAAAATAGTTTCGATCCTATGGATCCCTATCTATAGGCCATTGGCTTGGAGAATAACCCGTTAGTTATTCTTCCCTACCTGCACTACGTCAATTGGTATCAGAGCGAAGATTCGTTCTCAGATTGTTGCTCTGATCTCCAATCGAGGTACCCAGTGTGCTCATACCCAACTTGAATTTCCGGTTCGTTGATTCCATCATTCATCATCATCGACAATCATCATCATCATGAATCACTGATTCCTTGATTTCATCTTTCATCATCACCAACCATCACCATCATTATCAATCATCATCCAGCCACATCCGTACCCCTAAACCGAACTTTGCCCTCCACAAAACCCAACCCCATCATCAAAGAAACCCTTCCATGAACCGTTAGCCAAACCAAAACCTTCAACCTTGGGCTGTGAAAGGACCGGGCTGGGCCCGGGGTCGTCCTTTCCCTACCCTCAATATATGCAAGGCTGAGCCCAGGTGAACCAATGCCCTCGGACGGTTTTATTTATTGTCAAAAAAGGAAAATAGTTAAAGAGTTTGTTATATCATCTCACAACTTTTAGAAGAATTTCCACGTACCAAATCATTCTATCAGAGTCTTATCTCTAAGAATTTAAACCATTCACATTCACCTACGTTTAAGAATTGACATTATTTTCAATTTAACACTGATGTGACTATTAATCAATGTTGGATTTCAGTCAAACCAACAAATGCATTTAAAAAACTCACTTTTAGTTTAGACTCTAAAAAATTAGGAGTTATAATTATCTAATTAAACTGATATTTGGATATCCCCATATCCTCAAAGTTCCTTGTGCATACACCTACCTTTAGGAATTGGTTGGCATGCCAAGTCACTCTAGAGAGGAAAAAGTATATCCTCAATAACAGGACTACACCCCCTTTTGCACTAGCAATAATATATTAAAACAATATAAAAGGCTTAAATAAGAAGCAATAAAACTAGAAGAAAGGGATTGGATGCAACTGTGCAAGCTTATGCATTAAGTATATAATACATGACTTAAATAATTAAATAGAGATAAAATGAATTTAGTATGTGCGTGTATGGATTTTTAGGGCATTTTGTAATGGGGATGGGGATATGAAATTGCCTTCATATCCATATCATTATTGCTAAGTGATTGTTATAAGGGCGCATTTTAGTATATATATATATATATATTTACATCTATAAATATATATCATGTAAAACAAACAAAAATAGGAGGGCCAGAGCCAGAGCCAGGGCCGGGCCGGGCTAGTAATATTCAAGCCCAGCCTTTAAATTTTAGGGCCTACAAAAATTGTCCAAGCTCAGTCCTAGGGCTTTTCCTTAGAAACAAAAACCCTCATTTTATGGGATTTTTGAGGGTCGGGCCCCCTTGTCTCAATGCCCAATTAATAGACCTACTTCAACCCAACCCAATTTCCAAAACCATAACCCAACCAAAACCCAACCAAAACCCTAAGCTCGTCTGAATCCCTCTCGACCCTATCCCTACCACCGAACCCTCTCTTCTTCCCCAAAACTTATCACTGAAGCCCCATTCAAACCTATCAAACCCAGCCCCAACTGGAAACAAACCTCATCCTAGCTGCACACCCAATACCCCATCTCAGCCGAACCCCAACCCTCTTCGATTCTCCCGAACCCAATCCTAGAGAGAGAGAGAGAGAGAGAGAGAGAGAGATCAAACGTACCTATCCGTTGCCTCAAGCATCTCCCACCAGCAGAGCTCCTATGGTAGAACCACCGTTGACAGCATCTCACTTCGTCTTCATTGCTATTGAGCTCCATCTTCATTGCAACTCATAGCATGACCCCCGAGGCCACCATCTTTGCTATCAACTTCTCCACCATTCGCTCCATCGTCGCCATCACTGTTGAAGTTCACCAAAGCTTTGTCGAGACCCCATCCCAGTTACGCATATGTTTCAGAATTTTTACAAAAATGATAGAAACTAAGTTTCATAGAAAAATTAAGGCTCTTCAACCAAATAATGGATGGGAGCGCATATCTCGAGATTTCTAGTAGTATTCATCTGAGAATGAAGTTGACTCACAAATGTCATGTGCTTATATGCTACACCAAATGGAGTTGCGAAGCAGAAGAATAGACACACTCAAAGTTACAACTTAGAAGAGAACTTTTGATTGAGATGAATGTCCCCAAGTCATTTTGGTCTGATGGAGTAGTTATAGCAGTGTTTTTGATAAATCTGGCACAAACCAGATAATTAGGTGAAAAGAGTTTGTTGGAAGTAATGTGCCCGATATTCCTCTGTCTCTAGCTCCACCTAGTGATATTCGGCACACATGCTTTGTTCATGTTCCCAAACTACAACGTGACAAATTAGATCATAAAGCCGTAAAGTACATCTTCATGCGATATCCAAGATCCTAGAAAGAATATAAATGTTATCTTCCAGGGAAGAGTGGTCATGTGTTTGTTACAATGGATGTAACGTTCAACAAAGACATTCCTTATTACTCAGTAATGAATGGATAATGATGTAAGGAGGAAAATGTTCCTTTACTTCAATCAGTGTCTCCACCGCAACAAGAGCCCAAAGATGATACAAAGCATGGTTCAACAAATCAGCCGAGTCGATGAGTCGTCTCAGCCTCGGCTTAGAAGTCATTTTGAACTTGAAGTAAAAACTGAAAAAAATTAAAACAAAAAGGGTCTTTGATAAAAAAATTCTTTAAATAGAGTGGGGAAGGAGAGAAACAATTATAAAAGTGGAAAAAGAGAAGACTTTTGGCAGTTTTGGGGGGAAAGAGAGGAGAGAGAAAGGCAGCCGGTGGAGATGGGAGGACTGGAAGAGAGAGAATGCAGCTGTTGATGTGCTGTTGTTCTGTTTTGCATGCTGTAGCTGCTGCTGCCCTTGCTTTTTTGCTTTTTGTTGCTCACTGACTGCTGCTGCCAGCTTTTCTGCTCACTAGCTGGCTGCTGCTACCTGCAACACTACTGCTTTGTTGACTGTTGGCTATGATGCACAGATACTTCAAAATGGGCAACCTATCGCGTCGTATCGTATCCAATACTTCGCTTTTTACATGTAAAACCCGTGTCCCTGCCATGTCTATGGTGTGTCCCTGCCATATCCGTGCCGTATCTGGGCATCATAGACTGTTGGTACACATTTTCTTTGTTTTTTTTTCTGCTTGAAAACTTTATTAGACCCATACAACAGCAGCATCAACTTCTTCTTCCTTTTCTTCTTTTATTTCTTTTTTTTAGCATTGCAAAGGGACTCGGCCGAGTCCCATGCGACTCGCCTGAGTCGACTCGGGCTCAGCCCCAAGTGAGTTAGGTCCCGAGTCTGTTCTTTTAAACCATGATACAAAGTCTCACTACAGACTCCCGAGACACATCAAACTGCAGAGGTATCAAAGGAGCCGCTGCAGGTTTACTCCAGAAGAAAGAAAGGTAGGAGACCATCATTCTCATCTATACCATCATTAACAGAAGCTCTGCATTCAGATCCTCATTCTCCCAACCAACCAAAAGCCAACCCACAACAAGGCTAATCCTTCTGGTATAGATCTCCCAATTTCTCTATGGAGAAGCTCTGCATTTGGATCCTCATTCTCCCAACCAAACAAAACCCAACCCACAACGAGGCTAATCCTTCTGGTATTGATCTCCCAATTTCTCTATGGAAAGGGATAAGATCTTGTATTAACCATCATCCATTTCAAAACTTTGCTTTGTATCATCACTTATCTTGTTTCATGCCTTCGTTACAAAGTTTTTATCTTGAATGTATACCTAAATAAGTGTCAGAAGCACTCACTCATCCCGAAGTGGTGGGAGGATATGGCTGAAGAAATGCAGGATCTTGAATAGAATGGTACATGGGAGTTGACAACCCCTGACAGAAGGGAAACGTAACGCTAGGCATAAGTAGGTATTTACTTCGAAGTCAAATTCAGACGGCACAATCAATGGATACAAAGTGAGACTTTTTGCCAAAGGGTTTACCAAAGCATATGGTATTGATTATTTTGAAACTTTTTCCCCCGTGGCCAAAATCGCTTCTATTCGTGCAATCTTGTCCTTAAAGCAAATTTCTCTTGGCAATTGTCTCAGTTAGATACAAAGAAAGCCTTCTTACATGGAGCTCTCCAGCAAGTAGTATATATGGATTTACCTCCGGGGTTCGTCATTAAAGGGAAAAAATATAAGGTATGTCATCTCAAAAGGTCATTACATGGGCCAAAGAAATCACCATGAGCCTTGTTTGATAGGTTCAGCAAGGCAGTAATCCATCCCGCAGATCACACTATGTAAAGGGAAACAATGTGAAGGTGGTCATCCTATGAGTATCTGTTGATGAAACTGTCTTCACAGGGAATGATAATGATGAGATAACCAAGCTTAAATGCCTTCTGCAGACAGTTTGAAATCAAAGACTATGGACTACTAAAGTATTTTCTTGGATTGAGGTTGCAAGGTCTATGAATGGGATAGTAATTTCACAGCAGAGAAATACACTCTTGACCTTCTTGAAGAAACACGAAAGCTAGGAGCAAAATAGCAGATACACCAACTAAACAGAATCATGGATTACACATGGAGAGTGGGGAGTTATTCCATGACAAAAGGATGATCGAAGATTATTAGGACAGCTGATCCATTTGACTATCACCAGACTTGATATATCATATGCACTTAGTTTGGTTAGTCAGTTCATGAATGCCCTCAAGAACATATCATTTCACTGCAGTTCATAGTATCCTTAAATACCTGAAAGGCACACTAGGTCAAGTTATTTGTATAAATCATAAGGTCTTGTAAAAGAAGCTCATACTGATGCTGATTGAGCTGGATTATGACTGATAGAAAGTCCATTCGAGGGTGGGAACTTCATTATGGTTGGTGGCAACTTAGTCTGCTCAGAGTAAGAAACAAACTATGACTACAAAGTCAGGTGCAGAAGCTGAAAACGGGTTGTGGCACATGGGTGTTGTGAACTACTGTGGTTAAGAATAAGAATGGAGTTGGGGTTCAAACAAAATATACTGAGACAGTACATTGGCAATCAAACTTGCCAAAAATCCAGTTTATCAAGAAAAAATAAAATATGTGGAAGATGAATGCCACTTTATCAAATAAAATGTTAAGAAAGAGGATGTGGTGCTAGTATATGTAAATACAGATGATCAAGCGACGTATTTTCTTATGAAAGCAGTTAACAGGAATAAATTATTAAAGATCGTCTCTTGTCCAAGCTGAGCATAGTCAATATATATGCACCAACTCGAGGGGTGTTATGACATGTCTAACGCAAGCCAACAACGATGCCGATGAGAAAAAAAGGTTTTTTGCACAGGTTGATGGCCCCTCAAAGAAGGAAAAGGGGTAGGCCAAAGAAGACATGGATGGAACTAGTAAGGATAGATCTGAAAAACTGCAACCTATCTGAGGACTTAGTCCAATCATGACTTGAAAGGGAATTCATGCAGCTGACTCGGCACAATAGGGACACGACTTTGATGCTGATGACGATGACGATGGAGGATTAAAAGGATGCACAAGCTAAGTATGCATTAACAAGTCACTATGAAAATTAATGGAGCAAACATGATAAAGTATGGAACATCCTCCAAAATTTTAGAAAAAAATCACCACGGTTCTCAAGAAGCATGGGCAACCTAGGGTTCCTTTCTTTCCATCAGTTTGGACATGCTAACATAAATCTTACAACCGCTGATAGCTATGATGCACAGATACGTCACGGATACGGCAAGGACACGCTATAGACACGGCATGGACACAAATTTCACACATAAAAAGTGAAGTATCAGATACGACGCGACACGATACGTTGCCCATTTTGAAGTATCCGTGCATCATAGGCTGATAGCCCCATGGGTTGTGGTTGTTACGGCAGCTACTACAATGCTAAGATGCTGAGGGGAAGAGAAGAAAAAAGAAAACTTAAAGAGAGGAGGAAGAGACCAAAGGAATGCGTGCCAAGATAGGGCTTACTGTGTGTGGTTTCTGTTTTATCAACATGAAATCCCTTTTAAATGTTAGAAAGAAACCCTCATATTTAAGGTAATCATCAAAATGTCCTAACATTTATAAAAACTAGACATAAGCCTTCAAAGCTTATAATACCAACTTCATAGGATGTAACTTGATCTCATTTCCATGCAATGTTGGAAACCCCTTATTCATAGATAATCTTAATGGAAGTTCATCCAATAAAACATATATCAACGAGAGATTTCATGTGTCACGGAAGTAATGCGATAGACTCAATTTCTTCTCCAATCACAAAATAAAACACGTTGCTATCTCTGTCTCTCCTTTTCCTTTTTCCACTTAGTTGGAAAGACCGAAAGAACTTTTAGCAGTCTGGCGAGGCTAAATACCTCAGTTGAATTGGCATGCTAAGTGGCTAGGCCAGGCAGTCCAGTCAGGCAGACAGGTCAGTGCAGCCAGGCTGACTGTTCCTCCTGAACCAGCCAGGAGAACAAGGGCGAGTCAGGCGGTCAAGCGAACAAGGCCAGTTGACACATGTTTCTGTTTTATGACTTCACTTGCCAGTATTTCTGGCATTACCTTTGTGTAATTAGCTGCAAGAAATTCAGTAACCAGTTAAGGATTCACTGTCAAATCTATTGGGCCTCATGAACAAATAAAGATTTATTTATTTATTTATTTATTTATTTTGAAAAGGATGATGATGATTCATAAAGAATTTCATTCTCAGTTTCCATGGTAACAGTTGTAGATAGATTTAGCTGTACCAACGGTCAGTTGTAGTTGCTGATGTACCGGCTGTACAGCATTTTGTCCAAAGTGTAATGTTTATATTTCTAATAATTTAGGTTTATACAAGATATCATCCTATCAATTTTGGTTGGAACCAGAATAAAAAAAGGCAAAGTAAGATGAAGATGACAGAAGTACTGTGGAGATGGTTTTGATGCAAATATGACCTTTGCGATGTTGAAGAGCAATGTTTTATAAATAACTATATGAATTAAAAAGAAACACATGCCAAGTGCAAATCAACAAGATAAGTAGATAAATTAATAGAGCAAACTAGAAGACAATCCAGACCTGCCGAGGAATGAACCATCTAGATCCAAGATAATGTTGAAGAAGAAGAATCAACGCTTGGAGACCCATAAAAACCACCAAACATAAACACCAGTTTTTGTCATGTTCAATACGCATGAAGTTGTTTGGGCAACCAAAGACATACAGTGGAATTGCTAGACGGGTGATTGTCATGCCCACTATGTAATGGGGATGTAACGGTTTCCTCGTGTCACGGATGATATTTGTGATTATCTGAGGTATCCAAAAGGAGTACATTAAGAGAAGAAGAGGCCGCAACAAATTATGCAGTTCATACATGAGAAGAATGCCTCCCAAAAGAATCCCATCTGCACATAATAGTACCATTGTTAGGCTCGATGACTAACCACAGAATCCATCATATCAGACAAGCTAGATTAAGAGTAAATAACTAATAGATATATCAGAAGTTGATAGCTAATCCTGGTGACAACAAATAAAAAGCGACACATGCACAAGAAGGGTAATAGACATAATAATAATAATAATAATAATAATAATAATAATAACAACGATAAACAGAGCATTTAGAGAAGAGTATCATGAAAGGAATTTGAACTTTTGCCTCTTTTTAATGGAAGAATTCAATATTGTCACCTATAAATATGAGAAGGTGTATCTATTTACATTCCCTGATGATTGTAATATATCAGCAAGTGTCATGTCAGGGCCAACGCTGTTGCACCTTATTACAAAGACAGAACCTCACTTCCTGTTCGCCCATACTTGTAGGGAAACTCCCCATGGCGTACATGATACAAGTAATATTCACTTTGATACCCCATACAATCACTGACACAAGACGCATATTGTGAAGAAAGAAAATGGGTTTATTTGTAATTCCAGAAGTATGGAGCACTGATTGTGTTCACCACTCCTCCGCTCTAATTGTGTTCTACAGTTTTTCAACCTTGAGGACAAGGTTGGTTTTAAGCAGGGTTGGATTGTAACAATCCTCCAAGATAGCACTCACATTTTATGCACTTTCGATATTTCATTACATTAGAGTACTTTATTTAAACCTAGAACCTTTCCGCTAAATCTAGTAGGATTAGGATTTCACTCTCTTTGGCAATTGTAAACCTATAAAAGGGATACCAGTGATTGTATTAGGCTTTAAGAAATTTATCAATAAAGTTAGTATTTGAAAGTTTCGATCCCCCAAAAGATCTAAAGGAGGTGCCAGGTTCCCTCGAACGATCCAAGCTTATCGTTTTCTTTTATTTTTTGCCTTCTTCATTTTGGCAGGACTGTTACAAAACCTAAATTAGATTCAAGCTATTTAGCCAACTCATGATTTTGTGGATCAGGAATTTTTTTCTCTAAAACCGATATTTAATCTTAGACACAACCTGCATAAGAATTTTGATCAAGAGGATCAAACTACAGCTGCATTCTAGCAAATATTTTTGATCGAAAGAGGGACTCTAATTCTTCAACTGCACAGGAGCTGATGGGTCTGGCATTTTTCAATTGGATAAAAGCATAGAAAGAGTTGGCCACAAATACATGGTGGAGGAAAAAGAAAGAATGGAGCTGCATGAAGCTGATGCTGGTAGACAATGGGCAATGCCACTACCTACAAGGATTCTACGTCTCAGAGAGAATGCTGTTTCCCTGTTTGTTTCTAATATCCCAGAGGATTTAGCTAAACCTGAACTGGAAGCAATGTTTTGGAGGGCAGGGAAGATTTTGGACTCTTCCATCCCCGTTGATAAGATCAATGGGAAGAAGCAGGGTTCGCTTTTGTCAGATTTGGAACTCTCAAGGAAGCAGAGCTTGCGATTCAGCTGGGTAATGGCAGATCATGGAGGTAAGAAGATCCAAGTGCAGATGGCTAAATATAAACTGGATGCCAAGGCTTCGTCTCATGCAGATTTCGGAAAACATCATGCTGCCCCACAACCATTTTTGCCTGTCAAACCAGCAAGGAAGACCTTGTCCAAGATCGGTACGGAGGAAAATAACCTGATGGGTAAGGTTGGCTGGATTGTTAGACAAGGGGCTCTAGGGGTCAGATTGGCCTCTGAAGTAATCTCTGAAGGAAAAGCTAATATGAAACTCAGTTTGGCGGGCTTCCTAAAAGGGTGGGCTCTAGATTTTCATCACATAGAGGGGTGGCTACTATCACAGTGGGGTAAAATACCACCCCGAATGAGGCTGCTGGGGCCTTCAACGGTATGGTTGGAGCAACAATCGGAGGCAGAGGTCACTCAGATTCTCCACTTAGCTGCTGCGTCACAAGATTCTCCATTTCAGGTGTTAGAGAGATGGATGGAGGTCCTGCGTAGCCCTCCCTGTGAAGTATGGATCAGGCTAAAAGGTGTTCCTCTGCATGTCTGGAGGGCAGAGACCTTTTCCCTTCTTGGAGAATGCCTGGGTTCTGTATTACAGGTGGATCCTGCTACATCCAGGATGGAGGACCTTCTCTTTGGAAGAGTTAAAGTCGTCAGAGATTTATACCAGGAAATCCCACAGAGAATCTGTTTGGCTCAATGATCTTTGCTTGCCGATATATGTGGAATTGGAGAGGGTAGAGAAGATAGGAGATTTGAACAATGTTCCCTACGCGGTAAAAAGGTCGATCGTGAATCCAAGGGTTATCGGAACCAGATTCAAAGCAGTTAGCAGCTGTAGCAGCTCCAGAGGATTTGGGTCGGAGGAAGAAGATGATGCCGTCAGAGTTGGGATTTCAAATTCAAATTCAAACTCAGGTCAATCGCAGCAGATTTTGAAATCTGGGACTGTGGATTTGGATCTGTCTCCCTCGGGCCGCCTCATTGGTAGAGACTGAGCCAACTACAGCTTTGGGCTTATTGAGGGATCACGGGATGGAAGATGGAGTCCGGCCAAAGTCTTCAGTTAAAAGAAGTCTTAACTTTGCCCGATTTAGAAGATCCGATTCGACAAATACGTAGGGGAAGAGATGGAGGTTCTACCCAGAATCGCCCGTAGCTTCTCGTCGATGCCAGTCGACTCCAAGAGGTAAGCTGTTGGCCAGAGGAGTCCGGACGGGAGGGAGACTCTCAGCGACAAACCGATACAGCTGATGACCACTGTCAAGAGGATGGGTGCTCTCTCAACACGAGTCTCTTGCGTCAGGAACGGCGCAATCGATGGACGGAAGGAATCTGCTAAACTATCGATCGGTGAAATCCTCTGACATGGAATTTCTCGGTGGTGGTGTGACTGACAAAAGCATGGGGACAGTAACTCTCCCGCCCCCGGATGCCCTTTCGCCTCCAGCGACAACCCCCCAGGGAAGGTGCATAACCCGGCGACGGAGATTCTTTCTCCAGCGGGTGAGTCCCCACTTATAGCGACTGGTATCCACTCGCCAACAGCAGATCACTCTCCCCCTGTGCTCATCTCTCCAGTGGATCCCTATCCAGCGGATTGTCCTCCCCTGTGTGACCAGGTGGAGTATCCTCTGTGACCAGGTGGATATTCTTCCCCTCTGCGACCAGCGGATTGTCATCCCCTCTGCGACCAGGTGGAGTATTCTCTGTGACCAGGTGGATGTTCTTCCCCTCTGCGACCAGCGGATTGTCATCCCCTCCGCGACCAGGCGGATTATCTTCCCCTCTGCAACCAGGTGGAGTCTACGAATTCTCTGGTGGAGATGGCAGCTCCTAATTCTGGGTGTTCCCCCTTGGATTCCTCTAACACGGGATGGGTTTCTGTTAAAATGAATTCTGGCTCGGGCCAAAGAGGAAGATCCCCAAGAAAGATTAATTAAGACGTGGTTTCTCCTGTCACGTCTAGCTCAGATCAGGCATCTATTCCCACACCTAACCAGCAGAGCACGACCAACACAGAAGGGAAGTTTGCTGAGGGAATGGATGACTGCACTGTTGGACAACAAGATGCTGCTACTGTAACCAACTCTGAGAAAATTAGAGGGCCCAATTCAAGGGAGTGCCTAAGGACTCAGATTATGGTATGCGGGAAGGCAGTGGGTGTATCTGTCGGTAACAACGACAGGGACTAGGAACCCATTATAGAATTTGCTCAGGCTCCGGAAGAACAGAACTATGCAGCAAGGTCAGAGGGAAGATCAAAGAAGAAAGTAGCCAGAGAATTACAGAGGTTAAAGACTTGGGTGAACTATGACAAGGCAGTGGTCCAAAGACTTCTAAGGTCACTGGCAAGGGTCAACGATGAAGATATTATTGTGGAATGTTGGGTCTGGGCAGTAGGGAGCAGAGATCTGTCGTCAAGAAGGTAATTCGTATACAAAAACCTTCCGTAGTTCTGATTCAGGAATCTAAAATTAATACTGGGGTGGATAGAGTGGTGAAGGATGTCTGGGGGCTTCTTATGTTAAAAACGCTGGTCTGAACTCAGTTGGTCCTGGGGTGGTATCTTAGTTCTGTGGGATACTCACCACGTCTGCTATAAGGATCTATGGGTGGGGGAATTTTCTGTATCTGTGATGTTCGAGGATCAGAAAAGTCACAGAGATTGCTTAATAACTGCTGTCTACGGTCCTAATTCCGGCCAGAGATCAGATTTCTGGTCAGAATTAGACACAGTGAGAGCTAGATGGGCCAGACCGTGGTGCATTAGGGGTGATTTTAACGTCATCAGATTCCTGGAAGATAAATTAGGAGGTTGCAGGATGACCGCTGACATGCAAGGATTCTCTATTTGGATAAACAGCCATGGTCTGATGGATCTTCAGCTGAACGGGGCCTTATTCACGTGGTCGAACCACCAGACTCCACCTATTATGTCCCGTTTAGACAGAATTTATTTCGACAGAATGGGCAGATCTCTATCCCCAATCCATTCAAACAGCGCTATCAAAACCGACATCAGACCATTGCCCTATTGTGTTAGACTCAAGATTGGAGTCTTGGGGTCCTAAACCTTTTCGCTTTGAGCTAATGTGGTTGGAAGAGAGAAGCCTTCAAGACCTTATTCGATCCTGGTGGTCCGATTATCAGATTCGAGGTTGGGTGGGTTTCAGATTAACTTCCAAGTTGAAGAGCCTAAAAGCCAATATCAAAGTATGGCCTAAAGCTAACTTTGGTCAGCGAGCTGGGGCGCGTTTTTCAGCTTGCTTCTAGAATCTTCTATAGTGATCCACTGGAATCGGTGAGGCTAAATTAGCCAAAGGCGTGCGTTCATGAGCCCATGCTAAGGTTTCAATCAATTCCTGCCAATATCCACGCCAGGAAATTAAGAACATAAATCGACTAGCCCAAACAAGATGCCCAAATAGGAACATCCATGGAAGAGCTGTTGAATTCCATTAAGGAGATTGATTCCAAGGAGGAACATGGGCCCCTATCAGAAATGAAGATAGCTCTTCGTCACGAACTAAAAGAGAAGTTTTTGCGTAAAGTTAAGAAAGAGGAAATAAAATGGAGACGGAGATCTAGACAACTTTGGCTTAAGGAAGGTGACAAGAATATGAAATTCTTCCACAGTTTTGCTTCTTGCAGAAATCTAGCTAATAGAATTTCTATTTTGCTAGATGGGAATAGGAGGCTAGAAAATAAGGAGGAAATTATTGATCATGTGGTGGGGTTTTACAGAAATTGTTTTTCTAGAGAAGAATGGGATAGGCCCACTATTGACAACTTGGAACTCCCTCTGTTGGATTCAACGCGGGCGGACCGGCTAGAAAAAGCTTTTGAAGAAAAGGAGGTCAAAGAAATGAACCTCAATTGTGTCGTGTGTGTGTGGGGGTGGGTGGGGGGTGGGTCCAGATGGATTCCCTCTATCGTTTTTCCAGATTTTCTGGACAGATCTCAAAGAGAATGTCATTGATTTCTTTAAGGAATTTCAGGAGGGGAAAATTATCTGAACACATAGGTGCGTCTTTCATTGCATTAATTGCTAAGAAATTTGGAGCGGTAAACATCCAAGACTTTCAACCGATTAGCCTCATCGGGTCCATTTATAAAATTCTGGCCAAGGTCCTAGCTAGTAGGCTTCAAAAAGTTCTCCCAACTCTCATCTCTGATTCACAGGGAAATTTTGTTCATGGTTGCCAAATTCTAGATGGAGTTCTCATTGACAATGAATGCATTCACTCGAGATTTAAAGAAGGAAAACTTGGCATCATCTGTAAACTGGATTTAGCAAAAGATTATGATAGAGTGGATTGGGAATTCTTGCTTTACTTGATGAGGAGAACGGGTTTTGGGGTAAATGGTGGGGGTGGAATTCAGAATGTTTGAGATCAGCCACATTTTCGACTCTTATTAATGGTTCTCTCTGTGGGTTCTTCTCTGTCACTAGAGGACTCCGTCAGGGTGATCCTCTATCCCCCTTCTTATTTGTCATAGTTGGTGAAGCTCTCAGTCGGATGTTGCATGCGGCAAGGAATGCCAATGTTATCAAAGGATTCCGACCTTCTTATGGAGCTCAGGAAATCACTCACCTTCAATTTGCTGATGACACAGTTCTCTTCTGTGAGGCCAATCTTAAATATCAAGGCAATCCTTCTATGCTTTGAAACAGTCTCAAGCTTGAGGGTAATTTTTTTCAAAAGCAAGATGATTGGTGTTGGGTGAATGAAGATCATCTAGCTATGCTCGCTGATCTCTTCAGATGCAAAGCTGGATCTCTCCCATCCTCTTACTTGGGCCTTCCCCTCTGTCTTGGATTGGCTTCAAAACCTTTGTGGCAGCCGATGCGAGAAAGGATGGAGAAAAGGCTTTCCCGTTGGAAAGCTAATTATCTATCTCTGGGTGGTAGAATTACATTGATTAAAGCAGCTTTGGCCAACCTCCTGATTTACTTCATGTCTTTGTTCAGATGCCCAAAGGAGGTTATTAATCAAATACAGAAGTTGCAACGAGATTTCCTTCGGAATGGGAGGGAGGAAAATAAATTTCATTTGGTAAAGTGGTCGCAAGTCTGCAAGCCAGAAAAAGAGGGTGGGCTGGGTATTAGACCACTGAAGGAAATGAACTTAGCGCTTCTTGGTAAATGGCTGTGGAGACTAGGAGACGATTCCCATTGTTTGTGGAAGCAGGTCATCTACTGGCTACTGCAAATATGATATTTCTAGAGAGGCTTGGACAATCAGTGATCGTCTTCCGCGGTTCTCCGCTACATGGAGAGAAATCCTGACTACCAAGGAGTTATTCACAAGGCAGGTGAGATTCAGAGTGGGTAAAGGAGATAAGATTTCCTTTTGGAAGGATTTGTGGGTGGGGGATCGTCCTTTGGCATATATTTTTCCAGAATTGTTCAATTGTGCTAGCAATCAAGAAACCAAAGTAATTGACTATATGGAGAGAAAAGGAGGTTGTGTTATATGGGGACCTGTTTTCAAGAGGACTTTAAATGAGGTGGAGGAATTTCAATTCCTCTCCTTGTTGAATATGATTGGAGAAGTATTCATCCTCATTGATGGTACTGATAGAAGAATATGGATGCCCACAACTGATGGCATGTTCTCGGTTGCTTTGTTTTTTGCCTCTATGACTAGGGGGGAAGTGGTGTGGCGCATTAATTGGAATAGTCTTTGTTGTATCAAAGCCCCTCCAAGGGTGATGGCTTTTGGGTGGACAACTTTGCTTGGACGCATTCTAACAACGGACAATTTAAGACGCCGAGGACTCTACATCATCAATGCTTCAATTGATCACTTGTTAAATTGTCATATAGCTCAGCAACTATGGAGGTCAGCCCTTGATTGGTTTCAGCTCTCTACGCCGCTCCCTAACTCACTTTCATCTTTATTTGAATTTTGGAGATTAGGTGTGGGGTTCAAAAGGGGAAGGATACTATAGAATACCTCTTTCTTTGCGGTTATCTAGTCGATTTGGAAAGAAAGGAATCTATGGTGTTTTGGAAGTTAGATCTTCAGATGTGGGTATATTAGTGGACAGAGTTAAACACTCAGTGGCTATTTGGGTCTCCGTTAATCCTCTTTTCAAAGGCTTACCTCTCAGCTCCATCATTCATAATTGGAAGGAAGTGGTCTACTCTCACCCAATCCAATATACAGTCCTCCCTAGATGGTGCCCTCCCCCTCCAGGTGCCCTCAAGTTAAATTTTGATGGTAGTGGTTGTGGAAATCCCAGCCCCACTAGTTTAGGGGGAGTCATTCGTGATGCAGAAGGGTCCATCATTTTATCCTACTCAGGTCTAGCTTGTTTTGGCACCAACAACAAAGCTGAATTAATGGCTCTCAAAACTGGGCCTCTGTGATGCGTCTAAGATCAATCCTCAACGGCTTCTTGTTGAAGGAGATTCCTACTGCATAGTTTGGTGGGCAAGTCAATCAGCAAATCCTCCTTGGACCCTCAAAGATCTCATTGAAGACGTGGTTCAGCTTTCGTGGGAGTTAAACATATATTTTCACCACATTAACAGATCGGCTAATCAGGAAACGGATAAGCTCGCCAAAGAGGGACTTCTGAAAACTGCCTTGATTGTTGCTATGTAATGTGTGCTTTCTAGCTCTTTTGTCGGCGATCCCGGTTTTGGGTCTTTTTGGGAACAATATCTATCTCTCTTTTTGCTTGATGCTTCCCCTTTGTTGTGGGATTTTTTCATGTCGGCATATATCTTTTGTACTGTCTAGTTAATTTGAGATTCAATAGAGTCACCTTTTTTCAAAAACAAAGCATAGAAAGAACTGATATTCAGCAATGTGTGCTACTATACAGACATTTTTGAAAAACATCAACTAACTGGTTGTTTAGCTACTTATACTAGCAATACTCTACCTCGCCGCACCTAGTAGGCTAGTACCAATGGGGCTACAGGGCCATAAGCATCTCCAAACTCTCCAAATGAGGCGGCATAAGGCCAGTTTGGCATCATACTGGGAATCTTTCATTTTGAGAAAGAATGAAGAACTTGTTTGGCAGGCATTTTCGCTCCCTTTCTGCACATCTACAAAATCTCTCCCTCTCTATCTCCATGTATCTCTCTAAATGTCTTATGTAAGCCTAGCAGTTATGTTCTATCATCCATCAGCCTATTTGGCATCATTCTGGGAATGCTTCATTCTGAGAATGAATGAAGAAAAACTTGTTTGGCAGGCATTTTGTAAGCCTAGAAGTTATGGGGAATACAGGGATGGCCTAGTGGTAATGGCTTCTGCTCCCATCCCTCCCACCAGGGATTAATCCCTGGTGGTAGGCTTTAATCCGCTCCAACTTGGCCACTGAGCCAAGCAGCAAAAAAATAAAATAATCATAATAATAATAAAAATAAATAAATAAATAAAAGGACCTAGCAGTAATGTTCTTTCATCAACCAGCCCGTTTGGCATCATTCTGGGAATGTTTCATTCTAAGAATGAATGAAGAAAAACTCGTTTGACAGGTTACTTAGAAACATTCCCCGCCAGGTTACTTGGAAAAGGATAGGGAAGCTGCTTCCAAGTCGATATATGATAGTACATAACCGCTAGGCTTACATAAGATCTGTCAGTATGCTGATTATAGATCTATATGTAAGACCAAACCACGAGCTACCAGATTTGGAATATCAATTTTCTGATACCAAAAAGAGAGCTAAAAGATAAGGGGATGTTTGGATAAGTGCATAATATAATATCAACAAGTTTAAATATTGCAAGATTTCATTAAAATTGAATAAAATAGTGTCATATTATTATATTGTGTCACTTATGGTGTTTGGCAATCTTCACAGATTTTAATATACCTTTAAAGTGTTCGAAAATTTATAAAAAAACTCACAAGATGATGTACCATATAAGAAATGGAGAGAATATAATCAATTAACCCAACACAGGACCCACTAATTAGTAATCACAGGTGTTATTAATCATGGTAGGACCCTTCTATTGGAAAAAGAAATATAAGATTAAATTTAAATCATGAGATCCAAGCAATGTTGTCTAATTAAGGTGGGTCCACCAAACGTTGGTAACTATACTATAATACATCTAATTGTGATTATCACAAATGACCATATCTAGCTTTTTTATGAGAAATCATTGTGGGACCCATTGATGTTGGTAGGTAATCATGGGACTCGGCTAATATTGGTAGTATGGGACCCACCTAATGTTGGTAATCACAATAAAAGCCCCGAGCGTGACATTTGTAGGACCCACCTAATATTGATAATTAATAAGGGCTATGTAGTCGTGATATGGCTATAGGACCCCACATTAAATTTGTAAGCACTGTGGGGCCAATCTAATAGTGGGACCCATAAATGTTAAAACTTATAGTGGGCCATTATAATTAATGGTTGCTCATGAACTCTCCTATTTTTTTTACTCAAACTCCCCATTCATCGTTAGAAAAGATTTTTTAAAGATTATTATATACAGCATATCCTTGAATAATGTCATATGAAGGTTTTTGGAAGAAAGTGAGATATTGTAAGATACTTTATAAGTTATCCAAATACCTCATTTTTAGATGAATAGATTACATTCTAAACTAGTAGATAATATAGCAAGATATCTTAAAATATCTCATTTCCAAACAACCCCTAATCTTTTTTTATATCTAGCTAAAAGATAATTTCAACAAAGAGAATATAGAAAACAAAGGAAGAGAAGAGAAGAAGGGAAGAAACAAAAGGGGGAAAGGAAGAAATGAGGAGAAGAAAGATGGAAGTCATAAGAAAAGTCACAATTAGAGTTGTGACTTACACTAAGATAATTTTCTTGGGCAAGATAGTTTACAGAAATAACCCTTAGGACCCTTAAAGTTAACAAGAATGCCATATGAGCCCGCCAAATGTAATATGACACTAATAAGAGCCCCATTAGAAATCAAATTCCAGTAATACACAGATGGATGTTGTTGATTATGGAGAGACATGCGGAAGTAGCAAAACTGAACTTAGATAGCAATTGCTGCAAATAAATACTGATGATTGTTTCATCTCGATGTGAAGAATGCATTTTTTCGTGTGGACCTTGAGATCTACACATGTACCCCTTCCAGATTATCATTAGCAGAAGATATAGAAGGTCCGTAAGCATCAGAAAACTATACATGGCTGCAAACGGTCTCCCAAAGGAGCTGTACTGTGGTTCGGGCTAGGGATTGCCCGATTCGGATTGGGCTAGGTTGAGGCTTTGTTTTTATGCTTTTGTAGTGTCCGTGGGCAAAATTTTCTGGCTTTATAACTAAATGTGCCAGGCCCATGCAATAAGCATTGCCAATAAATTCATGCATGCTCATGCACTCATCGCTAATATATTGTTTATCACGCTCTCAACAATTAATATGCTGCAGGGAAAGGTCTTCTTTATCAAGATCATGGTCATTGTGATATCTCAAGATATTATGATGCAAATTGGCCTGGTAGTCTGGATGATCCGACGTTCTAAAAGTGGACACCCAGTGAAGTCTAGGAGCAGAATATCAAGGTATGCACTTCCCACGAGCGACATGCTGTTTATACACTGTCTTGTTCAGGAGATGGATTTCTCTGTATCTATGCCCATGCAACTTCATCACGATAACCATGTTGCTCTTCACTTCGAATATCATCTTACGCAAACGTATAAAGCACATTTGATTGTCAGTATGTGAGAAGATTACCTGGAAATAAATTGTCACATCCTTTATCCACAAAGAAGATCAGTTTCTGCATATTTTTCACTAAAGATACAGTATTTGCTCATCCTACAGTACAATGAGGAAGTCAGGTATGTTTGACATTCGTGTTGCAATTTGAAGGGAGCATTATGAGTTACCATTAGTACTGTGACGCACTGTATAGTTGGTGGAATACCTAATGTTCAGTCATAAAGGAGCATCATAAAGTTTGATGTTATTGTTTAGATTGCCTAGAGATGAGACAGTAATCATGAAGGCTTTCATTTGTCTGTCAATGATCTGTAGATACACGTAAGTCATAACTAAGGAAAGAAGTGAATTTGAAATGAGAGATCAACCTTGGTCGACCATCTCAAACTTCTCCCATTTCTATCTTGTTCTTCTCGTTCCTTTCCAATGAAGAATAACATAATAGAAATATATATAATAATATTAAAAACATCCTTCTTTGGATAAATTCATCTCCCATGGGGATAAATACAATCCAAAACAGCTAATTAGATCTCCTATCATTATTTGTTAGCAGGCCAAAAGATGGGTTACAATATATCAATACAGCAGGTATCCTGCATGAGTATTTGAATCCGTATATATGCTGCTGGTCTGCAGAAAGTATGTTTTCACAAGCCAAATTGTCAGATAGATTACAATCAAAACATGTGATTAACATAATAGTGTAAATCATTTGTCTTAGACATGATCACTTCAACATGAAGCCAACGTCAATAAATTGAAAGTGGGTTGGTAATAGTGCACTGCAGGTAGGGTCTGTGATGGTTCCATTTTAGTCATATGGGGCACTATAAAAAATGTAACTTTAACTAAGCTGTTTTGGCAACAAATCAAAACTAACTATATGGAACATGAAGTCGAACAAGATCAAACCATAATGTAATCCATCTGGCATTCAATATGAGATTCAAAAGGCCACCACACTATTTAAACATAGCAACAGTACTTACAAAAACGGCTATAGAGAATTGATAACTCGCGCCTCATTGCTTCCCAGCCTTCACCAGCACTCATTGGTCTGCTTGCCTTCCATATTGCAAGAAGATATCTCATCTCAAAAATGGAGAAGACAACAAATTTGAAGAACGCAGCAGTGGCAAACGCATTAAATAGGGATTCTGTATGCAGACATTACAATGAATTTTCTTAACACATTTCCACTGTTAATAAATCTTTCATTTAAATAAAAACCTTTTCCAAAAATAATATAAGGAAAAGCTACATCCAATTTCAAATTTCGCTTAAAAGGGCAGAGACAATAAATAAAGATGAATGGTACACAAAAACCTCTAAAAAATCACAGATACTGGGTTTTATTTTCATTGTTGATGCAAGCGCATTTATCCTGCTTCATGTTTTATCTCTATTGTGTGCCTTCAATGTATGCCCCTCTTTCAGTATGCTATTCTCATCCCTTTTATATGGACAGATGAACAATGCTCTTATCCATAATCATCTTTTATTCTACCTCTCATATCTGTCAAACTTAAACAATATTGCAATACAATTGTGATGTTGTCATGCAACCAACACCTTTTGGAAGATCTAAAAAATGGTTGTCCACATACACTCAAATCCCACATTTGACAATAGAATAGGATTTTATTAAATTTTCATGATTTTTCACGTACTTAACAATGGGAATGTTTCTTCTCTAAAAAGGTGTCAGATTGACACAAAGTTAGGTGTATCTAATTAATTAATTTACCTATCCAACGGCAACAAGTTTTGCAATTCTCATCGGTATGTAAGAAGTTATGACAAATTTGGTGATCATGTATTGTGTAGGTACGAGTTTCGGATGTTCTAGTTGTTTGACCAAATGTAAACATGATCCTATTCCCTCTCTCGTACACCAAAAGTGTCCTAGAGATGTATACTTCGACCAGTAATATTATAGTGAACATTTAAGGCACGTTCGTGTAGTGTCTACGGAAACAAAAGTCCACAATCTTCCACTTTCCTGTTGATTTTTTTTTTTTTTCTATCGCCCCTCCATTGGAAACACTTTCCTGCAGAGCTGTAGAAAGTTGCACTGCTTGTGATGCTTTTCCTAATGGAAAAACGGTCGCACCAAACAAAAAAAAAAAATTTACACAGAAAAATATCCCACTTTTCCTTTCCATTTCTATGGTAAAGCAATTGGACAAATGAGGCCTTGGTGTAAAAATTTGGACCCCTGTTAGATGGTGTGCAATCTCAAAGCTTAGCTTGCAAAAGAATATTAGAGTTTGATACCAAGACTTCCTCTTGCATCATCGTTCTTGTTAGCATTTTTTTTTCTTTTTTGTATATAATGCAACTTCCCTTATTCTTTAGCAGGTCATTTGTTTGCACTCATTTACATATGTAAACATTAAACATGTGATGAACCATTAACATATGGCATTTCCACTAACATGGATAAATTTTTGTGTGAAAAAAGTGTGATATCCTGCATATCCTGGGCCCAGGCTTAGTCTGGCCCAGGTAGTTCCTTAGTTGACCTCTTATTATGAGATTAGAAGTATTATTTACATGGAATTAGAGTCGCCTCATGTGAAGAGTTTTAGAAAGAGTAGGAGTAGTATGACTACACTAATTAGAAATAGGAAGAGGAATAGGAATAGGACTCTATAATATATAAGTAAACCAACGACAGTATTAAGGTCTTCTATTCCTTTGGAGAGAATTCTGAGAGAGAGTCTTGTGGCTGTCAATCAGGAGAAGGAGGGGAAGGCTACTGATGTCCTATTCGCATCCACATATTGTAAAGGCGACGATCGTTTATCAAAGGTGAGTGGATCTTCCTAATTAACTGGTTGATTAAATAAGATGATTGATAATGGGATGTGATTCGAATATTCTGTATTGTTAGGTATACAATGATTTTTGTATTCATCGAGTATACATAAAAGATCTATTATGGGTCAAGGAATCATGTCCGAATGGTGATTAGAATGATACACTCAATATGGAGTGTAAATCTTTGAATATCTGTCAAATAGGCACAAAATCAGCAAGAACAGTGTATTGTCGTCAATGGGTTGTAATGACATTAGAGGGCTGTGGGACCCCATGGCCCACTAGATGAGGCATCTGGACCATAGATCCCAAGGAGGACCCATGGTCGATCCAAAAGGAACTATACCCAAGGGAGGTGGGCCCCGTTTGGGCCATCATCCAACGGATTTTTAGACTTCTGGAGTGAAACTGATGAAAAAAGGGTGTTGGGTTGATAACTGTTGTGGGACCCACTACCTAAGTTAATTAGAGATTAGGACCCCACATCTTGAAGAGAGCTCCGGGACGATCTGGATGGTGGTGGTCCCACGTGGCCTGGGCTCCATCTGCCCAGATATCCGAAAGCTTCAATTTTGTTAACCGTGAGGCTTATTAATGAATTTTGTTCGTGTTTGGTGAGACTGTAGGCTCAGTAAAGATGTCTGATGATGAATCCAATCCTATGGGAGGGGAGTGACACCATGGGTGACCATCTAGGTTGGGTCTGATCTTGGATTATCCAAGTGGGACCCACTTGATTTCTATCAAGAAGCTCAGACATGACTTGTAGTCTATTTTGTGTTCTGTGCAATAGAAAGAGTCCTGGAAGGGGTTTGTTAAATTGATACAGCCCTAGACTTTGGATAGAAATATTAATTAACTTTATTACTTTGATAAAATTGAAGTTTGTGAAATTATGTTTAACTGTGGATAATCAATTTTGTGTAAGGATGTGATTATAATAGTGTGGGCCACCCTTAAACTACTCAATACTAATTATGATAAGAAGCGGGGTAGTAATCTGTGAGAAGTAAAAGGGTTGGGCCCACGCTGCTTGCATATGTGTTCAAATATATTATTTATTGTTCATGTTCTGGTTGTTATGTGATATTGTGCATTGAGTCTTAGACGTGGGATGTTGGACTTAGTGTCCAGGCCGTTATAGCGGCTGGTCCTTAGTGGACGTGAATGGCCATTGAGTTGGCTGGTCCTTTGTAGACGTGTCTGATGAGACAGGGTCATGGTGACCGGTATACATGTATACGATGGGCCTTTGAGGTGTAGTAATGTGCATGGGCACGGATTTGTATGTGAATGTACTTTTAATGATATTTGATTATTGATTCAAATTTGTTGATTATGTGAAGTTATGTTATATATGACTTGTGTAATTAGGAATATTCATTCACCAGTAATACTGATGTTGTGTTGCCCCCTTCAGGTAACAATACGGTGGGTGGACCAGAGCAGAATGACGATCAGTAGGTAGATTTTGGCATGCGTGGTTGAAGGAGAGAACGAGAAAAACTTAATATATTTAATAGAATTATTAGCCTTTGTTTAGGAGAAGTTATTTTATGTTTGAGCACATTATTGATTTGAGCCAAGACATAATAAGATGATCATTTAGAGATTATTGATAATAATAATTGGAAAATTATTTTTTTTTAAACTAAATGCCTGATTCCCTGTGGATATTATTTGATGTATGCATGGTGAATATTGCTATATGATCACGATTCGGATACCGAAATTCGGGTCGTGACAAAAAGTGTGTAAATGGGGTCACTCTCAAATCATAATTTTCACACCCCCTCCATATTTGAAACCTAAGAAGCACGGACACGAACACGACACGGACATGCCGACACAATATTTCTCAAAACAGTAGGACACAGACACGTCGGGGACACGTTAATATTTAATAATAATAATAAATATAATCATATACTAAAAGATAATATCATTTTAACTTTGTAATCAATATAGCAATCAAATAAATAAAAATCCAAGTACTAGTCTACCACTATAAAATTTCCCCCTCCTTCATTAAGTTTCTCAAACTTGGTTACAAATTTCCACAGAGGCTTATTTATATCTTCTTCATTCGAGGGGTGTGAGCTAGAGCTAGGAATGGAACTCATATTCCTAAATTCCAGAAGTGAAGAAGCAGCTGATAAATAAAAAAACAATTATTTGATATAAAGAACAGCAGCAAAAAATAAAGAACAACAGCAGCAAAGAAATTTGCAGATTTACATATTCACAATGAAAAAAGAAAAAAGCATCAAGGAGGTCCGCAGCAACAACACAGCAAACAAGAAAACAGCAAAAATAGAACATCTAATGATCAGAAAAACAGCAACAGATTACAAAAAAATAGTACCGAAACAACAAACAGATTTGATGAGCCAAAACAAAAAAAAAAAAAAAAACCAACAATTTTTTTCGAAGCAAAACCTGAAAAAAAAAAAACAGAAGCAGCAGCAGCAGCAGAGAAAGAAAAAAAGAGCAGCAACAGAAAAAAAAAAAAAAAAAAGCGTACCTGATGAGCAGAAGCCTATGATGCATGAATACTTCAAACTGGACAACGTATCGTGTCGTATCGTATCCGATACTTCACATTTTATGTATAAAATCCGTGTCCTTGCCGTGTACATAGAGTGTCCATGCTGTATCTAGGCATCATAGGCAGAAGCAGTACCACGAGCGAAAAAAGGAAGCAAAAGCAGTACCACAACAGATCTTCTTCTTCTTTTCTTTTCTTTTCTTCTTCTTACTTCTTCCTTCTTCTTTTCTTCTTCTTCTTCTTCTTTCGTTAGGGCTGGACGGACGACTGGGTTTTTTCTCTTTCATTTAGGGCTGCACGAACGAATTTTTTTTTTTTTTTTCGGGCTGGAGCTGGATGGACGAATTAAAAGAGCCCCCTTTTCCTTTTAAGTAATAACTTTTTACAAACAGCCCCTTTTCTTTACGTTTTTTACTGTAATTTTAAATTTTTTTTTCCCAATTAAAAAAGGCCAGCGTGTCCCTAACATGTACCTAGTGTTTCCCCAGTGTGTAAAGAATATAAAATATAAAAAAATAAATAGGTTACTCTTTTTGGCATGTCCGACACGTGTCCAAGCGTGTCCGGAGTGTGTCCGTGTCGGACACAGACACGACGGCCCCAGAGAGGTGTCCATGCTTCCCAGTTTGAAACCATTACAAAGCTCTCACCTCAAAAATGAAACGCCAGTACAATTTCGACTTAGGATAGATCATGGTATCAAAACCCATCATTGCCTTCGATTTTTCAAACTGGCACCAAATTTTCAATACAAAATTCTCAAGCTTTTAATTGACCAAATAAACCCAGAACATTTAGTTTCTTGTGTTATATATTCATCGATTTTGAGATTTATGAAAATTTTATATATGTTATCCAAACCATTTCGACATTTACTTACGTGAAAATGGTGATTTATTTCACGTGTCAATTTTACTTATGTAAATCCCATTTTTCATATCTAATGCGTAAAAGACAATCCATCTAACACGTATAGTACTTGTGAGGTACAACTTCATTGTTGGTTTGATCGCCATCAAATCTCCATCATCTGAAGGTGCTAAAAGGGGCAATGAAGATGCAAAGGAGAAAGTGGCGATCATCATCTGCCCCATGCTGTAACATAACTTGTTAATGGGTCGACAGTGAGGAGTTGGTTATTTGACAGCCCTAAAGCTTTTATTTTTGTTGAACAGTAACACAACATTTTATTAATATGAAGATAAAATCAACCTCAGATCAGGCCAAACAGAACAAAAACATCTCCCATGGATGTACCTGTACAGGAGATATATAGTAGACTCCACAACCACAACCACAACCACACTACAGGAGCACTTGGTTACATGAACGACCTACCCCTTGGTTAGCTAGACAACAAGCCATTCCATTTGCAGATCTATAACATGCTGAAACGATACCTGCGACTCAAATCTCTTTTGAATAAGAATTTCATTTTCCAAAGGCCTCTAAAAGATTTCATCTAAGATATGGCATTAATTGAGTTGCTCTTCACAATAAGATTATGATGATATGCGGTACAATAAATGCCAAGAGCTTCTAAAAAGGCCAAAACTTCCACTTCATTGAAATTTTTTATCCCAACATGTCTAGAGAATAAATATATATATATATATAAAAGATTTTTTTATTTCTTACTACGCCTCCAATGCCGACTAACCCTGGTTTTCCCCTTGCTACTCCATCCAGATTGCACTATAGAACACTTGTCGGTGGAGAGCACCAAGAGGCTTTCCTTTTCTTCTTTAAAACTCCCTATCTTCAAACAAGCTCCCCAACTATGTTTGGGTTTGGCTACATGAATCCTGATTCTCCATTCCAATCTATCATGAGCCAAATCCTAAAATAAGTTGCACTTCTTCATATCTAGTTTTACTACCTCCATCCACACCCTCTTCGGCCTACCCCTTCCCCTTGGTGGGCTATCAACCCGCATAGCCAAACTTTTCGTTATTGCTTGCATTAGACATGCCCAAACCACCTCGAACGGGTTTCTTTAATTTTATCCCCTATTGATGCTACCCCTAAATGCTCTCACAAGCGTTCATTCCTAATTTTATCCTTCCTAGTTTTACAACACAACCACCCCAACATTCTCATCTTTGCTACATCCATTTTTTACATATGTTGCTTCTAATCCTTAAAAGCACTATTGACAGTAAATCCTCCCATGTTGATTCTTTTTTACTAAAAATTCTATCATTTTTGTCTAACCAAATTGACCAAAGAATGGAAAAAGGAATGATCCTCCATAAAATCCTACCGCTTCCAACCAACGGAGACCCCCCCTAGGCCTCAAGCAACATAGCCAATGAGCCTAGAAAATCAAATTATGAAGCTACATAACAGTGAATGAATAAGTTATCTATTTACTCCTCCTTCCCACCGGAGTTAAAAGAGCAATTGCAAGATTTGTTAGATGGGTGGATGCGGATGTGCATCAATTACCAGCAACTAAATTTAGCGATGATTAAAAACAAGTACCCATAATCCGTTACCTAGGACTGATGAGTTATTTGATCAGCTACAAGGAGCTGAGTTTTTTTCTAAGATTCATTTAAGATTTGGTTACTACCAATTGAGGGTGAGGGAGAAAGATGTGCCGAAGAAAGCTTTTCAGACTGGTTGTGGACACTATATGAGTTTTTGGTGATGTCGTTCGGACTGACTAATGCACCTGTAGTCTTTGTGGCACTAAAGAACAGTGTTTTTGCATCTTACTTGGATAAGTTTATTGTGGTGTTCATCAATGACATTTTGATCTGTTCAAAGTCGCGAGGAAAGCATGAGCAACACCTTCTGATTTCATTGCAGATTCTCACGGATAAAAAGGGTTTTTTTTTTTTTGTTTTTTTATATAACAACTCAAGGATAACAAGTTGTATGAAAAACTCAGTAAGTGAGACGTTGGCCAAGTCAGGTGGCCTTCTTAGGGCACATTATCACAGGAGGGTGTGTCAGTTGATCCTGCAAAAAATAAAGCTATGCTTAAATTACTAGTGGTTCTGAGATCCGAAGCTTTTTTTGGGCTTAAAGGTTGTTATTGAAGATTCGTTGAAGAATTGTCCATTGTAGCTCAATTGACCAAGTTAACTCGGAAAGGTATACCTTTTCATTGGTCAGATGATTATGAGTGCTGCTTTCGAGAGTTAACAAGGAGATTAACTATAGCACCAGTCCTCACATTACCATTGGGAAGTGGAGGTTATGTCATCTTTAGTGAAGTGTCTATCGGAGGATTGGATTATGTTTTAATGTAAAATAGCAAGGTAACTGCCTACGCATCTCGGCAGTTGAAGCCTAATGAGCAGAGTTTTGCCAGTCATGATTTAGCAATGGCAACTAGAGTTTGCATTGAAGATCTGAAGGCACTACTCGTATGGAGAGAAGTTTGAAGTTTATTCAGACCATAAAAGTCCGAATATTATTTTCTCATAGGACTTGAATATGTGGCAAAGGAGACGGCTTGAACTCTTGAAGGACTATGGTTTCAAGATAGAGTACCATCCGCGCAAGGCAAATGTGGTAGCAGATGCCTTAAGTAGAAAGTTGGCAGCATTGGCTTATGTGAAGGGTGAATGGAAGTTATTGGAACACTTTCGAGATTTGGATTGTGATTCACAGCCTATGAGTGAAAAGGTATTGGTTGCCAATATGAGAATCGAGCCTACACTTATTCAGATAATCAAGGAGAGTTAGTTAAATGATCCGGAGCCCTTGAAGACAAAGGAGAAAATTAAAGAACGCCCTGATTTCACGGTACCAGATGGTATCCTTTATTTCAGGGGTAGATTGTGTGATCTGGATCACTAGGAGAAAAAAGGAGAAATTATAAAGGAGGCTCATCATACCCGGTACACTATCCACCCCGATAGCACAAAGATGCACCAAATTTGAAGGGTTGTTACAGGTGGAATAACATGAAGAGGGAGATTGCAGAATTTGCCTCTCGATGTCTGGTGTGTCGGCTGAACAACGAAAATCCCCTAGGTTGCTTCAGCCATAGGAAATCCCAGAGTGGAAATAGAAGCATATCATAATGAATTGCATTTCAGGGTTGCCAAGGGCTAAGTAAGAAGGCAATGACGTGATATGGGTAATTGTGGATAAATTGACAAAGTTTGCTCACTTCATTCCAATGAAGAATACTACTAGTTTGGAGAAGTTGATAAAGTAGTATATATCTGAGATTGTTCGATTGCATGGTATGCCAGTATCTATCATGTCAAATAGAGACAGGAGGTTCATCTCGTGGTTTTGGCAGAGTTTACAAAAAGCTATGGAGACTGAATTAAAATTCAGTACTGCGTATCATTCTCAGAAAAATGGCCAAACTATGGTTTTGGCTGCTGTGGTTTGATGTGGATGTGGATCGGTGGACTGCTAGGGTTGCCGACTATCGAGTCCAAGTTGGATCGATCTTCGACTCTAATACCAATCGATGCGGAACGGATGGGAGATGCGGGGCAGGCAATGATAGAGATGAAGAGATATGGGGGAAAATTGGCCTCATGCCAAACTCGATTCCGGGAGGCAAAAAGATCTTAGAGAGAACTTGAATAGACTTTGGGGAAGATCCCAAAAGCACTCAAAACTCAATTCGATTATCAACCATCACTAACTAAGCCAAGAGGAATACCCTAGAACTAATCTAGACCATCCAAACACATTGATGACCAAGATTATTTAACACATAAATAAAACCCATTGCCCCGACTTGCATAACTCAATTAATAAAATAAAGACTTGTAGACCTTACTAAAAAATCAATTAATAAAATAAACAAAACCAAATATAAGTAATTGGGATGGATTGGGCCCAAAGGCCAGTCGATTTTGTCGACCAATGGGGACCATGGCTCTGACCTGCATCACCTGAGCACCAGTGTATATATAAATACATATACCTATATATATTTAACCAACGGATCTCACCCTTAATCAATTTTCTGATTACCACCGGAAGATAATATGTTCCAATTAGGACTGTTTTTGTGTCACTGATAGATTTGTTTGGGCCACTTTCTCTTTTCTCAAGGTATAGTGGAATTCAGAATGTAGTGCTATAAGCATAGACCATTAAAAGAAAAGCAACGTTTTACTATAATGATTAGTTGTTAAATCATGACTACTCTTGAGACAGGCAAAAGACCAGTTAATTGATCAAATTTTACAATGCACTGTAGTTGACAGACTGAAAAGGAAACAGGTCCTCCCAAGGCACTTATATAGCGTCGCTGTAAAGTTAGATCTCTGTTTTACCAAGACAATAACAAATTAGTACTAATTTTCTGCACTCACCAACTAATATTCCAGCAGTTAGATGTAAAAGACAAAGGTATGCATCCATGATAGCTTGTTGCCCAATCGTTAAAATAGAAACTTTAGCAGCCCCCTGAAAATATATAAATTTGAAGAGTAAATACATTTTAGGTACTCTCTAAGAACGTAAAGTTGCAAAAACCAGAAAGGCATTTGGATATAAACATGCTTTCCACAGAGACATTATTTAAGAAGGTTGGTAAGAAAATCTTACAGATTGAGTACTGCTGTGTTCCATCTGTCGAATCAATAGAAGAACTTGAAGGAAAGAAACCTAATGTATTAAGATGTTAAGGAGCAGACACGCAACAAACAGAATGCTGATAATGTAGAGAATTCACAAAATTACTAATGGAGGATACAAAGGTGACCATCAAAGTATAGTTAACAGCTTTGTTGTAGTAGACCTCAATATTTACTGAAGTCGCATTTAAAACCATAGGAGGAAAGCACTCCCCATCCTCATCCATAGCAGGACTCTCCATCAATCCTTCTAAGTGGTAATGATCACGATCCCCTATCAATAGTATAAAAAACAAATGGGATACAAATTCAACATAATTAATAAAGCACCGCACATGTTAGCTTGGAGCACTCACATTGCATGGTCAAAGATAGTTATATTTTTTTATTTTTTTTAATGGTACATGGTCAAAGATAGTTGGATGTGAAACTCCCTTCTCATCTGTCATGGGCCCCAGTATCACACTGGTCAGAGTGATAATCACCATTGGCTTGATTCTACCAAAACAGTGAACATGACTACATTGTGATATCAAGGCCCATTATTGAGAACTACTGATATAATGGTGCCAATTTGGTACTTCAGATACGTCAAAAGGGACCTGAAGGCATGCCTCTAGACTCAATGGGCAAGGGCATGCATGTCATCATTTAATTTGACTAATATAAGATGTATGGGGATTTGTGTGCCGAAATTCATTGCAACACGATTGCTTGGAGCATACCAAAATCATGAGCAATTTCATTCAGTACAAGACGCAGCGCTCTAGTAGATAATCAAGTGAGCTACGTAGCTCACACGATAATAACATGAGTAACTGCCCATGTGCGTCCCATCAGTAATCCCATCTCCATCCTTGATACCCACCAGGGGCTGAACCAGGAAATATGCCCTGGAGGGGCCACATTGTAAAATTTTAAAATCTATGGAATGACCAATGTAAATAAATAAATATATATATATATAAATTCCTATAGCCCCCTCCGAAAAAAAAAAAAAACCAGTTCCGCCCACAATACCAACTACCCCCATGAACTGGTACCAGGTAAATTTTGCACCAAACTGTACTTCATATGCCATTAGATCTTTAACTTATAAAACATACATACATATAAACTAGATTGTTCTTTAATGCCATAAAATACACTCTAGAAAAGTCATAGTTTGTCCGCCGCTTAGCAATGGTGACTGTTGAGCCCTCCCTATCTTCAGCCACTGATGATTGGTATGCACCCCATGGGCCCCAACAAGTTCACTTACTATGAGGGTGGCCTATGTTGACTAGGTGATCAGATCCATATATAAGGTGGAACTCCTAAGCGCCTTACTATGGGTGTCGCGCAATAGCTATATGGGACGACCTAGGTGATCCATTCATGGGCAAGCATGAGTGGGAGATGGAAAGTCAGTACATGGATTAAGGGTAGCTAAATATCAGGCTGATTGAATTGCATCTAATGTAGATTTTAAGGCCCTGAGATGAAGGGTGAGAAAGCACTAAAATTATTTGCAAAAAAAAACACAGAATGGATACAATCCGGATCACTGTCAAACTTGGTCTAGTGCAATTTCATGAAACCTAGATGGTGTTGGGTGGGAAATGGGATCATAGGTGGGCCCCATCCAAGTTAATCACTGTAGCAGTGTTTCTCGTGAATCAATTTGTGTACATATGCATGTGAGTATATCAACAAAGACGGCCGGTTTTCAAATTTATCCGACTGTAAGTAGACAAGCGCCAAGTCGAGTCAAGTCCCTTACCCCCACCCTTTGTCCTTTTACTTTCTGAAGCACTATTATTCATCCAACTCCCTGAAATATAAATGTGGGTGCTTGAAACATATGACTGCTCGAGTTTATTATTACTAAAGTAAATTACAAAAAGTCCTACATTATTGATTCATAGAAAATTATTTTCTACTCTAAAACCTTTTTTTCTATTTTAAACACTTTATAAGGTTATTTGGCTCTAGGCAAAATTCCATGCAACCCGGCCATGTTGACTGAACTCAAGCTTGACCGAGTCAAACTTGGCACCCTCAAAGTTGAATAGATGGGATAAGATGCCAATGATGATGGTGATTGCAATATCCTGGATCACACGGGTCCTAGGAAGGGAAGCAATGACTCATAGGGCCCCAAGTGGGACCCACAGAACTACTTTGGTTGTTTGGCTGTTTTAAATTTTATTAGATTAGTAGAGCGACACGTGAATTGTTATTTGGATGAGAAAAGGAGTTGTATAACAACTCTAATTAGGAATGATGTGTATATGAGGAGATTGGGAGCAACACTAGGACTATACCTCATCCATGTGTATATAAACAACCAACGACCCTTATGTTGGTATTCTATTCTCCTCCTCTTTGAGCAAAAGAAATCTGAGAGAGAGTTTGGTGGCTGGAAATTCAGGGGAAGAAAAAGAAGACAATCGTTAGAGGACGATCGGCAAATGTCCTACTCGCGACCTCACATTGCGAACGCAGAAATCCTCTATCGAAGGTGAGTGAATCTTCCTTGAGAAAGTTCAATTAATGCTTTATCAATGAATCAGATGCTTGATGAACCCAGTTTCTCTGAGACTGTTAGACATGCAATTGTTCTAATGACTGTCGTCACACCCAGACTTTAAGCAAGGCTAAAGAATAATCAGTTCTCTTGAATATAGTTGAGGATTTGGGTTCTCATTGCTAATAATGTTCCTAGGTTTTGGTCCATGCTGATGGAATTGGATTGATGACGATTCTGTGCAGATCTTGCACTCTACTCTTTCTACCCTATATTATTGATTTCTGTCAATATGGATTGTGGGACCCCGTGGCCCACTGGCTGAGAAATCTGGTCCATGGATCCAGAAGTGGACCCATGGGCAACCCTAGGAGTGAGGGGCCCAAGCTGGGTAGACCCCGTTTGGCCCACCAGATTATTGACTTTAATCCATCAGATGTGATTGAAAGGTGAAGAGGACTGTTAGGTCGATAGCAGTAGTGGGACCTATCGATTGACCTGATCAATGATCAGGACCCCACATCTAGTAGGGGCCCAGGGCGACCCTAGTGGAGGTGGACCCCAACTGGCCCACCATCCAGTTGCCTCAAGTATGACTGACATGAGTTTTGTTAATGGATTCATTTGTGTTGTGAAGGATGTGGGACCCAATAGGGCTACCTGATGAGCAATCTGAATCCTAGGTTTTGGAGTAGAACCTAAGGCGAGCTTGGAGATCAAGCCTGATCCCGAAGTGGGTTTGTGGGGGCCCACTGTACTATACATCCAGCTGTTCAGCCGTGAATCATCTGTTTTGGGCGTCTGTGTGTGTGTGTAGATAAGAGTATGGGAGGAGTTTGAGAATTGAGTCAGACCCTGGACTTTACATATATTTACAAACTTAACCTTCCTACTTAGATGGATCAAGGGTTATGTGGGCTGTGATTAATTATATGGATTGTGATTACTGTGATTAATTATATGGACTGCGATTAATTAATGTGGAGTTTATAAAATAGTGGCCACCCCTTATACCACTCAATACCAATTATGATTAGAAGTGGGGCAGCAACCACTGAAGTGTGTAAGGGTTGGGTCCACACTACTGATTGTGTAAGTTATTAATAATACTGAGTTATGCTTGTTATGAGGTTATGACATATTGAACCCTAGATCCGATGGGATGTTGGACTTGGTGTCCGAATGATTGATGGATTCCGGCCATGGTGGCCGTTGTATTGGCTGGTCCTTGGTGGACGTGGATGATGACATAAGGCCATGGTGGCCGGTAGACGTGTATGATTAGCCTTGGTGGCGGGGTAAGGTGCATGGGGCACTAATATGTAATTGGATGAGGTTTTAACTTGACTTGTTAATTGAGATTTGTACGTTTATGTGATATTATGTTCTATTTTGTGTTGTTAATTAGGAAAATTCATTCACCGGTAATACTGATGTTGTATTGCCCATTGCCCCCTTCAGGAAATCACGTTGTGGGTGGGCCAAAGCATAAAGACGTTCAGCCCGTAGACTTCGCCATGCGTGGCTGAAGAGAGAGAGAGGGAAAAATTCAAGTAGTTGATAGAGGGACTAGCCCTTGTTTAGGAGATTTTATTCAATGTTTTAGGACTTCATAGATTTGAGTCAGATCACGGACATCTTACTTATTTAGTGATTATTTGTCAATCCAAGCCCAATCTGGGCAGGCCCATTTAGGCCCAGTCATTGTATTGTAGAATTAGTCAAAGGATAAGATAATACTTAGTTTGTTAGCTGCAGTGTAGGATCTGAGAGATGAATGGATTGTAATGAGGGCATTCAGCCCCTATATATGTAACACAAAATCATCCCTAAGAAGGGTACTGGATTTCACCAATTTCATGTATTCTGCTTCAAATCTATTACCATGACATGGTATCAGAGCCAAATCGATCATCTGTGATCGTCTCCTGAGTCATCTTCCAAGCCTTGGAAGCCAATCTGTGATCATCTGAGATCATCTTCTTCAACCGGATCCTATCTGATCATCCCTGATCATCTCAGATCAGGCGTGGCCCACTTGTGATCATCAGGATCAATTTCTCATGAAACTTCATCTGGAGTTTGAGACAGTTAAATCTAACTTGACGAGCGTGGCTTCACTTCCCAGCTTGGACGACCATCTTCAAGAGCTTCTGCGGGAAGAACAACGTCTGGTCACTAAAACTACCCTGGAACAACAGAGATCGATTGAGAATCCGCTTGCTTATATTGCTACAACCAGACCACCTCCCAAAGACATTAGTAAAGTTCAGTGCCATAACTGCAAGAAATATGGTCACTATGCCAATCAATGCAAGGCAAAAATCTGCAAATATCGTAAGGCCACTGGTCATGTTATTGAAAAATGTCGGAAGAAGGCTCGCAATTCTACTTCCGCAACTATGTGCAATCAGCCCCCAGCTCCTAGTGCCTACACAGCCTTTGACTTCAATGGTTCTCTACAGTATGATTCTTCCTCACAACCTGGTTCCTCCTCCCAATTTGCGTCACCAGCTCCTCTCACCCCTGAGATGGTCAACCAAATGATCATCAATGCATTAGCATCCATGAACATCGTAGGTACTGATTCAACTCTTTCCAATACACGGTACTTAGATTCTGGTGCAAGTAACCATATGACTAGGGATGTAAATGGGTACCCGGTTCTCCGATTACCCGGAGGTTCCGACCCCTTAAAAATTGGGTCTGGGTCCTTATTTAGGCCCCGATAAGTAAATGGGTTCGGGTCCGGTTCCACCTTGGTTCGGATCCGTGGACCCGAGACCCAATATATTACCTCAGTTTTCGAAAATCTCTCCTAAAAATCATGTTTTTTTTAATATCATTCTCTACCTAAACCCGAACCCGGATCCAAACCCGTCCCATATGGTTCTAGTTCCGGTTTCGAAGCCAAGAAACCGGTTCCGAAATGGTTCCGGGTCCAGATTTGGTTCCACCTTCTCCTTAACGGTTCCGGTTTCGGGTCCACCATGGACCCAAACTAGAACCAACCCGTTTACAACCCTACATATGACCACTTCACCCATAAAATTACAAAATGTCGTTCCTTACACTGGTCATCTTACTGTCCAAGCTGCCAACGGAGATCTTCCCATCACCTCTGTTGGTGATACCCCTTGCCTAAGTACCAATAACCAATGTTTTAGTTTCTCCTAATCTTGCTACAAATTTGGTTTCTGTGGATCAACTTGTTGAAAATAACTACAATGTCTCATTTTCTTCTTCTTGTTGTGTAGTGTCGGGGGAAGTGATCGCGAGGGGGCCTAAGCGTGGAAGACTTTTTCCCTTACCAATGTCTTCTTTTCCTCAGAATAAAACTTTACATTAGTTATTCTGTTTTTTCATTCAGAATAATTCTCGGTTGTGGCATAATAGACTTGGTCATCCGAATGCCTCTACAATGTCTACTTTATTTCAATACGGATTATTAAATAAACCTATTGACTCTGTTTCTTTTGAATGTGATGCTTGTAAATTAGGGAAGAGTAAAACTTTACCTTTCCCACACTCTAAAACACGGAGCACTGCATGTTTTGACTTAATTCACAGTGATGTTTGGGGCATTGCTCCGACTCTTTCCCATAGTCATTTCAAGTACTTTGTCACCTTCATAGATGACTACTGCAGATTTACTTGGATTTATTTACTACATTCGAAGTCTGATGTTCTTAAGGCATTTAAAATTTTTGTTAGCTATGTTGAAGCCCAATTCTCTAAATTCATTAAGAATTTGCGCTCAGACTCGGGGGGGAGTATGTGTCCAATGATTTCCAATCTTTTCTAAACAACAAAGGAATCATTTCTCAACGTACCTATCCGCATACACCATAACAAAATGGAGTAGTGGAACGGAAAAACAGACAGACGTAACTAGAACACTTCTGATTGAATCATCTATTCCCCCCTCGTTTTAGGACTGAAGCTCTCACTACAGCAGTCTATCTCATAAACCGCCTTCCATCACCTACCATTGCTCATTTCACAACTCATTTTAAAATGTTTGGTCAGCAACTTATGTTTGGTCGCCTACATACCTTCAGATGTATTTGTTTTGTTCATCTACCTCTCACGGAACGAACGAAACTAACCGCACAATCTCGCAGGTGTGCGTTTTTGGGTTATGCCACTAATCAAAAAGATTCTGTTTGTTATGATCCCATTGGTCGTCGTATCAGGGTTTCTCGAAATGTTATTTTCTTTGAAAATCAGCATTTCTTCTAGACTCACATGGATTGTCCTCAACCATATTCACCAGCTCTCTTACCTGTTTCTCAGACCAAACAACCGTTACTAGGTTTAATCCTGATTTTGTATATCACCGACGGGAAAAACCTACCACTGCAGTTGGTCGTCCTCCCGATCCTCCACCGACAAATGGTTCCGCGCCGACTCAAGCCTTGCGTCGCTCCTCCAGAACTTCTAGACCACCTACGCGGTATGGATTTACCCATTCTTTTTTTATGACCACCCTATCTTCTCTCCCTATCCCCAATTCTTATTTGCCGGCTGTACAACAAGATTGTTGGAACCAGGCCATGAAGGAGGAATTGGATGCATTGGATCAGAATCACACCTGGGATATTGTGGAGTGTCCTCCAGCAGTTAAACCCATTGGCTGCAAATGGATCTACTCGATCAAACTTAAATCTGATGGGTCATTGGATAGACACAAAGCTAGACTTGTGGCACTGGGCAACAGACAGGAGTATGGCATTGACTATGAAGAAACGTTTGCACTTGTGGCAAAAATGACATGTTCGGTTAGTTCTTGCCATTGCTGCATCTAAATCCTGGCCATTATACTAAATGGATGTCAAAAATGCATTTCTATGTTGGGATCTGAAAGAAGAAGTATATGCGCATACCACAAGACGTCCCCTCTCCCTCAAAGAGGACAATCTATCGTCTGCGAAAATCGTTTTATGGTCTAAAGCAAGCTCCTCAGGCATGGTTCAAAACCTTCAATGGTCACTTATGCGAGACTGGCTTTACTCGAAGCCCTTATGATCCATCTCTATTTCTTTGCCACACATCTACTGGTGTTACGGTGCTTCTCGTGTATGTTGAATATATCATTATCACTGGCACGGATGATGGCACGATTAAATCTCTCCAAGCTTCTCTCTGGGATTCCTTCCATATGAAGGATTTGGGCCCATTGCATTATTTTTTTAGGCTTAAAGGTGCATCAATCTCCTAAAGGTCTATTTGTTACTCAACACAAATACACATCAGATCTTATCGAGTTGGCTGACCTACATGATTCTTCACCTATTGATACGCCTGTAGAGGTAAATCTCAAGTTGAGTAAAGATGATGGCAATCTTCTTCCTGATCCTCATACCTACCAGCGCCTGGTGGGAAGTCATGTCTATCTCACCATCACTAGACCTGACATATCCTATGCTGTTAATCTTGTGAGTCTATACATGCAAGCTCCTCGACACCTTCATTTTACAGCTGTGAAGCGCATTATCCGTTATCTGTTGAGAACTGTCCCTCATGGTTTATATTATCCAAAGGATAATCCTCTTCATCTGACCGCTTATGCGGATGCTAACTGGGCAGGCTGTCAAGACACACGCCGTTCTACTACTGGTTGGTGCATGTACCTTGAAAATTCTCTCATTTCCTGGAAATGCAAGAAACAAGAACGTGTGTCCAGATCTTCCACGGGAGCTGAATATAGGGCAATGTCTTCTGCTAGTTCTGAGATCTTATGGCTACGGGGACTTCTTTCGAAACTCGGGTTCGCTCAAACTACTCCTACTTCTTTGCATGCCGACAATACCGGGGCTATCCGAATCACTGAAAATCCCATCTTCCATGAAAGCATCAAACATTCGAAGTTGACTGTCACTTTATACAAAATGAATATAAGCGTGATGTCATTAGTCTACCTCATGTTCCTGAAGAGTTTCAGTTTGCAGATATCTTCACGAAGGGACTTCCTCGGCCTCGACATCAATTTCTTGTCTCAAAATTGTTGCTTTATGACTCCCCAGCATCAATTTGAGGGGGGGTGTCAATCCAAGCCCAATCTGGGCAAGCCCATTTAGGCCCAGTCATTGTATTGTAGAATTAGTCAAAGGATAAGATAATACTTAGTTTGTTAGCTACAGTGTAGGATCTGAGAGATGAATGGATTGTAATAAGGGCATTCAGCCCCTATATATGCAACACACAGTCGTCCCTAAGAAGGGTACTGGATTTCACCATTTTCATGTATTCTGCCTCAAATCTACTACAATGACTTTATTGACATTATTTGACTTTTATAAGTTAATTGGAATTATATTTTGATCTAAATGCCTAATTCCTTGGGGAAGTTATTTGATGAATGTGTAGGGAATGTTGCCAAATAATCACGATCCAGAATTTGACAGGGCCCTGGAATTTGGGTCGTGACAGTGATGGCCTCTTAAAATACTATTTTGACATTAAATAGCTAGGTCAAAATATGAGATATTCACCTCCCAACTCAAGTTTGTTTGTGACCTGTTAACAGATACTCGCATGCTAAGTGCAACCACAAACTGATACCGCTATCAAGGTGAACCACCATCTTCATTCTCAGAAAACTAATCTTATTAGTGATCTAGGGATCTATCAACGTCTTCTTGGAAATTTATTTATCTGACTTTAGTCGTTAAGATATCGCATATGTGGTTAGTGTTGTCATTTAGTTTATGAATGCTCTGCAGATACATCATCATAATTACAACATTCTTCATTATCTGAAGTAACACATGGAAAAGGCTTCTTATAGAGGAGTCAAGATCATCTAGAGCTCTACGTGTGATATGTTACTTTGATGCGGAGTGGGACCCATCTCCAAAAGATGATAAATCAGTGGCTATTGTCAACTGTATAAGTAGGAACTTGCGACATGGAAGAATATGAAGCAGTATATGGTTGCAAGATATAGTGTGGAAGATGACTATCTATAGCTATGGCTCTAGCAACTGATGAGGCTTCACTCTCTATTTCAAAAATGCACCTTACCAGATCTATGCCTATGCATCTCCATTGTGATTATCAGGCGGCCATCCATATTGTCTCTAATACAATATTTCATGAGAGAGCAAAGCATATCTTAGTCTATTGCAATTTTCTGCATGAATAAGTCAATTTACAGTACTGGCTGCTACATTTGTTCATTCTGGCAATAAGATGGCAGATTTTCCCATCAAACTTAGTAGCCTCGTTCAACTTAAAAGTAAAATATTGGGAAGCAGGGCACACATGTTTGATATCATCACCAACTCAAGAAGTGTGAAAAATATACATGTTTGCCATTGTTCTTCCATCCTTTCTAATCTCATTCGATTGTATAAACTCCAATAAGGGGTGTGATTATCATCATAATAACAATATGAAAAGGGATGAATCTTGTCATGGGAGAACATCTCGGTAATTAAGAACATCTCAGTCATTCTCCATTTTACAGACAATAATTGAAGGAAGAATGTACTACGCGAAATATGCAGATTGCCCAATAAAATAATAAACTAGATTAAGAAACAACATTGATTTCAGAGTTAACTGAAAAAAAAATACCTTTTTGGTTAGATGAGATTCGTGATATTTGAGCTGCAATCTCTAAATTACAATGTTTCTGCATGTCGTAGGTAAGTGCTGCAAATGTATAGAACTAGAGATTACAACAAGATTAAGATAAGAGTTAATGTCAATATAATTTTAAGTAGAGAAAAATTACAATTTTTCCTTATCTTAACCCGAGAAGACTCTTGAAACACCTGAGATGAGAAAACTCCAAGCTGAAAATAGACATGCTATAATTAATATATCTATGCATTTAGAACTCAACAACTAAGATTATAGACTCCACTTGCCAACCGTCCACCCTTCAAGTGGAAAAAACCATTAGATAATGAAAATGTGGAGCTACAATGTGAAGTGGAATAAACTTGATCTCATATGGACAGAGGAAAATGATAAAATATGTGTCTATAATGAATTTCTGTTTCAACTAATAAGCAAAATGATGATGATGATGTCCAGCACTCAGAACTACTAAAATTTATACAGAAGTTTATGCTTAATAAGTAGAAAACAAGAGTAATAGTACAAGTTAAATTTTTCCAAGGACATAACGTTGCAAGGAAATATAGTAAATAACATTTGCATCCCTCCTCGAATACCAATTGGATCATTTTCCTTCGCCATATATTGGTTTGCCGTTGTGTTTATATTGATATTGAAATGAACCAAGACTAAACCAAGATTCAAGAGTTTAACCAATGTGATTAAGATCTAAACAAAGGATGTGTGTCATTCCTTACATTGTTTTGCATTTGCCACCCATGCTTTTCCATTTAACACCTCATGTTTTTCCACTTTCCACCTCATGCTTGTACAGTTGCCACGTCATGCTTGTCCATTTAACACCTCATGTTTCTCCACTTTCCACATCATGCTTCTACAGTTGCCACCTCATATTTCTCCACTTTCCACAAGGAAAGCTTCCTCTCAAAATTTTCCACCACCGAATCCTAAATCTCTTTTGAACTAGTCTTACTCATTATGGGAAGGCCAAGGTATAACAACGACAACTTGCCCACCTTACAAAGAAGCAAATCAGCTAACAACTGCTTCTCATCTTCCAAGCTCCCCAACCCCACAAGTAAACTCTTAGCTTAATTAATCTTCTGACTAGAAACGATCTCAAAGCATCTAAGGTCACTCAGAGAACTAAACAGGACGATATCATCAGATGAAGATAAGTAATGTACTCCTGTTCGCCCCCCACAGAAAAACCTTCAATGAGACCTCTATTTTTGGCCTTCCTAAACAGAGTATTCAAAGCTTCAACCACTATAGTGAACAAAAAAGGAGAAAGAGGGTCCCCTTGCATCAAACCCCAAGAAGCCTTGAAAAGACACGAGGGAGAACCATTTATAAAACAGGAAACGAAGTAAAAGAAATACACTCCCACATCCAAGTCCTCCATTTGTCACCAAAACTAAACCTACTCAACATGTAGTCCACAAATTTCAATTCAACCGTGATTGTATGCCCTTTCTAAATCAAGCTTGAAGATAACCCATTTATAAAACAGGAAACGAAGTAAAAGAAATACACTCCCACATCCAAGTCCTCCATTTGTCACCAAAAGTAAACTTACTCAACATGTAGTCCACAAATTTCAATTCAACAGTGACTGTATGCCCTTTCTATATCAAGCTTGAAGATAACCCCTGGCTTCCTTGATTTTTTCCTTGAATCAACCAACTCATTAGCAATAAGAATCCCATAAAGAATCTATTGGTTCTGCACGAAGGCCCCTTCAGCTGGACTAATTATACAAGGAAACACAAGTCGTAACCTGGTAGCGAGCACCTTGGACATTAGCCTGCAGATACAACCCACCAAAATTATGAGTTTGAGGTCCATCAATGCCATTGGATTCGAAACTTCGGGAATGAGAACCAAAAAAGTGGCATTGATTTACTCACTCAAACAGCACTATCAACTAAACATAGAAAAGGTTAAGAGAATATGATTTTCCCAGAAAATTAAATGATCGTCCTTGGGATCTATCCTCTTCTCAAATTGATGTGGGTGAATGAACCAGCATCAATTTGCTAACAAAGGACTGATGTTTGACATGAGGTGAGGCCTTGGTGAATATGTCAACAATCTACAAATCTTTAGTAACATGAGGCAAAGTAACTGCTTTGTTATCATCTGCTTCTCAAATGTAATGACAGTCAATCTGTGTTATGTCCACTCATGAGCGACAAGATTTGCAGGAATTTGAATGATATCAATGTTGTCTGCATGAAGAGGCAAGATTGGCTGAGAGAAACCAAGCTCAACAAGTAAGCATCATATTCAAACAATCTAGAAGCAGGCTGATGACATGAAGCAATATTCTGCCTCGGTGGAAGACTTGGAAACCTGATCCTAGTTTTTGCATTTCCACGATATCAATGAATTCTCCAAAAACAAACCATCCTAAGGTGGATCATCGTGTGTCTGGACATCCTGCCTAATCAGCATCACAGTATACCTAAAGCTACATGATGGAAATAATGGGAAAATATATGCCACGCTCCGATGTACCCTGAAGATGTGAATGATCCTCTTGACAGCAGCTAAATTAAAGATGGGTAGGCTGAGTCAAGGACTGACTGACAAGATTTACAAAATGAGAAATGTCAGATCGACTAAGTGTCAAATAGACAAAGCTTCCAACAAGCTTTCTGTAAATCGTCAGATCAGAAAGAGGAGTACCATCATCTTTCCTATATCTCACATTAAGCTCTATGTGAGTCTCAACTAGAGTTATATTTCATAAGCGAGCTTAAATAATGAGATCCCAGGTATACTTGTGTTGATTAATGAATAATCCACCCTTGATATTGTGAACTTTAAGTTCAAGGAAATATGTGAGGTGGGCCATATCTTTCATGTGAAATGAATCATGAAGAGATGTTCACAATCATAAGACGTTGTCCAGATCATTTCATGAGATAATGATGTCATCAATAAAAACAAGCAAGGTGGCATCGCCATGAGAGGTTTTTCGAAGAAAAAGGGATGCATCATATTGACTTGTATGAAACCAGCCATCAGAAGAGTTCTTTGAAACTTATCAAACCATGCCCTCGGAGATTGCTTCAGTCCATAAAGAGAGCATTTTAATCTGCAAGACATATCCTTGGATAGAAAGGAAGTCCTAAAGAAAGACACATGTAGACTTCCTCTTAACGATCCCCATGTAAGAAGGCATTCTTAACATCCATCTAGAATAGAGGCCATGATTGGGATGCAACAATAGCTCAGAGAATAAGCATTGTGATCGTATTTTCATCTGGTGAATGTTTCATCATAATCAATACCATACTCGTGACGATGGCATAAAGCGACAAGACGAGCTTTATATCAATCCAAAGAGCCATCAGACTTCAGCTTGCTCGAGTGAACTCACTTGCAACCATTGGGTTTGATGTGAGAGGGGCATGTAACGTCCCAAGTATAATTCTGCTGGAGTCGTGCTTCAAAATAGTGGCCACTATGCTATCAGCCATAGCAGTGGAGGCTGCGCTATTTTGAAAATAGCAGCTCTACAGTCTAAAACCTAATAGAGCCAAGCAATTTCAATTTAAAATACCGTTTTTCCTAGTTCTTCTCCTCAATAGCCTTTTCCTAAAGTTATCTTTACCCTTACATGGTTCCAAATCACTAAAAAAACATTAGATTGGCCATTACATGAGAACTGAGCTTTTTCTACGACTTAAAACATTCACACCATTATGCCGCTACATATTGCCGCAATCACTACATATCGCCCGCTACATAGCATTTTGGATGCAACCATAATTTTGATCCTTGGATGGAGTGCATTAAGTTCATCCTGCAACGCTCATCTCCAACAATAATGTTGCACAACCTAGGAATGTGTCGCGTATAAAAGTGTAACATAAAGTAGCAAGAAGTGAGAGACGATCAAGGGGATGCGAGTGGACCTCCAAAGAACTAGAGGATTTGGATCAGGTGTTGGGTTAGGTGAAGCAAGAGATAGCCTGTGTGAAGGATGCTCATGAGGATTCCTTCTTACAAATACAAGTCCAGGATTGAACCTTGTTGTGGAAGGAGAGTTATAGAAACTTTGAAGAAAAGAAATGTTTGAAGTTGGAAGAAATTATCCAATGTAATTAAGATCTAAACCGAGGCTTAGAATATCAGCTGATATGGGTAGGTATTGGCCAGTACGTACCATTATTGGCCATGACCGAACCGATATTTTACTAGGTACTGGTCTCGTTCTCAACACAGTAAAATATCGCAACTGTAGCGGTAAATATCGACTGAGTAATCAGTATCAGTCGATACATGCTTTGTAACAGCTCGTTCTTAGGGATGAAAAATGAAAAAAAAAAAAATTTAAAAATAAAAATAGGGGAGGGAGACAAAAGATTTATCCACTGTGTATCACGAAAAAATCAAAGAAAGATTGGTTGTCGGCATGCTTATAATGAAAGGGGGGGTTGAAGGAGCAAAAATAGAAAAGAGAGAAAGAGGAAGGATAAAAAGAGACCTACCGTTGCTATGTAGCCGGCGGATGCTCCTATGCTGGCTGGTTGTTTATCTTCTTCTTCTCCCCTTTCCGTTTCTCCATTTCCTCTTCTGCCTTTCTTTTTCCCCAACATTCCTCCATGGGAATCCAAGAAAGAAGTAAATGTTGGGCTTTGTTTTTTGCTAAATGTAGATGCAGGCATTTAATGCTCTTTAAGTATGCTTTGTCGTGTTATGTTGGGCAAATGCCATTTCTCAATCCACGTGTGGTTCGACTTCTAATGCTTTGATTCAAAATAAGGCATTTGATTCACCATAATTTCGTGGGATCTGCTATGGGCCCACATTCTATAGATCGAATGTGCAGAATTAAGCCAAGGTTGGAAAACTCTCCGAGTTGACACTTGGCTCTACCGAGTCATCTTGTTTAGACATAGAACCAAGTCAAATATAGGGGAGTCATCTTGTTTTCACATAAGACCGGGTCAAACATGGGAGACTCGGCCGAGTCACCTCATTTTAGTAAGTTTTTTTTTTTTTTTTTTTTCATTTGAACCATTTGATAAGTAGATCTAAATATCTAATTTTAAGCAACTAATATTTATTTTTAAGTAAATATGCATGAGATTTGGAGTCAGGCAACAACTTATTCTTTTATTGTCTATATGATAGTATTTTGTTGATAAATTTATTAATTTAAATTGATTACTTAAAAACCATGACTCTATCGAGTCACCGCATTGACTCTATCCGAGTCAAATTCTTTGCATTGGATGAGTCAAGTCCAAGTCACGAGTTTTCCAACCTTGAATTAAGTCATACTTGCTATGATTTATGATGATTTTGTAGCCTACAAAATGGGCCCCACATTCTATAGATCTAACCTGCTCATCAATTGCCCTACTTATTTTGACTTGTACCATTCTATTATGGCCCACTTATAAAAAAATATAAACCATTCAAAATAAATGCCACCCTAAATGGGTCCTCAATCAAATTTATTCAAATAGAAATTGTGCCACAATCATATTAATCATTTATAATCCATGTCGATAAAATGTTAAAAAATTAAGATGTTAAATAATGGTTAATCAAAAGGGTAAATAATAAATAAATTAGTATAGGAATTGTGCCACTATCATAGTAATCATTTATAATAGATGTCAATAAAATATTAAAAAATTAGGTGTTAAATAATGGTTAACAAAAAGAGTAAAAGAATAAATAAATTAGTAATGATATGCACAAGATTAAATGCTAAAACTTAATATAGGTAATGAATAAATAGAGACACGGGATATTATAACTTAGGGGAAGGTGGGGACCAATATTTTAATTTATATTTGCTACTAATGGAAAAAAATTGTTTTCTAACATTTTACAATATTCTGAGTTTTTTGGATATTTTCTCAAATTGTTTTGGCGTAAAAAATTCACACCATGACCAATACCGGACAGTTCGATTTTTGGGGTTGGCCAATACCGTGATTTTCATCCATTCATTCCTTTACATGCTTTGACATTTTCCACATAATGCTTTTGCATTTGCCACATCATGCTTCTCCATTTGCCGGCTAATGTTTCTCCTCTTTCCAAATCATGCTTCTACATTGGCCACCTCATGCTTCTCCATTTACCACACCAGATTTGTCTACTTTCCATGCCACACTTCTGCATTTGCCACCTGATTTGTCTCCACTTTCCACCTCATGCTTCTCCATTTGCCACCTCATGCTTCTGCATTTGCTACCTCATGGTCAAGATGTGTCTCTCCCACAATACATGAGTTTCACTTCCTACTTATAAATAGAGGAAGAAAGATCTCCTATATCTTCATTCTGCATCATGCCCCACCTCCTATAGTAATCATAAACGCCATCAGTCAAGCACATCTTACTTAATTTTGCCTATTGGCATTGCCAAGTCACCATCATATCATCAAGATTTCAAGTAATTCGTCAGATCATTAGGGCTTTGTTTCTTTTACTTCTAGAAACATTAAAATCCATTTTTGGACAATCTAATAAGTTATGAGATACGATTTTGACGTACATGTAAGTACTTAGTCAGACAATTAGGAATTTGCTTTGTCCACTTTCAAAAGCATTAGATTCTACTAGGGTTTGTGTTTTGGTATGTCAGTAAATACATTTTAATGACTTTTCTGATTTGAATATCCGAGTTGTCCAATTATTTTTTATTTGGATCTCCATTTCCGAATTTATATGTATTTTTCATTTTATAAGAATTTATGTACTCTGATTTGGCTTCCCTGATTCGATAAGAATTTATTATCGAATTGATAATATTTGATCTGATTTGATATATGATTTAAAACTGATGCCAAGGGCGATTTGAAAAAGGATTTGATATGATATATGTATGATTTGACTCCAGATTTTATCTAAATATCTTGCAAGAATACTATTCAGAATGGTGCTGCATCCCTTTGTTGCTTCTCAATATATGTCTCCTATGCAGATTTGCTTCTAATAAAATTGCATTACCATTCAACCAAAAAAAAAAAAAAAAAGAAGAACCCTTGGGTGAAAGACCCTAAATAAAACCCACTATTGCCCAGGTGGTTATTTGAACTTCTGGATCGCTATTGATTATACGGCAAGCCTGGAGCCAGGGTTCAGTATGAGATTGGTATTCAGTGCCTCTGTTAGCTAAAATGTTAGCTTGGCATCTATATGTGTATCCAATTATTTCAGCTGTTTTTATCATTAGCTATATGTTGCATATATGTTTGTTTTCTGCCATATCCATCAATTTCGGACATTTCACTGGTCACATAATCCGAAAGAGAATTGTTTTTTTCTAATTTTAAGTTTGGGTCCTTTCTAGATTTCCAATCTTATATATATATATATATATATATATTTTGTGAAGTTATTCTTAACTACAACATCATTATTTCCCATGATATAATCAGTTTTGAAAAGATGCATCTATGCATGTAACCATACCGATCATGGATTTGCCTTACGTGATGTGTGTTTTCCTAATCAATTCAGAATCCTAACGAATAGTACTAATTACTTGCTAAGCTATTAAGCCCACTCTTCTTTTATACCTTATATTGCAGAGTAATCAATAATAGATTGGGTCATTATGGTGCATAGCATACCAGGTAACGAAGTTTCAAAGGTGTACAACAACATTTAGCTTTCAGTTTTGGAAGTGTCCAGGCCAAGTGTCATGGTTTTAATACAAGGAGTATTTATTAAGTAAATTTTGGTTGTACTTACTTTGAGTTATAGAGATGTTCTTTTAGTTTTGCATGCAAGATCACATGATGGTGTTATTAAACTATTAAATTTCACCATATTTGATCAGTATGGTACTCACACCCAATCTGGACCCTGGGGCATGATAGATAAGCCTTCCAAGTTTCTAGGGATAATAAGGTTTGGGGAGAATCTGTCCATATGAAAGCTGTTGTCTGTCATTTGGTAGCAGAGTTACTCTTTTGGAGTAGGCTTTATCCAGTCTTCCGTTATCATTTGTGTCCATGTTCCACACCCCTTCAAGTTTAGAAATGAGAGCTGAACCAATTGGGTAGAAGTTTTTTTCGGAATGAAAAAAATGATAAGAAGATATACCATTTGGTAAGTTAGAAAAACAGTTTATAGACTGGTTTTGGACAAAGGATTCATAATTCAAGCCATTAATCATGACAATTATGCTCTCCTTGGAAAGCAGTTGTGGCGTATTTCAAATGAGGATGATCCTTCGCGGCAGAATATTCCTATTAAGAGATATAAGATGGAGAAAAATGGCTGGAAAGTAAATGATGATATCTTCTATTTGTGAGCCTTTTACCAAGTGTGTGTGATCTCGTCGTCATTCTTGGCAAGATAAGTGGTTGAGGGATCGTAATTTGGCAGAGAAGTATCCTTCAATTTTTCTTATTGCATTAAATTAATTGGTCGTCTTTAAGTACTAAGTCCAAGTATTGGAACTCTGGACACCGGTCTTTTGAAGTTCTTTACATGATGAGGATATCAATTTGGTCTTGCAGTTGTCAAGGTCGCTTCAATCTGTTAATTTAAAGGAGAGCTTGACTGGTTTCTGAATATGGAAGCAAACCAAATCTAGTATGTTTCCGGTGAAATTATTTTATGAGAAGCTTTTCTAGAAAATATTTTATGAGAAGCTAAGACAGTCTTCACCTTGTTTCTCTTATATTTGGGTTCTTAAGGCTCCTCCTAAGGTGTTTGCATTTTGTTGAGAGTTGCTAAATATTCTCACTATAGATAATCTCCATCATCATGATAGAAAGCTTGTCAATGGATGTATCTTGTGCATGCATAGTGCAGAATTTGTTTATCATCTGCTCATCACTTGTTGTTTTGCAATTTAAGTTTGGATCTGCGTTTTTATTTTATTTGGTCAGCAATTGGTGATGCCGACTGCTCCTATGATAAGTGCTTCATTGTTTGCAATCTAAGCCCTAATATTTGATTCATCTTGTGCTAGTTAGAGTTATTTTATTTGATTTTACATAGTTTTTGTTAATTTTTATGCAAAGGTAAAAAGGAGCAAAAAGAGAAGAATTTCAGAATTTAGGAAGACCTATTCAAGTTAAAAAAGGAGTTCAAGAATGGAGAAAAACAAGGAGAAAAAGAAGGAAAGATAAAGCAAGTCTTATTCAAGTCAAGATAGAAGTCCTAAAAGAGGGGTCCCACACTCATGTTACACACATCAAATAGGGCCTACTTTTATGATAAAAGTTCAGATTTAATTCCTTGCAATTAATCTCAGATTTGTGGGTCCATGTGCATAAGTTTCTAGAAGATACAAGTGGGACCAGATTTAGAAAGTCTTGCTAAAACAAGAAAGAAGACTCTTAATTCAATCTAATTAGGAAGCAGAATTTTAAAGAAAGTTGGAGACATATTTCTACAAGGGAACTAAATACTAAGAGGGCTGTTTTCAAGACTTATAAATAGCATATGAACAGTGCATGCCCAGCACTCTGCCCAGCCATAAAACATCACACAAACCATCTAAAAACCAGCCATTATCATCCCATAAACCCTATTTTCCCATACAGCCACCTTTGGAGCATTCTTTGGAGCATCTTGGAGAGCTTTTGGAGTGAGGAAAAGGGGAAAAAGCTACTGGCAGAATTCTTCTTCTTCTTCAATATTTAGAGTTCTTCTTATGGCTCTATTTTCTATTTTGTATTCAATTCCAGACATGAGTAGCTAAACTTTTTAGGGCTAGGGTGTAATTGAAACCCTAGCGTAGTTCTATGTAGTCTCTTTTGGTGTCTCTTAATTCAGATTTCAGTTTTATTAGTTGAGATTTTAAACCATGTTTTTAATTGATGAGTTGTGTATATGGCTATATGCCATGCCCACCATGTGATGTTCAATTAATTTTAAGAGTAATTAACTTAATTTTGATTGATCTTGATGTTAAGCATCGAGGGTTTAGAACCATGAATAATCTAAGTATATGCCATGCTTAGACTCATGCATTTATCTTTTCCATTGTTTTATGCATTATGTTTGTTTGGACTAGGACATATGCCATGCTTAGTTTTTGCATTCTAATGAACAATTCATATAGTATGTCACTCATGAATTAGGTTTAGGGGAATAATAATCTAGATACATATGCCATGGTCTAGGTTGATAGATGTCATTAATAAAATCTGATATTTGATTAAAAGATAATAAGGGACATGCATAGGATTGGTTAGGGGAGTAAATGAAACCCTAGTTCAATCATTCTCATAGTTTTCAATTCTAATACTAGTTGTGTGCTTTAGATTAATTTCCATTTAGTTTTTTTACTGTTTTTAGTAGTTTAATTTAATCTTTCATCATTCAATCGCTTCTTTTAATATTCTGATTTTTAGTTGTTTTTGACATTATTTTATCACAAGTCTTCGTGGGATCGACCTCGTACTTACAATTCACTACACTACTTAGTGATCTTGTGCGCTTGCGAGTTCTAATTGTGTGCATACTAGTGGCTTATTTCTAGGTTGCTTGGTGCATGCCATCCTGCTGAGGATGGGAAACTTGGATCCTTTTCTAGCAGGGGGGGTATCTATGGAAGTAAATAAATATTTGGTGCGGAGTAAAGCATGGTGATGCTAAACTTTTTTTTATTGTATTCTTGTATCTTAACTGTCACAGGCGAGCTTTGTCTTATATTTTTCTTTCATTTTTTTAAAAGAAATAACTGTAACCTCCTCAAAAAGTTTTATTATATTTTTCTTCATTTAGATTTTCAATTAAAACTCATGGGAGGCATGTCAAGATGTTCATGACTCACCTTCCAGGATGATACCTCACAACTTTGCCATTTAAAACACTGGTTGCAGCAAGCATAGTATAACTTGGTCAATTGTGAGAATGTTACAATTGAGCTCTTGAAAAGGAGAGCCTCAGCCTAGTGCTCTCGTGAACTAAAATATCTCTATGTGTTCACTAATAATACATTGAAAATAACACAAGAATAATTGATCGCAAGTTCAAGTCATGTTGTCAATCAAAAACCAACAATCGAAAGAATTATAAAGAAGACATTTATTAAGTATGGGTAAATGTAAGATGGTCAAAAACCACCATCTATGAACAGGAAACAGATGAAATTTGAAAAGAATAGTACAAATTAAACCATAAGTTATGCAGATGTTGAAACGACTTAACACCATACCTAGAAGTGAAATGATTAAATAGTATCAAAATAGAGTGGAAATAAGATTTAGGGTGTGTTTTTGCAACAAGAGGATTCCATGATAGAGAGGAAAATTATTCTAATTTTTCATGCAGCCCCCCACCCTCCAACCCCCCATTCCGCTGTTTGGTGCGACACATTTTCCTCATGAAAAAGAAGAAAAAGGACCTGGTTTTCCTTGATATAGAGAATTTCTATTTCCTAAGGGAACAGCAGGAACGCAGGACACCTCTGTCTCATCAGAAATACAAAGAATGTGGGGATGGGGGATTTGGGAGGGAAAAAAGGTGTTATTTTAACAACTGAATTCGACCACATTTGGTCAGCTAAGACAGTGGCAACTCAAGATTCAGGATATCCAGATCTTGGGGAATGACAAATGCAAATGAGAAACATGATATGAATCCAATGGCCAAGAAAATGAGAATAAATAAGACTTCTTGTTACTTCTTAACATGCTTCAGTGAGGGAGGTTGGAATCATCTCTGCATCTTCTGCATTTAAATGCAGACGTTTTGATGTGCAAATCTATAACCATAAACAAACTAATGCTTTTATTCCTCTTCATCCTCTGATGCATTTTACGAGACCCAAAGGCTACTGCATAGAGTATGCTAGCCACGACATAATTTTTCAAGAAAGAGAACTTAAGTGAGTACATCATGTAAAACATCTTATAGGTTAACAAGGTAAAAATACTATCATGCATTTAAAACCATATTCACTGACAAGATTATCATGTGGAGAAGTATGACTAAAGAAATGAAAATTTTGATCCTTTACCAAGTTATATGGATTGGATAAGAAATATTCCTCTTCTTGACCCACTTCTCCATAAGTTCCACTACAGAATAACAACTTCAAAACATTAATATTAAGTGTTTTTTTTCTCTACAGTAAAAAAAATTAATAAGCATGCCATGATGTATATGGATCTGTAAAAGTGTCTAAGATAGATTCTTGAAATTATTACAAAAATAAAAACGAGAATATAGCAAATTTAAAACATGTAATGACATCCTCCTTGTTTGTTGGAGAAATACATAACATCATACGAAGCAACAAATTCGGCTAGGCATCACTTCCAAGGACATTGGGAAAATATTTTGCAAGGAAAACACAAATCCTTTTGCCATACTAGGTCATCCATCAACTATTAGTAACAAACCAATCGCGTGATTGTGCAAAAACGACAATTCAAATAGCTTAATATACGATTAAAACCTGTACTTAATAGAAGTTGACTCAATATGCAAAATACTAGTAGTTCACCTGTTGGCTACCATTCGCAATTGCCTAAAAGGCCATATGTATACGCATTCTGCCTTCACTTGAGTAACTCCAAGATCATGGTCATTGTCAAACGCATCATGGAAAATAATTGTTCCCTGTTATATATAACATGAAAGAATAAATTAGGGTATAAAAAAACAGAAAGAGAATGACCCTAAAAGATGGACAAACAGAAGGAACAATTCCATCAAAAACCTGAATTATCCATAAGAAGCTAATACATTGATCAGGGAACACTTCCATGTAAAGGCCTGGCTAGCTCATGCATCATGTTTTTATAACAGACTTGGCACATAAATATTTTGTCTATGCAATCCAACAGTATAGCCTCTTTCCATTCATCCTCTTACTTGCTTTTACATTTTATATGCAATCCAACAGAGTTATTGAATTACTTCACTGTACTTCAAGTTAACCATTCATTCTGCTTTTGTTTGTTGATTTCGTTGGACATTCGATTATTTCATTTCACGATTTCATTTGGTATTACCTTTACTACTTAATTTTCTTCATTTTAATTTTAAACATTAAACCATCTCTGTATTCCTGTATATTTTGGAAATAAACAAGGTGAAAATTGAGCATACTTCGTAGGAAACACAGCTCATTTGGCTCATATAGAATTTATTAAGCAAGGCAGCAAATATCAACAGGCAAAACACCACTTATTTCAACTTCTTTTCTCCCAGTCCCCTTCACATGAGGTAGAGATGGAAACAGGAGTCAAGGATCTAGCTAAAAGGTATTATATGGCTGAAACGAAACAGCACCTCAAAAACTTTTTGGGTAACATTTCGATGGATATCGGTCAAAAGGACCAAGATCCTTATTTCAGGTTTTTTAATCACAAAAATAGTGAGAGACAATGAAGAAGAAGGGGATCAAAAGCACAAAGAGATGACCAATGAGGAAACAAATGGGAGGGGGGGAGAGAAAGGCACCTGGATGGTGCCGCCGCTCACCCTCACCACTGCGGATGCCTGCTCACCACTGTCAGCGGCAACTTCATTTTCCTACTCCTCTCCCCCTCCCTCTCTCTCTCTCTCTCGCTCTCGAGGCTTCGGCATCTCGGAATGCGAAAAGGGCAAATGCCATTTTTGAAAGAAACGACAAGTTTCGTAACTCTTGAATCCAGACTACAAAGACTTCTCAAAAAGTCAAAAAGGACCCGACCTTTCCCACTTGCCCTTTCTTTCTTTTTATTTGTCAAAAAGGTCCCTTTCCATTTGTTTTTCTCTTTTACTCCTTTCTTTTTCTTTTTTCATTTTCTTCTAAGACCTCATGATATTGGTGCCCTGATGATGTGGACTTTGTGTATGTGTAATAGGACCTTAGCCAAATTTAAAAATAATATAAAATTTTACGTTTTATTTTAATTTTTACATATTTTTATATTTTTACTCCAAAAAGTTTCGCCAAAATTCCAAAACACCAAATTATTTTATTTCGGAGGCCAGACCGAAATAGGGACCAAAACTAAATTGGCAACTACGACTGGGTGCTCAAACAGACAGCTTCCTCTCCCACTCAATTCATTTTATAGGGCAAGCATCAAAAGGGCCTACTTTAAAAGTTATGGAAAGAGCTCAAGCCCATGCGGTCTTTAATCTGTATCCTAAAGGGTAATGATTTCACTGTAGTCAATGCAGTCTACCTTAACCATTGTTACATTATGTATTTATAGGAACTTTTAATGGTTTCTTTCCCTACTCCTTTTGATATTATTTCTATTGCCTTCTTTTCTATTTCCAACATTAGTATGTGAGTTTGTTTCTAAGATTTATTGTAAGTAGAATGAGATGGAAGCTTGAGGGCACTCCTAAAATTAATACAATGTGTCAAGTTAATACTAGCAGGAGCATTGCCAAATTTATCTGCAATAATTTTTACAGGAGAAAGATGTAGAAAACATATCTAGAAACATAATAACTGTTTTCTCTAGTAACTTCTTCCTAGTCAATTACTGTATCTAAAGGTTCTCATCATATTTTGACAGAGCTTATAGACTCATCAGTTTCTACTGTAACCGCTGGCAACCATCTAAAAGATATAGATGTGAGGAAAATAATCTGACCTTTTTAGATAATAAACACATTGCAAAGATAAGAAACTAAGTATCATAAAATCTAACATGCAACTAAGATGAGAAATCCTGTGAAATGCAACATGTGATAACAGTAACATGGTAAAAATCCTACTCTCATTCATCATTTTTTCGATAATAGTAACATGTTAAAGAGTCCTGGTCATTCATCATACCTTCAAATTATATAAAAAACAAAGCCATTATTTGTGGTTTCTAGTTGGTTTCAGGCTTATATATAATTCAACATTTCCAATAGTTTGTTGGTAAGGTTAAGTTGTTTAGTTGTTTAGAAGAGACTGTAATGTCAATTATGCACACATGGAGAGAGAACAAGGAGATTGGAGGAAAAATTTGTCCCCCTTAGGGTTGTATCCTTCTCATTATATAAGGGCTGATTACCCTCTAATTAGTATCCTAAAACAATACAAGTTCCTATTATTAGTATCCCAATACAATACAAGTTCCTAAAATAAAGCTAACTTAATAAAACAAGTTCCAAGCCTGCGCAAATGGGCTGGATTGACACCCCACCTCAAATTGATGCGGGGGAGTCATAAAGCAGCAATTTGGAAACCAGAAACTAATGTCGAGGCCAAGGAAATCCTTTGGTGAAGATATTAGCAAACTGAACGTTAGTAGGGACATGAGGTAAAGAAATAACATCACGCTTCAATTCATCCCGAATAAAGTGGCAGTCCACTTCAATATGTTTGGTGCGTTCATGAAAGACAGGATTCTTAGTGATCCTGCTAGCCCCAGTATTATCCACATGCAAGGATTTAGGAGATGTTTGTGAAAAACCGAGTTCCGAAAGAAGTCCCCATAGCCATAAGGTTTCTGAACAGGCAGAAGACATTGCCCTATATTCAGCCTCTATGGAGGATCGAGAAACAAGCTCACGTTTCTTGCATTTCCAAGAAATTAGAGAATTGCCAAGATACATGCATCAACTAGTAGTAGATCGACGTGTATCCTGACAGCCTGCCTAGTCAGAGTCCGCTTAAGCGGTCAACTGAAGCGGATTATCCTTGGGATAAAATAAACCACGAGTTACAATTCCCAACAAATACCGGATAATGCGCTTGACAGCAATTAGATGAAGGTGTCTAGGAGATGTCATTAATTGGCTCACAAGATTGACAGCATATGATATATCTGGGCGAGTGATGGTGAGATAGACTAGGCCGCCCACCAGGCGCCTATATGTATGTGAATTAGGAAGAAAATCGCCATCATCTTTACTCAATTTTAGGTTGACCTCTATAGGTGTATCAACTGGCGAAGATTCATGTAGATCAACAAGCTCAATAAGATCAAATGTGTATTTGTGTTGATCAAGAAACAAGCTTTTGGGAGATTAATGCACTTCTAAGCCCAAAAAATAATGTAAAGGGCCCAAATCCTTCATATTGAAATAATCACAGAGAGCAGCTTGGATAGACTTGATCGTACTATCATCAGTGCCAGTGATAATAATATCATCAACATACACAAGTAGATCAGTAACACCAGCAGATGTTGTGTGCATGAACAGAGATGGATCGTAAGCTATGATACCCAGATACTTCAAATTACTTGTGGTATCCATACCGATACGGTCCGATACGGATACCGGTACGGGATACGGCAAGATACGGCTAGGATACGGGGGGCCAATTTTAGGATACGGCTTGCATTATTTTTCGCCCAATATTTCAACAGATTTTTCATTTTGGCCAATTTCTCTTTTTCTATGCTGAGATATTGTATTGTGAGGCCCACCTCATTGAAAATTTGAAACAAACAGTGGGCCTTGTAATATTTGAGCTCTAAATTGAGATAAAATAAGCATTCCACCTAAAATAAATCCCTAACCAAATATTTATATTTATATATTTCTAGGAATGCCGCACCCGTATCCGTATCCTAAAATTTTGAAGTTGACGTATCGGATGCTCGTTCCCGTGTCCCGTATCCGTACCCGTGTCCGTATCCGGGCATCATAGATCGTAAGGGTTCTAAGAAAAGCCAATTCTGCATAAACGCCCCCTAAAAGTCTCAAACCATGCCCGAAGAGCTTGCTTGAGACCATAAAGAGATTTCAGGAGGCGACAGACAGAATTTTTAGATGGAGAGGTGACGCCCTACAGTATCCTCATATAGACCTCTTCTTTCAAATTCCCAAGAAGAAAGGCATTTTTGACATCCATTTGGCATAACGGCCAAGATTTTGAGGCAGCAATGGCGAGAAGTAACCAAACCGATGTCATTTTTGCCACAAGTGTAAACATCTCCTCGTAGTCAATGCCATATTCTTGCATGTTTCCGAATGCCACAAGTCAAGCATTGTGTCTATCCAAAGAGCCATCAGATTTAAGTTTGAAGGAAAAGATCCATTAGCAACCGATCGGTTTAACTGGTAAAAGACAATCCACAATGTCACATGTGTGATTCTGATCTAAGGCATCTAATTCCACTCTAGTCTGGTTCCAATTATCATGTTGTACTGCCTGCAAATAAGAACTTAGTATAGAAACAGAGGAAAGGGTTGTCATCAAGGAAGTGTGGGTAAATCCATACTAATCAGGTGGTCTAGAAGTTCTGGAGGAGCGACGCAGGATATGATGAGTTGTGGAACCAGTTGCCGGCAGAGGATCAGGAGGACAGGCATCTGCAGTGGAGGTTTTTCTCGACGATGATAAACAAAGTCAGGATTAAACCTAATAACAGTTGTTTTATCTGAAAAACCCGGCAAGAGAGCAGAAGAAGAGGGATGAGGGCAATCCAACTGAGTTTGAAAAAAATACTGGTTTTCAAAGAATATAACACTACAAAAAACCCTGATACAACGACCAATAGGGTCGTAGCACACAAAACCCTTTTGATTGGTGGCATAACCCAAAAAAGCACACCTGCGAGATTGAGTGATTAATTTTATTCGTTTTGTGGGAGGTAAATGAACGAAGCAAATGCATCCAAAAGTATGTAGATGATCAAACACAGGATGATGACCAAACAGTGTAAAATGCAGTGTTAATTGAGCAATGGTAGGGGATGGAAGACGGTTTATTAAATGGACTACAGTGGTGAGAGCTTCTGCCCAAAAACATGGAGGGACTGATGATTCAATTAGTAGAGTACTAGAGTTCGAGTAACATCAAGGAGATGCCTGTTTTTCCGTTCCGCGACTCCATTTTGTTGAGTATACGAACAGGTATATTGAGAAATGATTTCTTTAGTTTTTAGAAAAGATTGAAAATCATTGGAAACAAACTCCCCACTGAATCTGAGCGCAAAGTTATAATGCATTTTGAAAATTGGGTTTCAACATAGCTAATAAAAAATTGAAAAGCATTAAGAACATCAGACTTGGAATGAAATAAATAAACCCACGTAAACCGGCTGTAGTCATCAATGAACGTAACAAAGTACTTGAAATGACTATGGGAAAGGCGAGGGGCAATGCCCTAAACATCGCTGTAAATTAATTTAAAACATTCAGTGCTCCAAGTTGTGGAGTGAGGAAAAGGTAAAGTTTTACTTTTTCCTAATTTACAAGCATCACAATCAAAAGAAGCAGAATCAAAAGGTTTTTTTAACAATCCAGATTTGAATAAAGTAAACATCGTAGATGCATTCTGATGACCAAGTCTATTGCCACAACCGAGAACTATTATGAAGAAAAAAAAAAAAAAAAAAAAAAAAACAACAACTGGTGTAAAAATTTGTTCTGAGTAAATGTAGAAACTATAAGGGAAAACAGCCTGCCATGCTTAGGCCCCCTCGCGATCGCTTCCCCCGACTCCAAGTCCTGCACAACACAATCAGAAGAAGAAAAGGAAATATTGTAATTATTCTCAACAAGTTGACCTACAGAAATCAGATTTGTAGCAAGATGAGGAGACACTAAAACATTGGCTAATGGTAAGGGGCTAGAGATATCACCAATAGAGGTGATTGGAAATGGTCTCCGTTTGCAGTTTGAACAGTAAGGGTACCAGTGTAAGGAACAACATTTTGCAAGTTGGTGGGTGAAGAGGTCATATGGTTACTTGCTCCAGAATCTAAGTACCATGTATAAGACAGAGACGAATCAGTACATGAGATGTTCATAAAGGCCAAAGCATTGAGTATCATTTGATTTACCATATTAGAGTGAGAGGAGCTGGGGATGCAGACTGTGATGAGGAACCAAGCTGTAAAGAAGAATCATACTGGAGGGAGCCACTGAAGTCGGAGGTTGCATATTGTTGAGAGGTGGTTGTGTAAGCACTAAGAGCGGACTGTACTGTGTAAGTACCAGGAGCTGATGGCGTATAGTTGCGGAAAGTAGAATTGCGACCCTTCTTCCGACATTCTTCAATAACGGGACCAATGGCTTTACAATACCTGCAAATCTTTGCTTTGCATTGGTTTGCAAAATGACCATATTTTTTACAATTATAGCACTGAACTTTACTGATGTCCCTGGGAGGTGGTTTGGTAGTAGTAGCATAAGCACGTGGAGCCTCAGCAGATCCCACTTGTTCCATAGAAGTTTTGGTAACCAGACGTTGTTCTTTCCACAGAAGTTCCTGAAGACAGTCATCTAAGGTAGGAAGAGAAGCCCGGCTCATCAAGTTTGATCTAACAATCTCATACTCCGGACGAAGTTTCATGAGAAATTGGTCCCGATGGCTATTTTGCTGTAGAGGAAGGAGTTCGGGTAGAAGTGCTTCTGACACAGTGGCAAACTTGATCTCATCATATTCAAACCATAGTCTTCGAAACCCATTGTAATATCCTTGGATCGACAAGGTGCCTTGGGTAAACTAAGGGATGTCAAGCTCCAATTGAAATTGGCAAGCAGCATTGCCTTGCTGATAAATCTTATTAAGGTAGTCCCACATCTCACGGGCAGTTTTGCAAGGTTTCAGGTTGAGGATAGAATGCGGTTCAACAAAACCCAATAACCAAGTTTTGATTTTAGCATCCTTAGTTTTCCAAGCTGAGATCTTTTTTCATCATCCTCCGGTTTACTTTCAGACCCAGCAATAAATCCCCCATAGTTCTTTTCCTTTTAAGTAAATTTGAAACTAGAAGGCCCATGGTGTAATTTTTTCCATCAAAACGGACTAGGGCAATTTCAGACTTTTCCATAATATCAGACTAGTAAGTAATTAGGGATGTAGTATGTGGGCCCTGCCAAGTGATAACAAGGAGAAAGAGCACCAGTAGTGGGCTAGTGGCACATAGTCGATGCAACTAGAATTGGAAATATGTTGAAAGCAGCAGCAAGTAGCACTAGTATATAGCAGAAACAGAGCCAGAACAATGACCACAACAGTAGTTAGAATAAAAAAACCAGAATAGTTGCTGATACAGCAACTTTTGCACAGAACCGAGCCCTAAACAGGGACTGACGAGCCAAAAATTGAATTGGGTTGTGTCGTGGGCCCCACCAGAAGATCAGAAGACAAATCAGTTGGCGTGGATGAAAGCACATAAGATTGAAGCAACTTATGGAAGAAGATTCATCCAAAAACAGTCCAGATCCAACTTTTTGGACGGCTGAGATGAAATGAGATTAATAAACTTGATTATTCACTGAATGCAGTAGCTGGCCTACCTTGGATTAGGAAAAAATTTCTGAAAAATCACCAAAATTACTAAGAATTCCAGTCGACCATCATGGGCTGGTTCCGCAGAGGTGTTGAAGACGATCTCAGTTGGGCCACACCTGATCTGAGATGATCGGAGACACACCAAGGGCTTCCAGAGTGGAAGAAGTCAGGGAGGATCTATAGATCCTTGTAACTTGAGAAAACTAGAACACTAGGGCATGAATCAGTAGCTCTGATACCATGTCAGTTATGCACGCATGGAGAGAGAACAAGGAGAATGGAGGAAAAACATGTCCCCCATAGGGTTGTATCCTTCTCATTATATAAGGGTTGATTACCCTCTAATTAGTATCCTAATACAATACAAGTTCCTATTATTAGTATATCCCAATACAATACAAGTTCCTAAAATAAAGCTAACTTAATAAAACAAGTTCCAAGCCCGCGCAGATGGGCTGGATTACATGTAATATTCCTAACTTTTATAATAGGGGTAGAAATTATTGATAGTTGCATGCTTCTTTAAATTCTCATTTAATTATTTAATTTCTTTGAATTCGGTTGGTGGGACCTAAGTCTATTTTTCTCAAAAAGGATTCATTGAGTTCTTGTATACCCCATTATCTTAAGCTGATAAGAAAGTGTGGGACACTGATTTCTCATAGAAGTATTGACACTAGATGTAATACCCCGGGCCCAGTATAAGGGCTAGATTTTTTTTCTGATATTTAATATTTAATTATATTGATTTTACTTAGAATTATTTGGGACCCATAGTTTGATGGAGGAATTCGAATAGGACTTGTGTTGGTTATACCATAGACTCCTGGTAATGTTAGGACTATTGGCATGTGAGAAGGAAATAATAAAATTAGGAAGAGGACTTTGGGAAGGATTCTAACTTCTAGCTTTTATATATTGATCGACCCCAAGCCTCTCTCAAGCTATTCCCTCTCTCTTTTCTACTTTCTTTTCCATCAAGCCATAACAGGTGAGTAGAAATTCTGATCTAGTTGTATGGTTCTACTCTTGTGTATATTTTTATTCCTCTATTTTATTGTGAGTAGATTTTTGTATACATGATGTGCTATTTTCCTATGTTAGGTGAATTGATTGAAGTGTAACGTATTGTTTTCCTTATACTGCTGGAACCATTATAGTAACCAATTGCATGTTTTCATAATGGATTATACGTTTCTGAGTCACTGTCGACCAACCCAGTATGGTTTGATGACCGTAATAACCAAATTCTATTGATAGATGGGATGCTTGGCTTTCTAAAGATTAGATGATCCTTGGGTGATGATTTCTTGTAGAAAGAATCAGAACCCAGTAGTTTTTCTGTGCAGGAAGTGGATTTTTCAAGGTGCAGGTCGTCAAAAACAAATTTTGGTCAACAGAGTTGTGGGGCCCCATGGCCCACTTGATGATCAATCAGTCCGTGGATCCGGAAGGGGACCCATGGGCGACCTTAGGGGTGGTGGATCCATGTGGAGTGGATCCTATCTGGCCCACCATCCAGTTTCTTGAATTACATGAGGCGTGGATCGCTGTTGAGGGGTTTTTCTTACATGAACACAGGTTGTGGGACCCAGTAGGGCCACTTGATGCCAAATCAGAACCTTAGGATCTGTTGTGGGGCCCAGGGCGACCTTGTTGGTGGAGCTGAACTTGGAGTTTGACCGATGGAGCCCACCATCCAATTGACCCGGTAGTACTAGGCATGGAGGCCATCGTTTGATGAAGGTTGTGTGTGTATGTAAAGGAGAAAAGAGGTTCTGTGTATGGTTTGTTGGCCTGGACACGTTGAATAAGGTAGTACACATGTTCATAACATTAACTCTATGTTAGAATTCTTACCTTTGCCCCTTAAGTTTCCAGAATTTAGAGAAAGGGTCTGATATTTATTGTTTTCATAGCTGGGCCTGTTTTGATTAATTTGAGACCATTCCTTGGATTTCAGACTTTATGAAATTACAAATAAGGGCTGATCGATTATGGTTATTATATTTACTGTTGGAGTTGTTTCCTTCATTTCATTACTTGAGTAATTATGTTTTGAAACATATTGTGGATTATGATACCCGTTGTGTACCATTGTTATTTGGGGATCTCATATGGTAGATTGTGTGGTTTATATATGTATATTTTGTTATTAAGTTGGTAATTGAATATTTTCCCTCAAAACTGTAAAGGGTGAGTTATGTAATTGACCTCTCTCATCTCGTACACCAATTTTGATTCGGACTGGGGCAGATTGAATCCACATAATTTGAAAAGGGGTTGATTATAGAATTTGTCCATTAATAATGATAAGGATATGCTAAATATCATATTTTTTATGAGACAAATAGTTGCAATTTGATTGGAAAAACTGAGATACGATGACTTCGTTTGTTTGGAGGAACCTTTTGGACACCCCTTAGACCACGAGCAGGTATGGTTGATTTTGTGAGGATTGTTGATTTGGACCTTTTTGGAAAAGGTCAATTTTGTGGTACTAGTTTGCTGGTTTTGGACCTATGCGGTCGATGGTTTTGGACCTTGGTGGTCGGATTTATTTTGGACCTAAGTGGTCGATGGTTTTGGACCTCGGTGGTCAGTTTTATTTTGGACCTTGGTGGTCGGTTTTATTTAGGTTGGTGCTATCAGGTGGCTAGGAGGTCGTCGTTTGTTTGACCCGATTTAAACTTTGGCTTGCATGAGACTTTGGATGTTGCTTTAATTTGTTGTGTAATCTTATCTAAGTACATGTTTAAATGCACAAATAGATTAGAATATTTATTCACTCAGTTGTACTGATATTTTGTTGATTTGCCCAAATTCAGGTAACCAGAACTTAGCGACTCAGGAAAACCATAATGACTGGAAGATAGACTTTGGGATGCGTACTTGAGCATCGAAGCCAAATAGATAAAGAAGATTTAAATTTAATAGATTGTTCAGATTATTTCATTTTATAGACATTGCAATTATTTTTATTGGACAATGTTACATTTGTTTTTCTAGATTTGGATTTTTAATACAAGTTGGTTTAAGCTGGTAAATGCCTGAATCTTTATGTGATCTTTGATTTAACCTATGTATGTGATGCTTATGAGTCTCGGCACGAAATTTGAAGGGCCCCAAATTCCGGGTCGTGACACTAGATGTGGGACCCAAATGCATACCCAACCTTATCCGTCTATAAACCCTTCCAAGAACTTCTGCATGGAGACTTACAAACCGTTGAGGATAGGAACTCTACTCAAATTGAAAGAGGTCTCAACTAGATAGTAATCGGCTAGAACAGGGATGGAGGACCTTATTTATAGGAGTATAACCCCATAAGAGGAACTCACCTCACAACATCTCTTTTCTCCCTTTCCCCTTTCTCCTGACATACCTCTTTCAAGACCTAGCTAATAAGGAGAGTAGAAGGAATAGGAGAAGTTAGGCAGCTTGGGAATTGTTGTTGATGACCTATAGCAATCCCCATATTGAAAAGGCAATGATCTTCTGCCAAAGGTGAGCAGGATTCCTCATCTACTTGTTTGTGATGTTGTTGCTCTTTGACTCTTTTTTAGACAAGCTAATCGATTGATATGAGTCTTAATTGGTGATTTAATGTGGTACATTTCTTCTTGTTGATTTTCCCAACACTTTAGGGTCATGAGAAATTGAATAATTGAAATTCCCACAATCAGTTGAATGTTACAATACCAGAACATCATTGTCGACATTCTAGACCATGGGTATGATGACAGAGAACCCAATTTCAGACGTTAGAATTAGATGAATTGATTACCTAGAGTAAATATGAATCTTAGAGAATGATTTTAATGATAAGTGATAAAAATCCAGCAAACAATTCAAGACAGAACTGGATTTTCCCATTTTCACTCATCAATGTATAGATCTAGTCGACAAAGCCTGTCGGACCACTGGCCCGCCTGATCAAGGATCAGGACCGTACATCTGGAACTGGACTGCTGGGCAACCTTGGGTGTATGGTCTTTGTGGATTGGGATCACTGTGAATCTGGATATCTAGATGCCCTGTTTTTTACCTCTTTATGAGTCTTAAAAGTGTACTGGAATTTCAATACCATGATATTTTGTGCAAATTAAAAAAAGAGCCTTTCCTGGCTTATTTAATGAAGAATCACTCAAATTATTGAATATTGAATGTTTTAGACTTTTCCCACAGTGGCTGATTTGGGCATAATATACACTGGAGGTATTTATGACATGTATTAAAGGATGGTAAATAGTTGATAGTTCCATAAGCATGAGGGATGCATGCTAGATTGAATTGGATTGGAAATTCAAAACCACAGCCAAACTCTTGCCTTGGTTGAATTTGAATAGGATAAGATAATGAAGTTATGAATTCCCTTATGTTTCTACATTGACCTATGGAATTATAGTTCTTTAATATGAACAAGTGTATCCATGTATGATGCTGGATTATAGTGCTTTCCTTTTATAGTATGTATTAAAGACCTGAAACTCTTATTTTTGTTCTGCAAAACATGTAACATGATGTGTATAATGAATAAGGATGTTAAGCATTTTAATGGAGAAATACCTCAAACCAAGCAGGGTAACTATGCAATTGCCCTTACATTGTTGACTACCGATTACGGATCAGAGCGGGGCGCATGAAACCTAGAACTTGTGTAGGGGAATAATTCCAAGTTGACTTGTTATTGGTATTGAGAACTACTTGTGAATTGGTGATGAATCAAACTCACGTAATCTCTATGATGAATGATATTTAGTATGTGAAGGATTAGATGGACCCACCTGTACCCCTAGATCACTAGCACATGAGGCCAAGAGATAGATTACTTACGTGGCTCTTAGGCCATCTGCATAATTCCTCTGACTTCTAGGTCAGCTGCGTTGCTTACACGTCAGCCGTTTGGCTTACTATAATTTCCCTTTAGGTTGCAAGAGGCACCCTTGAGGTGTATGATTGTGAAAGCCTGTGCATACAATGGCTAGGTGGTAGGCCCAAGGTTAGAGTTGGAAAACCTTAACATGACTTAACAAGCATATCTCACTATTAATTCATGCTAAGCAGAATATTTTCATTTATTATACTGTTGTTTACACACCTACTTGTAGATTTAGAATTTAATTCACTCAGGGTTACTGACTTGTGTATTTTCACCCCAAATCCAGGTAACAAGAACGTAGAAATACAAGTAGATCCCAAGAATAAAGAGATAGGATTTGATGTCTGCAGTTGAGTGAATGACAGGACACACAGATCAAATGAGAAGCTTAGCTTAGATGATTTAGTGTAATTCATTTTTAAACATCAAAGATTTTTCATGGAAATTGAATATCTTTTCATCTCACTTTTGGATTATTCTTTAAACATGGAGACTTGAATTTATTATTTAATTAAAGATTTAACTAATTAGGTAAATGCCTCGTTATTTATGCTTATGACAATTTGATTTCGGATGGTGATACGTTACTATTTGGAGACGACACGGAGTCCGACAAGACCCCGGATTTTGGGCCATGACAGAGACCGCGCAATCATGGCAGCCATTGATCATTGCTAATCAGCGCAGCTCCCCATTGTTTATCTTGGCCTTCTGAAGTGTCAGGGCACAAATTAGGGTTCCCAAGGAACAATCACACGAGGAAGAAACGGTCTTCAACGATAAACCTTAATTCAATTCTCTAATCTAAGATCATTGATCTCTACAATGCTCTATTTATAATAAAAATACTTACCCTAAAAACAATCCTAATCAAACTAGGAAACACAATAAAATTTAGAAACCAATCCTAATTATACTCTAGCTAAAAATAAAACTAATAACAATTAAAATTAGAATTTCATGGGTCCCACATGTGGCCCACGAGTCTCGTTGCAATGACGTGGTATTGCTGCTGCATCATTCTCCCCAGGTTGGAAAAGAGTTCAACCTCAAACTCGGCTCTTCTTCTTGATGTTGTTTTTGTAGATAGTGTGCACGTGAAGCGTTTCCTTGGTGAGACGAGAACTTGACCCTTACCTTGGTGGTGTCGGCTTCATAGGACGGAGTGTGACTTGCTTTTCACCATGCATGAATATGTATGTGTTGTCGCGCATGCCACAAGTGTCATTCTTGTCATACATCCACATGCGACCCAACAAGATATCACAACTATCCATGGGTACCACATTACACCAAACTGTATCCATATAATCTTCACCAATGGAAAAGGAAACTGGACATGCATACCGTACTTTCACTTCATCACCCGTCATTAACCATCTAGCAAAATATGGACGACGATGCTTCCGAACTTTCAGCTATAATAGATCCACAAGAGCTTGAGATATAATGTTCTGACAACTTCCTCCATCAATGATGATTGTGCATTCTTGACCATTGACGGTTCCTTTGGATCGAAAAATATTTTCTCGCAACCACTTCTTCGCAGTAGTTGTGGAGCGTCAGTGATGACCATGAGAGATTCACCTTCAACTGCATGGTAGATCTCTAATTCTTCTGTCTTAGCTATAACCTCTTTCTCTGTAGGATCATCTAGTATATCATTCATATCACTTTCATTCTCAATGAGGTGGATGCAATTGGGACATTCCCTTGCATGATGACCTTGTTGTTGACAATTAAAGCATGTGATCCTATTTTGACCTTTAGGCTTGGTGAAATCTTTCGCCGAGGAATCACTCGGTTTAGATCCTACAATTGAGGAATTCTTCTGCATAACCCATTTAGATGCATTAAGTTTTCTAGCTTGATGATTAGCAATCCCCTCAACTTTGATAGCATGCTGAACAATCTCATCAACATTATCAAAATGCTTGAATGTGAGGATATCTTGTATGTCAATTGTAAGCCCATTAAAATATCTGTTAACTAATACATCCTCAGCTTCATTCAAACCACAACGAGCCTGCATGGTCATAAACTCCTCTTAATATTCAATGATTGTTTTAGATCCTTGTTTCATATATTGAAAACTTGAACGTAGATCTCTAGAGTAATTGACAGGAAGGAATTTTTGCTTCAACAGATTCTTCATCTCGGTCCATGTGTCAACGGGGTCAATTTGTTGGTTTCTTCTCTTCCTTTGCAGCTCGGCCCACCATATCGCAGCATAATTGCGAAATCGAGTTGCCACTAATGTAATCTTATGACCATCCGTCATTGGCTTGTGTGCAAAAATATTTTCAACACACACTAACCAATCCATGAATTCATCTAGCTTCAATTTCCCATCATATTTGGGAATCACAAGTTTAATACCCAAATCTTGATCAACATTGACGGCATGTGGATCTCTTTGATTCCGAATATGTCTCCCATCATCTCAATGATTTTCCTCACGCCAATTATTTTCCAAATTGATTAATCGGGTTTCAATCCTTTAAGAGTCCCTTGCATTTGAACTTGCATTTTGAACCATCGTTGCGGATAGTTGATTAACAGTTACCGATAATGCCGCAACGGTTCCCCTCAAATCATCATCATTATTGGAAGATGACTCCACTTTTACATGCTTCTTGGGAGGCCTTTTTTTTTTTTTTTTTCAAATTCAAAATTAATGACTGACCTAATGTGTACATCTACTAACCAGGAACACATAGGTGAAGACGGGTATCAAATCTGACTTTGTATGAGCCCGATATCGCGGAAACAACCTGTGGCTGTTGATCTGGTCAAAATCTGCTATTAAGCAAATCTAGTGATGCTGTATATATGTTCTGCTGGCGGGCTTTTTCAATGGGTTGGATCCACCTGAAGGACCAACTAAATTATAAGGTAGCACATGTGGAGCACACCATAGAAGAAGAGAAAGGGTCAGACTCAACCCAACTGAAGGCCCATATGGGGATCTGTCGCCTCACGTGGGTTGTGCCTTGGTTTGGATGCAACCACAAAGAGGGAAAAAAAGGGTTTTTTTTGCTTCCCTTTTTTCTGTGCTGGAAGGTGAAAGCTGGAGGCTTTGGAGCTCTTGATGCAACGAATATGACGGTTCGACTGAGAAGATGCAGCGATGGCGGCCGTCCTCGGTGCATGGTACGCTTTTCTTTCCTCTCCTCTTCTTCTTCTTCTCGGCCTTTCTGTCCTACTTTTTTTTTTTTTTTTTTTTTTTTTTTTTTTTTTTTTTTTTTTTTTTTTTTTTTTTTTTTTTTTTTTTTTGTTACTGTGTAAGGGATGGGAGGAGGAACGGGTTTGGCTTCTGGGATTTCGGGATTGTGGTTTTCACTATGGCTGGTTTGGCCGATGTGGGTGGGCTGCAAGGGCTGGGGATGGTTCCGGATGAGTGGGTTTCTTGGGTCGGTGGTTTTCGGTGCTAAGGATTAGCAGAGATGGTTTTTGGTGCTGTTGGAATTCCGTTGAATGGGTTTTCTGAAATAACTGGGTTTTAATGAGGGAGATGGATTGGGGTTAGGAAGTGATAGCGATGGGGATGGGTAGGGGCTAGGCTGAATGGGGTTTGGAATGGCAATGGTGATCCTCGAAGGGGTTGGCTGAGTCGGCTGTGATTTGGGAGTCGGATCGTCTGACAGTTAGGAGACGATGGGTTAGAGTCAGACGGGGATGGGAAAAGAGTTTCAGCAGAGGGGTATGGGATGATAACGATGGACGAAGGTAGGGATCGGGATAGGGGTAACACGCCGATGATCGAGTGATTGTTTGGCTCTGATACCAATTGACGCAATCGTAGATACGATCGCAACTGTCGGGGCATAATTAGGGTTCCCATGGAACAATCACACAAGGAAGAAACATTCTTCAACGATAAACCTTAATACAATTCTCTAATCTAAGATCATTGATCTCTACAATGCTCTATTTATAATAAAATACTTACCCTAAAAACAATCCTAATCAAACTAGGAAACACAATAAAATTTAGAAACCAATCCTAATTATACTCTTGCTAAAAATAAAACTAATAACAATTAAAATTTGAATTTCATGGGTCCCACATGTGGCCCACGAGTCTTGTTGCAATGACGTGGTATTGCTTTGCATCACCTTCCTATCTAGGTGAAGCTAAGATAAGTCTACAAGAGATGTGGATATTGATAAACTTGAGAGGAAATTGTCAACTAGGAAGAAACAATACTTACCTTTGGGTGGGAGGATCACTTTAATTAACGCTTCTTTGTCTAATTTACTAGTGTACTATATGTCGCTCTTCAAAATGTTGAAGACATCGATTGAGGGGCTAGACTGCATCTAAAGGAACTTCTTATGAGAGGGTCAGGGACTCAGGGTGATGAGAAGAAATTGCATTTGATGAAGCGGAAATGGGATAACAAACCTAAATGGAGTGGGTGTCTAGGTCTTGGTAGTTTGGAAAATAAGAATCGAGCATTGTTGGCACAATGGTGGTGGAGGTGTGGGGACAAGGAGGCTCTTTGGAGAAGGATCATTGCTATTAAGTATGGTGAGGACAACTTGGGGAGGTGGCCTAATCCTAGTCCCAATTACCATAGGCCAGGTCTGTGGGGTGATATTGCATCAATTGGATGTAATGTATTGGTTGGATGACTGGGTCGAGGTGGGACTTAATGTGGGTTGTTTCCTATGGCCTGTTTGGATAGGCAAAAAATACAGTAGAGTAAAGTCAAATGGGCCCTAACAGTTTAGAATTTCAACTCTACCCTGTTTGGATGAGTCTAGCCCAACAAATGAATTATTGTTGTCGGCCACATGTACTTCATTTCACTTCAACCCTAAATACTTTAATTTCCTTGAGTAAAAGTGAATTCTACTCTAAACCTTAACGTTACACCAAGTATCCAAACTGAGTGAAGTGAAGTAATCTACCTTAACTTCAACCCACTTCTCTTCCACTTCACTCATGTGAAGTTTACATCACTTTACTCCACTCCTCATTCATCCAAACAGGTTTTTAGAGTCGTGTTTTAGGAAATCTTCTGGTAGTGAATGTTTTGAGGGATGGCAGTGTTTTGTGGGGTGTGTCTTAGGATCCGTCAAAGGAGGTCCAATGTGAGGAGTTGTTGAGTCTTCTTTCTAATGTGTTTATTTGCAAGAATTCAAAGGTTTCTCACATTAGGAAGCCATCCATATCCAGGGGGTTCTCAGTAAAACCTTGCTACTTGGCTTTGTGGCGCAGCCCAGATCCACGATCGAGCAATAGATCAATCTCCCAAATGATTGATCGAATCCAAAGATGAATTCCAGCCACTAGAGCACAAGCAAAACCATGAAACCATGCATGAAACTCACGATGAACTCAAGCAATTGTATTATTAGTTAAAGTAGGCATGTCTACTACAATGAATGGCTCCTCCATATATAGTGTATGAGTTCTAAATAAGAAAGCTACCAATTCTAATCGAATAACAAAACAAGAAAAAATTTCCTAATTAGACTTAAGATACAATTAGAATGCCACGGTAGCTTCTCAACCAATTGGGTCTGTGGGCTGAACCCAATGGATTGGGTTGGATGGCTGGGTCCATCATGTGGGCCCAGGGCTCTTTTAACCTTCCGTACTGCATCACTTTGGAGGGGGATCACCATCCTAGAGCTTCTACTTATCTTGTTTGGTTGGAGTTGATTTGTCCTCTAGTTGAGGCCTTTTGTTGGTTAGCAATCTATGATGCACGGATTCTTCAAAATGGGCAACGCATCGTGTAATATCCAATACTTCGCTTTTTACATGTAAACCCCGTGTCCCTGCCATGTCTATGGCGTGTCCCTGCCGTATTCGTGTCGTATCTGGGCATCATAGTTAGCAATAGCGGTGAAGGTCTCTACGACTGATATCTAAAAAGAAGAGTGTTGACTCCGAACAATATTTCATTTATTTGTGTCATGTGTCGCAAGTAGTAGTAGTCGGTCAACCTTTTTTTCCTCGATTGTGAGGTTGCAACAGGTGTTTGGAGTCACTTTATTGGGAGGTGCAGTCTTGTTTGGTGTTGTCCAGAGAACATTATAGGTGCAACGAAGTCTTGGTCGGGAGGGGTTTTCGTTGCATGTAGGCACATTCTATGGAGAATTGTTCTGTTTGCAATATTGTGGTCTATTTTAAGGGAAAGAAATTATAAGATCTTTAGGAGCTCTTCATCTTCCGTAGTAGAATCAAGGGTCGCCCTAAGGATTACAAAATGGGCTCTGGTCAAGGAGTTATCTAATTTAAATCTATATGATATGCTTTTTAATTAGGAAGCTTGTATGTGGTGCGGCACAATTAAGAACCCACCACACCAACAATCAAGGTGTTGAAAAGTGGACATTGATGGAGCTACAAGAGGTAACCCGAGCAGCAGGAAGTGGAGAAGTGCTTCGTAATACAAAGGGTAAGGTTTTACTTATGTTCCCAAAGCTTGTGGGCGTTTGTGATTCTAATGAAGCGAAGGTGTTATCTATTTTGGAAGCTCTTTGGTTGTTTTTTTTTTTTTTAATTAAGTTTCATGGAGGCGTTATTGTGGAAAGAAATTCTTCAAACAAAATCGAATGGGTGTCTAACCAAAAGGTAAACCCTTGGAAATTTCAGTTTCATTTTAATGAAATTCAGGAGTAACTTTTATGACTAAGTAGCCTTCCATCATGAGGCTAGATCGGCCAACTCTACGGCAGATGCTTTAGCAAAACAAGGGGTCTAGAGGGTGTCCCCTTCAATGGGTGTTATGTAATTGGGGGTTGGGTGGGAGTGCAATGCTCTTGTACCCTCTTTTTTGTGCATTTTTCCTTGTAATTTCTTTTCTTTTAATGAAAGTTTGTTACCGATCTATAATAATATATATATATATAAAACAAGGCCAATGGAATATCTAATCATAGTGTTAATTCCAACATAAAATGTTGAACACAAATTGAATTTAATTGCAAAAACCTGTACCAGATTTAATAATATAGAACAAAATGAAAAAGACAATGCCTTGCATAAGTTTCCTTACCTGTATGTAATGTACACCAGTTATCTTTGTAGGAATACTCACTAATTCAAAGATTGATACACCATTAGATTTCCCAAAATCAGGAAATCTAGAAGAATTATTCATGGTCTCAAGGAAGCTCCAAGTCCCTGCACTTCACTTTCCCATAAGTATATTAGAACATGATTAAATAAGTCCAAAATCCTAAACAGGAAATTTAAGAAAGAGAACTCATTCCTGTTCTTTTTAAAGGCATTTTAAGCAAGATATACGAAAAAGCAAACCTAGAGCCACAAAATAAAAGAATCAAAACAAGATCAAATGGAACACGGACACATTCCAATTCCCATGCATCAAAAATTAACATATTCAACATCAATCAAGTATAATTTGTCGACCAATATCAAAGAAAAGAATTAAAACTGCACAGTTTCAATCTCGTAGATAACTATTTCAGGACATTACATGACTATGTCCAATTAATACCCTGATCAAAGAAAAGAGAAGGCTTCTATGTTTCAAGTTTGGAGAAGACCATTTCATTAAATTAAATGAGTCCCTTTCCACAAGGGTGTTGAGATTAAGTACAGTGAGTGATTTATAATTTGTTAATTTTATTGCTACACGAAACATCAGGGTGAATATACAAAAACCAAGAATCACCTAATCCTAACTTGGACAGCCAGCCCTGAAAATTAAGAAAAAACTTCTGCCTCATATCCCTTTCTTCTCCTATGATTTTCATTTGTATCATCATCATTCTTTAATCATCAAGCTTCAAATTTGGTATTAGAGCCACTCTGGAAGGTAGCGTAATACCCTGGGCCCCACTATAGGGGCTGGAGTATATAATCATATACCTATGATTTACTTTAGTGATTTTATTTATGATATTTTGTGATTTTATATAATTATTGTAAATAACAAAATCAAAAATTAGCGTGGGACCATTTTTGCATGTTAGGTGATTTATTTTTAAAGGGTTTTTAAATTATGGTTTTAGGAAATAGGAGGACTCTTAAGGTTACTTGTAAGACTAGTCCTTGCATTAGATGGACCCAAGAATTTGTGCATGTAAAGGATTCGACTAAGATTAGATCAGGAAGGGAGGTGGACGTTTTATAGTAGGATTAGTAATGTTGCACGCATCAGGAGGGCATTATTTATATGTGCACACAACCTTCTTGGAGATATTCTCCAAATCGACAATTTCAAAAACTCCCCATTGACACTCCCTCCCGCACTTTCCGTCTTGCTTTCTCTACCTTACAAAACCATAATCTAGCATTAGAGGCCAGTTTGGCAACTCCACTAACAGAGTCAAGTGAAGTAAAGTTGATTTTGAAGAAAGAATAAAATATAAGTGGATTATAATGGTATTTTGTTTTTAGTTGTTTGCTATGGAATTTTTTTGACTTTTTGTACGGGAAAGTGGAGTGTTTTTGTATTTTAGTGGATAAAGGTGATTGCTTTTTGACTTTTTTTGAAAAAGATGGAGGGACGTTTTGAATTAAAGTGCTTATGATGTGACATTTTGTCCGAAAAATGGAGGCTTTACTTGACTTTTACTATGTTAGTAAAGTGCCAAACTAGCCCGAAAGGAACTAGAAGGGGAAGAAGGAATGACCAGCCATTAGGGGCTTCATGGATGACTCGTCTCTTCCCCCAAGTCAATAGAGCGTCAGTGCATTAGACGAGATGAGTAGAAAATTCTGATCTATTTGCATATGGTTCCAAATTTTTGGTTTTTGCCCTTGTATTCTTTGATTACTGTATCTTATGATGAGACCCTGGTTAGTGGTTATAGATGATAATCTTATTGACTTTTGCTAGTTCTGTATTGATGCAGGACAGATCCAAGGTCTGCCAGCCCACTGGGCCCAAGCCTACTGAAGCCCATTAAAGATATTAAAATCTCAAGATCATGCATGCCTAGGATTCTTTCCCGTTTTTCCATTTATTTAAATAATGAGTATCTAAATTTTAGGGATAATTATGAGATTAATTAGGAAGTTTATCTTATTTGATTTAGAGTTTATTTTAATTGGAATTGTTTCCAATAATAGATTAGGGCATGAATCTATATAAAGGATTGTAATCCCTCTTTACGGACAAATTCAGTGATCAATAAAATTTGTTCATCGAGAATTTTCTCTCAATTATTTGAATGTCATGTGAGACCAAGACGTTTTGGATCCCATGGATCCCATTGGGCCCAAGCCTACTAAAGCCCATTAAAGAGATTAAAATCTCAAGATCGTGCATGCCTAGGATTCTTTCCTATTTTTCCATTTATTTAAATAATGAGTATCTAAACTTTAGGAATAATTATGAGATTAACTAGTAAGTTTATCATATTTGCTTTAGAGTTTATTTTAATTGGAATTGTTTCCAATAATAGATTAGGGCATGAATCTATATAAAGGATTGTAATCTCTCTTTACGGACAAATTTGGTGATCAATAAAATTTGTTCATCGAGAATTTTCTCTCAATTATTTGTATGTCGTGTAAGACCAGGACGTTTTGGATCCCATGGGTCCCTATCCCTAAGCATTTGGCTTGGAGATTAGCCCCGTTGGCTATTCTCCCTTCCCTACTACACTGCGGTCAATTGGTATCAAAGCGGAGATCCATCTCAGATCGCCGTTCCGATCGCCGATCTAAGGTATCCCGCCATCCCATCTTCAATTTTTTTTTTTTCTAATGATCCATTCTCATCACTACCCCTCATCATCACCACCACCACTCCCCCATCACAGTTGAACCTCACTGCCAACCCCAAAATCCCATAAACCTAGTCGAAGCTCCCTGCCCACGCATCCAACCCTACCTGAAACCACCAAAACCCCACTCCTACCCTTATAGAACCCACATCCAACCCATCCAACCTCTAAACCCCACTCACAACCAACCCATCTCAATTCTTGTCACCCCAAAACCAAAACCCGAACCCAACTCCATCCATCCAACCAGCCACGTCACCTAACCCCAGCCCAGACGAACCTTTCTCCATTTCGCCTCCGTCAGCCAGGCCCAAACCTAACCCTAACCGCAAAACCAGAACCCATCCCACCTTGGTACCTGCTCCTTGTCTCACACAGCCATGCCGAGCCCCACATCCCATTCGCCTTCCAATTGCCCAACCCAAATAATAATAAAATAAAATAAAAAACAGAGAGAGAGAGAGAGAGAGAGAAGAGAAGAAGAGAGGAAGCAAAATAGAGAAGGGAATGGGCGTACCTGTGACCCGCCCTCCTCGACACCAATCTTTGCATCATCGTCGAGCACCATCGCCCTCCAGCTCCACTGCCATCACCCCGTCCCCATCTCCTCCTCTTCAAGTCCAACAGCAAAAAAAAAAAAAAAACTAATTTCTTTCTTTCTTGCATCGGCCCCAAGGTGAAACCCCACGTGCCCACTTCACGTGATGCCCAGTAAGCCTAAAGTCTGGGTTTGAGTTCAGGTTGAGCCCGAACCAACAGCAGTTATCACAAGAAAAAAAAAAGAAACTGAGCAACAGGCCAGAACCTGTAGCCCAAATTTGGATCCAAAAGTTTTTATCAGTAGACCTGCATTCTGTTTCCTGCCTGCTTGCAAACAGGTCAGGTAGGTTCAACCCGACCCATTTAGGAGTCTTTACTGATTCAGCCACTTCATCCATCACTTCTATGCAGCAGAACAGCCCATGTTGCAAGTCATTGGTCATTGATCAACAACGTATAATTTCAAACATAGTTTACAGAGAAGCTCAAGAAGTTCCTTTGTTTTATGGAAATAAAGATCCAAAGGTCTTCATATATGGGAGTAAAATACTTTTAAGAGTATTTTCAGTGGCGTCAATTAAGAGGTAATTCATGTAAAGATTATACCAAAAGAAAACTTCAAGGAGATGCAAGAGCATGGTGGAAAGAAGTAGAATGTCAGTTGTATCAATATCCACCAACAAGGAAATGGAATGAGATGAAATTACTACTGGAGGATAAATATATGCATGGTCGAGATCCATTTTCCCCGCCAGTGAAAGTTGATTTGACACCCATTGAGAGACCATAAAATTTTCAAAGAGGAGAATTCAAACAACGAGCTCATGTTGTTGAATCACATTTTGCTAGAGAGGATAATCCCACACTTGTCATGTGTAGACTTTTCACCATCAATGAGAAGGAAGAAGAAGAATGGAAACAAACCATGATATTCCGAATGCGAGTAAAATGTGAGGACAGATTAGCTAATTTGGTTATTGACGGTGATAGTGCAATAAACTTTGTTGCACGAGAGGAAATAGATAAACTTCATTGGCCAACAGAGAAACTAGCTAACCCTTACAAAGTCACATGGTCTAATGGTTCTCCATTCCTGTGACTCATAGATGTTTGGTATCTTTTAAGATTGGTGGTTATGAAGAAAAAATTTGGTGTGACGTAATCCCTATGAATATCACTCATATTCTTTTGGGACAACCATGGATTCATGATCAGAAAGTGCAACATGACAAAGAGAGAAACATATATTCCTTCTCGTGGAGAGAACAATGGGTTTCCCTTGTTCCAATGCAACCGACATCATCACTTTCAACTGAATTACCATAGAAAGAGTACAAAGAGGATATCAAAGCTGACATTGAGAAGTAAGATCAAAGAGAGGAAAATGCGATGACAGAGTTAGGTGATACATCACATAGTACTGCTACGATGGATGGTACTTCAAAATAATTCGAAGACAAGAAGCCCGAATTATTTGAGTAGTGGTGATCAAAAGATGCAAGCAGCATGAGAATCAAAAGCAAGCACTGAAGACTTGGATATGGATAGTAAGGAACCTAAACATACGATGGATCTCATCGAAGTACTACTTCCAAATAGGCCAATTGAATCATCAAAAAACAAGTCAATTATTCCAAAAAGTTCGGAAGAAGATCAAAGCAACGCTTAAAGTTGACTTGGAACAAAAGATTGAGTGATGCTTTCATGTCATGCAAACTGTATGAAGGTCAAGCTGAACATCGAAGATTTGTGCAATTGATTTTTGACCCACAAGGCCACCTACTGAACTCGAGGACGAGTTCCCTCCAATAGGGGGGGAACTGATGCACGCCAAATCCATGGTCTGCCAGCCCATTGGTCCCAAGCCTACTGAAGCCCATTTGAGATTAAAATCTCAAGATCGTGCAAGCCTAGGATTCTTTCCTGTTTTTCCATTTATTTAAATAATGAGTATATAAATTTTAGGGATAATTATGAAATTAACTAGGAAGTTTATTTAAGAGTTTATTTTAATTGGAATTGTTTCCAAGAATAGATTAGGGCATGAATCTATATAAAGGATTGTGATCCCACTTTAGGGACAAGTTCAATGTTCGATAATTATTTGCATGTGGTGTGAGACCAAGACGTTTTGGATCCCATGGATCCCAATCCCCAAGCCTTTGGCTTGGAGATTAGCCCGTAGGCTATTCTCCCTTCCCTACTACACTGCGTCATGTATATTGCTATAGTGTCTGTTAACGATGACACCCTTTGTTTGAGTTTGAAACTCTCTTTTTAATATTTAGGAATCATGCAAGACTATGTATCACAGTTTGAAGGATCATTAAATACCCTTTTTAACTAAAATCCACCAGAAATTGGTGAAGATACCAATCTGAAACAGGAAATTTCAGAATCCAGTTCATCTAGAACCTGTTTCACCTTTTGGACTGTGGGGCCCACAAGGGCCACCTGATGCTGAATCTGAACCATGGATCTGGAAGCAGACCCATGGGCGACCATAGAAGTAGGGAACTGATATGGATTGGGCCCCATTTGGCCCACCATCTAGTGAACTCAAATCTAGCATGCATGAGACTCATACAGGTATGTGTCGACTTCTGAATACTCACATGAGGTTTTGGAGTATATTATTTTGGATCTGAGCAACATATGGTTTCTAATATTTGCATACCAGCCCTGTTTCTTATTTTTATGGGTACTATAGTGTTTGAAAATTTTCATCTAAGCCCCTGTTATGGGATGTTGTTACTTCTAAAAACTTTATGAGCGGTTTTTTTTTTTTTTTTTTTTTTTTTTGTTGTTGAGACGACCAACAATATTTTTTATGAGTGGTTTTCTTGAAATTATAAGTGCTGGAAATTGTAACTAAGCCCCTGCATCTTTGGTATGTACAGCTAATTCTTTCAACTATTTCCTGAGTTTAAATTATCTGTAAATTACAAATAAGGGCCTGTAGTTCATGGTTATAATATTTGAGAATTGTTTGGATGGGCTGCCTGAGTTCCTAACTTCAATAAATTGCACTTAGGACCCTAATATTTGACTAGGTATTTGTGGATTAATGTGTAAGCTATTATGCCACATGTGTATTCTTTGATGGATTTTGTAATGTCTCACTTCAACTCTGCAAAGGGCAAGTTATGTAATTGACCCCTCACACATCGGATACCCATTTTGATTGGGAGTGCAGCAAATTAAATCCACATAATGATTGGGATTGATTATAGAACCTACCCATTACAGGTGTTGAGGACATGTTGAATGCCAGATTTTTGAAGAGATGTTTATTATTTGAAATTTGGACAAACAATAAGCTAGGATGTTAGTGGTTTTGGAGGAATCCTTGGACAACCCTAGACCACTGGCACTGTATGGGATGATGTCCCCATGCAAATGGCCAATTTTGTGTCGATTGATAACTTTGAACGGTTTTTGGAAAAGATCGATTTTAATGGTAACTTTTTGATAGCTTTGAACCTTGCGGTCAATTTTCCTTTGGACAGAAGAATTATTTTGTGATGTGCATAAAAGAATTTTGAGAAACTATTTTGTCATATGTGGCATCTTTGAGGAGCATGAGCTTTGGGACCGTGCTATCAGTTGGTTAGGAGGTTGTCATTAGTTTTGAACTAATTCCAACCCTACCCATGAGTGAGAGGCCTTTGGATGTTACTTTCATTTGTTGTATAATTTTATCTAATCATTGTTTGAATGCACGAATAGATTAGAAAACCTATTCACTCAGTTGTATTGATATTTTTGTGAATTTGCCCCAATCCAGGTAACCATAGCTTAGAGACTGAGGAATATTATGAGGCTCAAGAGATGGACTTCGAAATGTGCACTGAGTGAGAGACTTTTGGATGTTAAATCTATTTGTTGTGTAATTTTATCTAATCATTTGTTTAAATGCACAAATAGATTAGAATACCTATTCACTCAGTTGTATTGATATTTTTGTAGATTTGCCCCAATCCAGGTAACCATAGCTTAGAGACTGAGGAATACTGTGAGGATCAAGAGATAGACTTCAGGATGCGCACTTGAGTGTCGGAGCCACCTAGTTGAAGAGAACTAGATTTATTAAAATGTTTAGTTTATTTTATTGAATTTTAAAGACAGTGCAGTTCTTTTATTTTTATTGGACAATGCTACCTTAATTGATTAGGTTTGGATTTTTAATAAAAGTTGGTTTAAATAGGTAAATGCCTGAATCTTTATGTGATTTTGATTTAACCTATGCGTGTGTATTATGCATATGAGTCACGATCCGAAATCCAATGGGGCCCTAGATTTTGGGGTGCGACAGGTATAACTCAAGGACAGCAAAGAGAGCACCTTTTCAAGGCCGCATAGCAGCAAGGAGCTGACGCAACCCCGGATCCTCAATTGAAAATTAGATCGATCTCCAATGGGATTGATCGAATCCAAAGATGGATTCAGCCACTAGGGCACACTCAAGAAAATGGGAAACAAAATAATTGAAGAGAAGACTCAGAAAATCTTTGATTAACTGAAATAAGCATGCATTACAATGAGGGTTGATCATCCTTATATAGGATCGGGTTGACCTTTGGGTCAATGTGTTGGCCAAGTTGATTTCTTGGGCCTAGTCCAAACTACATCAGGAGATACCCTAGGTCTAAGCCAGACTAGTATTCAGTTATATCAGACCCTAGGATTCGGGCAACCACAGTTTGGTTGTATGAGTGAATGTTTAACTGCTGGTTCTGAATGTATGTGACTTTTTAAGTACCTTTCTTAATGTTTGTAACCATGGTTTAAAAAATACTCGAACTCGGCACAAACCAAGTCGAGTCCTTTGGACTCGCCTGAGTCCCACGCGACTCAGGTGAGTCCCACGAGTCAACTCAGTAAGGAAAAAAAAAAAAAAAAAGAAGGGGACAAGAGGAAAGGACAGAGGACTGGACAGAAAAAAAAAATCTGTACAACTGGCCAACACTGGAGAGAGAGAGAGAGAGAGAGAGAGAGAGAGAGAGAGAGAGAAGCCCTTGAACTTGAAAAAAAAAAAGCATACCTGGGTGGATCTGTTCTGTACTTTGTACTTCTATTGCTACTATAGGGTCATTGTTGCTGCCTTCTCCCAAAAAAAAAAAAATAATAAAAAAGAAAACGTCACTATTGTTGCCTTGTTGTTGTTGCTGGCTGCTGCTGTTGCTGGTTGCGGCCGCTGCTGCTATTGCAGTGTTGCTGGCAGGTGCCTGGTGCTGTGAGGGCTTCTTGCTACACTGCTGTTGCTGACCTCGTTGATGCTGTGCTGGAATGGTGCTTGTAGGTGCCTGGTACACTTCTTCTTCTTCTTCTTCTTCTTCTTCTTCTGCTTCTTCTTCTTGTTCTTCTTCTTTTCTTCTTTTCACTACACTCACAGTCTCAGCTCATCCAACCCACCTTTGTTTCTCCATTTTTGCACCCACACAACTGTCTCTATTTTTTTATTTTTTTCTGGCCATTCCAGAGGGCTGGACCTGACTCGGCTGAGTCTCAGCCGAGCCGGGTCCCAAGTCCGGTTTTTTTAACAATATTTGTAACACTTTTTTTTTTTTTGGAAAGAAAGGATCAATTTAAGTGATTGAAATGTGACAGTTCCAGTTGTTTCTCTCCCTACTGCTATTATTGGAGATTCTTGCTTTTTCTCGTTAACAGGTTGTGATATAGATATATTGTTCCATGCAGGATTTTCTGTGAAGGGGCGAGGTCCCATTGGAACTCAACATCTAAAATTGTGAATCCAAACAAACCGAATTTATTGTGAATCTGCTTAATAGAAAAAAAAAAAAAAAAAAACTATACAGAGTGGTCATAGTCTGCAAAGATGGTCGTTGTAGAATGAAACGGCTTGCCAAGGTCATTTATAAACTCACAGTCATAAATATGTTTCCTTAGAAGAGACTGTAATTTCATAGAACCAGTTTAGTCTGGATTTGTTTAAGGGAACGAGAAGCTAAGGGATAAACCAGTTGATACACCTTTATAACAAAGTCATTGTGATGATCATAATAATAGTGAGCTATTGATTGATCCTGGTTCACACCAAAAGGTAGGTCTGGCCATTCCCCGATCAGATTATCTTTAGATGTTGGAATGGTTAGCCAGTAAATGCATACTCCAAGAACTGAATACATGGACACAATTCATCGCATTTTGAGATATTTGAAATCTCCAAGGCAAGGAGTAGTTTGTAATTGCCAAGGTCATTTAAAGGTAGAGGCTTTGTGCAAATTGGGCAAGGTATCAAAATCTGGTTGGAGGTCTAGTACTGAGTTATTATACATTGGTTAGTGGTGTTATTGTATCCTAGAAGATAAGAAACAACCAATGTTGCTTGATCCAGTTCAGAAAAAAAAAAAAAAAAAAAATTATCGCACAATGGCTCAAGAGGTGTGAACTATAGCGGTTAAGAACTCTTAAAGACTAAAGAGTTGGCATTTGGAGACAAATAGTTTTATGGTCGTAATACCTGACAACCGAATGAGAGAAAACAATGGAGTGAATGGACAGTGCCTTCGCAATGGCAGCCCTCCCTTACATAGCTTTCATTATCCTCTATTAGGAAATTACAATCCCTTTGATTAGGGAAGTCAATCAATCAGCAATTAACCAATAATCTAAGATAATTAAATTGTATAGTGCTCCTAAGATGTGTACAAAATTATACATTCATTTACAATATCGTACATCTGGAGGACACAAATCTATGTTCCTCACACTCCACCTCAATTTGTATGGCGTTCAAGAAGATTTTTTTTTTTTTTTTCTTATCAATAGAAGCAGCATCAATTTGGATATGAGAAAATGATGTCAGTCTAGAGTCATAGCTTTGGTAAAGATATCATCAAGTTGATTCAAGGATGATACATGAGGTAGTGATGGAAGATTGACTTGAAGCTTTTTCGGAATAAAGTGACAATTGATTTCAATATGCTTTGTTCAATCATGGTATTAGTGTAATTTGAATGGCACTAGTGTTATCGGCATTAAGAGGAATTAGAGTAGGAACTTTGATACCACAATCATTGAGAAGTCCAACAAGCCATATGATTTCCAAACAGGCGGAAGACATGCACAATATCCAACTTCAGTGGATATTTAGAAACCCAATCTCATTTCTTGCATTGGAGGACCCGCTATGGAGCGTGACTGACATCTGCTCTACATAATTTTTTAAACCATGAGGTAGCTTCTTTTCTTCTCTACAAGTAACATTTCTATGCAACTCTTCTACGCTTCCATGCTTAAAAGAACACTAAATAAACACACAAGATTTCGCTGAATTGAAGCCAATACATAGAGTTTCTCTCAAAGGCTCTTTTCTCTAGGTATATCGTGGTAGACACCTCCTTTGGTATTAGTAGAGGTATTACTCTCAACAAAAATACATTGTTTGTATTTCATGAAAGTTAATTTGTCATTTGGTTTGAGCTTCAAGGTTCATTTAAGCATTACTTTATAATTTATTTATCTCGTGTTATGTATAGTTATGCTAAATTGCTTATGAATTATGAATTTAGAAATGCATGATAGTTTCGTTTCTAGTTTAGATTAACTAACATGAAAACATGTGAGAAAATAGATAAACATTGTTGTTTTATAATCATCCAGCAATATAGAACATATATGCACCAAAGGGATCACTACATCCCACTATCTTAGTTACTATATGAAAGAAGCATCAAATTCTAAAATTTTCCAATATTCTAGATTTTTTGAATATTTTTCTGAAATTCTTTTACCACTTTTTTTATTCGCACTGCTATGTAGCGGGCTACATAGCATTTTTGGCTGTGAGCCGCTACCACTATTTTGATCATTGGTCTCCAATCATACGAATTTTCACCCATAAGGTCAACAGGTATAGACTATAGAGGACCGGCCCTCTAAAATTTAAGCTCCATTTGACTTCATTTAAGGGAAATCTAAGGTGTTCTTCACTTTCAACGGTTTTTAAACTTAATTGCCATATTGATCGTGAATTTTCCGGATTTCCATCAGATTCACTTCAAATTAGGAGAATATGTGCACCGCTCGTATACAAAGGTAACTTAGAACTCTAATCAGTGCAAAGATGAGGTTTCCTCTTGGTCGCCAGGACCAAACATCTCGGTTCAGGTTCCAAACTTTTGCTCTTCTTGTTCTAGTTTTGAGTTAATTTTGAGTACTATTAACACCTTTCTTGCATTCTACTTGTATACCATGGCTTCTGATCATGCTCAACTCATCTCTATTCAGCTTGATAGGACAAATAATGCTTATTAGGATCCTCTCATGACAAATTTTCTAAAAGAAAACTATGGAAATATGTTTCTACCAAAATATAGAAATCCAAGGACCCTGCAATGGAAGAAGAATGGGAATTTGACAACGGTAAAATTAATTCTTTACTTGCAAACTTTGTTGGTCCCACAATAGGATTTCAACTTGCAAAAATTGTTCACCCTAAGGATGCTTTGGGATTGTCTGCCTCATCTCTATATTCAAACCAACTGTGCTAAATGATGCCAATTGGAAAGGAATATCTGAAATGCACAACAAGGAGACGATTCACTACATGGTTTTTATGTGAAAATGACAACTCTATAGGATCAGTTTGTAATAAACCATATACCAACCCAAAAGCTTAAGCTGGTAGATAGAAGGTCCATACAGGTATATTAAGACATGTCAAGCCTATTACTTAGGCGATGTGGGATGTGGGACTTCCCAACACTCCCCTTCACGTGCAGGCCCAATAGATTTCATGGACGGGCCTGTCACATGGGCTACACAAGAACAACGGGATCGGAACCCGCTCTGATACCATGTAAGAAACCATATACCCACCCAAAAGCTTAAGCTAACAGGTGGAAGGCCCATACAGGTATATTAAGACATGTCAAGCCTATTACTTAGGCGATGTAGGATGTGTGACTTCCCAACATAGCATTTATGGAGAGACACTTTGTATGTGCTACTGAGTCTACTACATTTGAAACATACCATCAAGAGACTTGGCTTATGTAAGTACCCGACCCTGAAAACTCTTATTTTTCATAATATTTTATTATAGAATAATGCTTTAATGATAATTAGTTTATTTCATAGAAATCTGGATTTGAATAGAGTTAATTAGAAAATAAATAATATAACTAAAAGTTAAACAATTAATTATTATTGTTAAACAATTAATCCCACACACCCCACACTGTGTATAATTGTTATTAAAGATTAATAAACTAATTTAAGTATACCACTTGCATTAGGAAACCAAATTAGAAAGGTTAAGCACTAGTAGGATTCTTAGTTGTAGTAGGAAACCAGCGCCCCAAGTCCTTTATTAGAGTCGCGCACAATAGGGGTGGAGTTTCAGTGCAATCAAAAGCGGCAATAGCCAATGAGAGTTCCAACTTAATTAGAATTAGGAGGACTGTCCACTAGGATTACAAACTACTACTTATAGTTTAGACTTTAGACTCAAAAACCCAAATGCCATACAAGTGTTGCATGCCCAACCTATCCCTCCTCACATCTCATTCAACTTGAAACCCCAAGCCTTGGACACACTCAAATGCCCAACCCTCCTCTTCTACTTGAAGCCACTAAAAGGAAAAAGTTGAAGAAAAGGAAGGGACGCCTCGGGTTTTGTTAGGGTTTGATGCTAGACAACATTCAACAAGGGAAAAGGCAAATTTTAACCTATCGAAGGTGAGTGAAAAATCTGGATTAGTTGATCATGAATGATTCTTTTGTTGATTCCTTGATTTTGATTTCTATAAAACCCTTTTCTAGTTCCAGTTATGAGTGGGACTATTTCCTATGTATGAATGGCCTCGAAACCCTAAATCATGATGGATATGGATCTCAATCAATTAAAACAATGCAATATAGGAAAATTCACTTGGCTGTTGGGTTCCTATGGGAATTCCCAATTGGTCGAACCATGTGGGGCCATGTCCCATAGTCATTGAGACCATATTCCATGATGATTTGTTATTTATAGGGTTTTCATGATAGGATCTCTTAGAGTTTCCCATGTCTTGATGTTATCAATAATGTTTGATGATCTTTGATGTCTACGGACCATGATTTAAATCTAAATGCAGTAACTATTATTGATTTTTGAGTTTGATTGACTCTTGTTTCAATGTTCTAGTCAAGGTGCTTGTGGAAAACAGGTTGTAGGGTTAAGTTTTATTGTGAAATCACCAAAGGAACCACAATTGATGAAGAAGATGGGCTGTTGAAGACCCAATTTGATGGACATGGGTAGGCCATGGGATCTTCACATTGGCCGACCAACAAGGAACCATGTTCCATGGTGATTTGAACTTGTTTTCATCAAATGGCTTTTATTAAAAGGAGAGATTTTCTTTACAGGTAAGCAAAATATTTGTTTATCATCCTCATCAAAGCCTTGTCCCAACTATACTGGGGTCGGCAACACGAATTCAGTAAAATCTTCGATATACATGCATATTAACCGCAAAAAAAAAAAAAGAAGTGCAAACCTTTGTAGGTTCCTGTGATGTTCCAATCAGAATAGGGGCCTAGGTCAGTTTCATCTCTTCTAATAAAATACCGCTGCAAAAAAAAAAAAGAAAAACAAAACAAAACAAAAGGTGCCAATAAACAGATAACACATATGAGACCAACGCAACTACTAAATTTTGAATGCAGTTTATACAGTCAAATTAATGAACCAAATACTAATTTGCTAAAGCTTGATCATTTTTTTTCACTATTCAAACATGAGATATTGTAGACTATTTGATATCTTTTTCTATTTAAAAAGTAAAAACATTATTAAGAAAGGAAGAGATACAAAACAGTATGAGCATAAACAATAAGATTAGAACCTTATCACTAGATAGATCTCCAAAGTTTAGAATTGTTGTTGAAGGGGATTTCTTTTACCCTTCTTTATATTTTTTTGAAATGGTAACTAGTCGTTAAATTAGAACTCCTACAAATTACAGAAAAATACACCCCCATCGTGGTAGAGTCCATGAATAAAATAGGATCATCAATTCAATGCATAGTAGAGACCTGACAAAACTCAACCCAGCACCTTCAAAGATGAAGATGATCTCCAAAGAACTCCTTAAGCACTATCGCCCACGAAATTGTCTTGGTCATAACTTTAATTGACACACTTATTGGACAATGTATTTTAATTGGAGACCCAATTGTTCATCTCTAACTAGATAGACCATAAGAACACACCATAAAACAATCCCACAGTAAGGTACCTCAAAAATTACCCAAACCTCCAGTTTCCCACTATATCACAATTCTAGGCCAAAGTCAGTGAACTCCGAACAAATGTATAATATAGTTACACTATTTTACCTAAAGGACATTGTACTGTAAGATGAACATCTTCAGCATTGCACAACAAAAGGATACATACATTAACAATGATCTCTCTGTGTTTCCAGAGGTTATTAATAGCCAATATATTATCCAGACATGTAACCCTTGAGAAACCTGAATCTCTCAGAGGATATTCTACTATGGAGCAACTTAACACAAGTTAAACTTTTCAACCTTTCATAAGGAATATTTTTTTATCAATACAGAAATAAGGATGTAATAACAATAACTTACCATTTTCATATTTTTCAATTATTTTCCAACCTATAATTTGTAAACCTTATTTCAAATAGGGATGGCAAGGGTTCAAGTTTAATATGAGTTTGCCTAACCTGAACTCACCCCGACTCACACCTACCCTACCCTGTACCTAACCGAACCCATGACACATGTATAATTTGCAATACCAAACCCCACCATACGACAGGAACTTGAACCTACGAGTCACAACTCCGACTTTTGGATATGTTCATTACTCTTCATGAATCACTAAGTAATATCGATTAGGCATGAGCAGGATGAAGCAAGTCAAGACAACCAAGCCCAAAACTGACTTGGTTAAGTATCTAAAAACCCATACCCACCCCTAACACAACAAACCCACAACCAAACACCAACTGAGAGAGAGAGAGAGAGAGAGACTCTTCCCCTGTTCCATCATACTCCAAATACAAGAAAAAACCAACTTTAGGGGAAAATAATACCCGACCCTTTGCCCATCCTTTTAATTTAAACACCCCCAAGTGAAGAGAGCTCATTGTAAATCCACCAAACATAGAATGGCCTTCTTAGACTAGCTCCCTCAATTCTAAAGAGCAGAGAAGACAAGAAGATACAAAGGAATGTTGATATGTTATGAGATGGGCTCTTTGTCAAATTGATAGGGGAAAAGAACCAATTCAACCAAACCATAAAAAAAATAAAAAATAAAAAATAATAATACAAAAAAAATTAAACCCACATGTCAGCCACTTATCTATATTCTCAACTGACCACAATACGGACTTAATCAAATGGTCCATCAAGCACTGAAATTCAAAGAAGATTTACTGCACCAAGTAGAAACAAATTTCCTTTTCAAATTTTTTATGACTAAAAAAAAAACAAAAGATAAACAAGCATCGCCCAAACAGAACCAATGAGCAATGATTCTGATAAAAGAAAATTTAACACATAAAACAAGTAAACAAGCAAGAGTTGGGACCCCACACGAGCAGCTCATCGATCGTTACCCAAAGCACAATTTTCATGGAAATAAAAAATGAAAAATAAAAAACCACAGGGCTGAAGACAGCATAGATGTGCTTTCAAAAGTCCTTCTATTCAATTTTCTTCTTCTCCCCAATTTAATAATCAATTACAGAAAAAACCCCACTGAAGAAAAAGTCATATTCAGTTTTTCCTCCAGAATTTGGTAATCAATTACAGCAAGGACCACAAAATTCTCCCTTTTGATTGAGTTAAAAAGGCCTCCCCTAACAATCATTGATGATGGCCACTGTAAAAAAAAAAATTTGGAGGAGACCCAACTACCCCCAATTAGCCAAAAGTAATCAAATCAATCTGTGGCAGCAAAGTGATTCTTAACAACCTTGCTGTAAAAAAACCAGCTAAACACCTAATAACCCCTGTATTAAGATCGAAGAAAACTGACCTCGTCGCCCCAGGAACCTGCCCTCTCCTTAAGAGGCCTGACAGCCATGGAAGGTTGCAGTAGAGAAAGAATCCCGCACAAGAAAAATACAACATCGAATGCAGAAACGCTGCTCCTCTTCCTCGCCCTCTGCTTTGATATCGTCGTCGTCGTCATCATCATCATCATCATCCAAGGAATGGTGGCTCTAAGCATCAATCTATCTCTCTCGCCCTTTCCACTAATTACTTAAGAGAATCGAACAAAGATGAGCAGAACCCATCGCCGAATCGGGTAGAGATAATGAAGAAAGCGGTTGCTTCAAGAAGGGTCAACCTCGCGTCGACCAAACAACCAACGCCAAGGAGGGAGAGAGAAAGAGAGGGATAGCTCAACAAACGAATATATCGATCGACCTACTCCTCCTTACCAAAATATTATTCTTCAATTTCCACCGGTTCGAACTCATTCATCATCATCTATCAGGCAGTCAGTCGATCAATGATTATAATATATAGAAAAAATGACCAATCCTTGCTTCCAAATCCTAATTTCTCCTCAGATACAGCCTTCTCCTATTGCTCACCGTCCTCCTAGACTCTTTGACTGATGAGAAGACTTATTATGATCTTGGGGTATACTGATGGAGGCCAGGCCATGTAAATAATGATTTCCAGGTCATTCATGTAAGGACGCGTTTCCTCTCTTTTAAAAAAAGATAATAATAATATAATAATATAAAAAGGGACCTATATTTTTCACAACGAAGAATTATAGAGGTGGAGATTTTAAATCAATAAAATGACGAAACAAATTTGTGTTTATACTTGTAGGAATGAGATTTCATGAGAAATTTTAAGGATGTGGTTGGTAATCGTGACGAATCTTACGTCTGTATTTTTCTAGGAGTTCTTATCTATTAGAATTTGAAGAATTTAAGATGTTAGAATTTTATAGTCACATTGTATTCTATTGTTCCTAAATTTCGTGTTTTTTTTATGAAGAAATTCCTGTGTAAGAATTTCATGCAACATAAATTTCACAAATTTCCTATATCATAGCTACTTGAGTTTATAGGTGAAATTCTACATGTTTCATGTCATAAGCATGGGCATGGCCTAGGTATATTATAGTTTCATTATTTTTTTGTGTCGATTCTAAGACCCCAATATCTAAACGAAGACGGCTTTACTTTCAAAAGCTAGAGTCTAATTATTAGCGCAAAGCACAACCGGTCCTAAATCAAAGAGGATCCCTACTCCACCACACCTAAACTTCTAAATTAATAACACATTCCATATTTATACTCCCCCAATCCAATTGCACATCAATCTTCCTCTATAGACCAGTGAAAAAGAGATCTAAGACCGTTCAATGAACAGCTGAACAGCGTATCTTCCTTCCACCTTGTTTAGTAGACTCCACAGCCGCAATCCCTAATTCGATGAACATCACAATCACAAACCCCTCACTAGAAAGAAACTTGCCCGCTAAGCCCACCATCCCACGTGTACTGCCCAAAATCCTCTACATCCTAACCAAACCCCCACCTCTCCTAAAAAAGAAAGGCACGTTTGTGTACATGTAATTTCCGTGGAAAGTGGAAATTGCCACATCAACAAAATTCATGGGTTTTAAATACTTCGGAAAAGTATTTATGGGGAAGTCAAAAATTTATGTTTGGTGCAAAAAGTTTTTCCTTGATGAATTAGTGTTGATGTTGTTTGGTGCGGCTGCAGATTCCTTACGGAAAACTAGAATTTATTGTTTGGTGTGGCAATTTTCTGCGGAAAAACAACAAAACTACAATGGTATGATCATTTGTAAATTACTTTCTATTTACTTATTTGTTCACACTTCTATGTATAAAACTATGGATTATAAGAAATTTAAGACAAAATAAATTGGCACGTGGCACCATGAAAGTATGTGAATTAGCACCATGAAAGTATGTGAATTAACTTTGGTATTACTGTCAAACCATATGGAGTTAATTCTAAAGTGAACTTAGATTTCATCCAAAAGATTTTAAAATTCTATTTTGCATTTATAGGAGAGAATTAATTCAGAAAAAGGATTGGTATGATTTGCAACAACAATAGCAAGTAGAAAAGAACTTGTGTGCATGAATGTAATCACTGTACAATAAGATCCTAAGGTGATGGGAAAACCAGTCCTAATTGCTTTGACTGTTATAGGATTCAACCATAGGGAATCCAAACTCCAAAGTCCAAACATAGGAAAAATTGCATAAAATCTTACTTTCAATTATAAAGAGACTTGTTATTAATGAAACCAAATGCAACAGATTTTATGATAACTCACTTACAATAAAAGACCCCATGTACACCAAAAAAATACTAACAAAATTAGCCTCATCCTCGTGTTCTCAAACAGGAATCAGTCCACATTTTCCATAAGGTTTGGTCTCGTGTTATTGCCATGATGATGCATGAATGAGGTCACGCACATGGTACATTTCCATAAAATAACTAGGTTGTGATTTTAAGTTGGGTCAGTGTTCATAGGTTCCAGGCCCATTTCACCATAATAACTATACCAGCCCATTAGGTTCCAGGCCCATTTCACTAGGTTCATGGGTTGAGACCAGGTTCAATCCAAATGAATAGGCAACTAAAGGGTCAATGTCCAAAAATCAGTTTCCTTCCAGTGTCCAAAAATCAGGTTCCTATTTCCAACACTCCATGAAAATGCATACAAACACTCCTAGTCTCAAAAGAAAAACAAAAGCATGAGAAAGCCCTCGTGACAATAACATAAAATGCTTGGTCACTACTCATTTGCCTTTTCCATACAAATGCCATGAAGAATACAAAAAGATGTATAGAGGAAAGATTTCAGAATGAAGTTCTCAGAAGGGGGTTGTGAGAAACTTGGTCTGAAAGTAGAATATGTACCAAGGAACAACTTTGAACATCATTTCTGTGGATCTTGGTGCTATGGATGTAAAATAGGAGAGAAAAGAGGGACCGGTGGGGTGTGGCGGCTACTAGAGGTGGCTAATAAACAACACTCCATCTTCAAACTTTTCAGCCCTGTTCATCAACTGGGAATATATCTTGTATAAAAAAAAATAGCATTCCATGTCAACACCATCAACATATTGGGTTACAAATAACATTCAATGATCAGAAAATTAGTCAAATATATGTAAATAGTCTCAACAATCTACTGCAACACATTCTATGAAGTACCAACAACCATAGCACTTAAAATTGATACAAGGTTTTTAAAATTGATACAAGGTCTTAACATTAAAAATAAACGTCTAATAAATTAATACCCATCCCACATTTGTTGAGCAATTGCATCTCGTAGCTCATATGCAAATCGACTGTCTGCATCACTCGAACCGGATCCAACTTCCCCTCCCTCCTTAGCACACATGTCTTCATCAACACCCATATCTTGTGCATGATCTTCATTCATTTCATCGATATAGTTCCATTGTTTGATGTAGTTGTGCATAACACAACAAGCAACTACTATTTTCGCTTGTGTCTTGAGAGGATATCGTGGTGCTGTTCGTAAGATGGGAAAGCGTTGCTTTAATACAGCAAAAGTACGCTCCACTACATTTCGCAATTTAGAATGTCGTAAATTAAAGAGTTCCTTGGGTGTTTGTGGTGCTTGTGTGGTTGACCACTCTTTGAGATGATAGCGCACTCCCCGATACGGTGCAATAAATCCGCGAGTGTTCGCATAACCCCCATCCACTAAATAATATTTTCCTAAGAAATAGATTCACTCTATTAGAACATTCAAAATATAATCACTTATCAAATTCTGCAACAATGAAATAATCCATAGTTCTAGAATGGTTGAATTGGAATTTACCCGTTGGGACATGAAGCCTATTATATGGTTGTCTCCACAAAGCATCTTGCAGTATTCTAGAGTTAGACGCCGACCCTTCCCAACCAGCAAATACGTATTGAAATCGCATATTAAAAGATACAACAGCCATGACATTTTGTGAGAGGAAACCCTTTCTATTTCGGTAGCGCACTTGATCTTCTAAACGAACCCATGCAGGTATGTGTGTGCCGTCAATTGCTCCAACACAATCCTAATGATAAACATAATATTATTAAACTCATTGTAAGAAAATGACATAATTTAAATCAAATTTAGATTACCTTGAAGTAAGGGTTGAAGGTTGGGTTCGTTGCAATTTCTGTTGGAGTCTCACTTCCTACGGGCTTAATATAATGAGGGCAAAGCCTCATAATTGCACTCAGCACCTTATTGAAGTACCTACTAATAGTCTCACCAGAGTATTGGAATCGATTCTGCATCACTCGATTACGCTCATTGTGAGCAATCATGAATAAAAAATTGGCAACTTGCTCCTCGACTGTAACATTTCGTGAGTCGAATAGTAGACCTCTTTGTCTTAACTCATTTGACAGATTAACATAGCATCCCTTGCTCACTCGTAATAGATCAAGGCAATTACGCTCATGTCCATTCAATAATTCATCCACAAAAGAATCGCCAGTTAAGATAGAGTTATGAACTATTTCTCTATGGCCATACGAATAATAGTACCCAAGAACACAAATAAGAGCCACAGTTTGGGCACAAAAGAAAAGGAACTCCATATCCTCATCCATTTCGTAATAAAATATAATCTGCAATAAGTAGCACATTAACAACAAAGTACTATGTAATTGTATGTCATCATCTTGGTGCATATCAACCACATAAAACACATCAACCATATAAAACACATCAACCATATAAAACATAACAAGCATATACTTTGAGCACAGCCAACATATAGAACAATATTATAGTAAAAGTAAAGTTCATGCATATCCATAGTTTACTGCCACATTGCACAGAAGAAATAAACGTGCCCAAAATAGTAGTACCCCAAGGTTTTAGGTTCCAAAAGTGCCATGTATTCACAACTACGGTTTTTTATTACATGGCCAAAAAGTTGTCACGTTCCAAAATCTTCATAATGCCACCTTTCCCATAATCACTCTAGTCCAAGTTGAACTCTAATCCAAGTTGACTCAGTATCCATGGTTCACGATCACCAGAAGGCAACGCCAGAAAGAATTCGGCCTTCCTCTCAATTTCTATTACGTTAAGTGCTTTAAAATATATACCATTTGGAAGTCCAAGAGCACGAAGATTTTCAATGCATTTGTCCATGTTTGGACGCTCTTTAGCTCTTTTGTTTGCCTAATCAGACATAGCAGATGCTATAGTTTCTACTGCAGCAATCAAAGCTTGACCCATATTTGGTCGGTTTCTCGCTAAATGGCGAGAAGTAGGTGTAGTACTCAGCTGGCGTTGCCTCCTATTGGTGCCTATGGACATGTCAATATCCTCATCTGCATTATCATCAAACACATTATCCATATCATCAGCTTGCGTCTCTTCTTTAGCTTGGGTTTCTATAGGTTCTGGATCGTTGCTAGCAAAACCATCTCTACCATCTGCAACGCTGTCACCAAAGATAATGGCCAAAGAAACCCAGTCTAGGAAGGTCTTATTCTTATAAAGAGCTGCCTTAGGATGTGCCTGCAAGTGAATCAAAATAGTTCATACTTGTAAATAATTTTCATTTACCACATTAATAGGAACTATAAAAAAATAGACGTATGAATTAACTCACCGCCACATATTCTTTCCAAACATCTGGTTCAGCAGTTACCATTTTTCTCGTATCATCCCATCCAAATCCACTAAGGTCTAGCATTGCTTTCAAATCCCCATAAGTCTTCTTCAATGTTTTAAACCTATTTTTTAGTTTATCCTTTCTAAAAAAGGCACCATGAGCAGTCTTCATTTCCGTTGTCAATAAATTCCACCCTTCACAGGTGAAACCTCCTTTTATGTCGCGCCCCTCCTTGCATTGCTCAACCATAAGTTGGATGAGCATGTCATCTTGCATTGGTGTCCATTTCAAATTTTTTGGAAGGGGAGTGAAATTATCATTTGTATTTTGCGACCCCATTCCTACAAATTTTAGTGAGGATGTGAATATATATATATATATACTATGTCAAATCTAAAAAATCTATATTTCACCGGTATGGGTTACAACAAAATCGTGAAGCTCCTAAGAAATGGGTATGATGCTAAATAAATGGCAACATATATTATAAATCCATTCACATGCAAGCACATTGAGATTAAACGACACTACAACACTAATAAATATCAAATCACAGATCTCTGGCCCCATCTATATCAAATCTTTCATATGTAAACATGTTCTCTGGTCCCATCTATAGTTTTGTAGGTTCAGATCTTCCATCTGTAATGTCGCGACCCCGGACCAGGCTCCCCGAGACAAGGCGGGCCAGATCCGGGATTGGGAACGAATTATATAAGTATGGTTGATACATGAATTATTTTAAAACCAAACCAAAATGTATACGAGTCCATCAAGAAGGATGCCACTCGTACACGCGATTTCCCACAGGTGTCCGCGGTGAGGATATCACATCAACATGAATTTTTCTTTTATGTGCGGAAGCGTATAGCAAATCTATTTCATACATTCATGTCCAAGATAGCGACAATTAACACATGTTTAATACTAGTATCAAAATGAGCAATGATCATTAAAGCTATAACCCCAAAATAAAGTTAAGGTTTACAACAAAGTAGTTTAATTACATTGTTCCCAAAAATAGAGGCCAACAAAGGCCAATGTGAATAAAATAACATGTTCCCCAAAAGAATGGTTAGACACAACCCAAAATGTTACGTTACTCGACACCCAAATGTCTAAACGACATCATCGGCGTGCCACTCAACTAATCGTTGCGGTTCGCCGACAGCCTCCTCAAGCTCCTCCTCGGGGAGACCAACAACGGGACCTGAGTACCAAAGCAAAGGGTCAAACACAACGGTTTGGCAAACGGGTGAAAAGACATAACAATAAAGAAATACATTGTAAAACATTTAAACCTATCAAAGCAATAGCTTAATAAAACAAGAGAAACATTTGTTCAAATACATATGCAATGTAAAACATGTAAGGTATCCAAGGAAACGGGAAACAGACAAGATGGCAACCACACATAGCTAAGTCCTTTATCACCGAAGTGACATGAGCATATCGGGATGTTGTCTCAGTCACCGAAGTGAGGAGATGCAACATAAGTAACATATACAAAATATAATACAATACGGGACGGGACCACGGTAGCGAACCGGGTATCGGGACAAGACCACGGCAATAACCGGGTAGCGGGATCCAAAACTGCAGCTGGCGGGACAGGAAAGGGTCTCCAAGTCGGTAGATCAAACCGGCAAGGAAAGCCAAGCTTAGTGGTGCCGACTCATAGATCAAATCATGTAAAACAAGACACGTACAAATCATATGTAATGCACTTAAATAAACAGGCGGGACGGGGTGCTCGAAGGCACTAATTTCATTTTCAAACGGGAAGTGCATATCGGGGCTAGCAAAAGCTCTAGTTTCAAATTCAATGTTTTCGGGAATGATAAATCACATTTCTTGAAATTCGGGACAAGTATTGGGATACGATATAAATCAAGTGAATAAGGACCCCGTATGTCGATTGTGATGATCACTTGTATTCCTTGAGTTTAGAGACATTCCGGGCTCTTTATGCACCTTAGGGATTCAAACCCTAATCGAGTTTTAAATAAACAAAACATAAAAGGGATGGGATCCTAAGCACAATGTTAATCTAATAGTACCTTACAACCTACTCATTCATCGAAAGGAAAACGGATTCGCGATACCCAAAACAAACCAATTTCGCGTTTAGATAAATAAAAGGATATCCCGTCGTTCCGTACCGTTCAAGATTGAACTAGGTTAAGTACCGATACAACCGGATTAACCGTGAGGAAATGTCGGTTCAACCATCCTCAAAAGAAGTCAAACGGGTCCACAAAGAGGTCACTAAGTTCCACCTAAAGTCCATCTAATCATAGGGTAAAAAGTCAGTTTTTTAGCAGGTTTTCAGTTGGGCCGGTCGACCTGGCCCATGGCCGGTCGACCGCGTACACAGAGGGCTCGGTCGACCGGCCATGGGCCACGTCGACCGGGAGTTGTAACTTAAAATGGTGAATAGTATTTTGGTCAGGCTCCAGAGAGCCTGACCTCTGTGTGGCCGGTCGACCGCGCCCTTGGCCGGTCGACCGCGTGAACTGCGGAACAGAGGATCCCGCAGTGCAGCAGGTCTTCTAACTGGGGGACCTGTTCCAGTGTCCCCGGTCGACCGCCCTCCTTGGCCGGTCGACCGCGTGAACTGCGTAACAGAACCCAAGTTCTGTTACAGCAGTTCAGTGGTTCCTTCCATTTTTCCTATCTTTTCTTTTCCTTTCATAAACCTGATGAGCAATCTCATACATGAATAAAACAAGCTATCAAGGACTAAAATGAGCATTTATTTCAAGTCTAAACAAGTCATTAATATCCCAAAATAGTAGGTGAAAACATAAATGCATTTCATCAAAACTCATTCAAATGTAAAACTATCAAATCATCCACTTGCCTTAAGTCTTTAATCAATGGAAAACAAGCTCTTATGCACCCTTGCAAGTCAAGAACACAAGCTCTACAAAAACCCCAAAACAAACCCTAAAATGGGTCAAAACAATGAAGGAGAAGAGAAAGCTTTCCATAATGAAAATGTAGCTTCTCTAAGGCTAGAAGAACATTAATCTAGAAGATTAGGAAGAGATCTTACCAATAGATGCTCCAAATGAACAAGACAAGCTCAAAGAAGATCTTAGAGAGATGAGATTTCTTCAAAAATGGTACCAATAGGAAGCTCTTGAAGTTGTGAAGAAGATGGTGAAGTCCTATTAGACGATGGTGCAAGCTTGGTGATGTCTCTTGATGATGGAAGAACAAGAAGTAGAAAGGGAAACCCTAGGCTCAAGGAAATTGCTGGAAAAAGAGAAAATGGGGGAGATGAGCTCTCTTTTATAAGCTACACAAGTGGGCTCCACCAACTAGAACTTAGAAAGGCTGAAATAGTGGTTTTCGGGACTTCGGATGAAATCGACGAAAAAGGAATAAATGATCGTTGAAATATCTAGTTTCCAAAAAGTATATGTTTCACGGGTTTCGGGAATAACACTAATTTGGTACAGATTTGGTGTAAAAGTACCGTTTTGCCTTTGAAGCTAGAAAAGTCAAGTTTCGGGGTTTCGAACGGAAACGGGATCAACATGAAAGTTGAAGGCAATAACGAGATAAACAAAACGGGATAAAATACAAATCAAGAAAACCAAGATAAAACCTCAAGTACACGTAAAGTAATAAACAAGGAACTCCCAAAGGGCCCCACTAATTCCAAAGGCACTCAAAATCCCCAAAGCTATTTCAAAGCTACTCTAAACCAACTAAAACAAAATCCACAAAACAAAACAAGACTAACACGCAACTAACTAAGCACTAATCGAGGTCTCTCGGGTCGGGTTCTTACATGTAAGCAGGGAACTAGGCTTATATCTATATCCTCTTTATGTGATTATATCAATCTTGTTTTATGGGGTACTGAATTTTCAAAATCTCAACTGGTACATGTTTGTTGGAGAGCTTGACTTCAGTCAACAACAAAGCTATTGTTATGGAGCTTCTGTCATTTACACCTCACCTCTCTGGTTTGTCTAACCAGTTGGCCACGCTAAACTTGGTTTGTTGGATTTGGGTGTTGTAACTTGTGGTTTTACAATTACCGATCTGAAAAGGCATTCAATCAAAAAATAATTATTCGTGGTTTTACAACACATGCCATTGATACAACTTGTATTGATGTTTTTTATTTAATTCTAGATGCTTTTTTTTTTTTTTTGTTCTGTTGCAGGTCATGTGATGATGATGCAGGTCATGTGATGATGATGCGGATGACAAAATTAATGGAGGAATGTGGATTCAATGGTTTGGGACTTAAAGATGTATACACAAGATTTTTTTTTTGCCCATGTGGACTCAATGGTTTGATTATGCAATTGTTTGGTCAATAGGGATGTTGTAACTGAATAAAAATTGGGATGTTGTATCTGATTTACATGAAAGTTTACATGGGTTGTGGATGTTGTAACTGACCTACATGAATGTGCCCATTTGAGAGTTGGAATTGTTGTAACTGACTCACATGAGTGTGCCTATTGGGAGGGGATTTTTTAGCAGATTTATATGGATGTTGTAACCAATCAAATGGGATTCTGTTCATAGATTGTGATTGTTCGTTTGTTCATAAGGTTAATTATTTTCATGGTCAGGTCAATGAACACATTCTGGATATCTTAACAGTTTTATTGTTGTGTTGATTGTAACACTAGTGAAGGTTATTATGTTGAATGCAATCCACATACAGGTGGTTAAGAGTGGCTAAATGTGAATAGAACTGATTGGGTAAACCAAAAGTCTCAATTATCAATACTCATTTGTGCATCATCCACTTATTTTTTCTTCAAGCTTTTTCAAATTAAAAAAGAAAATTAAGCATATTTCAGATCAGTGTGGCATTTTGTCAAACACCATATGCACATAAAGCTGACTAAAAAAGACCAATATAAAAAGAAAAAAAAATGGAAGAACACCATGACATTCACTGCATCTATCAAGATCCACATTGATCACCCAGTGGGCCTGAACATTAATAGATGATAAACAAAACAACAAAGCCATTGATTAATCCTAGCCATTAGAGTAGTGGGCTGACAAAAAAAGACCAAAATAAAAAAAAATAAAAAAAAAAACCAAAAGAACACCATAACATTCAAACCAGTAAAATAATAGAACAGAGCAAGAACCCATCTAAAGAAACAGATATTGAAATATAGAGTATTAATCAACAAAAAACAAAATATAAAACAATCAACTGATTAACAGCAGGAAGATAGAGAGGTTGGCTTGCAAAGAAAGAGAGCAAGGAAGAAAGAGGTTGGACTAGGAGGAGAATAGAGAGGGAGAGAGAGAGGTTGGGGCATTGATGCAAGCATTGGGCAGAGAAGAGAGACAGAGCCAAGAAAGAAGAGAGAAGAGGGGGGATTTACCTGCCGGGGGCGATGACTGCAGTCCAAAAGGAAGCTCTCATCGTTCGTCGATGAAGGAGATTTTCCAGAACTGGGGCTAGGGTTTTGGATAGGAAATGGATGGAAAAGAAGTTTATAAAGTGGGGGGGGGTGGGGGGGGGAGGGGGGGGCAACTTTTCTGAGGAAATAGACTTGAAAAAACCTGCACCAAACATATGAAAAGTAAGTTTTCTGTAGAAAACTGTCTTCATTTCCATGGAAATGGGCTTCACAAACATGCCCTGATGGAGGCCAGGCCATGTAAATAATGATTTCCAGGTCATTCATGTAAGGACGCGTTTCCTCTCTTTTAAAAAAATAAATAATAATATAATAATATAAAAAGGGACCTATATTTTTCACAACGAAGAATTGTAGAGGTGGAGATTTTAAATCAATAAAATGACGAAACAAATTTGTGTTTATACTTGTAGGAATGAGATTTCATGAGAAATTTTAAGGATGTGGTTGGTAATCATGACGTATATTACGTCTGTATTTTTCTAGGAGTTGTTATCTATTAGAATTTGAAGAATTTAGGATGTTAGAATTTTAAAGTCACATTGAATTCTATTGTTCCTAAATTTCGTGTTTTTTTCATGAGGAAATTCCTGTGTAAGAATTTCATGCAACATAAATTTCACAAATTTCCTATATCATAGCTACTTGAGTTTCTAAGTGAAATTTTACATGTTTCATGTCATAAGCATGGGCATGGCCTAGGTATATTATAGTTTCATTATTTTTTTTGTTTCGATTCTAAGACTCCAATATCTAAACAAAGACAGTTTTACTTTCAAAGCTAGAGTCTAATTATTAGCACAAAGCACAACCGGTCCTAAATCAAAGAGGATCCCTACCCCACCACACCTGAACTTCTAAATTAATAGCACATTCCATATTTATAGTCCCCCAATCCAATTGCACATCAATCTTCCTCTATAGACCAGTAAAAAAGAGATCTAAGACCGTTCAATGAATGGCTGTACAGCGTATCTTCCTTCCACCTTGTTTAGTAGACTCCACAGCCGCAATCCCTAATTCGACGGATATCACAATCACAAACCCCTCACTAGAAAGAAACTTCCCCGCTAAGCCCACCATCCCACGTGTACTGCCCAAAATCCTCCACATCCTAACCAAACCTCCACCTCTCCTAAAAAAGAAAAAGATGCTCCCTCTCCCTAATCTATGCACCACTAGCACACATCCCTTGTGGCCTCTTCTCCCTCCTCTCCTCCTCGTCCCATTAATCCCATGTGAGTATCCCTTAGAAGGCTCCCTCCTCCTTGTTAAACCCATGAGGAGACCACCACACTCATCGATGTCTACACCTCAAAATGGTACTCCCTAAAGAGATCTCAAAGCCTCGCACTAGCAGGAGGTCGGCAACTCCATAGCCCACACCTACCCACACGTGTCTCCGCTCAAAACCTCTAGTTAGTATTTTATTGTGTTGGCTAATTCATGGGTTGGACAAAACTATGGGTCCATAAGTAGCCCACACCTACCCATACGTGTTTTCTATTTATTTTAGAATGGATTATGGTTGTGTCACCGGAAGAGCTGAAGCGAAGATAGTGAAGAATTCATAAGTAGTCCGGGTGAACCCACGAGAACCGATCGATCGGACAAATGTCGGATCGATCGGAGGTTTGTCAACTCTCAATTAACAATACTGACAGAGAAATATTTCGGAAACAGAGGCTTGACTCGACCGATCGGATCCCCTGTCCGATCGATCGGATGGGGGGAATTTTATGGAATTGGGCTGCAGATTTGTTTCCTTTTGAGATTGGTGTTTCCCGCTTGGAGTCTTATTTGTGTTCTAATACTTGTTGGCACCAAAAATGTTACTTTACCTCTTCAACATCGAAAGCTACATGAAGCCGCATCCTACTACAAACAGGCAATGCCACTTCAAGCATTAAATATTGTCAGGACCAAACAAAAACTGCAAGATTCTTCAAAACAGCCAAAAGAGGGGTACACCTGAAGTTTCGGGCCATTTTAACATCATTTAGTCTAACTTCACTTCTCCAGCAGCTGAGCAGGAGCTCCAGGTGCCGGTGAAGCCAGAGACCCTGACACACAAAATAGAGCACACAACTGACCTCAAAATGCCACTAGAAGGCTCTATATCAAGTTTTAGGCCATTTCGATATCATTTTGCCCAAAAAGGAAACAGCCATAGCAAAGTTTGCTCTCCCGGCAACGACAATTTTGAAGACATCAAAACTTCGATTAGAGCCTATGGATGGTCCCAAAATACATCCAAAAGGCTCCGTGTCAAATTTCAAGTCAAACCGACAACGTTTGACCCTCCATTAACTCTAGAGCAGTAAAACAAGCTTCTCGGCGGTGAGAACCGCCGAGGCCATCACTCATCAAACAGAGCACATGGATAGCTTCAACATGCTTCCAAGGGGCTACACGTCAAATATCAGGTCATTCTGACGACGTTTGACCCGACTTTGACGCTCGGAAACAAAATCAAGCCTCCAGGCGGCGAGGCTTCTCGGTACCATGACATCCAAATCCAAGCTAGTGGATCGTCTCAAAATGACTCCAATAGGCTCTGTGTCAAATTTCCGGTCAATCTGACGTCGATTGACGGCACATCAAAGCGCGACATCTTCCTCGCGACAAAACAAATCTACTAGTGACGGGACCTCACACGGCTTCAAAACTCACACAAAAGCCTATGGTTGGTCTTATCTATTGCTCAGCAAGCTACACGTCAAATTTCAGGTCATTCCGACATTGTGTGACCTACTTTTGACTTCCAACGGAAAATCAGCGACAAAGTTTTCGGCCTTTCTAGAAAATAAGAAACTTTGTGCCCTGATTTGTACGGCTTCTCGTCAGGTTTTCTTCAGGAGAATCAAGCCAATAAATGAAGAAAAATGTCAAGAAAAATACAGAAGAAAAAAAGAATCAGAAAAGATCGAGAAACGGCCGAAAAACGGTGACCAAAAAGGGAAAAAAATCCCCATGGTCGCCGGATTTCCGTCGAAAAGGCCATTTTCCGACCCTTTTAGCGTTTCGAGAATTCCGGCCCCTATGGTTTTCCAAAAATCTAATTTTTGGTGCTCGAAATCAGCTGATCTTTACCAATATCTAGAATCTACCATCAAGAGCATGTGATCATCATCGCACGCTTCAAAATCGTCAACCGGCCAACCAAGAAAGTACATTTTTTGTTCGCCCGATCGAGAAATCAACAGGACAGATGTTACCAGCCCACTAATATCAATCAGTATCTGAAGTTGCATCGACATCCGATATCAAACAACATGTGGATGCATTGGCGATCATCGCAAGAAGAATTCCAAAAGGCGCAATACGGCCCATGACTTTTTGAGCGCTCTGGCGACCACTTAATGCAGTTAAATGACCCGTTTTATGAGAAATAATTACGGTCATTAACTCATTATTTTGGGCGGCCTAATCAGAAGTAAGGAAAGAGGAGTTACAAATCAAAGCAATCATGACAATAAATCATGAAACTCCTCTCATCATGAAGTTTAAGGCGATTAAATGCCCATTATTCTCCATCGACCAATCAAAAGCCAAGTAAAAGGAGTTACAAAATCATAAAATAAAAACTTGTAACTCCTCCCATCATATGGCTTTAATGCATTAGAAGATCATAAACCCACCTAATTGCTACCAAAAGCCTATAAAAGGGGGGGGGGGGGTCATTCCAAGAAGAACAGAGTTAGAAGGAGACATCCAGACAGAGAAAAGGAGAGAAAAATCAGACGCTGCACAAAGAAGCTCTGCTACTTTGGAGAAACTCTGATGCAACAAACACCACAAGGTGATTGAAGTTCTTTGGGGGGCCAACCCCCTCCACCACACCCCCCTGCCCCCACCAAGCCCTCTCTTTCTATCCGAAATGGCCTAGACGCGGCTTTTCAGCCCATTTACTCAGGTTTTTATTGGATATAGGACCTCCCCTTGGTCTTTATCCTCTAAAAATCTGAGGTCCAAGCCAAGTCAAGCCAAACGAATGAAAGCATCATATGTTCTCATCTGAAGGACGATGGCGAAGTCCATACATGACTTACGACTGTCGATCTAAACGAGTCCCCACAATTTCCTGAAAAGTTAGACTTCCTTTTCTTACTTTTCTATTGTAATTTGTATTTTTTCTAAAAGAGACAAAAAAAAAATCACAATTCTTATCTTTCATTATTGATGAGATTTGTACATCGCCTTTCACGACAAACATCACCTTTTACGGCAAAACCGCCTTTCATAGCAAACAAAGAAAAATCGCCTCTTACGGCACTCAAAAACCTTGTCTTTTTTCTTAAATATATGTGCAATGGAAAATTAGGAAAAAAGTTGATTTCCTTTTCTACTTGTGAAGGTGGATCTCCGAATCACCATTTCTAAATTCCAAGTAGAATAGAAAATCTGGCATACCCGTACAAAAATGTTGATGCTCGCCTTTTTCCCTCTACCGGTCTCCTGGGAATCCCGGGACGGAAGAGAGAAAACAAAAGGCCAGGTCCATCAAGTTGGCATAACCGGTGGGACCCGTTCATTTGAGAACGTGATGCTTAGATTCTTAGGCTCCTTTCTAGTTGGTGGCCTATGCTGAACTTTGCATTTAAAAAAAAAAAAACACATGAGATGGGATTTTTTTTGGAAATTTCTATCTTTGAATTTATTTTCACACTTTCTCATTTCATAAAAAAAAAATTCGGATTTCTCACTTTCTTGGATTCAAATCTGGGAAACTTTGATTATTTCCCTTTCGGGCAAGCGCTCGCAGAAATGTGGAGCCTGTTCGGATTGGGGAATGGGTCACCTTTTCTCTTTAATGAGTTCGATAGGAATTTTCAAAAAAAAAAAGGAGTCTAATTTCAAACTCTTCAAAAAAAAAAAATCAGTTTTCTTTCTTTTGGATTCCAATTAGAGGAACTTTGGTTTCTTCCTTTTCGAACAATGGCTCGCGGAAATCGTTTGTAGCCAACATTTGGATTGGGAGGGGCCATTCGCTCTTTTTGATGGGTCTATTAGAGATCTTAAAAAAAAAACAGAGAGAGAGAGAGAGAGAGAGAGAGAGAGAGAGAGAGAGAGAGAGAGAGAGTTTTCAAAAAAAAAAAGTGCCACTAAGGTCACACCAATTACATTCTTTGACCAAAGTAGATCTAAGAAAAGCCTTGTCCAAAGTGTGGAGATAGCTAGACTGTTCAAGGCAACGGTCCTCCAGAAGGGTTCATTAAGTAATCCTACCCTTACCTAGGGGCTAATCTATCTATTGAAGTTTCATAAGACCAAATTGGAGACCTGTGTGTACTCTTCAGAAAAATCTCTTCGAACAAAAAAAAAAAAAAAAAAACTTCTGTCATTTTTGAATTCAGATTTTAGAAATCTTGGTTCATTCCCTTTCGGATGAAAGCTCGCGGAAATCGCTTGTAGCTTGCGTTCGGACTAGAACACCACCTGCTCTCTTTGATGAATTCAATATTGACATTTCGAAAAAAAAAAAAAAAACTTCTATCATTTTGGGTTCAAATATGAGAAATCTTGGTTCATTCTCTTTCGGATGAAAGCTCGCGGAAATCGCTTGTAGCTTCCGTTCGAATTGGAATACCATTTGCTCTCTTTTCTGGATCCAATTTTGACCTTTCAAAAAAATACCCACATCTCGTGTCCATTCCAAGGATGCGATTTGCAACATTTGTGCCTAGCGGTGCTAGTACGCCCTTTCAGGTCTACTGTATTCGCGACCGACACATTTGTATCTCCAACCTTATATCATCTTACTTCAAGTGAGCCTCGTTTTTCGGTAATTTGAATTAAGGTTTACAATTGCTTCTAACAGTCACTGGAATGCTCACTCTGAGCCTCCTATACTTGCGTTTAGAACAATTGTACCCTCTATGGCTTTTTGCCTTCTTCACCTCGCTTGGGCTGGGCCATATTCCCTCGAGCAATTTGAAAAGACAAAACCATAGTTCTTTTCCATTTATGATCACCATATCCTTGTGATTACTAATGGATGCGGTCTTGTTTCAGAAGTTTTCCAAACTAACAATGGCAGCTTCATTGACCATCACCTTTGACGAGAACAAGTACCAACTCATACTTCAAGAGAAGCAAAACAAGCGCACTCACAAACACCTTGCCAACTGCCAAAGCATCATCTTCCTCGGCAACTCTGAGAACATTGGGTTGACCTCTACTCCCCAGACCATTGTCTTCGGGTCACTAGGACCATTCCCAATCCCGGCAGAAGAAACTGTATCTGCTAAAAAGCAGAAAACTGCCTCTGGACATGTCGTTGCTCCGACACCAAAGGCAGCCATCAAAAAGCCTGAAGCCCGTAGCAACACCACTAAACCTCAACCTGCAAAGAACTAGGTCTACCCCAAGACTTGGTCCCCAATACCTTCACCAAAACAAAGGAAGTCCCAAGCATCTGCAAAGCCAGTATACCTGGCCCCTCTCAAGGAGAACCAGTCCTACCCTCTCTTTTACATGAAAGAGGAAAGGCCTATCCTCCACCAAATAAACAAATCAACCCAGCATGAGTCGGCTTGCTCCTACAAGCCAAAAATCAGATCATGCATCAAAATGGCCTATGCGAGAACCTGCCAAGGCCAGCACTCTTGCAGTTTGACCCTTCATCTGAACAGGGGCCGAACTAGCAAAATTCAAAGCCTCATTACAACAGGTAAAGGACCGCGTCTGGATCCTATCCATGCATAGCTTCAAAGAAGACAAGCTCGGCTGCTGTACACAAGGGACTACCTCCTTCATTGCTAGAGCTCAGCCAGAGCTCTCCGAAGCTCAGATTGCTCGTCGCATACGTCGCCACGCAGCATATCGACAAAAGAAGCGAAGAACCCAGCATTTTGCCCTTCAAGTCTCTAAAAAATGGGTCGAAAGAGAAAGACCCGATCAAGTTGTTGCGGTCCATATGGTTGGCAAAGCCAGAAGATGCCATAATTTAGTAACCAAACTTCATGTCCGACGACCGGTGACTCACAATGTCTTCCGGATAAGAAGACATCCGGAAGAATCCTCTCCTTCAAGCCAAGGACAACCGACTAATCATTCCTCAAGCTCTTCAACTAAAAGAATGAGCCCCTGCTCAGTCACCAGGACGATTTCTTCGTTCGAATCCCAAGGAATGAATGTCCTAGCTACGAACTCTAAGCCACCTCGCAATCCACCTCCTGATGACACGATCACATGCATCCAACAATTGGAGCAAGGTTAGTAGAGGATTGAGACTCTGATGAAGAATCTTCTTCTCGCTTTTCAGCGCCAAGAAAATAATCAACCTCCTCCAAATCATCAAGATGACGAGGTAAATGGGAAAGATAATGAGTCACGCGCCCTCACTAAAAAGGGCGCGGACGACATCCTCGCTTAAGCAAGAAAAGAGGATACACTCAAAGAACATGGGATCAAGCCACCATATCCCTTATGAATTGATTCGGTCCCATTTCCTACAAAATTCAAACATCCTATTCTCCAAACATATACGTGAAAGGGATAAGCCAGATAGCATGTCATCCACTTCAAGATCCTAACAGGAGCTATTGCAGATCAAGATGCCCTCAAGATCCGTCTCTTTGTAAGTACCCTAAAAAGTACGGCCTTTGATTGGTACTCCACTCTGCCGGAGAATTTCATTTAAAACTGGAATATGCCAAAGACACGCTTCATGACCCACTTCAAAGGTGAGGATCATCATGTTACTATGGTGCAGTTATGCAGCCTAAAATAGGGAGAGAATAAGTCAACATACGACTTTATTCACAAGAGGAAGCCGATGGCACACAAGTGTTCAGATGTATTGTCACAAGTGTCGCTGGTCGAAATCTACCTTAACAACATAAGAGCAAGGATCTACTCCATGATCATCGACAATAAATCAAAGAACCTGGGAAAACTCCTAGAAGCATCTATGTCACGCCCACGAACCGAGGCCCTGATAATCAAGTCTTTAATCCGGGGGTCGCGGCGCGACGGACTAAAAAAATTCTCCCGCACGCGCTAATTATTTCCCCACAGGATTCCGCGGTGAGGATCCCGGACGATCCATCACAACCAAAGAATTAATTTCACATCAAAATAATGTTATGCGGAAGCATGTAGCAAAATAAAACTCCATATAACACAAGATGAATGTACAAGTTTGATATCAAAAGAAAAATATATACATAGCATAACCAAGGTTAATTACAGTTGTGAGGACAAAAGTAGTTTAAAATTTTACAACCCTGACAAAGCCAACAGAGGCTATAAACAAAATTCCCAAAAATAACTGTCACTTCCCCAAAAGATGTTATCGATGCCCCAAACCAAATGTGACATCTACATGACATCATTTGGTTGCCACTCGGGCTCCACCTGAGGCCCTACTGCCTCCTGCGTGCACTCCGCCTCAAAGGCTGCGGGTCCGACATCTGACACCAAACAAGAGAAGTATCAGACACGACGGTCTGGCAGGTGAATGACACAGATCTGATATACAAATTATGATATTCATGTTTAAAATCATAAGAATGCTGGTAAAAACAAATCATATATAAGGAATAAATCAAATGAATTATTTCAGTGCAAATAAACAAATTTAAATATCTCAAACTAACTGACAAATGTTCAAAATATTGGCAAACCACATTTAGCTAAATTCTCCTATTACCGAAGTAATAAGAGCACACAGACAGAAACCGTTGCCATAAAAATGGCCGGAACAAACAGACAGAAACCGTTGCCACTACTCGTGGGACCGGAAAACAGAACCGTTGCCATGGCCGGACAAACAGACAGAATCCAAACTGCAGTTGGCAAATAGTTTTAAAGATTCCAAGCAGGGTGATCAGCCCAACAAGGTAACCTAAGCTTAGTGGTGCCGATTCAAATCCAAAACGATACAATTCAAACCATTAAACACAATTCAAACCTGAGAAAAGGACAACTCTTTATCAAAATAAACAGACAATTTCAGAACAAATCGGATGAGTAGCCTTTTTATTGTCTTTCAAACGTGACAAGTTAACCAACTTTGTTTCAAACGAATTTATGAGAAAACATAAACTTTCTCTAACTTAGAATGAGATGATTTGGATGATTGATAATATTTGATGGGCTTACCGAGGCCGTCTCAATACACACTTATTGTCTCCATGTCGGTTTATGAGTGAAGAAGTTGGTGTCTCTGAAGATCACCGACAATTGAGGGCATAAAGTGTATATTAAGATAGAAAATTCCCGGGTAAGTATACTTCTTTTCCAAACTTTCTCTATGGTTTGATTCAAATAAAAATGATTCGGGCTCAAATTCTTAATTCCCGATACTTAATAAGTCATTAGGGAATTTTTGTACTCAAACCGGGCTCAAAGCTAGCCTAAACAGGCCAAGAAACAATGCAGGAAATGACCCAGGCCCTGACCCAGGCCCAGCTCGAGCGGGCCCAGTCCGCTCGAGCGAGCTGTGGCAGAAGCCAGGCCGCTCGAGCGGGCTGGGCCTCTGTCCAGCCCGTGGACAGTCAGCTAAGCTGACTGTCTCTCTCCTCCTCTTGTTTCAAATTTTTCCTTCTTCCCATATCAGAACTCTCCCTTCCTTCTTGTATTCATAACTCAATCAAAACTGAATTCAAGATGCTTCCAAACATCCTCATTCAACCACTATCATCATCACATCATCCCAATTCATATATCAAAGACAAGAAAGAAAACAGAATTTCAGAATTCAATTGGATAAATACAGAATTTATCATTTCTAAACAAAACTGAAATCTCAAGCAACAAAATGCAACTTAAGATGAGCTAACATTACACCATTTTCTGCACAAAATTCACACATAATCTGAACCAAATTACTGAGAAAATAGCATAGCATTTTTTGATAATTATCCTTTGAAAAGAATCAGCAATTTAGTGGCATGCATTCCACACTGAGTTAATCACTTGCCTGAGACAAATTAGGTCACAAAAACAGCCCAACCAAACCCCTATTCAGGTCAGCTGCAACCTGTACCAAGCCAAGGAAAACCACTAAAAATGCACAAGATTTTTGGAAAACAAAGGAGCTCTTCATGAAGGCCCTTGCATGTATAGTAAAACAATCCTAAAGGGTCTAGAAAATCCAAAATTTCAAGAAGGAAGCCATTGCTAACCTTTGAAGAACTCTAGACAAGAAGAAAAGCTTGGAGAAGATGATGAACTCAGCCAAAATCCCTTAAAAATTTGTATCAATGGCAAGCTAGAGGTGAGGAGAAGAGAGTGGTAAAATTTGTTTACCAATTTGAGTTCATTTGCAAGACATGCAAAGGAGGCGAGATGAGAGAAAAGAGAGAAAGTTCTCTTAAGTGAGTTACAGGAAAACTGAATGAAGAAGAAGGAAGAAAAACCCAACGTGTGTTTTGAATCATTTAAATGGATTGTGGGCCCCAATGGCCCTGAAAACTTCACATAGCTGGGTCTATCATTTATGGTTTCCAAATGAAGTTGACGAAGAAGGGAAAAATGATCGTCGAAAAATCTAGTTTTCAAAAAGTATATTTTCCTCAGGGTTTTCAAATTTCAAAATTTATGCACAGATTTGAGTGTGAAAAGACTGTTTTGCCCTTTTTTTCTCGAAAAACGCAATTTCTGAGGTTCGAATGCAAACGGAACAAATAGGAAAGTTGTTGGGATCAAAATATCAAATCCAAAAATGTCAAAATCCATATTTTCCAAAAATCAAATAAATCCAATAACTCGAATTCCCACACTAACACGCGTCTTACGGGTCACCCCGGGCCCGTTCAAACCGAACACTACGCTCTCCAAATTCCCCAAAGCTATTCAAAATTCTAATCCAACTAAAAACTCAAGCCAATCGTCCTCTAATCCCACTTAGTGACTAATCACAATTAAATAACAATAAATTATACTAAACCTGGGTCGGGGTCTGACAATCTATGGAAACTGAAACGGTGATTAAAGACCTCAATAGTGAGAAGTCATCGAAAAAAGAGCTGTCTACCATAACGACCTCAAAACCGAAGAAAAAGGAAGTTCTTAATGTGCAAACTAAGTCAGCTCCTCAGCAGCCAAAGAAAGCTGAAAATAAAATTGCAGGTAAGAAACTCGAACTTGTTAAGGATTTTGTATATTTTAATTTGATGGATGTATTATCATTTTAATCATTATTTGAATTTTCACACATGCATTGATTTAGAAAATGTTGAAATCTTGATTTACATATGCATTATTTTTTAGACTTGTAGAACTATTGATTTATGCATATTTTGTTTTTAATCTTGGATGCATTTAATTTGAAAAAGAAATTTTATGAATCAAGCTAGCCTATGTTTTAAATCTTTCAAATCATTTTAGGCTTTTACGTTTCATGATTTTAAAAGTACTTAGATTGAATTAGAATCATGTTTCCAAGCTTGATTTAATGGCCCAAAAGTCCCCTCAAAGAAATACTTTGAAATATGCTAATATGGGGAATTTGGTCCCTGGACCCGGTCGACCTGCAGTGTGCTCGGTCGACCGAGCCCATGGACCCGGTCTACCGCGCACACTGCGGGTCGACCGGGAAAAGAGCCGTTGGGCTACTTTTTCAAATGGTCAGATTTTTTACCATTAAGGCCAGGTCGACCGAGGTACAGTGTGGGTCGACCGGGGACACGCCAGAACTCAATTTTTGAGTATAAAATGAGGTTCATTCCTTGAAAAAAGTGGTTGAACATTTTAGTCTTCCTTGAGGTGTTTGGAGACAAAAGAAAGGGGATGAACTAAGAGAGACCAAGGGGTCTAATGGAAAGCTAAAGCTTGGATTAATGAAGTTAAATCTCTAAGTAAGTTTTACTTTTCATTATCATATGTTTCATGCTTTGTTTAAATTATTGGTAAATTAATTTTAGCATGTTAATTATGATGTGTTGAATCCATCACTTCTCTTAATCTTTGATTTAAGTTGGATTGGATTCTTCACCCTTGATTTCAAACCAAGTTTGTTTTAAAACTTTATAAAACATGTTTTGTCAAATCCTTTAATTTCTTTTATAACATGTTTCATTTACTTGGTTGAATCATTTTGTTGTTTTCATTCATTTGAACCTTAGTTAAACTTTTGTTTTTGAAAACAACATTGCACATGCACCACATGTTTAGACATAATTAATTTCATACAACTTGTGAGCTTTTGATTTTCATATCATCAACAAGTTAGTATTTTGTACATGTGATTTGCATTTCACTTCAATCAAATCTTTGTGTGCTTTAAACTTTACAATGCATTAAGCATACATTGATTGAGCCTTCATTTTAACTTGATTGAAGTTATCACACACACACATCATGAACATACACCTTTGCATTCATATAGTGTTTGTGTGAGTTAGATTTTCAATTTCATATCCGCCTAATTAAGAGGCATTGTAATTGAGCTTAATTGTATTCTCTTAGAGTATTTTGTGAAGACACTACATTGAGAGAAATCTTTCTTGTGTAAGGGTTATTGCTTAGCCTAGAAAAGCATCTTGTATAGGTTGTTTTTAAGCCTAGAAAAACAACATTGTTAGGTTATTGCTTAGTCTTGGAAAGCATATTGTAAAGGTTATTGCTTAGCCTTTTGAAAAACATAAATAGTGGAAATCCGGTGGGGTGTTGGATCACAAGCCGGTAGTGGATGTAGGCATTGAGGCCGAACCACTATAAATCCTTATGTAGTGGTGTTTGCTTTGTGGTGATTGTTTTGTTTAAGCTTCCGCATATTGTATGTTAATCATCACATGTGACTAGTTGATTGTTAAGAAATTAAAATTGGCCATAATTGGTCACTTATTAGTAGATCACCCTATTCACCCCCCCCCCTCTAGGGTAAGGACCCCAGACTTTCAAAACTCTCTGAGGCCTTCAAAGAACGAGTTAAATAAAAATACCCGCTCGACGAAGATATTGAAGAAATCTTTGGGGCTCTTTTAGCAAATGGCAAACTCACCTTGCCAGACCCCAAAAGATCGGGAGATGTTGGCAAAACCAACGATCCTCGGTATTGTTCATATCACCAGATGGTCTCGCATCCTCTCAATCAATGCTTTGTTGTGAGAGAAAAGATCAACGAGATGTGGAAAAATTGTAAGACCCCGACCCCAGTGACCTCGATTAGTGTTCATTAAGTCGTGTGTTAGCTCTAAGTGTGATTAGTTGATTTTAATTTAGTTGGGTTTAGAATAGCCTTGTTATAACTTTGAGAAATTTTGAGTGCCTTTGTGATTAGTGGTGCCCTTTGGGGGTTCCTTTTATGACTTTGCATTTACTTGGGGGTTATCAGAGATTTCTTTGGATTTGCATTTTTATCCCGTTTTGTTTATCTCGTTAACCTCTTCAACTTTCATGTTGATCCCATTCCCTTCCCGAATCCTGAAACCCCCGACTTTCCTAGCTTCAAGGGCAAAACAGTCTTTTCACATTAAATTTGTACCCAATATTTGATATTCCCGAAACCCGCGAAACATATACTTTTTGGAAACTATAAATTTCGGCGATCATTTCTTCCTTCTTCGTCGATTTCATCCAAAGTCCCGAAAACTACTATTTCAGCCTTCTAAGATTCCTAAGGGGTGGAGCCCACTCCCCTCTTCAATATAAGGTGAACCCATTCCCTTCCTTTCTCTTCCAGGCTAAAAGCAACCCTTGTCTAGGGTTTTCCTTGCTTCTCTTCTTCTTCTTGCTTCCCATCACTAAATCTCCACCAAACTTTACTCTCTTGAGAAATGAAGGCCATCACTCTCTCTTCCTATTTCATTGTTTGACCCATTTTAGGGTGTGTTTTGGGGGTTTTTTTTAGAGATTGTGGTCTTGAGCTTGGAGAGGTGATTAGAAGCTTGATTTGTTGATTAGAGACCTTGATGCAAGTGGATGAATTGATGATTTGTGCATTAAATGATTTTATGAGAAATGTATTGATTTATCATGATTTACTTATTTTTATTGTCTTGCATTGACTTGAAATGAATGCTTATTAAGAGTTTTATTAACTCATTTATTGTTTGAAAATGTGGTTGTTAACTCTTCAGTTATTGCTTGATTGAAGTTTAAATGACTCATTGTGATTGTGGATTGTTTCTCTCCTCTTTGTGGTTGAATGGGATTGAGAAGAAGAAGGTGTTTTAATTGATGTTTATGGAGATTAGGTGATGAATTAAATGCTGTGAGAAGAAGACTTGACCCTCTCTTGTTGATGAGAAATCGAACTCAAAGGAGTTGTAAGAAGGAGAGGAAAAAGAAGGGAGCAGAACTGTCCAGGAACCCATTTTTGGGCAGTTCGCTCGAGCGAACCTGGTGGTCACTCGAGCGAAGTGTCCAGAACAGGCTCCAAACCATTCCAGTAGACAGTTCGCTCGAGCGAACCCTTCTTCGCTCGAGCGAACACTCCCAGAATCACATCAGAGCTCTCACAGAACCTTGTTAGTTCGAGCGAACTATTTGTTCGCTTGAGCCAACAGCGAACCCCTGATTCGCTCGAACGAACTCTCTCAGGATCCTCGCAGAACCTCGTTAGTTCGAGCGAACTTGTGGTTCGCTTGAGCCAACAGGTTCGCTCGAGTGAATCCATTATCCGCTCTAGCGAACCTCCCCAGAATGCCATTCTAGAGAGCTTGTCGCTCGAGCGAACTTCTTGTCCGCTCGAGCGACCGGCACTATTTACCAAGGGCTATTTTAAGAGCATAAATTAAACGTTTAAATGATTGAGAGGAGATTTATGAGAACCCTATTGTGCTGGGAAGACTTATAACCATTGTTTAGCACCCATTTGAGAAAGAAACCAAATCATAAGCTTTCATTTGATGTTTTGAAAATCGTAAGGTGTATAAAGAGCCCGGGATGTCTCCAAACTCAATGAGTACCAATTTTTATTGAATTTGACAAACGGGACCCTTATTCACCTTAATCAATTTTGAATCCTGATACTTGTCTCGAAAATTAATGATTTATGATTTATCATTCCCGAGATTACAAAAACTATTATTGTAGTATTTTGCCAGTCCCGATATGCACTTCTTATTTTGAAATGATATTCGTGCCTTTGAGCACCTCGTCCCGCTCATTTATGTAAGTGCATCATATGTATTTTGTATATGACTTGAATTTCGTTATTTGGCCTATGAGTCGGCACCACTAAGCTTGGATAACCTTATTGGTCTGATCCACCTACTTGAAGATCCCCATCCCGTCCCGCGAGCTGCAGTTTGGATCCCGCTACCCGGTTATTACTGTGGTCTTATCCCGATGCTGCAAATTGCTACTATGGTTCCCGATGCCATGTTCGCTACCGTGGTCATGTCCCGTATTTATTATGTATATGTATATGTTATTTATGTTGCATCTCCTTACTTCGATGACTGAGGTCAACATCCCGATATGCTTATGTCACTTCGGTGATAGAGGATTTAGCTTCGTGTGGTTGCCATATTACTTATTTCCTCGAGTTCCTTGGATACCTTACTTGTTTTAAATTGCATATATGTTTCGAATAGATGATCCTTTTTTTTATGAAATTTGTTGTTTTAACAGGTTTAAATGTTTTTCAAGATAATTTCTTTTATTGATATGTCTTTTCAACCACCTGCCAAACCGTCATGTTTGACCCTTTGCTTTGGTACTCAGGTCCCGTTGTCGGTTACCCTGAGGAAGAGCACGAGGAGGCGGTCGGAGAACCGCAACGTCTAGTTGAGTGGCACGCCGATGATGTCGTTTAGACATTCGGGTGTCCAAGTTCGTAACATTTTGGGTTAGGATTAACCATTCTTTTGGGAACTTGATATTTTGTTTGGGAAATGGCTAATGATCATTGCTCATTTTGATACTGGTTTTAAATATGTTTTAATCTCGTTATCTTGGACATAAATGTATGAATTAGATTTGCTACAAGCTTCCGCACTTAAGAGAAATATTAATGTTGATTGTGATATCCTCACCGCGAACACCTATGGAAAATCACATATACGAGTGGCAACTTCTTATCGACTCGTATACGTTTTAATTTAAATTAATTCATAGTATTGGATGTGACTTTCATCATTCTTCTTAAATCATCTCCACTCAGTCCCGACCTCGGATTAGGCCCGCCTGCTCGGGGGACCCGGTCCAAGGTCGCGACAAAAATGGAGTCATTACCTTTGACAAAAATTATGGGTTTGCCTCTGTCAACATGGTATGGACAACCTTCAAAATCACCAAAAGGAGAAGATCACTACTTCCTTCAAGGTGATAAAAATGACTCAACAGTCCCAAAGTTGGTTCTTTATCCAACACCAGATGGACAGCCTATATGGGTGCATCCCGATATCCTTGAAGATGAAATTTGGGAGATCATCAAAACAAAGTCGACTGCTCAATAGCAAAAGCAAGCTAGGAGACTACTCCGCAAGCTCAAACAAAACAAGAAGTCCCTGAAAACGTAGAGCCCCTCTTTTACTGCTTCACTAGGGGCAACAAAAGAGTCCATTCCCAAGACTTCAAGGGCAGTAAGAAAATTCACCCTTGGTGATTTCATGCCACCACAATTAAGAAATGAAGCTACGCCGGGGGCATCATATTCTTGTAACTCGGTAATTGGATTCTCCATGGATGGATACGAGTCCAGTGACACCGCTAGTGACATCGACGAGTGGGAGGAATCCCTTGAAATAGAGAATACCTCTCCAATGAAGAATGAATTCTTGAATCTCATCTTATGCCAGTAATCTGGTATAATCCCTTATAGCCACAAGGATCCTGGTCCAATGATGAAGAAGAGGCTGTTCAAGAAAATACTATCGACCCAACACCTGTCAATGCTCCAGTAGAACCCAACATTGATGAACCACAAGGATCAGATGACGAAGAAGATTTGGCTCCCGTGCCTGATCCTGACGAATATGTGAGGATCTTGCAGCGTCTTGCCATTGAGCAAGAGCAGGATTGTATCAATCACCTTCGTCAGAATCAAAATCTAGCGCCAGAAGTCCTTGAAGATTTACAAGTACCTCCTTCGGTAATCCTGGAAAAAAAAGAAAGCTGCCGGATCAATGATCCTTTTACATCCGATGATGAGTCTGATTTCCAACAGTCTATTCTGGGGGCATCTCCTATCAGGGCAACCTGGAATGCGATAGCTCAGGATGATAGTGCCTTTGAAGCTTCATCTGCCGAAGACACATACTCTCAGACTACATTTGGTAGTATATCTTTCGGAGCTACATCTTCTCAGGTGGCTTCCACTGAGATATCACCTTCTCAGCCTTCGTCCCCTAAAATTGTGACATCAGAACTCACACCTCTTTTAACCGATCATCCTTAATAAACTCTAGCCAATGAAGTCTTGATCAATAAAAACCCGGTCAACTGGCCCTAGATACCTGACCTCATAGGAGATGTCTGGACCGATAAATTACTCAATAAGGAAGAAAAGTTGTTGGATGCTGTTCAGGACTTGTTCCCGGAAAATGCTCCGTGCAACGCAATCACTGAAGACGGCAATGTTGCTACAGAGATGTCTTCAATAAATGAGAAGGATCAACCCTCTGATTCCCAGGGCGATCTTCCAAATGAAGAACCTTCTCCAACAGGTTTTGAAGTTGGTAGAGGTACCCGCTCTGGCCGAGATTACAACAAAAATTATAACCAACCTTCTTCTTCTTATGTAAATCCTTCGGGAAAGCAAGTTGTAAACGCCCCAAGTGGCAATAATAATGAACATGCAGGCCCAAAAGAGGCTTTCAAGTACGACTTGATTGAGTACTTCAAACACATACCTGCACGGCTGCACATCCTTGACTTATTAAGAATGTCTCCACACACTCGTGATAATCTCATTTCAGAACTGCAAAGGCTGAATGTGAATATCGACAAACATGCTCCACAAGTCCTATAAATTGAAATGGACTATAGGATCAAAAAATCAAATACTTCCTCAAAAGGATAAAAGAAGAAAATCGAGGAATCAGGCATTAAATGCCTCTCGGTTCAAAAGGCAGTAAGTGCAACCATCGCCTTCGATAAGGATGATCTCTTGCTAGGCGAGACAAAGCATAACCGACCCTTGTACTTCACAGGGTACGTCAAAGAAATGCCAATACACAGAATCCATATCGACCCAGGTTCTGCACTCAATCTCATCTCTACTTCTACACTCGAAAAGCTGAGCATTCCACCTAGCAAGCCGAGTCACACATCTGTATCCATCTTTGGATATGATGGGAGCGCTCAAAGGCTTATTGACAAAATCAGATTCAAGTTGTAAATCGGTGATCTTATCTCAGAAGTCACTGTGTACGCAATAAGAACCCCTTCATTCTACAACATCCTTTTTGGACGCCCCTGGATACACGAGAATGGTGTCGTCCCTTCAACTTTACATCAATGCATCAAATTCGTTGGCAACGAAGGCTTAATACATTGAGTGTTTGCAGACAAAAGGCCCTTCAAAGGCAAAGATGTTCATTTTGCAGATGCTCAGATGTACAAGAATGAAAAAGAAGAAAAGGAGGAAGGAACAACACCCTTTGCAGAAAATCTCCAAAAAGAGAAGGGCAAGGCTCCTCAGCAATCATCGGAAGAAAACAAACATTCCGGCAAATCCAAAGAGAGCAATTCATCTCCCTTCGTTGTCTCCCTTAAATCTTCCAAGTCTTTCGTAATCACCCCCAAAGCAAAGAAGACAAAACAAAAGACTGGGGGCAAGCTTGTTATTTCCTTTGTGTCTATCATGCAAGACGCAGATTCAGATTCAGAGCCAGAAGAAAATACATCGTCAAGCCAAGCTGATACTCAGTAAGTTCAGCCTGCTCTCACACCATTGGAGACACCTGCCGACGTAGAAGACCCTGCGTCTGCTTTCTTCATCGTTCCGGCAACTACGACAAAAGAAAAGCCAATCTTCTTTCACAGATCGGAAGCTTCTTCATCAAATTCTTCGCTTGAACCTTTCCAAAACAAAGGTATGCCTCAGCTATCCCTGTATAGTCCAATGGTACAAGCTATAATGAAAAAAATGGGCTATGATGATCAGAATCCAATCAGTTTGGGAGGAGGCCGTGGTATTCTCATGCCATTGGAACCCACCCTAATCAAAAGTCAACTAGAGGATTGGAAACTCCACTGTCGTATAGACAAGTCTTCATACGGGTTGGGGTATGATCCTGACACTCCCATGGGACAGTTGACACAAAGGCTGTAAAGTCGTTTTACTGACCTGGTCTCAACATCTCATGTTCATGAAGACATTAATCTCCCTGGATATCTCTTTGAAGAGTCACCTGTCAAGAATCTAGGAAGCTCATCCAATTGGTACGATTTCTCTGATAATGAAGAGGAATTGTCCGACGACACAGAAACATGGTTTTCTGATCCAAAAGAACCATCATTTCCAAAAAAAAGTGTCCTATTTCGACCCAGTTTCAGCAGATGATTGGGACTATCTCATAGCAAGTCATGAGAAGAGTACTGATCAAGAAGACCCATGGACAAAAGCAGAGTCTTGGACTGTAAATACCTTTGGAACTTTAGAAAGCCATGTTGAATTAGAAGCCTCCAAAAATATTATGGAGTAACCGCCTTCAAACCTTCCAACAGAAGATCCTGTTCAAAAGATAGATTTGGAGACACCTGATAACCCACATCTTGTATTCATAAGTAAGAATATAAAGGATGATGAGTTACACGAGTATATCTCTTTTTTTTGTGAGCTCGTTGATTATTTTGCATGGTCTTTTGCTGAAATGCCTGACTTAGACTCCAAAATAGCAGTCCACAAACTCTATTTGCGAAAAGATATCAAGCCTGTCAAACAAGGCTAAAGAAGATTCCGTCCTGATGTAATGGACAAAATTGAACAAGAAGTTCAAAAACTCAAAAGCGTTGGCTTCATCGGTGAGGAACAACATCCTAAATGATTAGCCAACATTGTCCTAGTGACAAAGAAAAACGGGTAGATCAGGGTCTGTATTGTCTATAGAGACCTAAATGTTGCGTGCCCTAAAGATGAATTCCCTCTCCCCATACCATAGGTGATGATTGACAACATCTGTGGGTTTGAGTGAATGACATTCAGGGATGGCTTCTCTGGCTACAATCAGATAAAGATGTATCCTGAAGATGAAAAGCATACATCATTTTGGACTCCGTTTGGCGTGTATTGCTACACTGTCATGCCATTCGATCTAAAAAATGATGGGGAAACATATCAGAGGGCTATGATGAAGATATTCCAAGATATGCAGCACAAGACGGTCGAATGTTACGTTGATGACCTCGTTGTCAAAAGCCAAAGAAAAGAAAACCATCTCAAAGATCTTCAACAAGTCTTCCTCCGACTTCGCAAACATAAACTGCGGATGAATCCACTAAAATGCTTCTTTGGTATTTCATCTGGTAAGTTTCTTGGATTCATAGTTCGGAAAGTTGGAATAGAACTTGACAGCACCAAAGTCAAGGCTATCCTAGAAATGTCATCTCCAAGGACCCTAAGACAACTAAAAGGGCTTCAAGGAAGATTGACATACATCCGATGGTTCATCTCCAATCTGTCAGGGAAGTGTCGTTCATTCTCTCGCTTGATGAATAAAGGTATGGACTTTGTTTGGGATGCGGAATGTGAAGCTGCATTTCAAGATATCAAAACGTACCTGACCAAACCTCCAGTGTTGGCTGCCCCCATAACTGGGAAACCATTCATCTTGTACACAAGAGCTCTCGATTATTCTTTGGGCGCTCTACTCACACAAGAAAACGCCGAAAAGGAAAATAAGTTGCTCTATATTACCTCAGTCGAAAGTTAGTAGGTGCAGAGCATCACTACTCTCCAGTCGAAAAAGAATGCCTTACAGTGATGTTCGCCGTACAAAAGCTACGTCACTACTTGCTGTCCAATACAGTCTACATGATTTCGATGATCAATCTCTTAAAGGTCCTTGCCACAAAAGCAAGTTCTCTCAATGCTCGATTGGCAAAATGATCCATCATTCTATCGCAATTCGATATTAGGTATGTACCACAAAAAGCAATCAAAGGTCAAGCTCTAGCAGACTTTCTCGTAGAGTATCCATTGCCTAAAGATTCTCCACTCAGGGATGATCTCCCAGACAAACTTATGTACGCTGTGGAGATTTCCTCATCAAATGTTTCCTGGGATATGTACTTCAACGGCGCAACCAGGACAAATGAAAAACGAAAGCTGATATCAGGAATTGAAATTCTTCTTGTTAGTCCCAAAAAATACATGATTCCGCTTTCTCGATACTGGAGCCATGTTCAAACAATGCAGCTGAATACCAAGCGTTGATTGTATGATTGGAACTTGCCCTCGAATCCGACATCACTGTGCTGGAAACTTTTGGGGATTCTCAACTGATTGCCAACCAAATGAATCAGAAATTCGAAGTCAGAAAGCCCGATTTGTTGCCTTACTACAACAAGGCGCAATCTCTTCTACAAAAGTTTGACACTTGTCACATCAGCCACATCTTCAGAGGTGAAAACATCCGTGCAGATGCCCTGGCTGGACTTGCAACGTCTATGGCAATCCAATAAGGGGAAAACATGCGAATTACAATGTGTGAAAAAAGGATTCTCCCCCCCTCTTAACACACACCAAGTAGTTGTTGAATGCCACAAAGTGGTTGGAAGTCGGGTATCCATCCTCAAACCTTCGATCGGTGACTGGAGGGATCCGTTCATTGATTACATTATGTTCGGAACCTACCCGAAGATCCAAAAGAGCGGGTAAGCATTCAAAGACAAGTCCCAAACTTTCATTTGGATATTCCTTCGAAAACACTTTACAGAAAATCTTTCGACGAAATACTTCTGTGCTGCTTGTCACAACAAGTGGCTGAAGAAACAGATAAAGAAGTTCATGCTGGTCTTTGTTGAGCCCATCAGGCCGGTCCTAAGCTCTACAATAAGATAAAAAGGTTAGGTTATTATTGGCCTACCATGGTAGCTGACGCTATGCAATTTGCTAAGCGCTGCCGACAATGCCAAGTTCATGGAGATTATGTCCATATGCCTCCAGAATGGCTACATCCTACAGCGATCTCATGGCTTTTTGAAGCCTGTGGTATGGACATCATAGGTCCTATCTCTCCCCCATCAAGCAAAGGTTATCACTTCATCTTCGCCGCTATAGATTATTTCTCCAAGTGGTCAGAAGCATTTGCGCTCAGTGAAATGAAGACTTCATCACCAACATTATTTGTCGCTTTGGCATACCTAAACGATTCATCCATGATAACGGACCACAATTCCGGGATCACAGATTCTACAGGTTCTGCGACAAGTACAAAATCCAAAGTTATCCTTCGACTCCATATAATCCGGCAGTGAATGGACTAGCAGAAGCCTTCAACAAGACACTCTGCAAAATTCTCAAGAAAATTGTCTCTAGTCACAAAAGAGACTGAGGCGACAATCTACTAGAAACTTTATGGGCCTATTGAACCACCGTTTGAGGACCAACCCATAGCACACCATTCTCATTGGTCTATAGATGCAAAGTTGTTGTCCCTTTGCAAGTACAAATTCCTTTCTTAAGGGTATCTTTGCAAAATGAAATGATGCAAGAAAACAATGTCAAATTAAGACTCCAAGAGCTGGATAATCTCGATGAGAGACAGCTCGAAGTTCTATAAAGCATTGAGCTTTACCAGGCATGCATGGCAGGATCTTTTGATAAGAAAATCAGGTAACGCGCCTACAAAAAGGGAGATTTGGTTCTTGCAGTAAAAAGGCCAATGGTTTTCGCCCTCAAATCCAAAGGTAAGTTCGAATCAAAATGGGAGGGACCCTTCGTCATCGACAAAGTCTTCTCCAACGGCCCATATACGCTCTTCTAAACATGGAGGGCGACAGATGTATAGTGCCCATCAACGACAAGTTCTTGAAGTGGTACTACCCTTGAAGACTTTTTACACCGGGTCGGAGCGACGCCTCGTCAAACCCACTCATTTTGGAATTTTCATCTTTACGTTGAAATTTCTAAAAATTCTCAAAACAATGTTCACTTTCATAGTTTCATTGTTAAAAAAAAAAAAACCAAAAACCCAAGTTTAGGATCTTCTTCCCGAACTTGACAAAAATTTTCGATCCTTGAATCCAAAATTCAGGATTTAGGGATTTCCACCCTAGTCCGCCTTGACTTTTACCACAAAAAAATGGTTTTAGGTCAAAATTTACAACCCTCGTGTCTTCAAATAAAAATGGTTTTTCAAAAAACCGCGAGGAAGCGACATGTAATTGATACTCGCAAAACCCAAAAATCGGAAGGATGCGAACCCCATTCAATACTTCTAAAACCTCAAAATCGCAAGGAAGCAACACCTCGTCGATACTTGCTAAATTTCAAAAAAATTGTGGAGATGCAACATCCCAGTTGATATCCGCAACCCAAATTTCAAAAATCTCGAATTTCAAAAATCGTGAGGAATTAACATTTAGTCGATACCCTCAAAACCAAAAATTTTGAAAGAGCAGGGAAGTGACGTTCAGTCGATACTGGCACCCCAATCCGCAAGGAGGTGACATTCCATCGATACTCGCAACCGAATGAGCAAGGAGGCGACTTTCCAACAATACTTGCAATACCATTCAGCAGGGAGGTGACACTTAGTCGATACTTGCATATTTGAAAAAAAAAAAAAAACTGGCTTTTATACCAAAAACCCAGCTTTCACCCAAAAAAATAAAAAAACTGGCTTTTACGCCAAAAATCTAAAATGTGGCTTTCACGCCAACAAAACAAAACTTGGTTCTTAAAAAAATCTGGCTTTCACACCACAAACAAATTTCGGCTCCTTTACCACAAACAAATTTCGGCTTCCATGCCCAAAACAAATTTCGGCTCCTATGCCACAAACAAATTTCGGCTCCCATGCCAAAAAAAAAAACAAATTTCGGCTTCCATGCCACAAACAAAACCTACTTCTATGCCACAAAATTTTGGCATTCACGTCGTAAACCCAAATTTGGCTTTCATGCCATCACAAAATTTGGCTTTTATGCCATCCCAAATTTTAGCTCTCATGCCATAAACCCAAAGTTTGGCTTTCATGTCATCACAAAATTCGGCTTTTATGCCAACCCAAATTTTGGCTCTCATGCCATAAACCCAAAATTTGGCTTTCGTGCCATCACAAAATTTGACTTTTATGCCATCCTGAATTTTGGCTCTTATGCCATAAACCCAAATTTTGGCTTTTTACGCCACAAAATTCGGCTTTCATGCCATCTCAAAATTCGGCTTTCAAGCCATCCAAAAAAAAAAAAAACGGCTTTGTTCTACAAAATTCGGCTTTCATGTCAAAACAATCCTTTGACAAAAGATTTTCACAAAATGACAACCTTTTGATCAAGTTTTCAAATAAACATTCTCATTCAACTTTTGCTTATTTTCATAAAAAAGAATTTAAGTAAAAGGTATATAGAATACCAAAAATGTTTTTACATGGAGGTACTAAAGAAAAGAAGAAAATAGTTTGTTACAAAAAATCAGGAGCTCAGTCTAACATGGTCTTCAACCAAAGATTCAACTCCTCAAGCAGACTGTTGGCCTTAGCCTCCAAAGCTTCCAGGCCACGCTTCTTTAAAATCTTTTCATAAAATGCGGCAGAATGTCGCAATCCATCTTCAGCACGAGGAAGTTCTTCCCAGAGAATTTGCCATTGCTCATATTCCTGAGTCTCCCTCCAGATATTGCTGTCAGCCTCCTCAACCTGGCGAATCAGAGTCCCCTCTCTAACACGAGCTTCCACAATGGAGGTTCATTTGGTAGCAGCTTGTTCTTCCAATAGCTCGAGATGCTGCCTGGCCTCGTCGATCTCCCTGTCAAGACGGTGACGTTCACTATGTCAGAATTTGAAATAAACGACTGTCATAAGCAGTCGTTTAACAATATAAACGACAGCCTCCACACTTTTAAGGCACTCGTAAAAAACACAGTCGTTTTCGTTAAACGACTGCCCGTAGGCCGTCGTATAATGACTAAAATAAACGACTGCCATAAGGCAGTCGTATTTTGCGACGGCTCTGGCCGTCGTTGATTTAAAAATTGGCCGTTGTCCTATTCAAATGTACAACGCCTAGTCATTAGTAGTTTATTTGAAACGACTGCTCGTGAGCCGTCGTTTAGAGAAAATATTTTTTTTTTCTGCCCATTTTTTAGGCATTGATTTTTCACTTTTATGACCTATTTAGTTTTTATCCTATAGCTTTTGTCAGTTTTGCAAGATTAAAAATGCTACAAATCAGGCACTTGAAAACGAAGAAGAAAGTAGTAGAAAAGTTTTATTTAAGAATAATAAAGGCCCAAACTCATTAGGCAGCTGGTTACAGAGATGTATACTGTTACAATCTGCATTGAGTAATCTTATGCAAGTATCCGTGACCAATATCCATTTCAACAGCATAGTTGCAAATTTGCTCAGGCACAGACACGGCAAGTCAATGCACTTTGGCGGTTTTCTTCACGACTCCATAATTCCATTCACCCACTAGCCATGTGCAAGACAGAAAGGATGTAATTTGCAGTGGTGTCATTGATCTCTACAGTTTATTAGGCGAAAAACTCAGCCCCAACAGAAGATCGTGATCCTTATAATTAAAAAGGGTTGGTTGGGGGGGGGGGGGGGGGGGGGGGGGGGGGGTTGTTAATCTCTTGAAGAGCTCACTCCCAAGAGTTACAACACCAATCTCCTCATCTAAGCTTTTTGTTTTTAGATGACCCATTTCTCTCTCATGATACAACTCCAGCGTTGCAACAATTTGCATCACCGATGCCTTCTCTCGCTGATCTCTACACACTGCAATGCTAGCTCCATTACTAGTTGAATGGCTTCCATTTGATCCTTTCGTAACACCGGATCGACAAAACTGTTTAAATCATTTGTGCTCTTGGCCTTCAGAAGAAAATAAAACAAAATATGTTCTGATCAGTTACAGTTGACAAAGGATCTTTAAATTCTCATACTTTTGAATATACCATTCAAGTGGAAATTAAAAGCTGCATTTTATCAATACATATCAAAATGACATACAAACTTTGTAGTCATAGACCTACATGTGAAGCAAGAACAAAGTGATTCTTTCTATACTGGAACCGATTTGTGAAAACCAACAACATATTCTATCTAGAGGTAGTTTCCAGTACTGAAAATACCAAAAATAGATGACTGCTTGATAGGATTCTTTCTATAATGGAACTGATTCCCAAGTTCCAACAATGCATGAGTAAGCTGTTAGAGGTAATGAGCTGTTCATGTAGAGACAGAGGGAAGAAATCAAGTACCCATTCTATAAGATTCTGTCCAGGTACTGATCCATTTCTTCCAACAGCCTCACGCCCACTTATTAACTCCAGTAAGAATACCCCAAAACCATAGACGTCAGTTCTTTCAGAAAAACCATTTGATATGTTCAACCTGAAACAAGATGTCCACGAGACCACTCATTGCAAAGTTCAAGTTAAAATAAACCTAATGCTAACTGTAGCATAATATTCAATAGAAGTATTAGAAAACGCACTAACAATTCAGCAGGCTTTGATTAAAGAACTAGTTTCATTTATAGATACCCAATATATCAAGTAATTAAAAGTCATCAGACCATATACTTGACAAACCTTTTTTTATTTCTTTTTACCACTTAACTGGATAGTAAAATGTTTTTCATACTCTGTTTTACGTACTCAGCATTTTTAAAGGAAATAGAAAACATTTGATCAAGCATTTCGCTTAATAAACTGTATAGTCAGTTCCACCACTTTGCTTAACACAAATATGGATGAATTCCTCCCACTGATTGGGGAGAGGAATGTCCAAATATCACACTTTCAATAAGGGATATTCATTGTCAAACACAATCAGCATGGTTCATGTGACGATGATTAGATGAATTATTCAAATCATCTGCATGTTGTTTCTATTGAAGGGCAGTAAATACAGCTTAAGAGCACATGAGACATAAGCATACTATCAATCATATATGGAGAATTTCGTCCAACAGTTTGGGCTAAGAATCTTTTCAACCCTATTTATTCTAGGAACTTGTCCCACAAATGGGGGCTGCCAATAGGGTCAATAGGGTTAATGGACTTTTTAATCCAAACAATATAATTCAAATTTTTATTCTGCTTAACCAAAGAACTATTTTCTGCAGAAGCCACGTCAGGTGACCCTTGCCATTTTGGTTGGCCACCTCATGTGAACCTTGCCATTTTGGTTGTAAACTCAAGCTGAGTAATAGAATATATTCTTTTTAAATGCAACTATTCTAAAAGAAGAGTAGGAAATGAAAATTTCTAAATAAAAATTCCGTCAAGAGAAAAAAGTTCAGTCAAAGCTCCAGTATTTACCAGCTAAGCTGGACCTATACCTGACTAAGCTCTTGAAGATACGAAGTAAAGCTTGCCTATGACATGCAGGATGGCAACAAATGCTATGAAGCCAATGCTCATGATGAGCACACTGTTGGGCATCATCTTCCAGCCGGTTGCATCCTCCGTGTAGAGCTGGATTTGGTAGGTCTTTCTTTTTTTAAATGGAAGGATGTAATATGCAGTGGTGTCATTGATCTCCTGTAATTTCCTACTGCCCTCTTCCTTGACATCCTCATTGTCAATGAAAGCAGACTCTATTTACTCTATTTCCCCTCTTAACTTCTAAGGGAATTCTCGACAATCTCCTTGTCCTTATATTCATCATCGCCAAAACACTGCACATCAACATCCAAACCAAACCCACAAGCGACATTAAATAAATGACATTGGGCACATGCCAGCCTACAAAAACTAAAAATAAGAGTATAAAACAGTGGACAACAAAACTAACCCAAAATGCAGATTACTTGGGACAGGTAAGCAAGTGGAAAATACTCAATCAAGGCCCTTAAAAACTGCCAGATAGATATAAGATATAGTGAGGGAGGAAAAAAAAAAAAAGAGGCTCATGTTATAAACTTATAGTATGGATAGGCTAACTTGCGTTTTTGCCAACAGTAATGGTCTGTGTTTCCATCACCCACATACATAAAAAACATGTGAATTCAGAAAAAATCAGCTAATACCCAAGAAGCAGAAACACAATTCACTGCAAAAATCATTCTGCTCCCACCAAACAATAGAAACCCATAACCTTAGAAAATGAAATATCAATATCCAAATATATGGGAGAGAGATTACTTACAATCGAGTCCAGGTGCAGGGATTGTCGAGGTTCTTTGGAATGAGCCAAATACCTATGTCAGACAACATAGTTTCAGATTCTTTTAGTGCTGATATAAATATTCTTTTACAATTTGATGATTGTGTTTTCCTTGACCAGATATATTATTACAACTTAATCACTTGATTATATTACTCTTTTGGTGTTATTTTTCATATTATTCATCATTTAGAATACCAGATCCACAAATCCTTTGTTTTGAGAATGCCAAATTGGACACCTCATACCACTTTTGGATTCCGAAGATATACACAAGTAACTCAGTCATGATGCAATGTTATGTCTTTTCAAGAGTTATGATGGACACTTTTAGATATTTTGCAAGATGGAAAGTTATACAAATGAGAATTGTGATACAACTTTTTAGTTATCCAGCCTATGCAATTTATTCATAGTATAAAATTAAAAACTTAATCCAAAAACAGAACTTCATAAATTTGCATTCTCATTGGAGCCATTAATTTGCCGTTCACAACATATCGTATGAAATAAAAAAAAAAAGTCTAATAAATAACACCATCCTACCAGCAGTTGGATTAGGCGATAGCTATTATTGATCAAAAGGCACATCCATTGTATGGTCATGACTCTTGACTATCATAATAGATGACTCTCACCCCTCCAATATGAACCATAGCTCAATTCTTTTTTCCTTTTTTTTTTTTAAATCTAAAACGCATTTGCTGATCACTGTTTGGAGAGTCAGCATCATCCAAACCAAGCGGTTCACTGTTCACATGCTAAGGCAATATCCATTGAACCCCACCAAATGAATGATCTCAATTATAAGTTGGAAGCTCAAATGTACCCACCAAGACTTTTCTTATAGCAAAAGTAAAGGTCAAAATCTTTTGGTTTTTCACCAAGACATTGCTATCTTTTGAAACTCCATTGAACAATTAGAGAAACCCAACTTCAAGAATTCATATAAAAAACCAATGAAACATCATCTAATTCCTTACATAGACCAAAACATCATAAATCATCATCACCAGGGCTCTAAAATTAGGGTTTTCCAAAATGGGCCTTTGAGAATACCAACGAAAATGTAACTTACATCCACTGTGATTGATGCATGCACTAAAATTTTACAAATAAATGGATCATTCAAAAAAATACAACAGGTGCAAAAATCAAACCCCTCAAAAAAATCATTCACTTTCATTAATCTTAGAAAACAAGAAACACCCAGAAATCCTTCTTCCTTACTATCATCATGTGTAAAAATTAAAAAAAAAAAAAAAAACAGAATCACAATCAAAATAGGAAAAATTCCATAAGAGAGAGAAAGAGGGGGTTACCGAAATGATGAAAGAGCCGCTTCAAGTTCTGGGACTGATTCGCCGGTCCCTTGAGAGCTCGAAAAGGTTTTCTAGCCTATCCAAACCCAAACCAATATCAGTATTCAAGAAAGTAAAGAATGCACAAAACTACAAATAATATCAGAAGGATTATGACATGAAGTAAAACCTACACAAAAACGAACCCAAAGAAGCCTTCGGTTACAAAGTTGAACAAATCAAATAGAGGTAAATGGAAACACACAAATATAATCAATCCATTCAGCTAGAAATAAAGGTATGAAGAACGAATAAATCTGACCCATTAGAGGAACAGGAACAGATTCATCAAAGAACTGTAGCAACAGATCTAAAAATGAACAGTTTTAAGAATAAGAGAAATTATAGACTGCCCAACTAAGAACTCCATGACTAAGAGAGGTCCTGATTCAGAGAGGTATGAAATAGTGAACAAGAGGTAGTAGAGAACAAACAGAGACATGAACTTACCTGATCTCGCAAGTCTGAAACTTCAGTTAACATAATCCTTAGCACGTATACCCTCATACATCCCTCGCAAGTCTGAAACTTCAGTTAATATAATCCTTATCACATATACCCTCATACATCTCTTGCTTACAAACATTAGCAACACATGAATTTAGTCATTTCTCGATCCAAACACTTAAATAAGTTAAAATATCTACTATTTATAAAAAATAAGGATTTTTACATGAGAAGAACTGCCGTTATTAGTAGAAGGTTGCATCACAATCCGACCCTAGGAAAAACATGAAAGGATCTGCTTCTCCATCCGCTTGTGTTCCCTAAACACCTCTTCCAATCGTTCCCTCAGCTGAATCGTTCCCTTAGTTGAGCCTAGAGGACAGAAAACACAATATCCTGTGTGTTTGATTGGCATTGAATTCTATAATTTCTTATTCAACAACATCATCACTAGTCACCAATACACAAATCCAAGAAGTTATTTCAAGAGAACTAATGGATGAAGACAAACTGACCAGTCAGCATTACAATTGGTCTGACTACAACCTGTTTAATTGCAGTAAAATCCAAGAATGGGCTATGAGGTTCCCTTTACCTTTGAATTCTCACAAACAGTGAACCACTTTGCTCGTACAGTATCAATGCTGTCAAATTGAATGAGTGACAAAAAAAGGTCCACAATCCTCACCATTCAATGGCGGGTCTCATTATCAATACCACCAAGGAGAGAGAGATCTCACTCACTACAAAAATCTTAAATCAACAAACCAAAAAACCCTAAAAACAACATTTTTTATGGCAAGGATCGAACACAGACAAGCCCACCGATTGGAAAGATTGGACAGACAATCCCAATCAGAAACTCTTGTATGCTGTTAACTACAGGTTTTAATTCACGAATATAGAAACAAAACCCTAGATACAAATATCCACACTATCCCTAATCCAAATAAGCTAAAACCTAAATCAATGAGAAAAAATCATAACAAAGAACAATCAGATCATAACTGAAATATTGATCGCATGTGAACAAATCTAAAAGCAGAATAAAAAAATCCATTAAAACTCAAATGAAAATCCACAAAATATTCTTACAGCGATCGATCCTTTGCTGGATTCCAAAATCACAAGGCTTCAAAAGGCTTCCTTTGATGGATTCCAAGAAGGAGATTCTAGAGTGATGAGACCTTCGAGCTTCAAAGGGCTTCAAAATGATTCAAATCATCCATTAAAACTCGAATCTTAGTAAGCCCCAAACCAATTCAAACCAAACCACAATCTCAACAGCAAAGTGAGATCGAGGAAAATCAAATCATAACTCTTGATCAATCAATTGATGATGGCTTCAAACAACATCAACAGATCCAAACTTCAAAACAAATGATGATGGCTGTTTGGGTCTGTCGATTGACGAACCACAAAACCCCAAAAATGATAGAAGGTTTGGACAGAGAGATCGAAAAAAGCTGATGCAGATCAGATCTCTTTATTGTTGATTTCAAAGAGAGAGAAGCGATCAAAACTCCATGACCGAGCAAAAGAGATATGGGGATTTGGTGATTAGGGCTTTTTTGGGTAGGCATCGTTTAGGTTCGAAGAGAGGGAAAGAGAGAGAGAGGGAGAGGGCGACGCAGAGGGAGCAACGGAGATTAGGGCTTTTTTTTTTTTTTTTTTTTTTTGCGTAGGCATCGTTTGGCAATAAGAGGGATGTCAAACATTAAACAACGATGGTTTTTAAAAAAAAAAACAACAACGGCCAAAAGCCCGTCGGCTCTTTGGGCCACACCATCACGGGGGATGCATTGGCGGACGAAGGAAGCGACTGCCGAAAACACTCGAAAAACGAACGACTGCCTTGGCCGTCGTTGTTCCCGTATTCCTGCGGTCGTATATTTTCATTTTTGACGTAGTGGTTCCTCTCCCAAACGAACTGCTTCTGAGTCTGCGAGATCTCATCCAATTCATATTTGACCTCGCTGGAAGGCTTCAAAAACATTTCTATAAAGAAGTCACCATTTGGAAAGCTCCCAGTCTCAGTCCACTTGTTACCTATGCGATGATCTCATCAACAAAAGCTCTGACACATGTAACATCTAGACCAACCTTTTCACTCTCGGCAAGTATCTCCTGCACATGCTTGATCATGCCGAACCCAGCTTCCAAATGACCAGAAGAGAGAGTCTCGATCCAGGAACTCAAGACGCTCTTCAACACTCTCTTTGCATATTGAAGAGATGGCCCAGATGAAGTCTCACCTCACTCCATCGGCCGACTGCCCATGTCATGCCTCATTGGAGGAGTAATCAATAGACTCTTTCCAATCGAAGACACTGGCGAAGGAATCTCATCATACGGTTTCATCTCTGTTACACCAAAACTAGTAGAAAAAGTCCTTAATTACTTCTCGATCAGCTACAGACATCCCCTGCTCTGGCCCTTTGAAAGACGGAGGAACTTCTCTTGTTACCTCACAACCTGCTAGCAAAACACAAAAAAAGTATTAATATGATCCTGTTAAAAAATCATTATCATTACGGTTATTACTACAAATACCTTCTTCGACGACTGGCGGAATACTTTTTGTGTCCATGAGTTCATCCGAAGCATCGTCAAAGGTCGCATCCATGGATGGTTTGAAGTCGTCAGAATCCTCTGGCAAGTTAGCTGGCATAAAAACAAAAAATATATGTCAACTGATGACGGCATAGACAAAAAGAAAAACACAAAGAAGTCATACCAGGTGAAGATTCTGGATTCACTCCAGAGTCCCTCAGTTCTTCTTCAGATGCCGCAATCAGATCCATCACTGCCTCATCTGCTGGAATCTCAGGCATTACAAATCCTTATCTTCCACTGAAAAAGGGAGAGAAGGCAAATAAAAACAAGAAAATCTCAATGAAAGAAACAGAAAGAGAAAAAGGAAGAAACATACTGTCATCAGCAGTCTCTTCTTCTCGACTCCTCTTTTTCGGAGGCTCGTCAACGTCCCTTGACACCTCTTCAGCAATGGTGAGAGGGACTTCCAGATTAGGAGTCTTCGTGACGTCTCTTATTATGACACTGCCCTCTCTTCCTCTTGTTTTCATGGGTCGGTTTGCTTGAAGTACCCGTCCTACTATCAAAGTCGGGACTTTCACTTGACTCCTCATTGGATGGTCTGCTTTTCCCAGTGGACCCCATGGAAGCCTTCGTTTATTTCGCTTGCATCCAAGCGTCGATCTCGGCCTCCTCCTCCTCTAGCTGTTTCAAGACCTCACCAAATATCTCTTGTACAGCTCCTGATCTGATGTTGTCCTGTTCACCGAGGAAGCCTATCTTATGCTTCACTCCAGAAAGGAAAGCCAGAACTTCCTTTCGTCGGACGCCATATGATCTGCCAAGACCCTTCCCAGAAGATTGCTTGACGTCGAGCTCCTTCTTGGAAAGCCCCCGATATACCGAACAGCTTCCACGAACCATTTCGTTAAGCCAGCTGTCCGAAAAGTGGGCAAGCCAGTATAGGAAATCATGGCGGTAGTGTCCTCCGCACTATAAAAAGGCCCATGCATTCCTCTCGGCCTTGAGAGAAGCCCAACTACAATGCAAAACGCGAAGGGACATACGGTTGGATGTCAACGAAAAGATGTCTACGATACACCATCGTACCAATACGTATGTTGAAAAGCCACATCTTTTCTGTGTTTGTCAGAGAATAGTGTCTTCCCGACCCTGCCCTGGTGAAATCACGAGAGACACCAAAATCAAAAGCCTTCTTCCGCAAATCTGGAGAAAACTTCATTGAAGACTGCCCAATCTCGACGTCCCTGAACCGTTGGATCCTCAAACGGGCAAACAAAAGAGATCCATAAACGGCTGTCCCTCTAGCCAATCGAATCATAAAAGGGTCATCATCCTGTGCAACTCCCAACCGATGGAAGACAGGACAGTGGTACACATACCACGAATAAAAAATATGGGCTGAGAATACCCTATTCATAGGGAGCCCAAGCCGAACCAGAAAAGCAACAACCTGCAGTTCGGTACACAAATAGGAGTAAATAGCAGGCAACAAAGTCAACCGATCTCCAAATGTCATCTAACAAGCCAAAAAAATACAATGTAGCTTGATGTACGTTCCATCTCCTCCAGCAAAAACAACCTCACCCAGCCAATAAGTGAGGTAAACAGCGAGATCTCTCCGCAGTGCAATGTCAGAATAAATGGCGTCTATGCTTACAAAGAATTTCTTCAAATTTTCTCGCATGACGGAAATCTTCTTCAAACCTGGGTTTTTAATCCTAGCATCTTGGGCCATACTATCCGAAGACTTCCCGCTGTCAAAGTAGTTGGGGGACAAAGAGCTACAACTCTTCCAACTGCTGCACCTAACTTTCGAGCCCTCATTCTGCTTCAAAAAATCGTATAAGGCGACAAGCTAAAAGTATAAAAGCTGAAACTCCTCAGACTGCTCCTCAAGGACGCTGTCAATAGGCATGAACTCCTCATAGAGTTTACCAAGGACAGGCAGCTCGGTGATGGCACTCAATTCCTTCAAAAAAAAAAAACCCAATCTCACCATTCGTAACAATGAAGGTGTTCTTTTGTGGAAGGAATGACTCCAACATAGCCATGAAGGCTTCATCGGAGAAAACCACGGTTTGCCGAAAAGCGCAAACCGCGTAAAAAATCTCTGCCTCTTTCAGAATGGCCCTACCAACCAGCAGGGTGTGATGAGTCCACGATTCCTAGCTTGAGTCAGCACTGAAACGGCTACGAAGTCGAAAAGGCTTCACCTAATTGCTGCCGTCACCCCGGAAAATGCCAAAGCCCACCGGTCTCAAATCGACCGACGGATGATCAAAACCTTGGTAGCCGCTGGCCGGCATCGACATGTCCGTACGGATATGCGACTTCTCTACATTTCCAGAAGGGCCACCAACAAAAACCCTAGTCTTGATCGCATTAGTCCTCTTCACCCAACTTGGAGGATCTTCCCTCTTAGGGCATGTGGGAGAAAGGCTCATGATCGAGATTGTGCGATCGAAGGTCAAACGGGTAGAAATAGTTCTCTCCTCACCATCTACCATGTAAGAGAATTGAAAACATCTTCTTTGGTATGTCGAGTCATCAGGTACTGCATCATCAAAGAAGAAGGTAGGCTTGGGCACAATGCTCTGATAGTCCGTGACCCAAGGACGGTTGCTTACCACAATCTTATAAAATTCCTCATCCTTGAGAACGATCAATCACTGTCTCATCTCATCACGGTTGAGGGAGTCGCACTCTTCCAAGTTCCTCTCAATATACTTGACCCTCTTCCAGGCATGCTGTACGGCCGCATTAGGAGATCTGATAGACTGGCGAGTGCGTCAGTAATAGACCCTTTACCCATGTTCGTTCTAGAGGAACTAACTACCTGCAAAGAATGAAAAAAAAAATCAATCATTGAAATGACAAAATTTTGCTAAAAAAATTCTAGCGAAATTTTCGCATGATTCTGGGATAATTCCAAAGAAAAAGGAAACACCCCGAAAGAGATAGGAAGCTTGAAGATGAGCTCAATATCACTGTGAGCTCATAGTCAATGGAGCATTCTTAAAGAAGACTTGAATTCAAACATTGCTACTAGATCAAGCCAGTCTTCTCAAATCTCCGCAAGAATGGAAAATGACTCAACATTACTGCGAACTCCAGACTCCAAAAACTTGCAAAGCTCCTCAAAGATACTGCAAGACTAAGAAAGGGCTCAACATTGCTGAGAGCTCCAAATCTCAAAACTTGTAGAAGACTTTCAGGGATGCATTATCATGTTTTCAATCCAACTTACCAAAAATCATGCATAGAAGGAAAGTTGTCATGCATTAGATGCTAGGAAACCCTTGACCAAAGTTTGACCAATTCCAACCCAGCTTGGTCAAAACCAATCAAACTTTATCCAAGTCAAAACTCATGTTGGCTTGACCTAGAAACTCTAGCCTTTTATTTGATACATTCAAAAAATAATGCATGAACATCTTGATTTGCATAAACCGCATTATCATGGTGAGCAAAAAAAAAAAAAAAAAGAAGAAGAAGGGAAGGAAAGAAAACTCCAAGATTTTTGCAAAAGAAAGCAATGAAGCAAGAGATCCAATCTCCTCTTGCTTTTATAAAAGAGAGCAAGCCAAAGAAGGAAACAAAGGAGAAAAGGAAGGAGGTAAGTGCTACAATTTAGCAACCTTCCCAAAAGAAGGATTCTTTGAGAAATTTTTTCCCCAAAAGAGAGGAAACTTGAGAGATTCTCTCCCAAAGAAAGATATTTTGATAGATTCTCTCCCAAAAAAAGATATCTTTAGAAATTCTCTCCCAAAATAAAGGGAACATGAGAGATTCTCTCCAATTAGGGATATTTTAAAATATTCTTCATCCAGAGGAGACATTTTTAGATATTCTCTACAAAATGACACCATATGAGATCTAAGCCATCTAAAAGACTTTAGGTCCCATGGGTTAGCCCATGTGAGCCAGGTTTGACCACCTAGGCACTAAAAGAGGATTTTAGTCAAAGAAAAATCACTCTTACCAAGAGCATACAAAAATGGTTCCATGCCTCTTTTGAGTTGATTGGATCACAAAAAAAACTCCAAGCCTCATAAGCTTCCAAAATCCAAAACTATCCAACCTTATATACCAAATTGAGCCAAAATCTTGAAATTGACATTCAAACCACTCCACTGGACCCAAAATAGTCCAAAAGAGTGACTAAAAACTAAATCTCGGTCCCCTAACTTGCAGCACACAGCTTGTTAGGTAACAAGGCCAAAACCAAAAACTAAACCCTGGTCCCCTAACTTGCCACATACAGCTTGTTAGGTCACAAAGCCAAAACCAAAAACCAAATCCTGACCCCCTAACTTGCCACATACAGCTTGTTAGGTCACAAGGTAAAAAGAAAAAAAAACCCTTCTTGACCACCTAATGTGCCACATAAAGCCCTTAGGTTCACAAGGTAAAAAAGAAAAATCCAAATCCAAATCCCTCAAGTCAGTTTCAAAACTTTGCATTGAGATGGTACGTGATCCCTTTCACTACCATAAAATCCCCTTGGAAACTCAAAAGGCAACCCTACCAAAAAGAAAACTACTCAAAAACTCTTGGTCAAGTTAAAAGCTCTCCTTCAAACTTCTCTTCGAGGCACATTGACTTCAAAAATTTTGCAATTCGTCGTTGTACCTCGAGAGGGCATTTGTTGACACCAAAAATGTCACTTTGCCTCTTCGACATCAAAGCTACATGAAGCCGCATCTTACTACAAACAGGTAATGCCACTTCAAGCATCAAATCTTGTAAAAAACAGCCAAAAGATGTGTACACCAAAAGTTTCTGGCCATTTCATCATCATTTGGCCTAACTTCACTTCTCCAGCAGCTGAGCAGGAGCTCCCGGCGGCGGCGAAGCCAGAGACCCTGACATACAAAACAGAGCACACAACTGGCCTCAAAATGCCACTAGAAGCTCTACATCAAGTTTCAGGCTATTCTGACATCATTTGGCCCAAAAAGGAAATAGTCGTAGCAAAGTCAGTTCTCCCGGCGGTGATAGTGTTGAAGACATCAAAACTTCGATCAGAGCCTATGGATGATCCCAAAATACCTCCAAAAGGCTCCGTGTTAAATTTCAAGTCAAACCGACAACATTTGACCCTCCATAAACCATCGTGCAGTAAACTCAAGCTTTTCGGCGGCGATAACTACCGAGGCCATCACTTATCAAACAGAGCACATGAGTGGCTTCAACATGCTTCCAAGGGGCTACACGTCAAATATTAGGTCATTGTGACGACGTTTGACCCGACTTTGACGCTCGAAATAAAAATCAAGCCTCCAGGCGGTGGAGCTTCCCAGGACCATGACATCCAAATCGGAGCTACTTGATCATCTCAAAATGACTCCAATAGGCTCCCTATCGACGAGACCCCAAACGGACGTCGATTGACTGCACAACAAAGTGTGACATCTTCCTCGTGGCAAAATCAAGTCCACTGGCAACGGGACCCCAAACAGCTTCAAAACTCAAACAAAATCCTATGGTTGTTCTTATCTATTGCTCAGCAGGCTACACGTCAAATTTCAGGTCATTCCGACATCGTTTGTCCTAGTTTTGACTTTTGATGGAAAATCGGCGACAGTTTTTGGCTTTTCCAGAAAATAAGAAACTTTGCGTTCCAATTTGCAAGGCTTCTCGTCAGGTTTTCTTCAAGAGTATCAAGCCAATAAATGAGGAAAAATATCGAAAAAATACAGAAGAAAAAAAGATCGAGAAACGACTGAAAAACGACGACCAAAAAGGGAAAAAAAATCCCTGGCGACGACCTTGGCCCATGGTCGACGACCTGGCCAACCCTGGAAATTCGGGTCCCTGAATTTCTGTCGAAAGGGACATTTTCCGACCCTTTTCGCATTTCAAGAATTCCGGCCCTTGTGGTTTTTCAAAAATCTGATTTTTGGTGCTCGAAATGAACTGATCTTCACCAACATCTCGGATCTACCATCAAGAGCATGTGATCATCATCGCACGCCTCAAAATCGCCAACCGGCCAACCAAGAAAGTACACTTTATGTCCGACCGATCGAGAAATCGACAGGACAGATGTTACCGGCCCACTAATATGAAACAGTGTCTAAAGTTGCATCGTCATCCGACATCCAACAACATGTGGATCCATTGGCGATCATCGTAAGAAAAATTCCAAAAGACGCAGTTGTAGACACCTCATTTTGGTACCCTATGAGGGATAATCCAGTCCACCCTATTTAATGATATCATTTCTGGACATTTGATTGCCCTGGAAATTCTCTCATTGCGATCTGCTCGTCGAGGGCTTTCCGTCCATATGTAGAACTCCGAGATCCGATTGGCGGATCGAAAATAACAACGGCAGGTCCCGTACTCTCCGGGGCGCCCCCTGATAAGTCACCTATCATCTATAGACCTCTGATCACCCTGGAAGTTGGTCGTTGCGATCTACGAGCTTTCTATCCATATATAAAACTCCGAGATCAAACGGGCAGATCGAAAAATCATGACAGCGGGTCCCACACTCCAAAAGCACCTGCATGAAAATCACCTACCATTTCTAGACCTCTGAACTCCCCGAAAGTCGGTTCATCGTGACCTACTCGCCGGGAGCTTTCCGTCGATGTGTAGAACGTCGAAATCCGGCGAGCGGATCAAAATCTACGAGGCCTGGGCCCCAGCGATGATAACCTGACCAAATTCCATCGGACCCCACCTTTTGGGCCCGAACCAGTTTCTTTTAAACTCAACCCAAACCCACCAGGCCTGGCCCAATGAACTCCAACCCAGGCTGAACCTGACCCGATCCAATCCATTAAATCGGGCCCAAACCCATCTAATCTGAACCCAATCCACCTGAACTCAGACCTAGCCTAGACCTGGCCCAAATCAAACCAATCCCAAACCTGGGCCAACAACCTGACCGGAAACCAATTTGGCCCAGACCCGTCTCGCCCACCACTTGCATGGGAGAGAGTCCACGAGATCTGGACTCGCCCATCTCCCTGATATCTCCGTCCCTCTCAATCTCAAACTCTCTCCTACTCTATCTCTCCCAACTCCCTCATCTGGATCCTCATCTCATCCCCATCTCCGCCCTCTCATCCTATTCATCATCATCATTCAGATCTCAGCGCTCTCATCCTCTCCCATACGCAGAACCCCCAAGACCTCCCCTTCACAGCAGACCCTCTCCATCATCTCATCCCCATCTCGGCCCTCTCATCCTCATCATCATCATCATTCAGATCTCAGCCCTCTCATCCTCTCCCATACGCAGAACCCCCAAGACCTCCCCCTCACAGCAGACCCTCTCCATCATCATCATCCCCATCTCTGCCCTCTCATCCTCTCCATCATCTTCCTTTCCATCTCATCTCCCCTCACTCCACCTCCATCGTCTTACTCTCTCCAGCCAACCCACGGAAGCCCGATCTCGACGCAGTAGCACCCCCGCCCATAACAGCACCCCCGGACGCCCACAGCGTCTTCATCTTCCCCCGCAACAGCACCTCATGCCGCCAAACGCCTCCCTGCACCAGGTACACCTCTTCTCTTCTTCCCTCTATGCAACACCGCTGCACCCACCTGCACCCCACTCCCTCTCTTCCTCTCTTCTCTCTCTACCTGTTTTCCTCTCTTCTTCCCCTCTTCCCATCACGCCTTCTCCCCTCACCTGCGCACCCCCGTCTCTCCTCTCCATCTCTCTCCCGCTCTCTTTCAATCTCTCTCTCTCTGCATTCTCCCCCTCCCTGCACAACTCTCTCCTTCTCCCTCTCTCTCCGTTCCACCCATCTTCTCCTCCCTCCTTTCTTTCTCCTCCCTACCTGTTAGTCCGAGTACATATAGTAATAATTCAGTATTAGGAAACAGTTCTTCACAACAGTGAAGTAAAACAGTGAAACAGAATTCTAAAATAAATTTAAAATACACTTACTGTTTGAAGGTAAGAAAACAGTAGAAGGAGGCTGATCAAGGCTAGTGTTTAACACTATGTCCTTAAGACAAAATTCGCCCTCGCCAAGGTGCTAACGAGCTTCAGCGGCGTCTGTCTCCCAGGATACAATGATCGGTACCACAACAGTTGCAGCACTACAAACTGTGTGACTGGCGAACCAATTAGTGCAACAGGACTCTCTCTCTGGACTCAGATGACTCGAAATGCAATGCAACAGCAATGGATTTGATGAGCAAAAACGTATGGACAAGATGCATATTTATAGCCTGCATCAAGTCCTTTCATGGGGGGTTGCATCTGTTCAGAACAGTGACTGTTCAGGTGAACAGATGCACCTCTTCTTTGGACACACCTCTTGGGGTTTGGACACACCCTTTCAACTGCGAAAGGACACACCTCTAAAGACACATCCCATTTGAAAAAAGAAATTTTATAAAATAAAATTTCTCCAAAAAAATAGGTAGTGGGCTGGGCCGAGCCAAGCCCAACTCGCGCGTGAAGCCCAAGCCCAGGCCCAGGCCCAGGCCCAGGCCCGGCCCGGTTCGGTGCGGGGCGGGGCGGCGCGCGCGCACGCGTGTGTGGTGGTGACCCCACCTTGGTCTAAGTCCTCCCTCATCCACAAAAGTGGGATGCTCCTTGGGGCTCACCTTATACTCCAAGGTAAGTGTATTTATACCCAATGGATGTTTTGCTCCCAAGCAATGTGGGAAGCAAGTTCACCACTTCCTTTTGTTTCCATGTTTAACATGTTCAAGTAGTGGTGTTTAGGAGACAATTTCTCATTCACTCCTTAATGGATTAGAGCAACCAAATACATGTCTCTAATCTATTCATGGAGTAGATTACATAACCATGTATTCCCACCTAAAAAGATAAGTGGATCCCACTTAGACTTTGGCTCAAAGTTTACAAAAATAGTGGTTCTCTAGGCCATTTTTCCAACACTACCTGCACCCGCCGGCCTCCTTCTTTTTCCTCCACTCCCTCTCCACAGCCACACTCTCTCCTCTCCCCCCCCCCCCCCCCCCCGCCCACCGAGCCATCTCTGTTTTCTTTCCTTCTTTTTCTTTTTTCTTCTTCTCTCCCATCTTCTTCTTCCTCCACCAGCGTTGCACTATTCTTTTCTTTCTTTTTCCTTCCCTCTCCTTCTCCTTTTTTCTTCCCCACCATACCTGCTCACTGCTGCACTCCACACGCCTACAACCCACCCACCCCCCCTAACTCACACACACACCCCCACTGCACCCCTTCATCTCCTTTCTTCCCCATCTTTCCTCCTCTTCACTGCACACCCCCTGCGCCCGTGCCCACCTGCACAACCAAGCCACTTTCTTTCTCCCTTTCTTCTTTCATTCTTTCCATTTCCTCTCTTCCCTCTCCCTCTCCCCTGCTCTCTCCCTACTCCGCCCCAGTCCCTATGCTGCACTCCGCACCATTCTCTCTGCCTCTCCTCTCTCCCAACCCGCGCTCTCTCTGCCCTCTCCTTCTCTTCTCTACCTCTCCGCTCTGTCTCTCTCTCTCTCTGCCACTCTCCCTCTGCCTCTCCTCTCGCTCAGCCTGCACTCCCTCCTCTCTCTCTGCCACTCTCTCTCTCTTCTACTCTCCCTCTCTCTTCCCTCTCTCTCCCTACCTCTCCTCTCTCTCAGCCCACACTCTCTCTCTGCCCGTTCTCTCTCTCTGTCTCCACTCTTTTTCTCTTTCCACTCTCTCTCTCATTTCATTTCATTTTATTTTAATTCATTTATCATCTTATTATATTTCATTTATCTAGTTCGATTTTACCTCGCTGTTCACTTTGTGCATTTAATTCCGTATTGCCTTTGTCTTTTTTTTTTTTCTCTCCATGCATTCGAAACTGCCCGTGCATTTAATTTAAATTTAAATTTCTCAAGTTTTTATTTGTCTCAAATTATATCCATTTTTTATACAATATGCTCATGCATTCGAAACTGCCCATGCATTTAATTTAAATTTCTCAATTTTTTATTTGTCTCAAATTATATCCTTTTTTTTTATATAATATGCTCATGCATTAAACTATGCCCATGCATCATGTAACTTTGTCGCATTTTCTTTTACCATTCATTCCGCTTTTCCTTTCTCTTAGCTAAAATCTGATAGTGCAAAAAACAACAAAAACAAAACAAGACGAAATAAGAAAAACAACAACAACAAAAAAAAGAAAAAAGAAATAAGAAAAAGAAAAAAATAATAACCAAAAAAATAATAAAAAAAAGTAAAAATTAAAATTAGAACTTTAGCTATCTTATTAATTAGAAGTAATTAGGTCAAATTCAATAATTGAATTCTTTTCTCTCCTCCCCTCTCACTAGGGTTAAGAACCATATTTAGGAAATTCTAGAGTATTTCAGGCAATTAACAAACAAATAAAAATTAAAAAAATTTTCATTCTCTTTTCCCCCTTCTCATTTCATTAGAAAAAAAACCTGCTTAGGATTTTAGGCCTTATAAATAAACATAAAAGCAAAATAAAAATAATAAAACCAAAAAGACCAAAAACAAAAATAAAAGAAATTAAAAATCCAAAAATATTAATAAAACTGGAGTTAGAAATTAAATAGCGGTTTAGGTTGACCAGGTCAGACCCCAGACCCAGATCTAGGTCTCCCCCTAGCCAGGTTAAACCACTTTTAGTTTCTTTTATTCCAATAACTTAGGTCCCACTCTCTCTTGGGGCCCCACTAAGGGATCTGGAGAGCGGATGAGGGCGGTCATGACCCCAAGATAGGGTAGAGATCCATTTAGGGAAATGGATTAGTTAAATTAAATCCAAGTAGAAAATCCCCTACTTGGGCCCTTCTCACCCCAATTATTAAAAATTCAAAAAAAAAAAAAAAAAATCATAAAACCAACAAACCAACCCCAAAAATATTTTATTCTCTTTTCCTCCACCTCCGGCTCCAAATATTCATTTGAACTCAAAATTAAAAGGAATAGAGGTTGATTCCAAGAATCCGAATTAACGAGAATGACGAGACGAGACAAGTGATTTCACACACCCCAATATCACTTTATTTGCTTTCGGCCCATCATCGGGCACCCTCAATATCAGTTTATTTACTTCCGGCCCATCATCGGCCACCCTTAATCAACCCCGGCCCATCATCGGCCATTTTTACTTATTTTCGGCCCATCATCGGCCATGCACTTCTATCACTTGTGTATCGCACGCAAACCCACAGAAATCACAACTCGAAGTTTCGTTTGCATCGTTTCTTCGATTCGAAAAATCAGCCTTTAAACCATAGGTCGTCAAAGGACATTGAAGGGGGTACCCGGGAACGGGACTGATCATCTTCTAAATATTTGGCACCTTCCCCAGATTTTCCTTGGTTTATTTCCATTTTATTTCAGTTACCCCCTTAGAATCCTTGGATTTAATTTCAATTAGTTTGCATGGCTCTGAATGTTGATTTCCCCAACCTGGTTCATTATGACCCTATTTTGAGACCCAAATCTGAGGGTAGTCAGAATCCTCGTTTTCGATGTAATTCTTTAATATCTCATATAGTTGAATGGTGATTTCTCTCACTTGGGGGGGATCAAAATTCACATCCAATAGCCTGGTGATCATGATGGGACTTCTTTTGTTGTCTCGTCACGAATTTGGGTCTTTTAAAGGTGTCATTCTAGGATATGAACATTTGATCAATGATCGGATGTCTATGTCCCCTTTATTTAAGGGTCATTATGGGTATAAATTAAATGTGAACTAGGGACCGCATGACCGCCCGCTGAAGCTCTCCCCACTACAACATAAGAGCACAACCCCATTAGTCTTTCCTTTTCTATCACTTGCGTTAATTTCATAAAATGTTCTCTTCTTTCCTAAGTTCTTTCCCTTCTCATCTTTTCTAAAGTCTTTCTTTTCTCATCGCCACCTCCTTTCCTATGGCAAATCACCCATGGGGAATACCTGACATTCCTCCCATCTCAGCCCCGGGAGCAACTCAAGCCATTGATGAGGCTTATCTCCCACCATTGGATGCCGAGATTTCTAGAACCTTCAGCACCCCATTACCCGGACCGCGCTATTCCCCACACATATCAGGCCTGTTGATTATTGAATGGGTCCCTTCCCCGATGAACTCAGTAGTCGCGAGGAAGAGTCATTCTAGCCCTCCAACTCCAATAAGGATGGATTCCTACTCTGCCGATTCGCAAGTCACGTACAAGGATTTGGTTGAGTCGAGTAGGCAGACGACAGGATATAGGACCTATGCCAACATCACAACACGGGCTCGCCGTGTGATTCAACCTGTAGTCTCACAGGTCATTCCTCATTCAACCATACTCACCCAGACCGAACCGATCACCTCAATAGTCCCCAATATAGAATGCCTGTTGATGCATCCATTAAGACCACCACTAGACAGTCGAGGCCGCAACCAATCCCAATTCCATATGAAAATAGGCATCTCCAAACTAGGCAAGAACAAGTGGGCCAAGCTCATCCATTTACACCGAGGGTCCCGCAGCAAAGCCCTGCCGGTTATGCTAGCACACGGAACATACCGAAAGTCCATCACCAATACCAGCATGAGGTTGTTCAACCCTAACTTCAGGTGATGACTCCTCCTACTGTCTCTGTGAGCCGATCGATGCCAAACTCATCTGGCCTTAGGTTAACCTATCGCCAACCAACAGGATATGAGAGGTCACCCCCGACATATCAAAATCGGTTGACTCCGACTTACGAAGTATTAGATGAGGAGCAGAACCCTCCGCTCTATTATGATGAAGTTGTGAATGCCACAGATCCTCACGAGCTTTATGAAGAGCGTCAATTGGATTGACCAGTATACGAGCCGTCCTATCAACCGACTTACATGAGACAGCGGTCAAGACCAGCACTTGACCCGGGTAGATTTCAGGATCAAACCTACGCTCAAGCCCTGGGGAGAACACAGGCTAGGGAGAGTTATCAATATGCACCTTCGGGACCTCAATCGAACCTTCAATATGATTTCGTAGAGCCGATTTGTTATCAAACCCTAGTTGAGGCCCCAAGACGTGACCCGACACGCGAATATCAAAGCCCTGACTCCTAGGCAATTTGGGAAATGCGGCAGGAAATTGAGGGGCTAAAGAGTGAGATTAGAAAGAAGTCCCTGTCGCGACAAGGCAAAAGGTGACTTCACGAAGAAAGAAGAGACTAAGAAGTCACCCTTCCCCGCTAAAGTCCCGAAGTTTGTAGCGTATGATGGGACAAAAGACCCTCAAAACCATTTGGTGTCATTTTGCAGCAAGTGTCGTATGATCGCTGACGATGACGCCCTCCTCATTAACTATTTTCAAGAGTCACTAACCGGAGACGCGCTAACCCGGTACACGTCTGTGCCTTCACACAAGATCAACACTTTTGAGGATGTGATAGAAAAATTTCTAGCTCGATACTAGCATTTGACCAAAAATAAGCCCTTGTGGCATGACTTGGCCAATTTAAAGAAAAAGAATGATGAGGATTACAAAATAAGCCTCGTTTTTAATTTTATATGGTTTCCACTCGTCTCACCTTCTGAGTGCAAGTCATTCAACTCCATTGGAAACTCGCACTTCGCACCCCAAGAAAAACACGTGACAAGCTTCAAAGATTGCCTAACCTGGTCCAGGGTCACGACATGTTTTGTTTGTAGGATTGATTTTTTTTCATATCAGCCTATCTTAGAGGCATTCTTTGCAAAGTACTTTATTTTGTATATAAGAGAAACTCAATTTATCTTTTTGTGCACGTTTGAGTTAAGCCTACGATAAACTTTGTAATGGTATGTTGTAAGGTTCTGAGGTGAACCTAAAAGTTCTAGTTGACCAGTGGGTTGCCATATCCGCCCTCGCCCTCGCCCTCGCCCCTGCCAAATTTCACCATCCAAATTTCAGAAAAGCTCTTGTATGTTTTGAAAAGTACATTCATTTTTTATACGTGACCCTCCCAAAATTTCTTTCTACATAGCGCCCCTCCTCAGCGGGAATAATTCCCGTGTCTGCCCTTGCTGAACCATTATAAATCTGTGTTTTGACTTGATCATTTATTCTTTCTCAGTGGTGATGCTTATCATAATTTATTCCCTTTTATTTTGGTCTTCACATAAGTATTTCTTGTAACAAGCTTACAAGAAGTATTTTAAAAAGAAATTAATGTTTGGCTCACCTTATCCACCTCCTCCAAGGTTCAGATCTCGGGCTTTCAGAAAACCAATAAATACGAATGAGAGAGAGAGAGAGAGAGCTGAGATGGAAGGTGAGATAGAGAACTTGACCTCTGATCATGATCTTTGGAACAATTCTAGAGAGATGTTGGGTAACCCTTTGCAACAGATTCGCCACAACAACTATTCCTCGTCATAGTAACTCTAGATTGGGTTTTCATGAAGGATAACATGCCTAAGAAGCCAGGTTTTCCATATAAACAAAAGTTCGAACCACTTGCATCGGAAACAAAAATCCTCACTAGCGAGTAAAAAAAGGAGCTCAAAGAATTCTTTGTTCACAAACTTTATTTAAACACGAGGAAAACCATTTTTCCACATAAAGCAGGTACACAAACGTGCTAAAAATAAAATAATTTTTTAAGGAGAAATATTCTCTTACGAACTGCAACATATGCGGTCCAGATTTGTGGAGCACACATGGACCCACCTTTAATCAATGTAGGCCCTTTAATACTCTCATGCACCTATGATTAACCACCAGACCTAATTTCACTATCATCGTACCGTTTTGTGCCGTTGGATTGAATCTTAGAGAAATATATGGTTAAAAGGTCACTAAACATTAAGGCTGTTATAGATACGGTGATGCTAGATTTTATGTTTACCCATATTCACAAGAAGACCTTTCATCTACCCTATCCCTCACCAATAAAAAGGCATCTAAGGACCCATTTGGCATCATTTTAGAAGTATTTAACAAATAAAGATAAAGAAAATTATGTTTGGCAGTCACTTTGCAGGAAAAAAAAAAATCTAGAAAGATAAAGAGAGAGGAGGGAGAAATCTCATAGATATGCAGAATTTCATAAATAAGGACAAAAGGGGGAAAATCCTTGCCAAACATATTTTTCTAACATTTCAATAATGAAGTCAAAGAGAACGAAAGTGGACCCCACGACTGTGCGTCATGCGGTCGTAGGAGAAAATTGCCCGTTTTGGGTGAAAAAGTACGGTGCAATCAAGCTCCGCTGGTAAAAAGTAATAGGAGGTGAGGCGACACGGGCAGCCGGAATCGTCCAAACGCAGAGATGGGTAGCGCAGCGGCACAGATCCCGACGAGTTTCGGACACGAACTTAGGGCTTGTCGTCGATGCAGACTTGTGAAAACCTACGATCAGGTCTTTCTCTTTCTGCTTCTTGCTCTTCCTCGTTTATTTGCGCTTTTGCTTTGGTATGTAGGATTTTGTTATAATTTGGGTAGATTGGTGGTCACCGTTTGAGGTTCTCACTACTCAATTGCAGTTTTGAAATCTTTGCTTTGTATCGGTTTCGGATTTCCCTGTTGATTTGTTCTCTCTCTTCGTTCTTGTTCTTGAGTTCTGAAAATCCCTAACGTCACAGTATTTCTTAATATATCTATCAAAGGCTCGTGAATCTGGGTTGACTTGGCAATCCAGTGGGATCTCTGTACTCATTTTGGATTTTGAGACTTTGAAGTTTCTATTTAAATAGTTCTCAAATTGGAAATTCGAGTACGCCTTCTTTGGATCTGTATATAAGTTTCCCCTTAATTGATTACAAATCGATAAAAATCATATGTGATATGTACAAGCTTATCCTATGAGTTGGCAAGATTTTGTGGTCCGCTCGACCCCGGCGGGTGCGTTCTGAGACCATTCTAATACCCCTCCCTCGAATTGAGGTTGGTGAATCACCCAGTATTCATTTGCTAGTAGAGAGCTAATGTTTCACACGAGGAAGGGCCTTGGTGAAGATGTCAGCAATTTGAAGATGAATACTACCTTAAGGCAAAGTAATGGTCTTGTTGTCGTATTCTTTGCAAATGGAGTGACAATCAACATCGCTTTGACTGCTCATAAAAGACATGATTTGCTGGAATTTGAATAGCGTTAGTGTTGTCGGCATGGAGGGGAGTGGATGTGTTTTGAGGGAGACAAAGCTTATCAAGTAAGCGGCGTAACCATACAATCTCAGAGCATGCGGATGACATCAAGCGGTGCTTAGCTTCTGTTGAAGGGGAATATAGACAGATCGGAATGAGGAATAAAGAAATAAAGAGGGAATGAGGAAAACTATATCTGTAGGGAGGTTGTGTAGATCGTGATGAACGACGGAGGACTGGTTGAGGATGATTCTCAGATTTGTCTTATAGATTCATGGCAGATGAAGGATTAGCAGGAAGAGATGTAGAAGATGGGACATCTCTTTTTTTGTGTTGCTTGTAGACAATCCCTTCCTTGAAATAACCTGTAGAAGAATGATCAACATTGTAGAGAAAACATGCAAAAATGGACTTGGAAGGCGGAGGAGGTTTATAATACTGTCAATAAAAAAAATATTTTTCTTTAAAAAAAAAACAACATTGCGAGATTTGCAGAAACTTTTATCTAATGGATCATAACAATGAAATCCCTTTTGGTTAGGTTCTTAGCCTTAAAACATGAGCAGACTTGAGCTGTTAGGTTGGTTCTCTCATAAACTGGAAGGCGAAGAAGGCAAACACAAGGAAATGTATGAAGAAGTTTATATTGGGAATGTTTATTATAGAGGCAAAAATAAGGAAGTTCGATCAAACAATGATGGAGATGACTGTTGACTGTTGGCTCTTTTGTCAGTTCAGACGCTATAATATGGTGAAAATAAAAATATACAGATCCCCACAGTCTCTATCAAATCAGATAAAGATAAAAAAAATTCGATGGCCGGCACTAAATTCTATGCAATTTTTCGCCCAAAAAGGAAATGGAGCAATAAAAAAAACCCTCTGATTTTAGAAAATTCTCAGATTTTCTTAAAAATCCAACAATACTAGACCATCACAGCTTTTTCTTGAGTCTTCAATCATAAATGGTGGGCCCCACAGTCTATCACATATAAAAGCAGGACATAGGTCCAGCAGTTTTGTTGGCTGAAAATGAAGATGAACAATACCAGATAAAGCAGTATTAAATCCAGCAGTTTGGCTTACTGGAACATGGATATGGACAATAATGCAGTGTTCTCCCTGAATTCTACAACATTGTGTGCTAGACGAGGGATCTGAAGAGAACTCTAAGCAGACCCTTTGATGATGATGCAGTTGCACACTTTCGCACGAGTATGCAGCGCACGAACAAGCTAAACCAAAAAACTTAGCTAAACCAAAAAACTTCCATGGGAAAGAGCTTGTAAGGGTTTCCACAAGAAATGCAGTTCATTGGATCAAGAAAAATCAGTCCTATTGGAGCCTTTGTTTGATTGGCTGATGATCCATAGTGGGCCCAACCAGTCACGTACTGCAGCAACAGAAAAGACAATCAGAGAAGTTGGACCCCACCATAGAGATACAATCAGTATATAGTTGTCTTAAATAGAAAAGGATCGGAGTCCTTGATCATGGCAAGTTTTCAAAATTTAGAAGTTAAAGAGAGATTTGGAAAATTGGCTGGTTCTCGTTGAGGTGTCACCAGGTCTTTATAACATACGTTTGGATGAAAAAAGAAAGAAAAATGCTGAAACAATCTTTAAGGGAAGGAAACCTAAAAAAAAAAAAAAAACGAGAGAGAAAGGGAAAAGGAAAAAAGAAAAGAAAAGGAGAAGTTAAAAATGAAAAGGGTATGCTCTTATCTCATTTACTTTTTCAATATATTGCTCACTTCTCTTTGGAATATGTGTAAAATGCCTTGATTCCTTATTTGCAACCGTTGGCATCACATTTGCACTCCCCTTCTATTAGTATCCTTGAAAAGGATTCCTTGAAGCGCCTCAGTGTTTTGTGATTGCTAGGGCCTTGGCTTCATTTAATATTTTTTTTTTATGCTGCTCCTAATTAAGCCATTTAGCCATTGCCCTCTCATCTTTAACACTCCCCATTCCAAAGATGTTTTCTAACGAATGGTATCCTTTGCTTTTAAATTTTTATCTATGCCAATATGAATTTATTTTATACAGATTTTCATTTATTTTGAATCTTTGTTATCTTGTGGATGCCATACAGTTTAGAGAATCAGGCTGCGAAAATTGTCCATTCTTTAACATGGATGCAGATCATGAGCGTGTTGTGGATTGCACTACACCCAATTTTACAGGGTGGGTTTTATTCTAACTTCTACCTTTCTTTCATATTGTTTGTACAATTAGTGTCTGTTTAAGATGTTTATGGACCAATTGCTACATTTGATCCAATAAGGAACCCAAGTGGGGTAAGGATCCCAGCAGTTTGTATGGAAAATGATCAAAATGATGCATGTACGGATGCATGCCTATTATTAATTTTTGATTTCATATTATTATTGAAGGCTTTTCCTCTCTTTCTCCTCTTTCAGCTGCTCTTCTATCATATTATTACCTCCCTCTGTCAAACCTCTCCTTTCTCTTTTCTTCTTTTTTATTATTGCAATTTTCTATTTTCATTAATTTTTATGGGGATCATTTAGCACCTATTTTGGTTCCCAAGAAGGTTAATATATCCATCCAACATATTATGTTAATTTTTGAATTTCTTTTGCTGGTATCAAAGCCTTTTGGTTCCTTTGGTGGAATTATAAAGAGAGAAATGTTTGGAGATTTGGAGAATGATAAGAATGATTTGAAAAAGGTATTTTTCTGTGTCTAGAGGAAATCTTAAAGAATTCCATCAGAGAAACTCAAAGTGTAGAATCCTTTTCTGCATGATTCTGAATGAAGAGTCAACCGAGGAAGGTCTTGTGCCAGAAGATTCATTGAATGATAGACAATTTAGTTAATCTCAGGATAAAAGATCTTTCCTTAGAGGATCTATGGTAAGTACGACCAGTATCATGTGGTACAATGGCTTGGATTCAACTAATGAAACTTCCTAAACTCGTCATGGCTGAATGATATCCAAGAGAAAGTATGGATGTTTCTAGTTCAGCAAAATACTAAAACCCATAATAGCTCACTTACAGGAATCAGAAAGGGGAAATTTGGCAAGTTAGAACAAAGATGTGTTCCTTGATCAAGAGCTAGATCATAAGGACCTTTCATTATGGAAGAGGGAGATAAACATAAAACCAAGACTATAAGCGGAACTTCAAACTATTTTAAGGCATCAGAGATATCTTAAAGAAAATGATGAAGAGATCTTTGGTTAAGAAGGTGATGAGGATATTACTTTTTTCCATATGGTGGCAAGGGAAAGAAGGAACAAGATTTTCTATGCATATTGAAGGTTTGATGGTGCAGAGAGTGTATAATGATTGTTGACCTTTTTATAGCTCTATGTTAAAGGAAAGTGGTGCACTTCCATAGATGGATAATGTAGAGTTTGACGCAGTCAATCTTGTAAAAAGACAAGAATAGAACCAGAATTTTTTAAAGAAAAACTACAGTCAGTGGCTTTTGGTATGTAGAGGAACATAGCATTGAAGCCTGACGGCCAAGAAAAAATAGCTGCAATGGAAAGGATTACTCTTATTGAATTAAGCTTAGCCACTAGAGAAAACATCTTGAGATAATCCATATGCTTGTGTAAATCTCATACACGCTGTCCTTCGTCTTGAATGCTGTTTTCCATTTATCTTCAAGTTGGATGCAAATCTGGTGATATCCACTGTGAAGATCAGTCTTGGAGGAGACACTACTGCCTAATATCAAGTCCAGCATATCATCAAGCTGAGGAATAGGGAAGTGATACTTCACTATGATCTTATTAATTGCTTGGCTATCCACACACATCTGCCAACTTCATCCTTCTTGGTAGTAAGGAAGGTTGGCAATGGTATGGCACATAGGCTTAATGACGCAGTTAGGGAGGCACAAACCTCGATTGATGCTGAACCCAACGAGCCTCGATCTTCAATTAGACAAAATCCGCACACAAGGAGAAAGATAAAGATTTACTTACCGTTGATCGTGAAAATCTAGCGTCAATGCCTTCGATCCAATGGGAGATACTCAAACCAACGAGAAGGAAAATAGATAAAAGTGCACATATGCAACTTTAATTAATTTTCATATAATATTCCAAGACTACCTTCGTTCCATAGAATTGACTTGTATATATGCTATGCCAACAAAGAAGCCCCCTCTACCTATGATTAAATGATCACAACCATTAACCATTAATCATAATCCTAATGATAATAGAAACCCTTCTAAAGATTATCCTAATTACATTCAAGCATGGAAAGAAATTAAGGAAAGATCAAAGATGGAAATGTGTGTTAGAAATATTTAGGGGCTGTGGACCCCACTTGCTGGGTGCATAGAGATATCTGGTTGTTGTTGCTTGTAGAATCATCCATAGTTGTGTGGACCCTCTTGCACATTTGTGGAGATTAAAGATTATCATTCATAAGCCAACTAGTTCTCCTCCTCCTTTATTGGTAAGTTTTACCAAATAATGAGTCATCATCGAGCCTAATAAATAGGAGTTTGTATTGAAGCCAACCCCTCAATTCTCTCCTTAACACAAGAGCCTTCTCAATAAAGGACTCGTAATATCATTTTAATAGGAAAGAAATCAACCCAAAGTCGTGTCTTCTTTGGTGATTTGTACGTGAAACTCATTTTGGAAACTTGGTCCCACATGCAGCCATTAAGTGTTAGCATAATCCTTAATAACCTTCCATATAAACGGCCCATCAATTTCAATCAAAGGCTTGATTTAAATCTTATTTTTTTTAATACTAGCATCTTCACTATAGATTGGGGATTTATTTTAGACACATCATGACCATCCAACATACAAATTGAATCATTCCTTGTGATTGGGCCGTCATAAAAGTTGATTAAGACCCTATTTGATCGATCAACTCAATCTAAAGATTTCAGGGCCTGATTTACCACATGATCCACTAAATCCAAGTGATATGCTCCTGCATCACTTTAGGCTCTCCTGGATGTAACTCTTTTGCAGCAGTTCGTTAACTAAACGCTTCAACTTAGCATCCTCGGTTAGACTCATCCAATATTGCCACTAATCTTGCCCGTTTTCTTCTTCCTTAGAATGGTCCCATCTGGATTATATTATAACTTAAAAAATAAATTACAACCCACTGTACGCTTTCCTGCTTGAAAATTTATCAGCTCCCAAGTAATATTCTTTCTAAGTGCATACATCTCATCAATCATAATATTCTTCCACCTAGGATTGACAGGGCTTCAGAAACATGAATAAGTATGCATTTAGAAGATATTTGCAAAATGAATGCCACGATATGAAAGTGCCAAATGGTGATAAGAAACAAAGCTTCGAATAGGATGTCGGGTGACAAATGATAGTGTACCCTTACATTAGGAATGTCAATATCTAAAGCAAGTTGAGCAGGATTACATGTATGCGAGTCTGATTCCTAGAAAACTACCGTTGTTGTGACCTAGATGAAATTTATGGTCTTGTCTTCTCTTTTCCGCATGAATATACTTGCAATTGTCTTTATGGAGTTTCTGGAGCCTTGTCTTTTCTGAAATTCTAGGAGCTCGATCTCTTTGAGTACTTTCTTTATTTGTAGGTGTAGGAGCTGAATATGAAGGTGGAGACAATGATTGAACCAGGGAAAGGAATCTACCCTTGACTGCCTACCCTATGAATATGTTTCCTTTGGATAGAATAATAAGGTAAATCCTCATAAAATTTACAACCATAGTAAAAAATAGTCTCCCATTCTTTCCAGGTAGACAAACACTTCTAGTTTTCTACCCTTGTGTTTTTGGATAGCCAACAAAGTTGCGCTTAACTGCCTTTGGATGCCCGCTTAGAAACATGAACAAAATATGCACATCCAATCGCTTTAGGTGGCGTTGGGAACAATGTAGCAGTCAAACATAAAACTTGTGGAAGGTGTTCATTGTTGCCATCAGTTTCCTTTCTAGAGTATATATTTACCTCTTTTTAGAGTCCAGGCCTTTTGTGGACCACCTCATTCAATAAAATCTTAAGGCCTGTCACATTAAATCCTGGCCGAATTTTCTCCTATGGAAAGACCCGATCTGGATGTTAAAAGGGTGGGGCTCTTAAAAAAAAGGGACCCCTTTGAATTTCATTTACCCACTGCGAGAACCCTGATGTCCGCTGGAGAAATTTTTGTCCTGTATTTCCTCTCTACACATCATTTGCTTCCTTTGCTGGATGTTAAAGAAGAGTGTTAGGGAAGTTATTGGTAGTTCACTTCTCACAGAGATTTCCTAATATATTCTGATTACAAAATCTTGTACACTGTGATTGTACCAGATGCAATTTTATGAATACCATATGCAATTTTTATGAATTTCTATATCTAAAAGGGGATGCAAAAGAATAATTGGAAAATTGAGGAGAGTACCTTGTTGTGCAGGATAATTTCAGTTATGGATCCAACCAGGAGTTGGGCAGCTCGATGGTTGAGAATTGGTAAGTTGAACTATTAGGTAAATGTATTCATCTTTTTCTTTCTTTTCCTTTTTTTTTTTTTTTTTTTTTTTTAACATTTTGAAAATTCTCCACATCAGCATGAAGCTTACACATAACAATTTCTAACGGATTTTATTGTACTGGTTTCTTCTAGAAATGATTTATAGATGCCTTCTTGACGATTTTATTGTGTGATTTTGTTCATATAGCAATCTAGAAATAGACTAAGATGGACATCACTTAATATCAAGCGAAAGGTGAATGCTGTATTTTAACCTAGGAGTGATATTGTGGTGGAGGTTATACTGGAGGAGGATTTTCTGGAACCTTGACATGGTACCTGGGAATGTTTCTCATAACCTTGAATATTCTCTCATACCAGGAACCATCTCTGTTAGAAATGTGGAAAGAGTATTCGTATGAAGTATGAATTGTAGAGACACTAAAGATCACTGAAGGCTTTACCCCCTGAACTATCATACTCAAAGAAGATCTTATCTCAATTAATGTAGTCCTCCTTGTACCATGTGCTGTAAATAGATAGGATTAATGATTGTAATCTTAGTTAGGATGTTTGTCCTTGATTATAGCTTATTGTAGTCTTAGAAAGCCTTAATGGGCTGTAATTTTAACAGCTTTATAGCTATGATTGGATCATATACCTTCATAGATGGTTGGTCGACCACTCAAGGTGATATGGCAAATTCTCCTAATCTCTTCTGTGTGTGTGTGTGGGGTCAATTTTGTCATGGTATGAGAGCCCATGGCTCTTTGATTTCTTTTCTTCGTTAAACTAGAGAACAAAATCTTCAATGCAAAGAGATTTCTGAATCCCTTCAGAGTTTTTTCAGCCAGAAATCTAGTGTTGACAGCTACAAGGGGTAGGATCTGTCAAGATTCATGATAGGAAGGCAGACCCCATCATAACTAATCAGATTTATCGAGCAAGCATGTAACGACCCGAAATCTGGGGCCCTGTCGGATTCCGCATCGTAACTAACAAGTATCATCACCATAGCATGAATCAAATCATTAAAGCATAATTAACCAGGCTTTTGCCTAAAAACTGAGTCTTTAATTAAAAAATATCCAAATCCAATAAAAATGCAATTAATGACACTAGTCTTTCATCTTTATCTTCTATGTGAATCCGTCGCTCAGGAATGCATGATAATCCTTGATCATCATGATAATCCTTAGTTTCTAAATCCTGGTTACCTGGATTGGGGCAGAAAAACAACAATCAGTGAAATTGAGTGAATAGAATTCTAATCTACATGCGTGCACAATTTCATGTTAAACATGAATAATAAAGTTTGCAATATTATCAAGAATGCATGTATTAAAGTCCGGTCAGGGTTTCCTAAACTCACCCTCAGACAATGGGTTTCCTAAACTCACCCTCAGACAATCCCCTGACCACTTGACCACAAATACCTCAGGGATGCCTCATATCATGTACAAAGGCTGACCTACAGTCAGTGAAAATAGCTGACTTGTAGTCAGGTGATTAACATAACTGACCTTGAAGTTGGGGAATACATATATGACCTGCGCGTCAGGGAATAACATAGCTGGCCTGTGAGTCTGGGAATTGGGTATATCTAATCTGTGAGTCAGGGAATATCATATCTGACTGATGAGTCAGGGAATTGGGTGTATCTGACTTGTGAGTCAGGGAATAGCATCTATGCCAGAGCCTCGGTATGTGCTACTGGTCTAGGGGAGGTCCAATGGGTCGGTCCTCGTTAATAATAGGCATTCTATTCTTGGAAGTCATATAAACACTATTCATCTTTTAACAAAATTCTTTACCATTCTCAACACTTACATGAAGGTAGTTTTAGATCAGCCTCTTACACAAATTTTGGATTTTTGTTATGCCCTGCACTGTTTCGCTACTGGTATCCAATTGTGTAAGGGCAATCAGATAACTAACCTCTTATTGGTTTTGGTTCATATTACTCACCGATCTTAGAATCATGTAAGCTGTCACATTCTACAGATTTCTTCATGAATTCCACAAATTCAGAATAGGAATCACATATTCAGGTTTATCAATGTAGATTAATGTCAGTCATCAATCTCATGAGAACATATCATTATTCAACATATCTTAGGGGAATTTCATCGATTACATAGGGTGCATCACTTCATCACACCTATAAATTCAGGTTTAGAAACCATCTCATAGATCATCATGTGGCATGTTTACTCTAGAAACACAAATCCGTAAAATCCACATGTAGAATCCCATTGATTGAGATGTAAAAAAAAAAACCCCAAGGCACATGGACAGGTGTCTATTTGAAATTTCAGAAAGTCTGAAATTCAAGGAATGGTCCGAAATTAGTCAAACAGGCCCAGCTATGCAAAACAATAAATACCAGGCCCTTAATTGTAATTTCAGAAGTCCTTCATTAGAGAAATATCACAAAACAGTTTCAAGTTATAACAAGGAACAATAACAGGGGCCAGAGTGTAAGTTTCCAAACTTCTGAAAGTCCACAGGAAGTTTCAAGTTGGCAGAATGGTAGTCACGTTCAGGGTTTTTGGGCTAGTTGGATGATGGGCTGGGTGGGGCCAATCCATATGGCCTCTAGACTCCTAGGGTTGTCTAGGGGTTGCCTTTTAGATGATTGGTTCAGATAATCCATCATATGGGACATGTGGGTCCCATAGCCAGTTTCAAGATTTCTGCACAATGACAACCTGAATCAATGAAGTCTTGGTTTCAGCTTGGATTTTTACAGATCTTAGGTTGATTAGGGTTGGAATTGCTAACTAAGAACATTATCTACATGGAAAATCAATTGTTATACATGGAAAATCAATTGTTATGAATTCTAGGGCTATTTGATAGGGATTCAAAGCTTCGCATCCACATTTACATATCGACAGTGAGGGGATGACACTGTAGCAGTAAACCCAATTTGGAGAAATCCATTGGATTATCATCTATATTTAAGGTCTCGTGATAAAAATTGAGAAATCAAGATATACCATAGCATAAACCAGAAATTTAGAATTATACACAAGTGGATTAGGATCTCTACTCACCTTGATTATGCGATGATGGCTCTTAACAATGGTCAAAAAACTCTTCTACTGCTGGTTCTTCGTACTCTACTTCAAATCTCCCTTGGAACTTGTTGATTTCTACTAATCCTCACTAGTGGCTCTAGGGATTTGGGCTCCTTGATAAAGTGATGCAGGCCGATCAAACGCCAGGGCCCGTAGGTCCTGATGGACCCGCTTGATGGGGTCCACATGATCTCTAAATTGAGATCCCTATCATTAGTTTAGATATTTGCTAGATTAGTAGGTTGCTTAATTGTTTAGGAAGATTTCCTTTCTAATTTATATGTTAATTAGGATTAACGATTTCCTTTATTGCTTATTTAGGGTCAATGCTACTCTATATAGAGAAGCTCTTTATTGTTATGTTTATGCTATAATTTTAATACAATTCAGATTCGTGAGTTATCTTGGTCTATTGTTCCTAAGTGATCTTAGGGCTTGAGTCGGAAGACTCGATCTCACTGTTGGAGGTGTAGATCTTCATCGTGGCCTCCTGGCTACGCCATTAATTGGTATTAGAGCCGACGATCCATCTCAGATCGCCGATCCGAAGTATCTCGTCAACCCCGTTCCCTTCCATCTATTGCATCGTCATCCTCATCTCACACCCAACCAATTTTCCCCAAAAATCCCAAATCACCGAACCCTAATCTCACCCTACCCGAATCCAGAACCCCAAAACACCAACAGAAACCCATCCCGCCCATCTCCGCCCCTGCCGAACCACTCGTCCCCTCCAACAAACCCAAACCCTTCGCCTGTCCCATCCATCCAATATCCCACGTCCCCAAATCCCTTCCAGAAACCTAAACCCTAAACCACTCATCGATTCCCCCTTCACACCATCATCGGAGCCCAACAATCATTGCCCCATCATCTGGAAACCATCCCAGCCACCAAATCCCAGCCCTCAAGCAATTTTCCTAAAAAAAAAAAAAACCCAAATCACGGAATCCACCTCAACCCAACCCAGACCTTTCTGTTACACCCAGCCCCTCCATCGACCACAAACCAAACCCAGCAGAACCAAAAAAAAAAAAAAGGAAAGAGAAGAAGAAGCGAGAAGTAGAGAGCTGTAGAAAAGAAATAGAAAGAACAGAGTTCAGAAGACTACCGTGCACCAGAAGCAACCATCGTCATGGCAGCCCTCGTCCCCATCGTCGTCGCCGGCCATCAGCCTCCATCGTGCCTTCACCTCTAGTAGCCTTCGCCTCCAGCAGCCATTCCTCTTCCTTTTCTCTCATCCATCGAAACAGGTAAGAGGCTCAACCTCTTATTTTTTCTTCTGGCGCAACACCCTAGACAGCGCTATCCACGTGTGAGTTCTGCAGTTTTCGGGCCTAATCTGAGTTGGGCCTCATCTGAGTCCAGGCCCAACCCGACCCAGCTCACCAGAGAAAAAAAAAGTAAAATCATGGCTACCCGAGGACGTCAATACCACGGGTATATCACTAATTACCAGCGGGATGAGCAATTGACTAAATTGGGAAATGACATGGACGCTGTGGTTGAGTGATTGGAAATTGTTGAAGCTGCTCTTACTGAACTAAAAGGAACTCGGGCTACAGGAAGAACAAAATCTGCTATCACAGAGCTGGATCCATAGACATCTGGAACTGGAACTCAGGTCAAGCCAGTCACCCCTGCTCCCTAGCTTTCTGGAACACGGACCCAAGTGAATCTAGTCACACCTGATCCTCAACATCAGTATCGTGAGACCGTGTCTGTACTAGTACAGCGCCTTTTACTCGAACATGGTGATGTTGAACCGCCATGCACCACATATAGATGACATCACCAAAAAGGTGAGACTGGAAATCAGTGACTTTTCAGGGTATCTTCATCCCAAGGCCTTATTCGATTGGCTCAATTCTCTTGACGACTTTGCATAGTACAACATGAATGATACCCAGAAGATAGCCTTCACAAAAGTTAAGCTCAAAGGTCCTACACGCATTTGGTGGCAAAGTATTGAAAACAGTGAACTTGCATTTGGGCATCCCATCTTGCGGTGGGAAGATATGAAGCGACGATTCAAGCAAAATTTTCTTCCTTTCGACTATATAGATTCCCTGCATAAAGGATACCTTAATCTGCAACAAGGTGCCTATTCTTTGGATGAGTATACCAATCTATTTCGAGAATATATTGTGTGCTGCAATCTACGGGCTAATGATAGGCTCATTGTCAACAAATACACAAAAGGCTTACGTCTTGATATTCGGCAACGGATTTCTATGTTTGATTTCAATGATATCAACGAAGCTTATTGTAAGGCCTGCAAAGCACAGTATGAAATACAGTTACAGAGGTGGGAAAGGTGGGAGTTTTCCAATCGAGGCATGCAATATACAACCCCCAATAACTCCCAACAGTCGATTAATCGACCGAGACCGCCACAGGCACAGCAAATTCAATCCCAAGGGGTACCACAACGGCCACTTCCTTCCCAAAATCAGCGGCAACAGGCACCACAAAATGATCCTCGTGCGCGAGGTCCTGCAGACAAGAGGGAAGTGATCTGTCATGCCTGCCAGCAGAAAGGGCATTATGCTAGAGAATGTCCTCATAGGAATCTTTATGCCGACGATGAAGTTGAAGATAGCGAAGAGTATGATGAACACATTGAAATGGAAAAACTTGCGGACACTCAGCCTTTTCAATGAAGTACTTCCTGTTGATGGTGTCCCACTTGTATATCTTGAGCGTCATCTTCTGATCACGGAAGATCAACTGGATGAGCAGGATTCTAATCATGCACCTATATTTCGCTCTAGAGTTCATTGCATGGGCAAGACTTGTAATATGATTGTTGATGTAGTGCTATGAATGTTATTGCTAAAGACGCTGTGTAAAAGCTAAAGCTGCTTACAACAAAGTATCCGAGGCCATATAAAATAGCATGGGTAAATGATTCAACTATCCCGGTTGACAAGCAGTGCATCGTTCCTTTTAAAATGGGTTCGTATGAAGATACAATCAAATGTGATGTTATACCAATGAATGTCACACACATACTCTTTGGTCGTCCTTGGCTAAAGAAGTTGAAGGTTGTCACAGATAATGACACAAATACCCATACTTTCATGTGGAAAGGCAACAAGACCCGGTTATGGCCACTGCCACCCCAGCATTCTGCTAAGACCCCAAAAGACACTCCTCAGATATTAACCATGAGTAAATTTGAACAAGAAAGCAAAGATCAGGATATGATGTGTGCCTTGGTTATCCGACAGGTGGCAGATGATTCTCCACATGAGTCCATTTCGGAAGAAGTCAAACCTCTCCTGCAACACTTCTCCGATCTTATTCCGGATGAGCTGCCAAATAATCTTCCACCTACGAGGGACATACAGCATGCCATTGACCAAGTCCCTGGCTCTTCACTACCGAATCAACCTGTATATTGGATGAGTCCAGCTGAGCACGCCAAACTCAAGAAACAGGTGGATGATGTGTTACAAAAAGGGTACATTCGGGAAAGTCTTAGTTCCTGCGGTATACCAACTCTGCTTACTCCCAAGAAGGATGGAAGTTGGCGCATGTGTATCAACAGTTGAGTTATCAACAAGTTCACGGTAAAATACAGATTTCCTATTCCTAGATTAGATGATATGCTTGACATGATGACAGTTTCAGCCATCTTCTCCGAGATTGATCTGCGAAGTGGTTACCATCAGATTCGCATCAGAACAGGTGATGAGTGGAAAACAACGTTCAAAACCAGAGATGGTCTTTATGAATGGTTAGTCATGCCATTTGGGTTAACAAATGCTCCCAGTACCTTCATGTGGGTTATGACCCATCTATTGCAGCATAATATCGGGAAATTCGTCGTTTTTTATTTCGACGACATCCTTATTTACAACAAAACCAGGGAGGAGTATCTCACTCATCTCCACACTATTTGCCATCTCCTTCGTCGAGAAAGCTTCTACATTAATCTCAAGAAGTGCACCTTCATGAGCAGTTCAGTCATATTCTTGGGATTCATCGTATCGACGGAAGGCATCAAAATGGATCCAGATAAAGTCAAAGCTATTCTGGATTGGCCACTCCCCACCACAGTAACTGAAGTAAGGAGTTTTCATGGACTCGCTACCTTCTATAGGAGATTCATTCGGAATTTCAGCGTTATCACTGCCCAATTACAAAATGTTTAAAGAAGGGCAAGTTAAAATGGACCAATGCCGCAACTTGAGCTTTTGAGCAGATCAAACAAAAAATCACAGAAGCTCCTGTCCTCCGCCCTCCAGATTTTGACAAGGTGTTCGAAGTTGCTTTCGATGCGTCCAATGTTGGAATTGGAAGTGTCCTTAGCCAAGAGGGATATCCAATTGCTTTCCACAGTGAGAAACTTTTAGATTCAAAGCGCAAGTACTCTCCTTATGCCTTGAAGTTCTATGCTCTTGTTCAGTCACTTCACCATTGGCGGCATTACTTGATGGGTAGAGAATTTGTGCTTTACTCTGATCATGAGTCTCTCAAGCACCTTCATTCACAACATAAAGTGGGAGCGAACTTTGCCAAATGGAGGGCTTAGATTCAGGAGTTTACCTTTACCATCCGCCATAAATCTGGCAAGGAAAATGTGATAGCGGATGCTCTCAGTCGTCGGAAACATCTCCTGACCACCATGGCTATTTCTGTACCGGGCTTCCAGCAAATCAAGGAGGAATATGAGACAGACAAAGACTTCGGCACCATCTATCAGGAAATCCGTCAGGGTGAGTATCTCAAGCATCCATACTTTAGCATTCTTGATGGATATTTATTCTATGGTAGTTGCCTCTGTTTGCGCAATACATCTATTCGCGAGTATGTTATCAGGGAACTCCATTCCGGAGGATACAGCGGACATTTGGGTCGTGATAAGACCCTTGCACTTGTTGGAGATAGATACTATTGGCCACACATGACACCCTATGTTTCTCGCATCTGTGAGTGGTGTCATACTTGCCAGCTGGCCGAAGGAAGCAAGAAGAATGCAGGGTTATATCAGCCGTTGCCATTTCCCCAGGGCCTCTGGGAGGATATCAGCATGGATTTTGTACTCGGGCTACCTATGACCCACAGAAAAGTGGACTCTGTATTTTTGGTTGTGGATCGTTTCTCGAAAATGGCTCATTTTATTCCTTGTACCAACACAGCAGATGCCTACAAAGTTGCACAGCTCTTCTTTAAGGAAGTCGTTCGTTTGCATGGACTTCCAAAGACCATTGTGTCCGACTGGGATACAAAGTTTGTTAGCTACTTCTGGAAGACATTGTGGGGCATGTCCAACACAAAGCTGCAATTTTCTACTGCCTATCATCCACAAACTGATGGTCAGATAGAAGTTGTCAATCATAGCCTTGGGAATCTGCTACATTGTTTAGTGCGAGACCATCTTACTACATGGGATGGGGTTCTGCCTATGGCTGAGTTCGCATATAATAATTCAGTCAACCGGTCCACAGGGATTTCTCCTTTTGAAGCAATTACTGGCACCAGACCACGTCTCTCGGTTGATCTTGTTCCCCTTCCTGCAGAAGCCAGACCAGGTGTTGATGCAGACAGTTTTATTCACCATATGCAGCAGGTTCATGAAGAAGTTCGGCGCCATATTTCCGCAAGCAATGATTCTTATAAAGCATATGTCGATCTGTGTCGTTGTTTTGTTCAGTTTGAGGAAGGAGATATGGTTCTGTTTTGTAATCGTCCAGTGCGCCTTTCGCCGGAGAGCCAATAAAAAGATGAACCCTCGCAACTTCGGCCCCTTCAAGATTCTTAAGAAAATTGGTCCTAATGCATATATGTTGGATTTGCCAGCAGATCTTGGCTTGCATGCTACATTCAACGTTGAAGATCTCACCCTCTACAAGGGCCATGACCCCGACAGTTCTGTTGGAAGAACAAGAGATTCAGGTACCACTTTTACTAGCCCCTGTCGATACAATTGTTGATGTGCTTGATGATCAGCTTGTTTCAACTCGACAAGGAGGATTTCAGAAGTGTCTTGTTTGCTGGAAAAATCGTCCTATCTCCGATGCCATGTGGATTCCCGCTACCGATTTTCAGCGTTTTAATCTCGATCTTTACGAGAGATATCAGGCTATTAACTCATCGGAGTCAAGTTTTTATAAGCCGGGGAGAGTTGATGCAGGCCGATCAAAGGCTAGGGCCCGCAGGTCCTGATGATCTCTAAATTGAGATCCCTATCATTAGTTTAGATATTTTCTAGATTAGTAGGTTGCTTAATTGTTTAGGAAGATTTCCTTTCTAATTTATATGTTAATTAGGATTAGCTATTTCCTTTATTGCTTATTTAGAATCAATGCTACTCTATATATAGAGAAGCTCTTTATTGTTATGTTCATGCTATAATTTTAATACAATTCAGATTCGTGAGTTATCTTGGTCTACTGTTCCTAAAGGGCCAGTTTGGTAACTCTACTAATTGAGTCAAGTGAAGTAAAATTGATTTTGAAGAAAGAATAAAATATAAGTGGGTTATGATGGTATTTTGTTTTTAGTTGTTTGTATTTTACTGGATAAGGGTAGTTGCTTTTTGACTTTTTGTTTGAAAAAGATGGGGGGAGTTTTGAATAAAGTGCATTTGATGTGACATCTTGTCTGGAAAATGGAGACTTTACTTTACTTTTATGGTATTTGTAAAGTGCCAGACTAGCCCTAAGTGATCTTAGGGCTTGAGTCGTGTAGATCTTCACCGTGGCCTCCAGGCTATGCCATCATAAAGGGAATTACTAAAGAGTAGAGGAGGGTAGACAGGAGATTGATGGAGGGATCTCAAGTGTGTTGGTTTCCTTCCTTCTTCTAATCGAACTCTACTGTGAGTCTCCTCGTTCTTTTCTTGTTAAAAGTGCTCCTATCTAATTCTCGTTTATTTGGGATATGAGCGTTACATACAGAACTGTGTCTAAGGGTTGGGTCCCATCTCCTATGACTTAAAGTTTTATCCAAGGGTCCTACCCATGATCCGCCTAACTCTCTGAATATGTAGGGCCCATGACTAAAGCGATTAGTATTTCAAAAAAATAAAATATGTAGTTAGTAAGCCCACTAGATTATTTACGACTTAAGTAATATAATTCAAGGACATAATTATAATATTCACGCAAATTAATAATTCTGTATATAACCATAATATATCTCCTACGTATATTAAAAAAAATTTAATATTCCAAATTGAAATTCAAGAAACTAATAAAATAAAATATACATTATTATTCTAGCCCCTATATCAGGGTATGGGTTATATTACAAAGCACCACCATCAGGGTTGTCCCTATCAAGAATTTTGTTGATTTTTCTGGAATTTTCAGTGAGGAAAGGTAAGTGTTTTCTCCTTATTCTCGATCGGCAGTTTTTCAGAACCAGTTTTCATCTCTCCATTGATTTCTTTAATAAACGGTTAGATCTTCCTCAAACTTCAACGATAGGTGCCAAATTTGGTCCTCTTTATAACCTGGAAGGTTGTTTGAGGTTTTAAAATCAGTGTGTGCAGATTTTCCCATTCCAGCAGCCATTTTGGCTGGTTGACCAACAATATTTTTATCTGTTTGAAAATTCAAGCAAACGGTTGCTCTTTTGCTCTTATGGAAGTTGAGCTGATTCAGATAGATCTATTTGGAACAGCGCTAGTTCAATTAGATTCTTCTACAAACGTCTATTTGGAATAGCGCTATTTCAATTAGACCCTTCTACAAATAGATTGTTTGGCTTGTTTGATTCAATTAGAGAAACCAAACTTGTCATACCATAAAATTTTTATGGGTAAAGTTATCATATAGTAGAAGTAATACCAGAAAATTTATCTATATGCAAACCTATCATATTATAAAAGTTACATGGGGAAACTTGTAAATGACAATGTATTCATTGACTTCCCTTAGTTTGATTTGAAGTTTACTTGGCGCAACAATCGAGTGAGAATGACTAGGAATAGAATTGATTGCTTTATTGTTTCCAAGGGAATGGAAGGAGCATTTTCCCAGTTCTATTCAGTATTCGTTGGCCAGAGGTGTTTTGGATCATAAAACCATCAGACTAAATTTAAAGGAGATTAATTGGAGAACAAGACTGTTCAAACTGGCTTATCATAGGGAGTTTTCGGATTTGGTGAAAGCATAGTGGGAGCAAGCAGATATTTAGGGCTTTGTTGGATACAGGTTGGTTTAAAAAATTTCAAATTCTCAAAAACAGGATTAAAGAATGGAATGGAGACGTGTTTGATAGGCTTGAGACGACTAGGGCTTTCGTGGCCAAGGACCAAAATAGTGGTCGTGGCGGGTGTAGTGGCTGGTGGTTAAAAACCTATGTAGCGGGTGATATGTAGTGGTAGTGGCGTACTGGTGTAAATCTAAAAGGTGGTGAAAAAACAACCAAAAAAAAAAAAAAAATCCAAAACATTTTAGAATATTGGAGAATGTTAGAATTTGATGCTTTCCCCCTAGAATAACTAAGATAGGGGGAGCGGGCTGGTTTGTATCGGCCACTTTAGTGCATGTTATGTATCGTTGAGTGAATATAAAATAATAGTATTGATGTTTTTTTCATGTGTATTCATGTTGGTTAACTATACTAAGCTAGAAACTATTATGTATTTCTAAGTTCATGATTCAAATAAGCAGCACAACTGTACATAACAAAGGATATATAAATTATAAAGCAACGCTTAAATAAATTAAAGTTCAAACCAAATATCAAATTAACTTTCATCAAAACAAATAGTTTACTTTTGTTGAGAGTTGAGAAAATAATATCTCTACTAATACCAAAGGTGGTGTTTGCTAGGATATATCTAGAGAAGAGCCCTTGTGGATTTCTCTATATTCGCTTCAATTCAGTGAGATTGTGTTTTTGGTGCTCTTTTAAGCATAGAAGGGTGAAGAGTTGAGTGGAAATGTTCTTTGGAGGGAAGAAGAGAAGAAATAAGGCTTATTATGTGTTTTAAAAAAAATTATGGAAAGTAGCTCGCAGTCACACTCCGTACTGGCCTCGTAGCAAACTGTAGCGGCCGCTACGGATGAGAGCGGTGCTAATTATCATTTAGTGTAGCGGTTGTTATTTTGATCCATGTTCGTGGCAAAGGAGTTAGAGGTCAATGTTTTGATTGCGGAAGACAGGGTCTTGTTTTAGGCGAGGGTTTTAGGGAGGTGTTCGCCAAAAGTTTATGGGACCTTCCCCAGACGGCAGAGGTGTCTTGGAGGTTGAAATCAAGAGCCCTATGGTTGAAGCATGGAGATGGGAACACTAAGTTCTTTCACTATATCGCTAATGTGAGGAAGGGTCAACCACATCAGCAAGATTCATGAGTAATCAAATCACGTGCTGACTTGGCGATGTCATGGAAGAGATTGCTAATTTTATTCGAGAAGTGATTCATATGAGTAATCAAATCACGAGGGGATGAGAATCGAGTTTTTGTTTAATGAGTGGTTGGGGGTGGGTCCTTCGTGTTTTTCTTTTCCGAGGTTGTTAGGGTAGTGGTTAATAAGATGTTCTCTATCAGAGAGTGTTATGTGGGAGAGGAGGGTTTTGTGTCTTAGGCTGTCTCTTCTTTAGGAGAGTTTTGTGTGAGTCGTAGGAGGCGGAGTATGGAACTCTTTTCACTCTTCTCTCTAACATTTTCATTTACATGGATTATATGGATAGTTGCATCTAGAAGCTTTGTCCGTTGGGGCTTTCTCTTTGAGGTCTTTTTCCAAGGAGGTCAAGGTGGTGCCGGAGTCGGATCCTCCATGGCACTTGTTTGGTGGGTTTTAGCTCCTCCTTGGGTTTAGGCATTTCGTTGGCTTGTAGTTTCAGGGAAGGTCTCTATAGCAAATGTGCTATCATAAGGAGGAGAGGCTTAAATTGGAGTTCATTTTAAACAAGTGCTTACTTTGTGGCAAGAAAGGGGGCATCAGGATGGCTGATATTTATGCATTGTGATGAATATTCCTATTTTTTATGGCATCGGTGTTTGGCAAAGAGTGGTGTAGCTTGGTGCTTTCGCTTCCATGGTTGGTTTATTAGCGGCATGGATGATGTCTCCTTTTATTAGGAGAGGATTGGTTCCTTGGCTTGAAGGTCCAATTTGTTTGCCATTTTATTGTTTATTTGGAAAGAGATAAATGCTAGTGTCTTCAGTGGATCTTTAATGCCTGTGGAGGATGTTGCTTCTTTGGTTTTCGAGCACGTAGAGAAATGGGCTTCTCCCAAGTCTGATGTTCGTATCCTTAGGGTGCACTTGTGTAATGAGAACACTGCGCGATAGAGGGAAACCTGTTCTGGTTTTCCTTGCAACCTGTTGTTCCATTGTTTGGTGCAACAGATTTTCCTCATGGAAAAGGAAAATATGAATTGATTTTCCTTGATAGAGAGATTTTGATTTCTTGTGGGAAGGGTAGGAATGCAGAATTCCACTCTACTATGGAAAGAGAAATACACGGAGAGTGGAACACTCTTGTTGCACAAACAAGTCCTTAAGAGTTAATGGGATTATTCATAATTGGAACGCCTTATGCCTTCTTAGTTGAGGAAAAAGGTGTTTTAGACCCCCTCTGGAAGGGATCCAATGTGGATGGGGCAGCTAGGTTAAAACTGGGGCTGGTAAGTATTGGAGGGCTACTCCATAATGGGGAGGGCAAGATTTTGAAAATCGGAATTGAATCGCGAATCGTTTTAGGTGCCGAATCGAGAATCGTAAGATTCATTCTATTTTTTCCAAATAGTTTTTAAAAAAATAAAAAAATATGTAAAAATAAGAAAAAATATAGATATGCATCTCATCCATTTTCCATACATAGCGACATTTATATATTGAAAAAGGGAAAAGTTCTATCAACAAAACAATGCTCATGAGCTAATTTATAACCTAAACACAAAAGATTACGTCCCAAAAACATCATCAAAAGATGCTCATGAGCTCACTGCTCATGCTTGATCAGTTGATCTAAATACAAAACATTCATTTCAAAACTTCAAAAGACAAAAGGATCATATGCTGATATCCCCATCATCATGGCCTAGGACCATATCCACGTCAACATCATCATCTCCAATAATATCATCATCTCCAAATGAAGATGATCCATCATCAAGACATCGAACTTCCTCCTCTTCATTGTCAGATGAATACACCAGCGCTTCTTCTTCCTCAAGGTCGGATGCTTTCTTCTTTTCCTTTATCTTTTCTTCCAAATGTAAGTTTTCTAGGCCGTATAAAACAAGATTACAAAATTTCAGTCTACTAAAAAAAAAAAATATTAATGTTTAGACTTTGACATTTAGTAAATTGGTAATACCTCTCCTTCTATCTTGTCTACTCGTCCCTTCATTAGCAGTATCGACAAAGCATTCTCCAAGGTCCATCCATGACATGTTATTGTCTAAAACAGGATCTTCTTTTTTAGTGATCCACTCATCATTGGATTCCATATCTGACAAGCAAATAGGATCAAGAGCTTGATCCCTCTCTCTCTTGTTTTGACGAACTTGGAGATTTAGATTATATTTAACGAAGACTAAAGAATTAGGACGTTGTTGCTCTAGTCTGTTTCTCCTCTTTGAATGTATCTATAAAAAAAGTTAGATTAAATTATAAAATGTCAAGATTTATACAAATTATATTACTAATTAATGAAAATAAATTTAACAAATCGCACCTGTTCAAATGTACTCAAACTTCTTTCACACCCCGATGAACTGCACGTTAAACTTATTATGCGAATTGCTAGCTTTTGTAGTTCAAGGCAATGTTCACCATAACTCTCCCACCATAAAGCTAGTTTATAAGAATAAAGTCAGTGACTGTAAAAGAATAACATGATGAATAAAAAAATACATATTAAGGAATATAAAAAATTAGAGAATATATGTAGATTACCAGGTTGTTTTGTCTTAATTGTTAATTGCGCCGTTTCTCTTCCGAACTTGCCAATCTTTCTCTTGAAATAGTCAATTTGTTCATCAACAAGAATCCGAGTTCTACTATCTGGAATAAATCGCTCCAATGTGTCATACAACCCCTTTTTAACTTCAAAATCAGCATGAAATTTCTCATCATATTGGAACGCCGGATTTAAAAAATATGCGGCTGCATGCAAGGGGCGGTGCAAAGGAAGGTTCCATCTGGAATCTATGATTCTCCATATGGGATCATATCGCTTCTTCACATTGTCGAAATTTTTGGCAATAGCCTCTTTGGCCCTGTTCATTGCTTCGTAGATGTATCCCATTGGTGGTCTTTCATCGGAATCAACCAAGCAAAGGACTTTTACTAAGGGAGTTACACATTTGATGCAATATTTTATGCAACCCCAAAATTCTTGGTCTGCCAAGATAATATCTCTCACTCTCATGCCATCAATATTTTTGGAGTATGAACTTTCTTCCCATTCCTTCGAAGCAAACATTGACCGCAATGCAACCCTTTGTTCATGAATACTTTTCAAGGTCAAAAAGTTTGTAGAAAAACGGGTGACAGCTGCTCTTATAAGCTCTCTTTCCTTTGTAATTTTCCTCATTAAATTTAAGAACCTTATATGTGTATAAATAAAAGCAGTAATTTTCCTTGCCTTTGCAACTGTTGTGGCATGAGTGGGCAATTTTCCAATATCAGCTAGCATCAAATCAAGTAGATGTGCCGAACACGGTGACCAAAATAATTTTTTCCTCTTCTCCATTACTAATTCACCCGCCTTGACTAAAGCTGCAGCACTATCTGTCACCTCTTGCACGACATGCTCTTCTCCAATTTCTTCAACTACCGAATCTACCAACTCAAACATGTTTTGTGCATTTTTGCAAATTGAAGACGTATCCACTGATTTAATAAAAACTGTACCACGTGGGCTGTTAACCAAAAAATTTGTGATGCTTCTATTCTTTCCATTGGTCCACCCATCAGTCATCAATGTGCACCCCCATCGGCTCCACTCTTTTCTATATTGATCCAATGATTTTTCAATAAGTTGCACTTCCTTATGAAGAAAAGTGTGCCGCACTTCATGATAACTTGGTAGTTTCAATCCCGGTCCAAATGCGGCCACTGCCTCCATCATTGGAGCAAAAAACGGACTTTCAACAACATTGAAAGGCAATGCATTAGCATAGAAAAACCTACATATTGCCAACACAACACTTTCCCTGTCTCCTTTTTTCCAAATGTGATTAAGTGTTGATTGTTTTGGATTTTTCCCTCTAACCACAAAGCCATCCATTGTGCCTTTCCTTTTTCCTTTATCTTGTGGTATTTCAATGACTTCATCATTGTCTTGGAAATAATAATCGGATGAACGCCCAATATCATACATGTCATCTTTTTTTTTTTTTCTCCTTTTCATCTTTGTTATCTTCTAATAACTTCTTAAAAAGGTTTGCTACATCATCCTCAACTTGAGAGCATGGCTTTATGTTTTGTTTTGTTCTGGCTAAATGGTGTTTCATACGAAACACTCCACCCCACATCGCCTTCCAACAAAAGTTGCATCTCACATTCAAGTGATTATCCGGGTTAACCTTGGAACAATAACTCCATGCAAGATCATCATCCGTTGGGCCTGATCCTCTCCCCTTTTTTGGCCGACCCATAACTGTAAAATTAAAAAAAAAAAAAAATCATTCAAGTTCAACCATCACCATAGTTTACATGGAATTTGGAACTTGGAATTGGACAGTGACAACAGTCATCTTTATAGAAGGCAAGGCCTACCGTATTCATGGAATTTGCCAATTTGAAATTAGCAATAATAATTAATAAAAATATCACTGGTGGCCCCCACCCCCACTGATGAGAAAAATTGGTGATGGCTTGATGATGCCCAACTATAACTTTTTGAAAATAAAAAAAGAACTCAGGACAGAATTTCAGTATAATACATAGGAAAAAAATCATTGGTGGGCCCCACTCCACTAGCAAATGAGAAAAATTGGTGGTTCCGTGGTGGCTTGATGATCTGTCTGATAAAAACAAAAAAAAGCCCCAGACCAGATCTTTACAGCCCCAGACCAGATTATCCAGAATCTCAGCCATCATATATAATAATATCATTGGTGGGCCCCACTGATGTGAAAAATTGGCAATGGGTTGATGGTGCCCAAGTATAACTATTTGAAAAAAAAAAAAAAGAAGAAGAAAGAGAACTCAGATCAGAATTTTAGCATCATAGGGGAATAAAACATCATTGGTGGGCCCCACTAACAGATGAGAAGAACGGGTGAAGGCTTGATCATCTGTTTGAAAAAAAAAAAAAAAAAAAAAAAAAAAAGCCCCAGATCATCCCAGCACTAGACCAGATTCTCCCAGAATTTCAGCCATCAAATATAAAATATCGTTGGTGGGTCCCACTGATGGATGCTCAAATCATTGATGCAAAATAAGCACTCTCCGATGATTTGATGATGCCCCCACCGATGGAATCCATTGGATGAGCCCCACCAAATGATTAAAACGAAAATAAAAGGCAGAAGGAGACGGGATTCTTTGAGAAGCTTCGATGAAGAGGAAAGGAAAAAAAAAAAAAAAAACCACATACATACCTCGGTTGTCGTTGCTCCTCGTTGGAATGAGTGAAGGGTCGCTGCTCCTTGCTGGACCGATCGATGCTCCTTGCCGGACCGATCGCTGCTCCTCGCTGGAATGGTCGTTGCTCCTCGCTGGAATGGTGGTCGCTGCACTTCAACCCACTGGAATGGCTTCTCTGCTAAAAAACTTTCTCAGATGAAACCCAAACGGCCTAGCATGAGATGAGTCTCCTTCTCTCTTTGCTGAGATTTCTTTCTCTGGGGATCTCTTTGCTGAGATTTCTTTCTCTGGGGCTCTCGTTGCTGAGATTTCTTTCTCTGGGCATCTTAGTTTTTTTTTTTTTTTTTTTGCTTCTTTTCAAGACACAAGCATGCTGTCTTCTACCCCACGAAAGCACGTCATGGAATAGACGTAGCATTTATGGCGTTATGGGCTCCTCGGCTTCCTGCAAAAATAAATCGTATGAATCGTGCGATTTTCCTGTTTGCGATTCTAAGATATGATTTGAATCGTTTAGTGTACGATACGATACGAATCGTACGAGTCGTATCGTGAATCGTATGATTTTAATAACTATGGGTGAGGGGGTTGTTTGCCATGACCCAAGGCCGGGTTGCTGTGATGATCCGCTTCTCTAGGCATGAGCTGGAGTTTAGTATGCTAATAATAATATTTCCACCCCAGGATCCTCATAAGTGAGGATATAAAAACTCTGTTACTATCATGAATATTTAGTGGAAGCTTATGTTGCAGTGCAACCTGAAGTCCGTAGTTCATTGGATTCTGTGTCGCAACACCAATGTCTCGACATCTGTATGCTATTGCATTGCACATCCTTAGACATGTATAAACATAAACAAGAAATTAACATTACAAAGCTAGACAAGTAAGCAGGATGTTTCATTCCCAACATTCTAGTTAGTAGACACAAAAAATGCATTAATAACATTCCTCGAAAGTAAAGGACCAACAAAGATCAGTACAAAAGATAACAAAACCCAAAACTAAACTCCCAAAAGTGACATATCTCCTGTGCAAAGTATTGCGACACCCCCAATTCCGGATCCTAAAGAAAGAGCAAAAATCTGAATTTGGCAGCACGACATCCAGGATCTTAGTCCGCAGTGAGGTCCAATTTAAAACTTTTCAAACCATAATAAGAACATTTAATGCGGAAGCAAAGAAACAGAAATCTGCGGAATCAATATCGTTATCCATCCCGTGGTTTCATCACACAAATATATCAAATGTAAAGAGTGCAAGTCATAACTACAAGTTCCAATATGAGAAATGACATATTTTGATTAAGCAAATGAAAACTAAAACTTTGCAATCAACCATCGCGGGGTAGCGCTTTCCATCAACCGGCTGCTCTACTAAGTCGCCGGTGCCCCCACCTGTAGTACTCTGCAGTCGGCGTTCCATAAAACGCCTCACCCTCCAAGTAGTGGGGTCAGTAACACTACCTATAACACTAAAGTGTAAAGGATCAGATCCAAAAGGATCTGGTAGCACTGTATACAAATAGCATAGTATGGATGCATTAAAAGGAATAACGACAATAAAAAGATCAATAGAGTAACAATGGAACATATGCTAGGCAGATCGTGCAATAATAATATAATCATGAATCAATATAAAATGGAACATGCTATAGCCATCAATCTATCAATATGGCACATCCAAACAAGCTAGTACCGTGGGAAATTATGATGCTACCCTTTTGAGCTACATACGAGTTGCGGTGGGGATGCACGAGGTCATAGCCTAGCCGAAACAAAGTTTTCGGAGTTTGCTGGCCAAAGTTTTGTATCTTGCAAAGTGTCGTGTTGATACTCAGTGGTGTACGTCCACCTTCAAATAATCCATCATGATGGCAAATGAAAGTTAGCTCCTACCAAGGGGGATCAGTGCCAAGGCTAAGCTCTTCAACCGAGTGGATGTACATGCCAACTCAAAGAACCATACTGTAAGGGGTGTCTGGCGATGCTACCCTTGCACGAGCAACGTCTCAATGTCCAAACAAAGTCCGGTATCAAACTCCAGTCCATACCATTAAACCATCCAACCAATCCATCCATCAAACCATCGAAGTGCAAATCAGTAAAACCATACCATCATAGTCCAGAACACACCATCCTCAAAGGGTATCCAATCCTTGTCAAAAAAACCATATACTCCATGGTTCAAAGGTCATCCCAAACACAAGGCCATTGAATAAACTGCCTAGCAACAAACACGGGTAAAATGTCCTCCAAACACATCCAAGGTCTCCTCTAGGTAAACCCTAGGTTAAGGTCTTCATTTACAATTACCATTGGAATAATAGTAAATAAAAAGGAAAGAGCATATAAGGAACATCTCATCATCATGAACTTATAAATGGAAATGTACAAGTAATCCAACCTTGGTTGATGTCACTCCTCCAGGTGTAGGGTCCCACTTCACCAACACAGTGGTTAAAGGAATTTTAGATGCAATTTCAAGGTACTTGGTGTCACGCCCCCAAACCCGGATCCTCCAAAGAGCGGTCCGACCCCGAGGGCGGGAGAATTGATTGGGGAGTTAAGTGATGATTATATTTCTCCCAAGATCCGCGTGTGTGAGGATCCAAAATCACCACACTGTCTGAATATTTTGCGGAAGCTTTCGTGGCAATGCGACCCGGAGTCCGTGGACATCATCGGATTCCGCGTCGCATACAGCCGTAGCATAAAGCTATCATTTTATGAACCATATCAGACTGGAATAAACCAACATAATAAAGTACAGAGCTGACAGTAACAGGATATTACATTCCCATATATGTTCAAGTTACTAGTATCAATGTGTATTAAATTACAATCCCAAAAAGGGCTAATAAAAGCCGTACAATAACAAACTAATATCCACTACCCAAATGTGACGTAACTCCGATGTCAAGCACAATGTCTACATGACATAGCCGACAAGACAACCTGCAACCCATGGCTCCACAGCCAACAAAACTCTCAGCTCGGGGCGGGAAAACTGAACTTGAGTACCAAAATAGTGGGTCAAACACAACGGTTTGGCAAACGGGTGAAAAGACATAACAATAAAGAAAATACCTTCTAAAACATTTAAACCTGTCAAAGCAATAGTTTCATAAAACAAGAGAAACATTTGTTCAAATGCATATGCAATATAAGACATGTAAGGTATCCAAGGAAACGGGAAACAAACAAGATGGCAACCACACATAGCTAAGTCCTCTATCACCGAAGTGACATGAGCATATCGGGATGTTGTCTCAGTCACCGAAGTGAGGAAATGCAACATAAGTAACATATACATAATATAATACAATACGGGACGGGACCACGGTAGCGAACCGGGCATCGGGACAAGACCACGGTAATAACCGGGTAGCGGGATCCAAACTGCAGCTGGCGGGACGGGAAAGGGTCTCCAAGTCGGTAGATCAAACCGGCAAGGAAAGCCAAGCTTAGTGGTGCCGACTCATAGGTCAAATCATGTAGAACAAGACATGTACAAATCATATATAATGCACTTAAATAAACGGGCGGGACGGGGTGCTCAAAAGCACTAATTTCATTTTCAAACGGAAAGTGCATGTCGGGGCTAGCAAAAGCTCTAGTTTCAAATTCAATGTTTTTGGGAATGATAAATCACATTTCTTGAAATTAGGGACAAGTATCGGGATTCGATATAAATCAAGTGAATAAGGACCCCGTATGTCGATTGTGATGATCACTTGGTACTCCTTGAGTTTGGAGATATTCCGGGCTCTTTATGCACCTTAGGTATTCAAACTTTAATCGGATTTTAAATAAACAAAACATGATAGAGAGGGGATCCTAAGCACAACGTTAATCTAGTAGCACCTTACAACCTATTCAGTCATCGAAAGGAAAACGGATTTGCGATACCCAAACAAACCAATTTCGCGTTTAGATAAAAGAAAGGATATCCCGTCGTTCCGTACCGTTCAAGATTGAATTAGGTTAAGTACCGATACAACCGGATTAACCGTGAGGAAATGTCGGTTCAACCATCCTCAAAAGAAGTCAAACGGTTCCACAAAAGGTCACTAAGTTCCACCTAAAGTCCATCTAATCATAGGACAAAAAGCCTATTTTTCAGCAGGTTTCCAGTTGGGCCGGTCGACCTGGCCCATGGCCGGTCGACCGCATACACAGGGGGCTCGGTCGACCGGCCAAGGGCCAGGTCGACCGGGAGTTATAAATTAAATAGGGTGAACAGTGTTTTGGAGCCTGACCTCTGTGTGGCCGGTCGACCGCGCCCTTTGCCGGTCGACCTTGTGAACTGCGGAATAGAGAATCCCGCAGTGCAGCAGGTCTTCCAACTGGGGGGACCTATTCCAGTGTCCCCGGTTGACTGCGCCCCTTGGCCGGTCGACCGCATGAACTGCGTAACAGAACCCAGGTTCTGTTACAGCAGTTCAGTGGTTTTTTCCATTTCCTCCATTCCTTTCTACATTCTTTCAAACCTGATTAGCAATCTAATACTTGGATAAAACAAGCTATCAAGAGCTAATATAAGCATTTATTTCAAGTCTAAACAAGTCATTAATACACCAAAATATTAGGTGAAAACATAAATGCATTTCATCAAAACTCATTCAAAGATAAAAGTATCAAATCATCCACTTGCCTTAAGTCTTTAATCAAGGGAAATCAAGCTCCTAAGCAAACTTGCAAGTCAAGAACACAAGCTCTACAAAAACCCCCAAAACAAACCCTAAAATGGGTCAAAACAATGAAGGAGAAGAGACAGCTTTCAATAATGAAAATGTAGCTTCTCTAAGGCTAGAAGAACACTAATCTAGAAGATTAAGGAGAGAGCTTACCAATAGATGCTCCAAATGAGCAAAGCAAGCTAAATGAGGATCTTATGGAGATGAGGTTTCACCACAAATGGTACCAATGGAGAGCCCTTGAAGTTGTGGAGAAGATGGTGAAATCCTTTGAGATGTTGGTGCAAGTTTGGTGATGCTTGATGAAGAAAAAGCAAGAAGAAGAAGAAAAGAGTGCAAGCAAACCCTAGGTTCAGTTGTTGTGCTGGAAAAAGAGAAAAAGGAGGGGGATGAGCTCTCTTTTATAAGCTACACAAGTGGGCTCCACCAACTAGAACCTTGTTGGGCTGAAATAGTGGTTTTCGGGACTTCGGATGAAATCGACGAAGAAGGAAGAAATGATCGTCGAAATATCTAGTCCCCAAAAAGTATATGTTTCGCGGGTTTCGGGAATAACAATAATTTGGTATAGATTTGGAGTAAAAGTACTGTTTTGCCCTTGAAGCTAGAAAAGTCAAGTTTCAGGGTTTCGAACGGGAACGGGATCAACATGAAAGTTGAAGACAATGACGAGATAAACAAAACGGGATAAAATACAAATCAAGAAAACCAAGATAAAATCCCAAGTACACGTAAAGTCATAAACAAGGAACCCCCAAAGGGCCCCACTAATACCAAAGGCACTCAAAATATCCCAAAAAGTTATAACAAAGCTATTCTAATCCCAACTTAACCACAATCCACTAAACAAGCTTAGAGCTAAAACACAGCTCAAAAACACTAATCAGGGCCTCTCGGGTCGGGGTCTCACACTTGGTGCTCTGAAGGTGATTGGCATCCAAGACAACCCCCAAGCACCATGTCAGTTCCATTTTCAACACCATATACCTGACTTTGAGTGGTTACATGGGTCAAGGTTAAGCTCAACCCTTCACCCACGTTTTGTCCATCAGTAACAGTCCATAAGGAAGGTCAATGGGCCCCAAACTAGATTAAATAGCTAAAATCTATAGAATCAGGAGTTACAGAGAACGATGTTCATGGTCGACCATGAAAGGTTCCACGATCGACCGTGGACACCCACGGTTGCCTCGTGGTTAGTTGTGAAATGATATTTTGTCAGTCAGCTCCCATGTAGGACTGACTGTAGTGTTCATGGTCGATCGCCAGGTGACTGCGGTTGACCCTGTAGTTCCATAGTCGATTGTGAAAGGTCTCACGGTCGAACATGGAGCCACAGAGCCGAAAAATCCATGATTTGTTCCGCATTCAATCCACTCCAATTTTCATCTAAATTCATCCAAAACTTTCAGAAATCATCTCCTACACATCATACATGATCATCCATCATCAATACATCAATAAGTGGGCCATTGATCATCCAAATGGGATCTCCATCCATCAAATGGTCAAAAAATATCAAAAGAAAGTGCTTAGAGATAGGAATTCTGCAGTTCAAACACATCAAATTGAGATCAAATTGCATAAATCAAAGGAAGAGCAACATGCATGCTATGTTAGGTGCATATTGCACTTGCCTTGGTCTCCAGTCTAAGGTATCGAAGATTTGATCGAAGCCTCTAGCTCTCCAAAACCCTAAAGACACCTTAAAGGTTTCTCCAACAGCAAGATCTACACCTCCTAAAGCCCATTCCCAAGGAGAAACATGCATAAGAGAAGAGAACTCGCAAAGAGGTCCTAGATTGCTATGGAGATGAAGCTAGATCATGGAATTTACCTTGATTTGAAGAGGAAGATGAGATCTAGAAGAGGAGATGATGATCTCTTGCAAAGGAAGGCTGGGAATCTTGGAATTCTCTTGATCTTGGGTGATGGAAGCTCTTGATCTTGAATTCTTGATGGAGGAAACCCTAGCTTGCAAGGGGGGGGGGGGGAATGTTGTTGTAGGTTAAATGTCTAAAATCCCCCTCCCTTAAATGAAGTGTAAAGAAGGAACTAAAAGGGTATATTTGGTGTTCTAGGTGAAATTGCACAATTCTCCAAGATAACCCTATTCTAACACAAAATTACCTCCAACCTCACTAACTAATTTCTAAAATTACAACTAACCCCCTAAACATCTATAAACTACAATTAGACCCCTAACCTTGGAAATTACCCTTTTACCCTAATTAATCCCCTACTAATTAGAATAATCAGGCATAATTAAATATAAATAAGGCAAGTAAAGGGGCGAGGCCTCACAGGTACGGTGTCTACAACCTCCGCACATCAATCTCTCACGTTCTTCAGCTCCTTAGCTGCCATCTCAAAAACCAATTCCAAGGCAAGAGTAAGGGCATCATTACCTACAACACCAAGTGTAGAGTCAGACACGAAGGCGTGGCAAGTACTCAAAATAAGTAACATAGCATGTTGCATGAATATGTAATTTAAAGACAGAGTAGTAGAATTCCAATGTAGTCTAAACTAGGCATGTTGCTCATGAGTAATAATAACTTGTGGAATCAAATTAAAACGAAGCTCTCATATTAATCATACTTCTAGCAAAATGGCAACCACAAGGCTAGATTCTCTAGTCAATCACAATTGCATACTGCAACATGGCCGAAAGCAAGGTACTAAGAAACTCCACTAGGAGTAATAATAATATGGCCATCCAGTAATCAGATATGGTACTAAAGTGAATCCACGCCACTATATGAGGGCTACATTGCAGCAAGGAAACTAGTACTAACGAAAATTCAAATACAGCCAGGTCCAACTGAGCAGGTTCGAAGCTAAATGGTGTTGGCTCAAGATTTTAAGTCAAAAAGTGTCCAAGTCCATTCTATTTTTATCATCTCACTCTCTGGGGAATTTGAGGTCCCATTGGGTCTCTGTAGGCGCCCTAAAGATTCAAAGTTTACGTGTGACCTTAATCCTTTAAAGGGGGTTCATAGCCCAATTGGCTACCTTGAACTCTTCTAGGGTACAGGTCCATGGTTATCTCAAACTCTCAAGTCCCTCAAGGTTTGTAAGTCTAAAAATGATAACAAAACAGGGAACTACTCCTAGCACTGTGCAAATCTGACTAAATATGGTGTTTCACACTGACTAACCCTTTTCAAGTCTCAAATCAAGTAATTTGTCTTTGTATCGGACAAGATTGGGCACGCAAGTGTGCTAAACAGATAAGACTGGCAAGCCAGTACACTAGATTGACAGGACTAGACCAGACTAGAAAAATAGACTTGACCAAATAGGATAGGACTAGCCTAAACAAACTCAGTAAAATTGGGCAGCACTTCGGTAGGAAATGGTTAGCCCTGAAATGTTTAAAAATATTTAAGGCGGATCCGGGCAACGAGGAAGGTAGCATTGTAGCGTATGCATGCTTACTGATCAAGTACACCCTTACAAAGGACCTTGTCAGTTGAAGGGAGACTCGGGCAAGTTAGTGCACACAGAGTTCCAAGGACCGACTTTGATTAGGTAAATGGCTAAGCTAAAGGTGGGCAAGTCATAGGGTAAGACAATGGTACAAAAATACTTACTTAAGAGGTGCATGCCAAAGGCATGTGAATCAACAAGTAAAACAAGTCGCGATTGATTTCGGATGATCCAACATTCAAGGACCCATTACTGGTCACCATCCTAAGTCTTCGGTTGCCATTAACTAGCTAGCACAAGACTATTCAAATCTTTGCACTCTTAGGGTCCGAATGTTGGGATTTATAGGTCCCTTAGTGCTTCTGAAGTTGTTGGAGATTCAAAACCCCTAAGTTCATATGCATATGACTTCTTGTTGTGCTCAACAAGTCTTCTAACAATCCCCAGGAGCAAAGGCTAGCTCAAACGATCACTTCCCATTAGTCTCAAGCATAAACAAAAGGCGAGTCCAAGTTGTAAGTCAAGGGTCACCTCCTAAAGTCTAAGGTTAATGTATGAAGAATCAGGCTTGAATTCAACTAATTGGTCACTTAGTGGGGGTAAGCAATGGCCCCAAAACCCTTGGCAGAAGCCCAAGACCATGCCGGAAGGAGGGTAGGAGAAATATAAAATTAATATTAAAAACTAAAAATATGATTTGATACATTTAGTTTATTCTACTAAATCAACTCATAATATGGCATGTAATGATATACATATAGAAATTGAAGCCTCTGATGATGCAAGTGTACCACTATTCCAACATGAGTCATGATAATTGACAAATAGATAACACAACTCTAAATTATGATATACCATCCATTCCAATTTCAGCCGGCATAATATATGGGCGAACAACACAAAAAAATAAATTTCAACACTACTGCCAAATAAACTCAACTTCAAGACCAAATAAATCCAACATTGCATGTGTACACGTATGCATAAATGAAGAATAGCAAAAAAGAAAAATCGAAAAAAACTGTAGGAAATGCAGCAGCAACAAGGAGAGAAGAAAGGCTGCAACAGGGAGATGAAGAAAAAAAAAAATGGCCCAGCCGAATAGGGAATGACAGCAGTTGGAAAAAAAAAAAAAAAACAAATAGCAGCAGCCCAGCCTAGACCAGCATTAGACCCAGCCCAAAAGAGGAGTGGGGCAAAAAAGAAAGAAAAGAAGCAGAAACTGTCGAAATCCAGCAGAAGAAAAGCAGCTCTCTGCTGTCAAAAGTGTCCATAAGAGTAAAAGGAAAAAACAGTAGAAGCAACAGCAGCAGCAGCTGGATTGAGCAAAAGCAGCAGTAGCTGGGTCGGGCACTCAAGGTGAGCAACAACAGCAGCAGTACCCCGAGAAGAACAGGTGCCTCTTCTTCTTCTTCTTCTTCTTGTTTTTTATTTTTATTTTTATTTTTTTTCTTTGGTTGGACAAGTTGTGCAGCAGCAGCAGCAGTAGGAGGCTCGGCTGCTGCCTCTTTTTATTCCTCCTCCTCCTGCTTCTTTTTCTTCATTTCTTCTCCATTGAGTGAAAGAGGCAAACGAAAGGGCTTTCACATTTGGGTTAGGGTTTTGACTTTTTTACTTTTAAGGTAAAAATAAATTATGTGTAATCCCTCAGGTTTTGTTTTTTATATTTTTAAGTCACTATACCAAAAAAATTACGTTTTCCCCCTTCTGGTTTTATTTTTTCTAATTTTAAGTCAATCTACTCTGTTCAGACGAATTTTGGAATTATGCCCAATTCTTCTGAATTCCTTCAATTGGGTCTGAATTTTGGAAATTCGGCCAAATCGCTATGTATTTTGGAACGAGATTTCACGGAGGGGATATTCGGTTAGGTAGAGGGACCAAACTGAAATTATTCGGAAAACTCAGACGAAAAGAACTGAATTTCATAACTTCCGTTGCAAGCCCTGGCCAGGTGCTGCCCCCCTTGCACTCTGCAGTTGGCAGGGGGTTGTGGGGCACAAAAACTATGTTTTTGGTGGGGTTTTTCTTCTCCATTTTTGCTTCCCTTCTTCAAGGAACTTCGCCACTTAATTTCGCCACTTAAAGGAACTTCGCCACTTAATTTCGCACTTAATTTCGCCACTTAACTTCGCCACTTAATTTCGCCACTTAATACACATTAATTTCGCCACTTAAACACTAATTTTCAATTACAATTACAAAAATCACATGAGCTTAAACAAAGGTAAACTAAGTATAAGAGAAATTTAAAGAATGATAAAAAACAAAGCATGCATGTTATGAAATTCAAAATGAGAGCTTGCCTTGGTTTTCTTAGCTCTCTAATCACCTTCTAATCACCTCAATTTCACTTAAACTATTCTAGGCACAAAACCCCCAATTCCTACATTAAAAATGGCCCAAAAAGTGAAAAAATGATGCAATACTTGGAATTACATCATGCATGTCGGGATTCACGGGTGAATTACCCTCCTTAACAACACTCTAAAACTTGGAAAGAAACCTTACCCCTAAGGGCTCCAACTGAGTCTCGGAAAGTTTCTCGAATTCATTTTATCTTTCCACCGAACCCAAGCGCGACATATTTTGAGACTCCGAACGAAAACTCGACTTTTGAGAAAATGACCCATATGTCCTGACTTAAGAACAATGTTGCGAAATGAGTGATTTGTAGACATCAAATGGTTATGGGTCAAAGACAAAGTTTCTTGGAATAATTTTATCTACCCACTGAACCTAAATTGGCATTTTTCTGAAATTCCCAAAATACCCTCAACTTTTTCATAAATTTTAACTAGGTTCTTTAAAGCTCTAAACTAGATCCAAAAGCTCTCAAATCTTCTCAAGACTTCCCAAATACTAAACTAACATTAAATCCTAGTTAATTAACATCTAAACATACTTAATTAACTATTAAACACAATTAATTAATAATAAGCACCTAGTTATTGATCGGGATCTTACATAATGTTGGCCTTGTTTTCTAGGATTGTGGGGGTGCTGTCTAATGAGGCAGAGGTGGTAGCAATTTTAGAAGCCTTACAGGTCTTTGTTTCTTCTCAAGCTAGTTTGGTGGTGGAGGGCGACTCTTCTAATGCTATTAATTGGGTGTCTTTATTGGCTTCATTTCCATGGAGATTTCAGTTTCTTTTAATGAGATTACGGTGTCGTCCTCAATTAATGTGGAGTTCAAGCATGTTGGGTGGATGACTAATGGCTTCTCGGATTCTTAGCTAAGCAAGGAGATGGATCATTTCTCTTTGTCACCATGTTATTGTTGCCTTGTTCTGTTTCTCTGTCTGTGTTTATATATATATATATATATATATATTTATATTCGTTTTTGAGTTTTCTTTGTTGGATGATATAATGCTTTTATACCTCTTTCTCTTTCTGGTGTAGGGGTGATGCTGGGTCCAGTTGTTCTTCTTATTTTTTTAATATAATTTAATGTTACTGATAAGAAAAGCCACAAAGGATTGGATTTGTCTTCAAACCACTTCCTTTCACTCCATAGCCCAACACTTTGTTCTGACCTCCCAACTTGCTTTCTTCTCTTGCTGTCAAACCCTTAGTTCCTTAATTTTTCCTCGCCCAACCATTGCTTCAACCAAACTATACGGGCTGATTTCTATGAAACCATACTCGGATTTATTCCAATCCTTCAGCTTGGCGTTTATCAGTTGGAATTTCTTATTCAGCTTTAACCAATTATGCCCCCAACTTTAAATTGAATCACCAATTTCGAATAATAGCAATGAATTGGGCAGATGAGAGCTTATTATTCACAAATCTGAATTGTGTCGGACTCTAATTCAACTCCTTAGTGTCTTAACATAAATAGGCAATGATCCTTACCTTGTCTAAAAGAGGCTCACTTATCTACCTAATGTTAACCATGCATGAGACAAAATTTGGTGGTTTGGTTCTTCTATTCTGCATATCCGACACACCACTAGTCTGGCATTGCATGTGCCATCTTGCCCTATGTTTGTTACAATTATTCTTAGCTTAAAACAAGTGAATGGCTACTTATGGCCTTATTATGAATCGACCTAGTTGACACATAATTTCAATCTCTTACAGGAAGATTCGCTCCTGGCTGCTACACGCTCTCTGTCTCAGAGGAACTTCCAGAAGAATATAAGGTTTGTATTTCTATCATTCTTAATGCTTTTAATTAGGGTTGGCCAAGATTGGGTTGGGGCCATGATCAACTTAGAAATAGTATGTGTGGTAAAACTAGGGAGGATAAAATTAGAATTGAGCGATTTCGATAGCATTTTGGGGTAGCATCAATAAGGGGATAAAATTAGAGATACCCGTTTGATATGTTTTGGGCATGTCCAACATAGGCTGGTAAAAGTTCAGCTATGCAGGTTGATGGCCCACCTAGGGGAAGAGGTAGGCTGAAGAGGACATTAATGGAGGTAGTAAAAATATATCTGAAGACATGCAACTTATCTGAGGATTTGGCTCAAGATAGATCAGAATGGAGAAACAAAATTCATTTAGCCGACCCTAATATAGTTGGGACAAGGCTTCAATGATGATGAGTTCAAACTTTTGGGCAATAGCCAAGTCATATGTGACAAACTCACGACAAAACTTTCACAGAATATCAACTTAGATTGTATTAATTTCAATGTCCATTCCTTTGGAGATCCCTCCTCAATATATAACCATTTACATGCTTTAATCAAGGCTTTAATCTAGGAAAGAGTATCAATTACAATTCTAAGTTTATAGAAACAATGACTAAAATAGAAGATACACAACTATGTATAGTGTCATTGACCCAAGCAATCCACGTGAATATAAGAACTAGGCTGGATCCCTTTGATGGGTCGTGGGCCTGATTAACACCCTCCCTCAAATTGATGCGGGAGAATCAATGAGCATCAATTTGCCAACCAAGAACTGATGGTGTGGTCGTGGAAGACCTTTAGTGAGAATATCAGGAATTTGAAACTCAGTGGAGACATGCGGAAGGCTAATGACGTCACATTTAAACTCATCACGTATGAAGTGATAATCAACCTCGATGTGTTTAGTGCTTTCAATAAAAATTGGATTTTTAGTAATTCGAATTGCACTTGTATTATCTGCATAGAGGGGGGTAGTTCTGCTAGAAATCCAATGTCAGACAACAGACCTCGGAGCCAAAGAATTTCGGAGCATGCAGCAGATATGGCTTGGTACTTAGCCTCGGTAGAAGATTTGGAAACTTTTTCATGTTTCTTGCATTTCCAGGAAATCAGATTATCACCCAAAAACATGCACCATCCTGTTGTCGATCTGCGAGTGTCCGGACAACCAGCCCAATCAACATCTGAATAAGCTTTGAGAGATAAGGATTGTCAGATGGAAAAAACAACCTGCGACTCGGTGTGCAAATAACGTACCGAATGATGCGGCGAACAACAGCCATATGATGGTGACGAGGAGCAATTATAAACTGACTCATTAGGTTGATCGCATAAGAGATATCAGGACGAGTGATCGTGAGGTAGATCAAGCTACCAACTAACTGGCGATGTGTGGTAGGATTTGGAAGAAAGTCACCCTCCTCTTTATGGAGTTTGGCATTCAATTCGACCGGCATATCTACTGGAACTGAAGCAGTAAGGCCAACCAAGTCAATGAGATCAACCATGTATTTGTGCTAATTGAGAACTATACCTTTAGCCGATTGATGAACTTCAAGACCGAGGAAATAGTTTAAAGGGCCGAGATCCTTCATGTGAAATGTCTGATGAAGAGAAGCTTGGAGTTCCTTGTGCATTTGGACCAGTAACGACGATGTCATCAACGTAGACAAGTAGCACAATAATCCCGGACGGAGCATGATGTAAAAACATGGAAGGATCATACTGGGTCGGATGAAAATCCAAGCGGATAAGAGCATCTTGAAATTTCTCAATCCATGCGTGAGGAGTTTGCTTCAAACCATAGAGAGAGAGAAAAAGTTTGGCAACCATACCCTTCTCGGAAGAGTACACCTGAGGCAGACGCATATAAATGTCTTCTTTGAGATCGCCATGAAGAAACACATTTTTGACATCCATTTGATATAGAGGCCAAGACTGAGATGCAGCAACAACAAGAATTATGTGTATGGTGGTCATTTTGGCGACGGGAGCAAAAGTTTCATGATAATCGATGCCATATTCCTACCGATTTCCAAGAGCGACAAGGCGTGCCTTATATCGATCCAATGTGCCATTGGATTTTAATTTGAGAGAAAAAATCCACTTGTAGCCAATAAGTTTGACACCCACAGGAGACTGGACAATATTCCACGTATGATTTTGCTCTAAAGCCTCCAGTTCATCTTGCATAGCCTGGTTCCAACATTGGTGCTGCATAGCCCGAGAGTAGGATTGTGGGATGGAAGAGGAAGACAAAGTGGCCATTTAGGAAGTATGTGAGAACCCATAGTGGTATGGTGGTACCGAAATGCGAGTGGAGCGATGTAATGAAGGATGGTCAGATGGACCAAGTGCCGGAGGTGGACCAGATGCTGGAGGAAGATCAGAGGGGGAGTCACGGTAGGCGCTTCCTTATTCCGTCTGTGATACACAAAGCTAGGATTAAATCGAACAACTGACGTGTTGTCAGAAAAACAGGTAAGGACATCAAGGAGTAGGACTCAAAAGGATTAAGGTGTTTGTGAAAAAAATACTGTTGAAAAAACCCAACATTCCTAGAGGTACAGATGTGACGAATGTGAGGATCATAGCTAAGGAACCCTTTCTGGAATGGTGCATAACCTAAAAGAACACACTGAGCTGATTGAGCGTTTAGTTTGATTCTTTTAGAAGGAGGCAAATGCACAAAGCAAATCGAGCCAAAAACATGAAGATCGTCATAGGATGGAGATGTCTTGTACAACCGGTAATATGGGCCTTGATTTTCAATAGAGGTTGATGGCAAACGATTGATAAGATGAGCTGCAGTAGCCAGTGGCTTAACCAAAAAACAAGTAGGAACTGATGATTCAAGAAGAAGGGAATGAGTGACATCAAGGAGATGTCTATTTTTCCTTTCGGCTACTCCATTTTGCTGTGGAGTATAAGGACAAGTTCTTTGAGAAATAATGCATTTGTTTTGCAAAAACTGTTGAAAATCAGATGACACATACTCCCCGCCCGAATCAGATCGCAAGATTTTAATGCAGGTGGAAGATTGATTCTCAACATAAGCTAATTTTTTTAAAAAAACATTAAAAACATCAGATTTGGAATGCAGAAAGTAGACCCATGTGAACCGACTAAAATCATTAATAAAAGTCACAAACTATTTATAGTGAGCTTGAGAAAGAGCTGGAGCAATTCCCCATACATCGCTAACACTAAGTGCTGTGTGAAGTGGAATTAGGAAACGGAAGAGTTTTACACTTTCCCATTTTACAAGTAGCATAATCAAAAGGCAAACAAGAAGAAAGGCCAATAGATTTATTTAATAAACCAGAGTTCAACATTAGGGACAAAACTTTGGAATTAGGATGTCTAAGTCTATTATGCCACAATTGGCAGTTATCTGTAATAGAAAAACAAAACACATTATTGTCAAATTTATTCCTAGAAAATTTAGAAAAATCCATTGGAAACAAGCGTCCACACTTAGTGATGCAGTGTAGACCTCATGGCCACATGTGTTGGGCCCACTTAGATTTAGGATATTTTATTAACTAATTATAGGCCATTAGTTTCTGATTTTAATTAAAGAATGTTATTTAGGATTAGGTTTCTTAGAGCTTAAGTTTTGTTTTCCTATTTATATGGCATTGTAGAGAATTATTTTTCAGAGAGTTTATTGATGAAATTGGGTTTTCCCATTGAGGTGCGTCCTCGTTTATTATCTCTGCGGAGATTGATTGTGTCTTCGGACACGTGCTTTGGCACCCATTGTGCTTTTAGCACTTTCTACGCAAGCCCTAACCCTAGGGCTTACATCAATTGGTAAGAATGATGTAGTGTAGACCTCATGGCCACATGTGTTGGGCCCACTTAGATTTAGGATATTTTATTAACTAATTATAGGTCATTAGTTTCTGATTTTAATTAAAGAATGTTATTTAGGATTAGGTTTCCTATTTTAATTAGGTTTCTTAGAGCTTAAGTTGTGTTTTCCTATTTTTATGGCATTGTAGAGAATTATTTCTCAGAGAGTTGATTGATGAAATTGGGGTTTCCCATTGAAGTGCATCCTCGTTTATTATCTCTGTGGAGATTGATTGTGTCTTCGGACACATGCTTCGGCACCCATTATGCTTTTAGCACTTTCCACGCAAGCCCTAACCCTAGGATCTGCATCACTTAGGCTCCCTCGCGATCTCTTTCCCAAACATCTGGTCCTGCACAATACAACCAGAAGAAGAAAAAGAGATGTTACAATTATTTTCAACAAGTTGCCCGACTGACAATAGGTTTGAAGTTAAATTAGGACAAAGGTAAACATTTTTCAATGGGATGGGATCAGGGATATCTCCGAGAGCAGTAATGGGAACATTGCCTCCGTCAGCAATTTGTATTTGAAGATTTCCATTGTATCTTGTCACATTGGAGAGAGGGGTACGGGAATACGTCATATGATAAGACGCCCCGGAATCAAGGAACCAAGTAGAAGATGAAGGTGAGTTGCCTGAGAGACCAAAGGCAAAGAGGGCATTGACAATCATTTGTTAAACCAATTCAGGAGTTAGAGATGATGAGGGCCCAGGCTATGAGAGTGCAGATGTAGGAGCAGGCATAACGAAGAAGCAACATAAGCATGCAGAGTATGAGATTTGTGGAGTCAGATATTGCGGAGCCTGATACTGTGGAGTCTGATACTACGGTGATGGACGTTGTGGGGCAGTAGCGACATTTAGAGATGATATTTTTGACTTTTTACAGTAACTGCAGACCTTCTGTTTGTATTGAGATGCAAGATGCCCAAAATTTTGAACTATAGCATTGTGTTTTGCTCAAGTCTCGAGGCGGAGGCTGAGAAGTCTTATTTTTCAAGAACATGACTGAATAGGTATCAGTCTTTTGTTGAGCAATATGAGTTGAGGTTGTAATGCGCTATTCTTCGTGTAAGAGTTCATTCAAGCAGACATCCAATGAAGGTAAGGACATCCGATTCATCAGGGCAGATCGGACACTTTCATATTCATTCCGCAGTTTCATCAAAAACCGATCTCTTTGACTAGAGGCCTGAAGATCTTGGATCACTGTCAAAACATTGTCAGCCACATCCGCATACTTTATACTATCGTTTTCCGACCACAGTGTACGGAATCCTGAATAGTAGTCTTGTACCGACAAGGTCCCTTATTCATATTCAGCAATCGCACATTCAAGATGAAATTGACGCGCAGAGTTATCTTGATGGTATACTTTCTTCAAATACCCCCACATGGCTTTAGAGGTTGAGTAAGGCTTGAGATTCATTATCAGATGTGGCTCGACGGATCTCAGAATCCATGATTTGATTTTGGCATCTTTAGTATGCCAAGAGATATCTTCTTTTCATCCTCAGTAGGTTTAGGGTCAGCACCAGAAACAAAATCCCACAATTCATTAGCTTCTAGGTAGATTTGGAATTGGAAAGACCAGGTTGGGTAATTTTTTTCCAGTGAATTTGATCAAAGTAACCTCATATTTTTCCATCTCAATGTTAGATTGGAAAAAAAATGGATTGAAACAGTGAAAAACAGTAATCAAATCAAGCAACAATTGTATGAAAAACTGTTTGTGAGTGCAGAAGACAAGATCCAACCAGGCAGAGGAGATAAAAAAACCAAGTCAGACCAATAACAGTGATAAGAACCCCTCTGACGACCTTGACTAGAGCTTCAGATCCTCTACATGGGCCCCACAGATGGATCTGAACACTGATCAGATGTTTGATCTAAGAAGGCACAATATTTTCGCACCTACTGGAACAGGTTTGAACCTATTCCGCTGAATATCCAAGATTCTGGACGGTCTTGATTGAAACTTGTGTAACATTTTGAAATAACACGAGAATGATCAGAAAGACTACCTGGAGGTGCTGAAAAATCTTGAAAAAATCGCCAATAATCCTAGAAATATCAGGCGACCGTGTCTCTCTGGTTTTTGGAAATTGATCTGATGATCAGGGGTGGGCCACCAAGATGATTGAACTGTCACAGATGGTAGATGCCGCTGGAATTCTTTGAACAGATGTCTGGATCTGTTTTCTACATGAGAGAGATTTATTCCTCTCTATCCTATTGCCTTGATGCTTTGGAAGAAAAGAAACTAGATGTTCTTGAGCCTTGCTCTGATACCATGACAAACTCACGACAAAACTTTCATAGAATATCAACTGAGATTGTATTAATTTCAATGTCCATTCCTTTGGAGATCCCTCCTCAATATATAACCATTTACATGCCTTAATCAAGGCTTTAATCTAGGAAAGAGTATCAATTACAATTCTAAGTTTATAGAAACAATGACTAAAATAGAAGATACACAACTATGTACAGTGTGTCATTGACCCAAGCAATCCACGTGAATATAAGAACTGGGCTGGAACCCTTTGATGGGTCGTAGGCCTGATTAACAATATGTATGTGTTTGGAGTAGGGGGGTTTGCTTAAGCATAGGGTGCCCTGGTGGGCCTATAAGAGTATAGCTCATTTTAATATCAGGTGGGCCTACAAGAGTATAGCTCATTTTAATATCAGCTGTCTTTTATGACATCACTTTCACCTGTCTATGTTAAGTATTAGTGTGGATAAAGCAGTCCTGAGGCCCACATGTGCACCCTTATGAACAATTTCACCCATTACACTCAATCCTTTTATGAATTGGCACCCAATTTGACACATCCAAATCTTGCTGCCCTTGGATTGTCCATGCATGAAACTTCGAAAATCTGGAATTCATCTAGCAGTTCAAGACAGGAAAAAAAAAAGAAGGAACTGTAGCTTTAAGCGCTGTAAATCAATGGTTAGAATGATCATATCATCCCATTCTTTTGCAAAACTATGTCAGACATAGACCATTCCACCCCCTACCTTCATGATTGGATTGAATTTAGGTGGGCTCCACATGAGGACCTTTTCTGCTTCATTTCATTCTGGAGCATGTGCACATACACATCATTGAGCTGTTCTCAAAAATAGCCACGCCTTCCCTAATCTAGGAATAGATGGCCTGTGGGCCATGGGGCCTGGGGCCTGGGTGGAACTAGGGGGGCTGGACCCACAACTCTTAGTGAATCCCAAAAGTCTCCTTGAACATATGGTCCCTCCAAGGAACCTCATCATCCTCCTCCTCCCATGGTGGGTCCCCAACCAGAATATCCTAGTTCCACTGCGGCATGGGGCCCACCCAAGGAAAGGTTTTGAAAGATCTCCCTATGATTTACCTCTATACAAAAAATGGAGTCGCCTGATCAAGGTGTGAAGGAGAGGTTTGAATTATCTCCCATTGTCCTACCTCTATGCAAAAGCCATCCAATTAAGGGAGGTACTGCTTTGAGGGCCTCAAATTTGTCCAAATCTTAGATTGAAAATAAAGTTGGATGGGTTCCAAAATTCTGCATGATCAATTCATGGCCTAAAGTACTTGGACGGGTGTTATTTCATTCCTTGAAAGCTTGATGTGTGCTTTCGAGAAATGCACTATTCAAAGCAGAAAGGTCTGAGTTTGATGATCTAATCGCAGCTTGAAATCTGATGTCCTTCGTTTTCTTTCAGTTCCATTTGTCTAACATATGCTTATATTCTGCACCACCGTGTCTATGAAGGCTGTTTGTGAAGACAACCGTGTACAATATGTGCCACCTAAGCGCGCTTGATTATTCACATGCACATGGTGTGTGAGATGGATGTCTGCTTTCTGAGGTACAAGAACACATTGCCCTGGACTTCAAATATTACTGCATATGCTGTGAAGGAGAAGCCTCATTATTCGTTACTGGCGGTGGATGTTGTGAATAAAAGATTATTCAGCAGACACTTAATGATACAGATCATAGAATTCTGAATAACATTTCTCAGGATTGTGACATCAACTTGCCTGAAGGTGTTATGAGGTGATAACTCTTCCCTAGGATTTGTTGAAAACTCATTTGTTTGTGCTCAACAAAATGACAATTCTATATATATCATGCTTTTGGATTTAGTTTCTTTGGTGAAGCATCTTGTGCATGGCTTTGTGTAGTGTGCAGCTGTACTTAAAGCTTATTTTATTGTCGTGCCCCTTATGTAACAAATTATGTTTGATCTCTCTATCTTTCTGTGTGTTCATGCGCACACACACTTGCCCCTCTCACTGAATGAGTGAAATTATCAATTAAGTTTGGTCCACTTTGTCTCCACTACAGGCGTGACCAACCCAGTCATACGTTTAATACCCCCCTTCATATTGATGATGGTGAATCAAACCATCATCAATTTGCTTACAAAGACCTGATATTTAACCCACGGAAGAGTTTTGGTGAATATGCCTGTAACAGTGTAACTTGAAGAGTAGTGTGACTAGGAAGTGTAATGAGCTTGTCATTGAAGGCTTCTTTAATGTAGTGACAATCAGCTAAAATGTGCTTTATTTTTTTCCTGAAAGACATGATTAGCAACAATTTGAAACACTCTTGTGCTCTGCATAAAGAGTAGCCGCCTCCTGTTGATAAAAACCAAGTTCAAGTAAGCAATCTTTGAGCAAGCAGATGACAGTGTGATATTCAGCTTGGAGGAATTGGAAATATGGCCCCTTTAATATTCCTAGGAGACCATCTGACTGTTTTGAAATTATCAGCAAACATACATGAAGAAGTAACTGGACTAGAAATGTCCACAATGCTATTCCACAACTTTCTACACCTAATATAGCCATTAGTCATCATTACACACTGTTAAGCAGAAATCAATATTCTGCATATACACCATGCAATAAATAAACTGAAAATCAGCAGCGATAGTAGTGATATTAATCATCCTAGGACTCCATGCATCTAGATACATATGGAAGAACGGCAATTGATATTGAAATAGTCCATCCATCTTGAAGGGAGAATACAATTGTAGACATTGTGCAAAGAATTTTCCTGAAATTTGGTTTCAAGCACAGATTTAAATGCTGAATTTTCTGCCTATTCTCGGAATGCATTGAAAGCCCATTTTGACCCCAAACATCCCAAAGTCGAAAAGTCATTTAGTATATTTAAAAATTGGGTCACACTTATGCTGAATGCAAGTAGTAGAAGTCTGTCTTTTTTGGGCAATTAAGTAGCAGTCTCAGAAACAGGTTCTGGATGCAACTGCACTGTAGCAATTTGACTGACCCTTATGAAGAATAGGCTACTTATTGATTAATAATGGCTGTAGCATTATCTGTTTCTTTTTTTTACAAAGATAAGTTAGTCTTTCATTTCAATTAAGTTATAAATTACACAAAGAATCTCACAGCCCCAAATGGAGAGATTCAGTGGGGCATACCTCGCAAATAAAGATGAACAAACCATAACAAACATCAATGCCAAAAGCTGAGGCTCAAGCTATGAAGTAATAGAAAATAAGTTGGCGGACTGATATTGGTTCACTCATGGTGAAGGTATAACAACTGTGATATGTGGTCCGGACTCGCGCAAAGATAGTGATGTTTCACAATCTCCTAAAGAGCGCAATTTCTTGAGTATCCAAGGAGAGGAACCTAATGTGTTGGAATCGCTGAAGCTCTGTTTCCACTTTCCTGCAAATGAAGTAACACACTAAGCAATGAACAGATGCAACGCCTGAAAATCTCCATGCGAATAAGCCGTATAGTAGTACCCAACTCAAACTCCACATTGGAGCTCCTAAGAACTCCTAAAGAATGATGCAAAGAAACCATTGAAAGTATCCATCCCTCCCTTACAAGTTGAAGAGGCCGAGGTATAGGAAGATGAGTAAGAATAAATGATGGTGAATTCCATCTACTGAAAATGTAGTCGGGTAACTGCAGACCCAAATATAAAAACACAGACTATCCAATATTTTATGTTCAACTTCTGATCCTTTAGAACCAAATTATGGTCTAACCATTATTCTATAAAGATTTGTTATTTTCTTGGCTAACGAGATTCCTTATGCCTAGTTTTGCGGCTCCTGCACAAACACACCCTTAATAGCTGTAACACTCATCGTACCATCCTGATCCACAACAGTGACATAATAATACAATGATGATGCACATGATCCACCGTTAATTAAGAGGTGAGAGTCAAGCGGCGTAGTCAATAAGTCTATATGACTCGAGATTAAACACTTAGGTTTCACCGTGATCAAATAAGATATCAAATAGGAGGGCCAGTGCGACAGCTTTTTTTTATCGATATGAGTGTTCTATATCGGATAAATTGCCAACTATTCATTTTTTCGAAACCATCTCCATACGAACGTAGTGGTAGAAAGAGTACCATGTTGTGCCTGGACTTCAAACGGTTTCGCTTTAACCATGTTAAAGGTCCCACATTATTGGCTGATAGAGAATCAAAGTTGATTTACCAATAAGTTACGAAATGCTATGGTTCTTACATATGATTTCTTAATTTATTCAGAAGTAATTCGTCGAGATCGTGCACCTTTCTTTCCTATTTATAACTTTCCCATTCAAAAAAAAAAAAAAAAGGAAAGTGCAGCCGGTTGGATCCAGCCTATTCTTGAAATACACAACTCGCACACACTCCCTTTCCAAAAAAGATCAATACACCAAGCACTACACTTAGATTTATTAGATTTGTTGCTAAAATATCGGTATTAAACCCGAAACTCCCAGCGGATGGCCAGTGACCAAAGGAAACGAAAGAATCGGTTACATCTCTCATATGCTTTTCTCTTATAGATAGGACCAACAAAATGGAACAGAGTTCTTTTTGTATCACTTCGCCCCCTTTGTTTTGGATTGATTTCTTTTTATTAATTTCCTTATTATAAATATGAATAGGTTCATTTTAATAAATATTTTTCTTTATTATTATTTCCATGGAAATTCTCAATAATCTATTTATTTAGTCCCAGGTTTCATGTCAATTACGAAATACCTCGTTTGTTGCAACACTTCCTAAAAGTCAAAAAGAGTTTCCATTAAGAACGGAAGGGAAGAAAGCAAGTGGGTCTGCTATGCTAATTCCTCATCCTCAAATCACTCCATCCCCGGGGGTTGTATTGTCTCAACGAAGAAGTGATTGTAGGAGTGAAGTTTGGATATAATTCGGCAAGGCAAGCCCGCGGCAATAAAATAGGAAAAGAAAATAAGTATTTATTTTTCACATTTATAGGATTAAACAAAAGGATTCGCAAATAAAAGCGCTAATGCCACGACCAGTCCGTAAATCGTTAAAGCTTCCATAAAAGCCAGACTAAGCAATAAAGTACCTCGTATTTTACCCTCTGCTTCTGGCTGTCTCGCGATACCTTCTACGGCTTGGCCGCAGCAGTACCTTGACCAACTCCAGGTCCAATAGAAGCAAGTCCCACAGCCAATCCAGCAGCAATAACGGAAGCGGCAGAAATAATGAGTCAATCTTACGTTACGTAATCCAACCCCAATGGATCCTATCCCATGTTTGAGCTGGAGGATCGATCAATCGATATATCTAGATCCAATATCTAAATTATTTTATCTATTAATATTAGATTTCAAATCTATATATAAAGAGATCTTATCAGTTTAAATTTGATTTTCTAAGTTTTCTAAGTTAAAGTACATACAGTAGAATTCCGATAAAGATTGAAACTCTTTTGTTATACGATATGCCCGGTCCAATACCTAATGGGTTTGGTAAATCCTCACACAAATTATGTTATGTATACAATGAAGATCCCAATCATTAATACATCTTTGATACCAAACTATCCAAATTTTTATAGAAATCCTTTGGATGTAGTGATGAAGTTATGAATGAATTAGCAATGGCAAGTTTAATGAAATCCTGTCCATTGGTTTATCAGCTCGCATGTGGGCAGTTTTTCCACTTGATCACTGACCCACCCACTTTTTATTTTAACTATTTCTTTGTTTCTCGTCTTTTGAAATGGTGGGTCAATTTGTCATGAACAATGGACAGACCCATGAACAATGGACAGACCAAGCCATTGACCATTTAAACCAAGATGATTTTCAGGTTTAGTCCAGTTCTTAGGTTCAATACTACTCTCACATGCAAATCTGTACATGTTGTTTTGAGGTCTCAGTCTGTGGAGCCATGGGACTCTATTTTAAGTCTTTTTTTTTTATTAAGCACCATCTTTCGTCGTTTTATTAAATTCAACAAATATCACAGGTGGAGATGCTCTTGATTAGCACAGGTTTATCGTGCCAGTTTGCTATTTGTATTCATTTGGCCACAAATATACAATTCAAACTCCATGGGGCCGGAAATCAATTTTTCCAAGCGATATACATCAATATGTATCGATATCGATGTGAAATCCTTAACAATATAAATCCCTTGATGTGAAATTCTTAACTATATAAATCTTTAGCAAATAATCTCTATTTAAAAAGTTGTAATGAATCCTCATATTTACAGATTCATCATGGATTTCACACCTGTTACCAAATATGCTCATAATAGATGGAAAGTTGAGGCAGTGTCCATTAGCCATTATTTGGGGTGAGTGGGGCCCTGGGTTGGTGATTCAACTATTATTTTTATCAGGGTAAGCTTATTGGATTGTGCTCTTAAATCCATTTGTATCTTTTGTTATCATAGCACATAGATTTTTTTTCACTAGGTTACAATCTGATTATTTTATGCTACATGAACGTTGAAGAATGAAATTTATTACAGGTCAACAGTTGTAAAGTACATTTGGATGTACCAAGTTTTAAAAGTAAAATACTTTAAATTTGAAAAGGTGAAATAGAATTAAAGAGTAATATAAGCTAGTACACAAATTAGTTAAGCATTCTCATATAATTAACAATGTATGGTGAAAATATGGAAATGGGTTTAACTATATTCTTCTCTAATTAGGAACATCGGATTCCGTACTGTGAAAATATATTTCTATAATTAATGGCTCTTTGGAAGTCATGTGTTTCGAATTTCCTTTGCCCACTCTTTCTCCAGCCCAACCCCCACCTTCTTCTTCCTCTTCATCCCCTCAACCTAGCCAAAAACCTGCAAGAATTTTCTCCCTCTTCAACCCCTATATATCCCTCCTACCTGATCCCACTCCCCTACTTCCAACGCCTGGGAGAAATAAAGGCAAACACTGTGGTTGCTAATCCTAATCTAACTCTAGATGAAAAACACCTAGGTTTCTTCCCCATCAAATTTTGCAGTAGAGATGAAAAACTTCTTTCTCCCAAATCAACAATTTCAATTAGTTGAATGTGTTGGTTTGGTGTTAGATATATGAGGGCCACTAGGTGAGCTTAATGAATGAATAACTGACATCAGCTTAATTAGTGACCATGGGCATGCATGGTGCATTGTTAGCAATGGCAAGTGTAATGAAATCCTGTCCATTGATTTAACGGCTCGCCTGTTGGCATTTTTAGGCATATATATTTATATGTTTATGCAGAAATATTCGGATGAGTAGCATCCTCATCATTCTATGGATGATTCACCCTACTTTCTTTGCCACTTGACTCACCCTATTTTTTAAATTTTTTCTTTTTTTTTTTTTTTTTTTAAAGGGTGGGTTAATTTGTCATCAACAATGGAAAGACCCAAGCCATTGACCATTTAAACCAAGCAAACTTGTGCATGCTGTTTTCAGGTCCTGTCTTTTTTCTTTTTTTCTTTTTTTGTTTTTTAAGTTAGCATATTTATATGTCTTTTTAAGCCATTGAGCCATGGAACTCTATTTTTAGTTAGTTTTTTTTTTTTTTTTTTTAGCATAATCTTTTGTCTTTTTATTTATTGCAACAAATATCATAGGTGAAGATGCCCATTAAGCGTATAACGGTTCGGTTAACCCGTAACTGTTCATTTTGGGAGAACCGTTAACTGAATCATGAATTACAGTTTTCAGTTTTAAAAACCATAACCGTAACTGTATCCGGAAAATCAATTAAAAACCAAACCATGGTTAACCATTAAAAACCGTAACCGAACCGTATTCGGAAAAACCGTTAAAAACTGTTAAGAGTTATAAACATATTTCATTTAGGCCCTTTATTTTATTTTTTAGTATAATGATACGGTTAACCGAACTGTATTTTATGGTTCGGTTCGGTTAATAACCGTGAGTCAATACTGAAAGCCGTAACTGAACCGTGAAGTGCGGTTTTCCAATTTTAATAACCGTAACCGGAATTGAACCGTGAAATACGGTTATTAACCGCTATTTGGTTTGGTTCGGTTAGACGGTTTTTTTATTTTCTTTTACACCCCTAATACCCATGAGTAGCACAGGATATTGTGCCAGCATTCTACTTAATACTAATCCGGCCACAAATGATCAATTGTAATGCCATCCACACTCACCTATTTCACTATCTTGTCCATTACGTACGGATCAAGTCACTTAAAAATACAATTATAAGAATTTGAGGCAGTCATATTTGATCGACTCCCAGTGAGCATAGCCTTTAAAAAGGATCGAAACGAGGCCAAAAATTCATAAAGCTTCTCAGTAGAGCTCACTAATAAAAACAATTCTATGCTCCGAAATCAGAATTCATTGCAGCCCCACCACCAGATTGATTAGTAATAAATATATCATTAAAATATTATTATTATTTTTATAATGGATCAATGAAGACAATATTATTAAGACTTAAAGTCCTTTCAGCATTGAAGTGAAATCTGGAGATGGGCAATGCAGATTTGTGCATGCATTTATCATCTCATCTCAGCTACCACTACATGGCATAAAAAGTAATGATCATCTGCCAGTTCTTAGCACGGGTTATTGTGCTAGATTTTTGTTACTTAAAAATTACATTTGAATCACTAACTTGCCCACCATCACGGATCAAGTTTCTTAAAAATTACAACAGTAAGAATTTGAGCCCCTAATATTTGATTGGCTCCCCTAATGCAACTGGGGTTTACTATTCCGGCCAATGGGAGAGTGCCATGTGTAAGAAATGCCAGGTCACACAAGGACCCCTCAACTGCTTCCTTGAAACAAGGAAAAAAAAAAAAAAAAAAAGAAATGGAGGGGTTTTTTTTTTGCAAATAAAGAAAATTGGAGAAGACGAACCAGCGGTGGGTTTTTTTCTTCCACCCAATTTCTTTCTTTTATTTGCAAAAAAGCCCCTCTCTTTTTATTTTTTTCCTTTTTTCAAAGAGGCAGTTGAGGAGTCCTTGTCTGACGTAGATTTCTTACACATGACACTCCTCCATTGGCCAGAACAGTTGAAACAAGAGATCCGAACTCATTCTGGGTTAGGTAATAATAATTATGTCATGCTTTTGAAACCACAGAAAGCACTTCGATCCCCTTGCCATGGGTTTGAAAGAGGAAAGTCAAGCCGTGATATTTCCAAGCAATTGCTCTGCTGCTTCCTTCCAAGTTCCAACCCATTGCACAACATCTTTTGAAAGAAAGATATTTTCCACGGAATTTCCCAGTTGCTTCCATCTCAACTTACTTATTAACGAAATCTATTTCGGAATCAAAGTCTCTTTGTTCTTTCATCTTTGCTCTGCGTAATCTATCAAACGAAGGTCTGATTTCTCTACCCTCTCTCTTACATGATAGTTTTTTCTCTAATTTGTATTTATGTAATTCTTTCTCAGAACACTATTACATCTTGGTTTGAGTTCGACTCAGATGCCAACATGTATATCTTGGTTTAAGTCCAAATCCTAGGTCCAATTCTACTCACATGCCAACATGTACATCTCTTCCTATATAGAGTCATGGAACTTTATTTTAAGTAATTCTTTAAAAATTTAGCATAGTCTTTTATAGTTTTATATTTATTTCTACAAATATCATAGGTGAACGTGCGAGTGATTAGCACAGATTATTATGCTAGTATTTTGTTCATACTCTACTAGAAAAATATGCCAGTGCATAATATTAAAATATGTAAAAACAAAAACCTATGATCAGTTTCTTTAAAATTAAATGCAGAAGGCTAAAGTTTGAGAGAGAGTGGAAAAAAAAAAAAAAAAGGAAAAAGAAAAAAGAAGTGCATAAGAATTCAATACCTAATACCAAATACAATAAAAAAAACACAACCCCATGAAAATCAAGACTAATGACCAAAAAAAACTAAAAAATAAAATCAAAATAAATAAATAAATAATATAAACTATTAATAAAATCCAATAAAATTTGAAAGAGACAGAAATAAAACATAAAAATGAAAATCTATAATCGATTCAATAAAATAAGCAATTTAAAAGAATCAACACCTATGAGAAGAAAAACTAAAAAATGGAGCATAGAAGGGCAAAGAAAAAAAGAGCCCACAAATTCATGAAAAACCATTATAAAAAAAAAAAAACAAACTAAAAACCATCACAAGTGATAAATAATTATAAAAGAAAAACAAAATAAAATGAAACAAATTTTATTAAAAAAGGATAAATATATATATAAAGATCAATAGACAATACAATGATAAAAGAACTTTAGAAAAACCAAAAAACATATAATAATCTAAAACTCAAAAATAGAAATCCGAAGCCACAACAGAATATAAGAAAAATCTATAAAAAGATTTCACAAAGAAAACTAAAAGAACCCAATGGAAGTAAAATAAATAATTAACTCATAATGATAAGTAATAAAAAAATACAACATAAAAATGACAATTCACATAAAACCTCATGATAAAAAGTGATTTAAAAGGAAAAAAACATCAAAACCTAATACCCAAAAATTAAAACAAAAAGGGAAAAAAAGAAACTCACAATCTATGAAAACCTAATGCCACAAAACTAAAAGAATCCACGGTAAATTAATAAAATTATATAAAGACAATCTAATAGTGAAAAACACCCACTACCCAACAACCAAAAATTAAAGTAAAAAAAAGTGAACTTTAAAAAATAGAAACCCATGAAAAACCATCACCAAAAGAATTAAACAGACCCAATGAAACTAAAAATAATAATAATTAAGTAAACCTATACTAAAGTGTAAATTACCCATTTAGAAATCAAGAAATATAAAATAAAAGCAAAAAATTATAAAACATCCCATTGTATAAGCAACTTAATTAATAGAAAGAAACAAACTCAATAGGATTCAATACTAAAAAAATATAAAAGAAAAAAAAGAAAAACAACCCATTAATTTATTGAACCCCATCACCAAAAAAACTAAATGAACACATCAAAATTAGAAGAATAATAAAACAAACCCATAACAAAAGACAACAAAATCTGATAAAAAAATAAACTTTTTTTTATTCTTTGCTTAGTGTTTGAGAGATTTAATTAGTTCTATTGCCTACTCTAAATGAAGAAAGATGAAAGGATGCAACAAAATCTATACGTGCTTAGTATGTAGCTCATTCTGCCTCATTTTAAGACAACATTCATCAATAATAAAATTGAAAAAATAAAAACCTAGATTTATAACTAATAGTTCAGCAAGAACAAACTAAAAAAAGCCCTAATTATTGAAAAGGTAGTAAGAAAAAGAGGGAGAACAGGAATTTGATGGACGTGAAATGAAAAGAGTACATCGTAATCCTATATGGAAAGAAGCATGAAACTAAAATAGACTAAAAGTGTACATTTCAATGTTAGATGTATACCGGACTTCGGCTGCTCTGGATGCTTTTTCTTTGCTTTGAAAAGAAAAACTCATGATTTAAATATTAATGCTCATCAGTAGTGGTGACATAGACCATTTAACATTGAAGTAATAAAAAAATCTTTGGAGTAATGAATAATTTGTAATTGTTTTCTTATAAGGAGAAAAAACTTACACCCTTGTGATGGCAACTTTATGTGATTCCGACATCTAGAATGTGAAAAAGTATATAAAGAAAAAAAAAAAAAAAACATAACACACCACATGATAAGTAAAGTATCATTTACAAAACAAACCAATTTAAGTGCATGAAAGCCAAGACAACTCTTCTAATCCAAACATCAATACATAGGGAGACTTTCCAAATAAAATCCACCAACAAGTGAAATAAAGAAGATGATATTGTACGTACCTCTTTTTAGAATGTGCATCAGAGACCCTATTCAATTACTACAAACGCTATAACTATTTAAAAAAAAATCCTTTTTCTGCATTTATCCACAACAGAAAAATCATACAAATACAAACCATAAAAAAAATTACAAACCTATAAAAAAATCAAAATGATGATTCTTTTGTATAAATTATGTTAAAATGAACTCAAAATTGATTAAATAAAATATGATGAACTCAAAAGTAAATGAATTAAAAAATGTTAGCTTTCAAATTGAAATGTTTAATAATTACACCAATTGTCTCAATATGCTCACATTTTAAAATAGGGTGAACACTGATCTAAACTAAGTATGCAAATGAGACATGACTCGGTACTAAAAAGAGACACAAAGAAATAAAAGAAATATTGAAGTTTCTATAATCAAATATAATGAACTCAAAAGAAAAAAAATTGAAAGTTCTCTTGTTGACATACAGAATTGGAATTATATTGGAGAAAGTAGAAAATTATGATAATAAGAATGAGCTTAATTCTTACATGGACCAATATTATTGGAGATTTTTTTTACCATTATTTCCGCATTCTTAAAAGAAAAAGTGTACACTCAAAATCAATGGATATAAAAGAAACCAGATACTTAAGAACTAGGAGCGGATTAAATAAAAAAGACTAAGGATTAATTAAACCAGACAACCCAGAACTCAACATTTCACATTCTAAAAAAAATTCATATAATCAGAACAAGCAAAAATACTTGAAATTTCTTAGATTAGTGGCACTTGGACACTGGGACCTATTAATACCCAAATGCTATTGCATTGATAGAAATATGATGATATTAGGAGTTTCTTAACGGACACAAGGCACGATGGCGAGTCCAAATCACAGAAAAAACTTTATTGAGAAAACTTTGATATTTTGTATTTTTTTATCAGAGAATAAACTTGACAGTGGAAATAACCCAGATTGAGGTGAAAATTAAATTAGAGATATCTCATAAATAGTAAAGATGTTTGTCTGAATGATTGTGATTTTTAATAGATGGGGTCTATTGTTGTGTTCCACTTCTTTTACATCACGGTTTATAGAATTAACGACCCACAAAAAAAAAAATTATTAAAATCCTCCCTTTCTCCCTCAGCAAGCGTGCATGGTAGCATATCATTTACAGGGAAAGTTTCCCACCTCCTCTTTAATTCCACGTTGTTGTCACAAGTTTGCCTTTTTTCAATAATAATGTTGTCATTTTCTTATGCATTATGAATCTTATTATTTTTGTTGATCAATTCCATATATTATATATTCATTTGGGTTTTGTTTTATTGTAAAATGGTTATCATAGAAAATTCATGATTATATAAGAAATTATATAAAATAGTTATTTTAAAAGTTTGATCACCTATGCTTAAATTACAATGCATAACTATGAAAACAATAACAACAGTATTTATAGGGTTCAATATTTTAAAAATATAGTTACTTTTATAAATACCCCGTAGATGAAGTCCAACTCCTAGTCAATATTCCAAAGTGGGTCTAGGTCCCTTCCACATCAATTAATTTTAACCTTTTGTTGATAACTATTAACAAAATATTGCTTTGTAGTGTAGTGGCAGGGTTGCCCCTTTGAAATCCAAAAAGATCCTGAGTTCGAGTCGTAGCACATATTATAATTAATTTTTACTGTGTCATTAAAAATACACGGGTCGGGTCTAATGCGGGATAGACGGTTTAGCCCGACCTGAGACTTGGAAGGGTCAAATTAAATTAATTGGATGAATCAAAGTCAATTGGAGAGAATTTCAATTCGAAATCGCTTCATATATATATATATATATAAATAGACCACATGAAATGATCAATTTAAACTCCATGCACATACATTTGTATCACTAACTTGCAATCCATCACGGATTAAGTTTCTTAATAATCATAAGAATTTGAGCCCCTAATATTTCTTTTGACTCTCCTAATCCAAGTGGGCTTAGGTTTTAAAAGGCTTGAAGTCAAAAAAATAATTCATGAGCCTTCTCACTTCTCGAGCTCACTAATAAAAATAAGGAAAATCTTCAAAAAGTTATAAAATTGTTGACTCATTTTCTAAAAAATACATGAAGATTTGAATATTTTAAAAAGGTATAAAAGTTTCCACAATTCTTTCAATCAAGTTCTCTCTATAAAAAAAAAAGTTAGAAAACGACAAAAACACCATTCTTTCATTTTTAATAATCTTCCTTTAAGAGCAATAATTAAGTCCAACCTACATGACCCCATGGGGCCCACTTCAACTACCTTTATGCATGGATGATTTAAAAATGGAGATTACAAATAACTAGAAAATTAGCTTCCTCATTGAATGGTTATGATCATCAAAATTAAAATGGTTATGATCACCAAAATTAAAATGGTCAGTTTTAGAAAGAAAACACAAAAAGGAAAGGGTATTTGTGTTGTTTTTTCTGTACTCTCTGTTTCTCCATTTCATGGTCTTATTTAGTATTTATATTGAGAGTTAGGAGGATTCACGTGTCCTGAAATTGCTTCTTTCCTCGGTTTGTATGTGTACAAAATTTTCATTTTTATGGGCTTAATTGCCAAGTTGGAGAGGAGTAAAGCCATCCACCAAGGATCAATCCCTGGTGGGTGGGATAAGAGTGGGAGCCTATACCACAAGTCATCCCTAAGTTCCCATAACTTGGAGGTATTAACAAACTGTGAGGTTATTTTGATTCTCTTTGGTTATATTTAGGTTCAATATAGTACTTGAGCTGCGTGGATATCTCCCATTTCTTTGGTGTTTTGCTTTTTTAGGCTACCAAATTATAGGATGATAACAGAGCACTGGATCACCTGACTAAGTCAAAGAGCACAAGATGATAACAGAACAACGGTATCCAATATTTTATTCCTTCAGCTTCTAATTCTTTATTACCAAATTATGGTCTAACCATTATTCTATAAAGATTTGTTATTTTTTTGGCTAACAGGATTTCTATTGCCAGGTTCTGCGGCTCATGCACAAACGCATCCTTAATAGCTATAACACTCATCATACCATCCTGATCCACAATAGTGACATAAGAATACAATGATGATGCACGTGATCCACCGTTAATTATGAGGTGAGAGTCAAGCGGCGTAATCAATAAGTCTATATGACTCGAGATAAAACACTGTCACGACCCGGGCCCGAGCCGAGCCGTGATCTCCATACTTACTCCTGTAAACCCCGAATTAACCGAAGTTAAAACGAGATCCACAAGGGATATCAAACACAAATACCTGTCAAATATAAAACTTTTGCGGAAATAATATATATTTGACAATAACCATTATCATTTACATGTATACAAAATACAGTCCTTATACATGTATCATTCCCAATATACAATGATCAACACTGCATTTCAAAAACATTATGCAGATGTCATTAGTTACATTTCCAAAATATCAATTACATTCCCAAAATGAATCTATAGACAGTTTATCAAAATATTTCTCCAAATGTTTCAACTCCCAACTCGCACTCGGATACCACATCAGATGGTATCCCGCCGGTTCCATTCTATCAAGCCTCCTGGAGGAACCGGAGCGGTCTCCTCCGCTGGCGCCGGGGGCGCTGCAATGCCGGTAGGAGCAATCGGGCCTGTAATGCCATCAATAACACTAATGAACACGACGGTTCAACAATGTATAAACAATTCTTGCAATAAAGTATTAACACATTCATTTGCATTAATAACAGTTCAATACTAGATAAATCTAGACAATCCTACAGTAACAATAATGAACAATGACAGTCAGTATCAGTCAGTATACACGTACCAATTGGCAACTACCATAGCATTCTTAAATTGTATTTCATTCAATTCATTACCATCTTCCCTAAAAGGAAGGCTTCAATCAATATCCTAAGATATGATCGGGATTTATTCATTTACCATCTCCCCTCAAAGGGAGGCTTCAATCACTACCCGAAGGTATGATCGGATGTATAAGTGGGACCTACCAGTGCCCGGGCCAGGGACACTAGCATCACCACGGAGCTCCGGAACACCCCCAATACCATCTGCTGCAGCAGGATTAGTCATTCATTATTCATTGAACTCATTTGGAGTTCTAATACAATCGCTAGGTAGTGCCAGACTCAATGATCAGTAACATTCAATATGAAATCCTTTTTATGGATCCAATTCAATTCCATAATCCCTTTCATGACAAAAGAAAGGAATGACAATAATATCAATCTCATTAGATTGATCACAATGACACAATGAGTATAACATTAACCACACACGGGTTTGCTCAATCCCATTTCAATCCTATCTCAATCCTAAACAACCATTCGGGTGTAACCGTTGGTTTCCAAATGCACGTGTTATTCACGATGGACATCACATTTGTATTTTTAATATGTGCATTTCAAGTTCCCTTAATTAACACCCATGGAGCTTAGGCAATTGTCAAGTTATAGTTCACTCAAGGAACTTTCTTAAAATATCATTAATCCTCAATGATTTAGTCTAACCACGATTAGTCTTCAAAACTAATCGGAAACGCATTTATCTTTAAGAGTCACACTCCAAATTTTCGTAAAAATCGAAAACCCAAGATTCACTGGCCTAATCGGTCGGATCGTTAGGTCCGATCGATTAGACAAAATTTTCTCACCGTTAATGCCCTAACAGTATCCTGGCGGTTAGCCGCGGTCCAGTTGGCGGTTAGCCGCGGTATAGTTGGCGGCTAGCCGAACCGAGTTCGGTTAGCTTTCCAGAGGCTATGCAAATCCTGACTCAGTCGCGGTCAGCTTGGCGGTTACCTGGCGGCTAGCCGAAATTTCCATTTCGGCTAACCGCGAAACGGCGGTCAGCTCGCGGTCAGATTTCCAGAGGCTGACTATTTTGCGGATTTCTAGCGGTTAGCATGGCGGTTACCTGGCGGCTAGCCGCCAGCACCCAGAAACTCATTTTTCGAGTTTCAGAACTTCTGATCCTTCTTCCACTCTCATTTCTCCAATCCTTTCCACAACCTGCATAAGAGATTGGAACCTCCTGTTCCCCCTCATATGTCATCCATTCACATTCATTCATAATCATACTCCTAATCATTCCTTAATTACTTCATTAATCACCCATAATAAATCCAAAACTCAATATAAATGCATAAAACCCATAAAAATTCCATACATTTCAATCATGGTTAACACTATTTACAAGCAAGGTTTATACTTGCCTTTTTGGAAGCTATTAGTCAAAACCCTCTTTTGCCTAGCTTGGTTTGAGATTAAACCCCCAAACTTCAAACCCTAATTAAGAAAAACACCCAAATGAACTCCCATGAGTCATTGGTGCTAGAAACCACTACATATTCACTAATGGAACTTGGAAATCACAAGGGAGGTCATTTACTTACTTGTAGCTCCAAGGAAATGGGTTCTCAAGCTTTCTCTCAAGCTCTACACTTCAATAATGGTGGAGACTCTTGAGGAAGAAGATGAAGATGAAGCTCTCTACTCCAAACTCCACTTCAAACACTCTTAAATCTCACTCTCAACAAGAGGAATGGAAGAGGAAGAGAGAAAATGGAGAGCTCTAGGGTTTCTCCTTTGCAATGGAATGAGAATGAGCTCCTTTCCCCTATTTCACTCTAATATAAGCCACTTCACATCAAAAACCCCTTACATTTAGCATATTTTCATTTTGAGTCAAATGACTCCTCACTTGGCCCATTTGAGGTCAAATGAAATCGCGTTTATTATGAAAGTTGACGTACTCTTCGAGATACACACGTTGGTATCAAGAATTTCCGTATTTGACGAAATACGTGAAAACCCGTATTTACGAAAAAGTCCTTAATTCACCTTGTTTGAGTCTAAACTCATTTTAATCCATTCTATCTCTTCCAAATCCATTTCATTAGGCTTAGTGTGTTATTTGAGACTGGTTTTCTCTCTCTTTGGTCATTAACCTTAGTTAATCCTATTATCCATGCTTAATTAGCATTAATCACAATTAATTAGCCTTAATCGCGATTAGTTCGGATAGGGGTGTAACATTCCCCTAAACTTTTAGAACCATTCGGTCCTCCGAATGCAATACAATTCAATAGTATATTAAAAATTCAAATTCACCTGAACAAATAACTCTGGATACTTTTGGGCCATTTGTTCTTCAAGCTCCCATGTAGCTTCATTGGGTTCATGATGATCCCATAGGACTTTGACCCACTTGATCGTTCTTGTGCGAAGGACTTGTTCCTTGGTATCAATGATTTGAGTCGGCTTCTCAACATATGTAGTATTTGGCAAAACTTGGATCTCTTCATGCTGAATGATATGCGAAGGATCTGCCACATACTTCCGAAGCATCGACACGTGGAACACATTATGAATGCCAGAAAGTTCCGGTGGAAGCTCTAGGCGATAAGCTACATCTCCAATTCTGCTCTTTATCTTGAAAGGTCCGATAAATCTCGGTGAAAGCTTACCTTTCTGACCGAACCGGATAGTACCCTTCATTGGAGAAGTCTTCAAGAATACCAAGTCATCGATGGCAAACTCCAGATCACGCCGACGATTGTCAGCATAGCTTTTCTGCCTTGATCGAGCAGTCTTCAATCTATCTTGCACTTTCTTAACTTTCTCTGACATTTCAGCAATTATAGTAGGACCATGGAAACTCCTTGTTCCAACTTCTTCCCAGCTAACTGGAGTCCTACATCTTCGACCATACAGTGCTTCAAAAGGTGCCATTTCAATGCTGGAGTGATAGCTGTTGTTGTACGCAAACTCGCACAACGCTAAATGTTCATCCCAGTCACTACCAAAATCCATAACACTGGCACGAAGCAAATCTTCCAAGGTCTGAATAGTCCTTTCTGATTGTCCATCCGTTTGAGGGTGATATGCGGTGCTAAACTGAAGTCTAGTACCCATTGAATTTTGAAAGGATTGCCAAAATGAGGAAACGAACCGACTATCTCGATCTGAAACAATCGAGACCGGCGTTCCATGCAATCGAGTTATCTCCCTGATGAACAACTTGGACATATCACTGAATCCCATATCTTTTCTAAATGGAAGGAAATGTGCAGACTTCGTAAGACGGTCAACAATCACCCATACGGTGTCATGCTGTCTCCTTGTTCTTGGTAAACCAGATACGAAGTCCATAGTCAGATGTTCCCACTTCCATCTAGGAATATTCAGAGGATGAAGTAACCCAGGCGGTTTCTTGTGCTCAAACTTCACACGTTGGCATGTTAAACATGAAGACACATAATTCGCTATCTCCCGCTTCATGTTATTCCACCAAAATCTACCTTTGAGATTTCTATACATTTTTGTGCTTCCCGGATGTACAGAATATCTAGTGTGATGAGCTTCAAACATTATTGCCTGTTTCAAATCCTCTTGTGCTGGCACACATAGTCTGTCTCTAAAGTACAGAACTCCTTCCACCAACACAAAATCCGGCCTAGTTGCAAGGTTGTCCCTGATTTTTGCCAATTCAAGATCTTGAAATTGTCTATCCTTGATTTCCTTGATAAGCATCGGTTCAAAGACGGACATTGCTGCAACTAATACATTGTCGTCCACCACTTCAACGGACAAGTCCAAATCTCTGAATTCTTCAATCAACGTCCATTCACCAACTAGCGATGCCAAGTCAGCAGATTTGCGACTCAAAGCATCCGCCACCACATTACCTTTTCCAGGTACATACGTGAATGGGAAATCATAATCCTTGATGAGCTCTAACCAACGACGTTGTCTCTGATTGATGTCCTTTTGAGTGAACAAATACTGGAGACTACGGTGATCACAATGGACTTCAAAAGCCTCTCCGTACAAATAATGTCTCCACTGCTTCAAGGCAAACACAACCGCCGCGAGCTCTAGATCATGCGTTGCATAATTCTTTTCATGCTCCTTCAACTGACGCGAATCGCAGGCAATCACCCTACCATTCTGCATCAACACACATCCCAATCCAACACCTGAAGCGTCCGAGTAAACAACAAATCCTCCTCTTCCTTCAGGCAATGCCAAGATTGGGGCTGAAACCAACCTTTGCTTCAGAGTCTGGAAGCTAGACTCGCATTCATCATTCCACTGGAATGGAACGTTCTTTCGAGTCAACTTTGTTAACGGAGCTGCTATCTTAGAGAAGTCCTTCACAAATCTTCGGTAGTAGCCTGCCAACCCTAAGAAGCTCCGAACTTCCGGCACATTCTTCGGACTCTGCCATTTGGTAATTGCTTCTATCTTAGCTGTATCCACAGCTATCCCATTCTCAGTAATTATGTGACCTAGAAATGTCACTTGTCGTAGCCAGAAATCACATTTCTCCAACTTTGCATACAATTGATTGTCTCTGAGAATCTGCAAAGCTGTTCGTAGATGATGTGCATGCTCTTGTTCTGACTTCGAGTATACCAGAATGTCGTCAATGAAGACTACAACAAACTGGTCCAGGTATGAAGCAAAAACTCTGTTCATTAAAGCCATGAAAACTGCAGGTGCATTGGTTAGACCGAAAGGCATTACTAAAAATTCATAGTGGCCATATCGAGTCCTAAATGCAGTCTTCTGGACATCTCGATCTTTAACTCGTATCTGGTGATATCCAGATCGAAGATCAATCTTTGAAAAGAACGCCGCACCCTGGAGTTGATCAAACAACTCATCGATCCTAGGCAATGGATATTTATTCTTGATTGTCAATTGATTAATTTGCCTATAATCGATACACATACGGAGGGTGCCATCCTTCTTCTTCACAAACAATACAGGTGCTCCCCAAGGTGAGACACTTGGCTGGATAAAACCCTTGTCTAGCAAATCCTGTATTTGTTTCTTCAGTTCAAACAACTCTGACGGTGCCATTCTATACGGTGCCTTCGATATTGGTGCAGTACCCGGCACAAGTTCTATAGTAAAGTCTACTTCCCTCGCTGGAGGTAGACCTGGCACTTCATCTGGATATACGTCTGCGAATTCACAGACTACAGGAATGTCTCTCAACTCCTGTACAGGCTTCTTCTCGAAATAAATGCAATGTATCCTTCACAACCACTATGCATTAATCGTTCAGCCTTGAGTGCTGAAACTAGCCTGGTATCATACTTCTTTCGAACTCCTTCAAACATTACACTGGCATTGGCCTCATCCACTTTAAAAGTGATGATTTTGCGGAAACAGTCTAAACAAGCCCTGTACTTCGCAAGCCAATCCATGCCAAATATTACATCAAAATCATTTATTGGTAACAATACTAAATCAGCTGGCATAGACACTGTCACGACCCGAGCCCGAAATCAGAGTAATCAGGGATTAACCCCGGGTCGCGATGAGATCATACTTACTCCCGTAAACCCCGAATTAACCGAAGTTAAGACGAAGTCCACAAGGGATCTTACATGTATACGTATCTGTCAATGTACAATTGCGGAAATAAAATACATACATTGACGAAGTACTTAAAACAAAATGTCCTTTACATACGGTAAAGCAAAACTAATACAAAAGATTACATTCTACTACGTCAACCTCTGCATTTTTCACAAAATAATGCAGGGTACATCGTTTACCATCCAAAATGTATATATATCCAAAATATCTCAACCAGTTCATACATATTCATTCTCAAATCATTTCCATTCGGTTAAACCTCCTGGAGGTATCGAATGGGTCTCTTGCTTTGGCGGTACGGTCTCTGCGGGACCGGTACGGGTAACTGAGCCTGTAACATCATCAGTAACACAGTGAACACGACGGTTCAACAATGTATATATATAGATTTATGCTAACATGATATTTTATATCAAAACAAAAAGAGTATTGATGAGATGATTTATCAGTAGAATTCTTCAGTCTAAGATGTAGCTTATGGATGGCTTTTCATTGACTTTTCAGTCTATGACCTTTCGGTCCAATGGGGTGGGATCTTCCCAGTGTCTTGATCAGAGAGCACTGGTGTCACCACGGAGTTCCGGAACACTCCAATTCACATCTGCTGCAGCAGGATTATTCATTACATTTGTTCATTATTCAGTGTTTCATATAGCCATTATAAACATTATCTAAACCAAACAAATGAGTGAAACGTTCGTTATCGATGCACGTTACTATGGATGACATTACTTATTTGAATATGTGCATTTAGATAACCTTAGCTAACACTTATGTAGGTTTAGATATACTTGTGGCTACCTAGGGGTTGCCATTTAAATCCATCTACAAATAGGGCTAAAATCACTTTTCAGCATGAAAAACTCCAGTTGGCCCGATCGACCTGGCCAATGGCCGGTCAACCGCATACACTGCAGGTTGACAGGCCAGGTCGACCTGCCTCTGTATACCCGGTCGACCCGGCCAAGGGCGCGGTCGACCGGCAGTTGTAATAAAATTGTATGAACAGTATTTTTGTCAGGTTCCAGAGAACCTGACTCTTCATGCGCGGTCGACCGGGACCATGGTGCGGTCGACCGCGTACACGGCAGAAACAGAGTCCAGGTTCTGTTTCTGAACTGAATTGGATCCAAATCCAATTCTTTCTCTCCTTGCATCTGATACACAGTACTAATATGAACTGAATAACATATTCAATCTCTAGAATTCCATCTAAATCAATTCACAAACACAAAACCTAATTCCTTCTTTGAAACCCTAAAACATCAACTATTGCCAAATCTCCTAATTTCTCCATAAATCCAATTAACCAACCACTCAAGCATAAATTACTGATTTATATACTTGCCTTAGCTTGAAGTTTGATTCACAAGAAGTCTTTTACTTAGTTTGGATGGAGAGGAGACCTTTCCAACTTGATTTCTCTTCAAAAACTTCAAAAAGAGGTGAAGAAAGTGATGAAGGTGATGAAGACAATGAATTCTCTTCACTTGGATTAATTCAACTTGATGATTGATGGGAAGCAAATGGAGAAAGAAGAAGAAAAGAGAAGATGGGAGCTGCCTAGGGTTAGAGATTGAATGAAATGAGTTAAAGATGCTTATATAAGCTTGAAATTTGCATAAAAATCCATTTTCTATTCTTATTTACAATTCAAGTCAAACAATTCAAGTCAAACACAAGATCATTCAATCTAATTTTCGCCAAATGACTTCGCGTCTTTTACGGAAGTTAATGTACTCATCGAGATACACATGTTGGTATCAAGAGTTTCCATTTAGTCATAAACCATCATTAACTTAATTAAACATAGTTAATTAGCTTCATTTCCGATTAACTAGAGTTAATCTCAATTAACTCGGGACGGGGTCTCACAGACACTTCCCCAATTTTTACACTACATTGAGGAACATACAACTCACACACTACTCGTTTTCCTAAGGGAGTAGTTACAACAAAGTCATATGGCAATTGCACTATTCGTTCTTCAATATCATTACAAAATGAGGGTGCTACAAATGAGTGAGTAGACCCTGGATCAAATAAAGCAATTGCATGTCTATTATCTACCAGAATTGTACCTTCAACCACATTGGTGGCAACTTCTGCTTGCTCTCTATTCACTCCATAAGCTCTTCCTGCAAGCTGCGGCCTATTCTGCTGTGGTTGTTGCCTTTGTTGCCATTGACGCTGTTGACCTTGACGTTGGGGCTGCTGTTGCCTAGGAGGAGCAGGTAAAGCCAACTGTTGTGGAGGAGCGGGAAGCAATGCTTGACCTTGAGCAGGCTGCTGGTATGGAGCCCTATTATCTCTCCTGCTTCTTGGACACTGAGCCATTTTGTGTTCCAAGGAACCACAAACTAGACACGCTCCAGTGGTCCTCCAACATGCCTCGGTCTTATGACCCTTGCCACAAGTCTCACAGACTGGCCTGTCATCTGACTTTGCAGTGAACTTCTGCCTCTTGTTCTTATTCTTATACTGCCCTCCCCCTTTCTTGAAATAGGAGCCAGTAGCACCACTACTACTCCTCTTTGCATTTTCAGCCATCTCTTCTCTATGCACTTCCTCAGCGGTAAAGGCTCTATCCACCGCCTCACCAAATGTAGTAGGCCTGTTGGATGCCAATACCATCTTCTTATATGCGGGGTTTAACCCATGGAGAAATCTCTTCACTTTCTTCTCCTCGGTATCTACCAAGTCGGCAGCATACCTAGACAATTGCAAGAAGGTGTGCACATACACCGAGACGGTCATTTGCCTTTGTTTCAGATTTAGGAATTCAGATTCCTTTCTCTGTTGGATGTGTTGGGGGACAAACTTCCTTCTAAACTGCCCCTTGAAAGTCTCCCATATGTCCACTCCGGGGGCTGCCAAGATTGCATCATTGATATCCTTCCACCATGTCTTTGCTTCCTCTCTTAGCATGGAAGTGGCGAGCAAGACCTTTTGCATCTGTGTGCAAACTATCGTGCCGAACACATCACCGGTGTGTTCTAGCCATTCATCCGCCAATATGGCACTTTCAGTGCCTCGGAACTCAGTGGCTCCTCTCTTCCGAAACTGCTCGTATAGGACATTGGGGTCCTTCTCCTTAGATTGCACCACCACTTGCGTTCCCACATTGGGAGGTGGTACTGGTTGAGCTTGTAACTGGGCCTGCATTTGAGTTTGCACTTGCAACAATGCAGCCATCTGAGCTTGTAGACCCACTTGCATCTCATGGCTTTTAGCCATTTGCTCTCTATGCTGAGCTTGCATGGCTACTTGTGCCTCATTACTCTTAACTAGCTGCTCCAGTATAGCAGCTATCCTTGCATCACTACCCGATACTAGAGGTGGAGGAGGTGGTGTAACACCATCATTGGCGACAATCTCAATAAAGTCATCACCTCCCGATCCAGATGTCATTTGGAAACAATAAGGGAAAGGTAAGATACATATCTCAACCCTTCCATCCATACACACACATATCATACAGTAACAACAATAACACAAATCCAGTCTTGGATTTGTACGCATCTTAACGTTCCTCACAACGTGTCTACAGTTTTTTTTTTTTTTTTTTTTTTTTTTTTTTTTTTTTTTTTTAAGTCTTTTAAATTTTCTTTTTATCTTTATACCAATCTCTGATACCATACAATAAGTATGTCACGACCCGGGCCCGAGCCGAGCCGTGATCTCCATACTTACTCCCGTAAACCCCGAATTAACCGAAGTTAAAACGAGATCCACAAGGGATATCAAACACAAATACCTATCAAATATAAAACTTTTGCGGAAATAATATATATTTGACAATAACCATTATCATTTACATGTATACAAAATACAGTCCTTATACATGTATCATTCCCAATATACAATGATCAACACTGCATTTCAAAAACATTATGCAGATGTCATTAGTTACATTTCCAAAATATCAATTACATTCCCAAAATGAATCTATGGACAGTTTATCAAAATATTTCTCCAAATGTTTCAACTCCCAACTCGCACTCGGATACCACATCAGATGGTATCCCGCCGGTTCCATTCTATCAAGCCTCCTGGAGGAACCGGAGCGGTCTCCTCCGCTGGCGCCGGGGGCGCTGCAATGCCGGCAGGGGCAATCGGGCCTGTAATGCCATCAATAACACTAATGAACACGACGGTTCAACAATGTATAAACAATTCTTGCAATAAAGTATTAACACATTCATTTGCATTAATAACAGTTCAATACTAGATAAATCTAGACAATCCTACAGTAACAATAATGAACAATGACAGTCAGTATCAGTCAGTATACACGTACCAATTGGCAACTACCATAGCATTCTTAAATTGTATTTCATTCAATTCATTACCATCTTCCCTAAAAGGAAGGCTTCAATCAATATCCTAAGATATGATCGGGATTTATTCATTTACCATCTCCCCTCAAAGGGAGGCTTCAATCACTATCCGAAGGTATGATCGGATGTATAAGTGGGACTTACCAGTGCCCGGGCCAGGGATACTAGCATCACCACGGAGCTCCGGAACACCCCCAATACCATCTGCTGCAGCAGGATTAGTCATTCATTATTCATTGAACTCACTTGGAGTTCTAATACAATCGCTAGGTAGTGCCGGACTCAATGATCAGTAACATTCAATATGAAATCCTTTTTATGGATCCAATTCAATTCCATAATCCCTTTCATGACAAAAGAAAGGAATGACAATAATATCAATCTCATTAGATTGATCACAATGACACAATGAGTATAACATTAACCACACACGGGTTTGCTCAATCCCATTTCAATTCTATCTCAATCCTAAACAACCATTCGGGTGTAACCGTTGGTTTCCAAATGCACGTGTTATTCACGATGGACATCACATTTGTATTTTTAATATGTGCATTTCAAGTCCCCTTAATTAACACCCATGGAGCTTAGGCAATTGTCAAGTTATAGTTCACTCAAGGAACTTTCTTAAAATATCATTAATCCTCAATGATTTAGTCTAACCACGATTAGTCTTCAAAACTAATCGGAAACGCATTTATCTTTAAGAGTCACACTCCAAATTTTCGTAAAAATCGAAAACCCAAGATTCACTGGCCTAATCGGTCGGACCGTTAGGTCCGATCGATTAGACAAAATTTTCTCACCGTTAATGCCCTAACAGTATCCTGGCGGTTAGCCGCGGTCCAATTGGCGGTTAGCCACGGTATAGTTGGCGGCTAGCCGAACCGAGTTCAGTTAGCTTTCCAGAGGCTATGCAAATCCTGACTCAGTCGCGGTCAGCTTGGCGGTTACGTGACGGCTAGCCGAAATTTCCATTTCGGCTAACCGCGAAACGGCGGTCAGCTCGCGGTCAGATTTCCAGAGGCTGACTATTTTGCGGATTTCTAGCGGTTAGCATGGCGGTTACCTGGCGGCTAGCCGCCAGCACCCAGAAACTCATTTTTCGAGTTTCAGAACTTTTGATCCTTCTTCCACTCTCATTTCTCCAATCCTTTCCACAACCTGCATAAGAGATTGGAACCTCCTGTTCCCCCTCATATGTCATCCATTCACATTCATTCATAATCATACTCCTAATCATTCCTTAATTACTTCATTAATCACCCATAATAAATCCAAAACTCAATATAAATGCATAAAACCCATAAAAATTCCATACATTTCAATCATGGTTAACACTATTTACAAGCAAGGTTTATACTTGCCTTTTTGGAAGCTATTAGTCAAAACCCTCTTTTGCCTAGCTTGGTTTGAGATTAAACCCCCAAACTTCAAACCCTAATCAAGAAAAACACCCAAATGAACTCCCATGAGTCATTGGTGCTAAAAACCACTACATATTCACTAATGGAACTTGGAAATCACAAGGGAGGTCATTTACTTACTTGTAGCTCCAAGGAAATGGGTTCTCAAGCTTTCTCTCAAGCTCTACACTTCAATAATGGTGGAGACTCTTGAGGAAGAAGATGAAGATGAAGCTCTCTACTCCAAACTCCACTTCAATTCTCCTTTGCAATGGAATGAGAATGAGCTCCTTTCCCCTATTTCACTCTAATATAAGCCACTTCACATCAAAACCCCCTTACATTTAGCATATTTTCATTTTGAGTCAAATGACTCCTCACTTGGCCCATTTGAGGTCAAATGAAATCGCGTTTATTATGAAAGTTGACGTACTCTTCGAGATACACACGTTGGTATCAAGAATTTCCATATTTGACGAAATACGTGAAAACCCGTATTTACGAAAAAGTCCTTAATTCACCTTGTTTGAGTGTAAACTCATTTTAATCCATTCTATCTCTTCCAAATCCATTTCATTAGGCTTAGTGTGTTATTTGAGACTGGTTTTCTCTCTCTTTGGTCATTAACCTTAGTTAATCCTATTATCCATGCTTAATTAGCATTAATCACAATTAATTAGCCTTAATCGCGATTAGTTCGGGTAGGGGTGTAACAAACACCTAGGTTTCACCGTGATCAAATAAGATATCAAATAGGAAGGCCAGTAGGACAGCTTAATGAAAGAATTAGCAATGGCAAGTTTAATGAAATCCTGTCCATTGGCTTATCAGCTCGCATGTGGGCAGTTTTTCCACTTGATCACTGACCCACCCACGTTTTATTTTAACTATTTCTTTGTTTCTCGTCTTTTGAAATGGTGGTTCAATTTGTCATGAACAATGGACAGACCAAGCCATTGACCATTTAAACCAAGATGATTTTCAAGTTGATTCCAAATCTTAGGTTCAATACTACTCACATGCAAATCTGTACATGTTGATTTGAGGTCTCTGTCTGTGAAGCCATGGGAGTCTATTTTAATTCCCCTTTTTTTTTTTTTTTTAAATTTAGCACCATCTTTTGTCTTTTTATTAAATTTAACAAATATCACAGGTGGAGATGCTCATGATTAGCACAGGTTTATTGTGCCAGTTTTCTATTTGTACTCATTTGGCCACAGATGTACAATTCAAACTCCATGCGGAAATCAATTTTTCCAAGCGATATACATCAATATGTATTGATATTGATGTGAAATTCTTAACAATATAAATCCATTGATTTGATATTCTTAACTATATAAATCTTTAGCAAGGAATCTCTATTTCAAAAGTAGTAATGAATCCTTAGATTTGCATATGGGAAGTTTTTTGTACGGTAACCTACAGTCCATAATTTCTTCCCCTTGTTACCAAAGTTGGCCATTTTACCTAAACGTTCTCCGTACAATCCGTACTGCTGCGCAGGCCAAAAGGCATATATGTTTTTATCACAACAATTATTGCGATATCACAATTTAAGTTGCAATACCGTAAGTTATATAGTAGCGGCACCGCAATTTATGTTGTGATATTCTACACGTAGATATTTCAGGAAATTTATTTTACATCTCATTGGTACTAATTATCTACATTTAGCAAAAGTATATATATATATATATATATATACACACCATAAAACACCCATTTAAATAAAGTAACAGTGACAAATGGGGTTGGTCAGTTGGTGTCATATCTTTGGGGTTTTGATGTTAGATGGTCACAAATATTATTAACACTTATCCAGGCAAGCTGCAAAGTTAGGCCTTAATTGTGAATTCAACACCAAACACCCCCCCACCCCCACTAACAAAAAAAAAAAAAAAAAGAGCATTCCAATTTTGTGGAACAATCAAGCATGATGCAGTTGTAAGATCTTAATTGTTCATCTAATGAATATATATCACATTTCGTTGATAACTATTAAAAAATCTAAACCATTTAATTGTTTGCTTACTTATATATAACATTAAAAAAACCATTAGCAGTTTAAGATAATGATCAAAATGATATCTGTAATACCACAATAACGATAAAAAGGTTAAAAAGATCTATGGACATTTTGCATTTGTGCTGGGGCCCACCATAGGACAGGATGAAGAAGACATCCCACATCATTTTTTGCAACTGGAAGTCCAAGCCAAATCCAGTTGTTGGTCATTTATGATATGAGAATAAGGGAATTATATATATATATATATATCAACAACCGGATGTTCATCAAAAAGTGAGGCTCCATAAGTCCCACCTAAGGTCACTATTAATATTTACACAAAATGTTTCAAATGTTTCTACAAGTGGGATTCCTTGTATCCTAACTTTTTTTCAAAAGACATAAAAGAAGAAAAAAATAATACAATAAATAAGAGGGAGATACAGACAAGGTAGGAAACATGGAATGAATACCTTAGACAAAGATGTGGCAGGAGATTCAATTGCTATATGACAATGGCCTGAGGTTGACATGCAGAGAATGTGGCAGGAGATCACTTGATATATATGCTAATGGACTGAACTACACTTGCAGAGGATGGAAGCAGAGAACCCAAGCTAGAGACGAAAGCAACGGAACGAAAAGAAATTATAAACAGAATTGAATTCGTTGACTTTTTACCTCACGTTTTTTGCGATATCACAACATAAATTGCAGTATCGCAACTTTATAACTTGCAGTATCGCAACTTAAATTGTGATATCGCAACATTTGTTATGATATCGTAAATAAAAACACGCCTTCTGGCTTGCGCAGTAGTACGGATTGTACCGGGGACGTTTGGGTAAAATGGCCAACTTTGGTAATAAAGGGAGAGAAATCAAGGACTATATGTTACCGTACAGAAAATTTTCCTTTATAAATTCGTCATGGATTTTTCACCTGGTATCAGATATATTCATAATATATGGAAAGTTGAGGCAGTGTCCAGTAGCCATTATTTGGTGCGAGTGGGGCCCTGGGTTGCTGATTCAACAATTATTTGAATCAGGGTAAGCTTAGGGGATTATGCTCTTAAATCTATTTGTATCTTTTGTTATCATAGCACCTAGATTTTTTTTTTCACTAGGTTACAATCAAATTATTTTATTCTAAAGAATGAAATTTATTACAAGTCAACAGGTGTAAAGTACATTTGGATGTACCAAGTTTTAAAAGTAAAGTACTTTAAATTTGAAAAGGTAAAATAAAATTAAAGAGTAATATAAGTTACTGCACAAATTAGTTAAGCATTGTCATAACTGTTTTCTTTATAATTAACAACATAGCCTTGAAAGGTGGAAATGGGTTTGACCATATTCTTCTCTAATTAGGAACATTAGATTCTGTATTGTGAAAATATAATTCTGTAATTCTTGGCTCTTTGAAAGTCATGTGTTTCGAATTTCCTTTGCCCACTCTATCTCCAGCCCAACCCCCACCTTCTTCTTCCTCTGCATCGACTCAGCCTAGCCAAAACCTGCAAGAATTCTCTCCCTCCTCAACCCCTATATATCCCTCTACCTGATCCCACTCCCCTCCTTCCAACACCTCGGAGAAAAAAAGGCAAACACTGTGGGGTTTTTTTTTTTTTTGGATGAAAAAAAAAAAAAAAAAAAAAAAAGGACCAGAGTGTTTGACTCTAGATAAAAACACCTAGGTTACTTCCCCATCAAATTTTGCAGTAGAGATATCAACTTCTTTCTCCCAAATCAACAATTTCAATTAGTTGAATGTGTTGGTTTGGTCTTATACATATGAGGGCCACTAGGAGAGCTTAATGAATGAATAACTGGCATCAACTTAAATAGTGACCATGGGCATGCATGGTGCATTGTTAGCAATGGCAATTGTAATGACATCCTGTCCATTGATTTAACAGCTCGCCTGTAGTCATTTTTAGGCATATATATTTATATGTTTATGAAGAAATATTCCGATGAGTAGCATGCTTATCATTCTATGGATTATTCACCCTACTTTCTTTGCCACTTTACTCGCCCTAACTTTTCTTAGGTCCTGTCTATTGTTTAGCCTTTGTGTCCCACTGCCATGTTAGCAAACTTGGCCCGATTGAGTGGGAGATATTTTTAGTAAATCTCCTCTGACCTTTTGACAAATACACTACCTCATCTCGATCTCTTGCGTTGTAGCGGATTCTTGGCAATCGATCTGAAGCTTCCGTGATGATCTCCAACCAACACATTGGGAATCTATTTTAAGTTAGATTTTTTTTTTTTTAATTTAGCATAATCTTCTCTTTATATTTATTTCAACAAATATCATAGGTGAAGATGACCATGATCACAGGCGGATGCACACTATAGGTAGTGGGTGCGGCGGCCCCTGGTAAATTTATGAGTTTCATTAAAGGGCATTGGGCACATGAGCTACGCACCAGTTGGGACCCAATCCTGCACCACCCCATGACCTGGGTAGCCCCATTTCAATATAAAAAACTCCTCTTGATTTCATTCAAACCACATTCTCAAATCAGCTAATGCCTCACTTGTCCCATATATATCTAATAAACAATCGCCCCATGTCACAAAACCATGGTGACCGAGGGTACCAAATCATCTTCATGCTAATCTCTTTTGACATCTTTTTTCCTACTGAGAGTTTGAGCTCCTTTTTGCGCCGATTGAGCTTCTTGGTTAGTCTCTTTCTCTGACCAAATAACCCTAAATAAAGCAATTTGTCTCCCTTCTATACTACATCTGAACCCTAAATCTCCAAATCCTAATTTCTAACCTTTAATTCCCAAATCCTAATTCAAAACCCTAAGCCCTAAATCACCTAATTTGAGCATATCTACAAGTTTGAAGATGACCAAATCACCAACACTTTAATCTTCAATTAATACATAAATCAGGCCTTAGGGCTCAAATGTTTGGACAACTTAAGTTACATTTAAGCGATAATTTTTCTTCATTGCCATGAGCCCATGATCAACTATAGGGAATTATATTTACAACTAGGCAAGTGCAGGCAACCAAGTTTCTTAGATTGAAATAAAACCCCTTTGGGAATCCAAATTGGGTAATTGGGTACTCACCCAAATCATGTTTCAAGGCATCCAAACACCTAGGATTAAAGAAAATGTTATCTTAGAAGTTTTGATGATGATGAATTGATGTTCACCCGAATTTTGGAGAGGTAGTGAGAAGACTCTTCAATTAGGCAAGAGATCTGAGCAGGAAAGAAGTTTTGTGTTTATTTAGAGTATTGTTAATGTGATTTTTTTTTTTTTTTTTTTTTTTTGCAGCATGATTAATGTGAAAAAGTTAGTAAAATTAAGCAAAAATTTAGCCCTACCCAAACAAAAATCATGAGTCCACCACTGCCCATGATTAACACAAGTTATTGTGCCCGCAATCTATTTATTTAATACTCATCCGGCCACAAATGATCAATTGTAATGCCATGCACATTCATCTGTATCACTAGCTTGTCCATTGCGGGTCAAGCCACTTAAAAATACATTTATAAGAATTTGAGGACGTTATCAGTAATAAAAATAATTAGAAGCTCCGAAATCTTGAACTGTCTCTCATTAGATTTCATTGCAGCCTCTACCGCCAGATTGATTAGTTATAAATATATCATTAAAATATTATTTTTATAAAGGATTACGTCGCTGGGCCTGCGTTTTGTCGTTGCCGCGGAAGATGGAGAAGAAGAAAAGGACCTGATTGGTGGTATTGGAGAAGACGTACAAGGTGGGTTTGGTTTTTTTTTTTTCACCCAATATCTTTTATTTTATTTGCAACAAAAGCCCCTCTCTTTTCTTTTTTCAAGGAAGCAGTTGAGGGGCCATTGTCTGAGGTGGATTTCTTACACATGGCCCATGGCTCTCCCCTCATTGGCTGCTGAGTTATTTTAATATTTGAATTATAATATATCATTTTTTTTAGAATTTCATCATAAATATGTTATTTTAATGATTCATGATCATTATATGGTGTGTAAATGATTAATCTACATACTTTTATACTAGATCTATATATTTAGGATTTTGAAAATGATTTTATTAAATTTTTATATGAAATATTGGAGATGACATCGAACCGCTACAGGCATAACTCATAACTTAAGGTTACCGAGATTTTGATTTATTGTTGTTACTAATGGAAAAAAAAATATTGTTTTCCGTCATTTTCTAATATTTTGGATTTTTTGAATATTTTTGCGAATTTTTTTAGATTAAAAAAAATTCACACAGCGACGATCGCAACGAAACGAATTGATATCTGCGACCAATGTCGATATCATATCAGTTTTTCGGCCCGGCCGATACCGCAACCGAGACAGAGATTTCAAACCATGGAGAAGATAGGATCAAGACTGGTGTTGATTTTCGAAGAAAGATCAGAGGTTCTGAACTGATCTATGGAACCCACGCCGGATCGGATTGGTTGAAGAAGAGCGAAGGCAGGTGCAGCTCGCAGGTTCCGGTTATAGAACTGATCGGAGAAGAAGATCAAGTTAGAGATCTCAGAGGTGGGCCAAGCCTGATTTTGTGCGAAGGATTACGTCGCCGGACCTGCGTTTTGTCGTTGCCGCCGAAGATGAAGAAGAAGAAAAGGATCTGATTTGTCGTATTGGAGAAGACGAACCGGGGGTGGTTTTTTCTTTCCACCCAATTCCTTTTATTTGCAAAAGATGCCCCTCTCTTTTTATTTTTTTCATTTTTTAAGGAAGCAGTTGAGGGGTCATTGTCTGACGTGGATTTCTTACACATGGCCCTCCCCCATTGGCCAGAACAGTAAGACTCATGCTGAGTTACATTATAATAATTAGTCATGATTTTAAAACCACACCGAAAGGACTTCCAAGCGTTTGCTCTATTGCTTCCTTCCAAGTTCCAACCCATTACACAACATCCTTTGACAGAGAAATATTTTCTACGAAATTTCTTGGTTGCTTCCCTCTCATCTCGTGGTCATCGTCGATTTATAAGGCCTCTTCTTCTTTTTCGAATCTCACTCCTGCTTATTTGCCACCGAAATCCATTTCAGCATCTGTGAAACGAAGGTCTGATTTTTCCACCCTAGAGCTTTTTCTCTACTTCGTATTTATATGATTTCTTTCTCAGAACACTATCATAATATATGACTGACTTTCTTTTTCTACTTCAATTGGGCCCTCTCTCTAATTTAACCAGGCTGAACCATGTCAGCTATCCCACATGACCAATCAACACAAAATCTATGCCTTTTTATCTTGGTTTGAGTTAAAATACTAGGTCCAATTCTACTCACATGCCAACATGTACATCTTGGCTTGCGTTCTCCCAGTATAGGGCCATGGAACTTTATTTTAAATCGTTTTTTTTTTTTTTTCAATTTAGTAGTCTTTTATAGTTTTATATTTGTTTCTACAAATATCATAGGTGAACATGCGAGTAATTAGCACGTATTATTATGTTAGTTTTTTGTTCATACTCTACTAGAAAAACATGCCCGTGCATAATATTAAAATTTATAAAAAAAAACTTTATAATCAATTTCTTTAAAATTAAACGCAGAAGAGAGAGGAGGAAAAAAAAAAAAAAAAAGAAGTGCATAAGAATTCAATACCTAATACCATATACAGTAAAAAAAAAAAAATCCCATGAAAATCGAAGACTAATGACCAAGAAAACTAAAAAATAAAATAAAAATAAATAAAGAAATAATATAAACTATTAATAAAGTCCAATAAAATTTGAAAGACACATATAAATAAAACATAAAAATGAAAATCTATAATCGATTCAATAACATAAGCAATTTAACAGAATCAACACCCATGCTAATAAAAACTGAAAAATGGAGCATAAAGGGGTAAAGAAAAAATAACCCACAAATTCATGAAAAACCATCATAAAAAAAAACTAAAAATCATCACAATTGAGAAATAATAATAAAAGAAATACAAAATAAAATGAAACAAGTTTTATTAAAAAGGATATATATATCAATAGAATGCACTTGGGTGATAACCTTTTTTTAGACAATACAATGATAAAAGAAATTTAGAATAACCAAACAAACCTATAATAATCTAATACTCAAAAATGGAAATATGAATCCACAAAAGAAATAAGAAAAATCCATAAAAAGATTTCACAAAGAAAATTAAAAGAACCTATGGAAGTAAAATAAATAATTAACTCATCATGATAAGCAATAAAAAATATACAACATAAAAATGAAAATTCACAGAAAACCTCATGATAAAATGTGATTTAAAAGGAAAAAAAAATCAAAACCTAATACCCGAATATTGAAACAAAAAAGGGAATATCAAAACCTAATGCCAAAAAACTAAAAGAATCCACTATAAAATAATAAAAATTTATAAAGAGAATCTAATAGTGAAAAACTACCCAACAACCAAAAATTAAAGTAAAAAAAGTGAATTAAAAAAAAATAGAAACCCACAAAAAACCATCACCACACCCATGAAAAACCATACCAAAAGAATTAAATAGACCCAACGAAACTAAAAATAATATAATTAAATAAACCCGTAATAAAGTGTAAAATACCCATTTAAAAATCAAGAAATATAAAATAAAAGCAAAAAACTATAAAACTTCCCATTGTATAGGCAACTTAAAAGAAAGAAACAAACTCATTAGGATTCAATACTAAAAAAATAAAAGAAGAAAAAAAACACAACCGACAAATTTATTAAACCCCATCACTAAAAAACTAAATGACCACATCAAAATTGGAAAAATAATAAAACAAACCCACAACAAAAGGCAACAAAATCTGATAAAAAAAGAAACTTTTTTTTTATTCTTTGCTTAGTGTTTGAGAGATTTAATTAGTTCTATGGCCTACTACTCTAAATGAAGAAAGGACGGAAGGATGCAGTAAAATCTATACATGCTTAGTATGTAGCTTATTCACCCTCATTGTAAGACAACATTCAAAAGTAATAAAATTGAAAAATAAAAATCTAGATTTATAACAAATAGTTCAGTACGAACAAACTACAAAAAATCCCTAATTATCGAAAAGGTAGTAAGAAAAAGAAGGAGAATAGAAATTTGGCGGATGTGAAATGAAAAGAATCAACACCCACGAGAAGAAAAACTCAAAAAATGGAGCACAGAAGGGCAACGAAAAAAAGAACCCACAAATTCACGAAAAACCATCATAAAAAAAAATCTAAAAACCATCACAAGTGAGAAATAATTATAAAAGAAATACAAAATAAAATGGAACAAATTTTATTAAAAAGGATATATATATATATTTATATATATAAAGATCAATTGACAATACAATGATAAAAAAAAACTTAGAAGAACCAAACCAACCTATAATAATCTAATACTCAAAAATGAAAATATGAAGTTACAAAAAAATAAGAAAAATCCATAAAAAGATTTCACAAAGAGAAATAAAAGAACCTAGTGGAAGTAAAATAAATAATTAACTCATAATGATAGGCAATAAAAAAATACTACATAAAAATGACAATGCAAAGAAAACCTCATGATAAAAAGTGATTTAAAAGGAAAAAAAATAAAACTTAATACCCAAAAATTGAAACAAAAAAGGAAAAAAAAAAAAAAAAAGAAACTCATAATCTATGAAAACCTGATGCCACAAAACTAAAAGAATCCACTATAAAGTAATAAAAATATATAAAGACAATCTAATAGTGAAAAACACCCACTACCCAACAACCAAAAATTAAAGTAAAAAAAGTGAATTAAAAAAATAGAAACCCATGAAAAACCATCACCAAAAGAATTAAACAGAGCCAACGAAACTAAAAATAATAATAATTAAATAAACCCATAATAAAGTGTAAAATACACATTTAGAAATAAAAAATATAAAATAAAAGCAAAAAATTATAAAACATCCCATTGTATAAGCAACTTAAAAGAAAGAAACAAACTCATTAGGATTCAATACTAAAAAAATATAAACGAAAAAACAAACAACCCATAAATTTATTAAACCCCATCACCAGAAAAACTAAATGAACACATCAAAATTGGAAAAATAATAAAACAAACCCATAACAAAAGGCAACAAAATCTGATAAAAAAATAAACTTTTTTTTATTCTTTGCTTAGTGTTTGAGAGATTTAATTAGTTCTATTGCCTACTCTAAATGAAGAAAGAAGGATGGCAAGATGCAACAAAATCTATAAATGGTTAGTATGTAGCTCATTCTCCCTCATTGTAACATTCATCAATAATAAAATTGAAAAATAAAAATCTAGATTTATAACAAATAGTTCAGCACGAACAAACTGCAAAAAAGCCCTAATTATTGAAAGGTAGTAAGAAAAAGAGGGAGAACAGGAATTTAATGGACGTGAAATGAAACGAGTAAATCGTAATCCTATATGGAAAGAAGCATGAAACTAAAAGAGACTATAAGTGTACATTTCAATGTTAGATGTATACCGGACTTCAGCTGCTCTGGATGCTTTTTCTTTGCTTTGAAAAGAAAAACTCATGATTTAAATATTAATCCTCATCATTAGTGGTGACATAGACCATTTAACTTTGAAGTAATAAAAAAAAGTCTTTGGAGTAATGAATAATTAATTTGTAATTTTTTTTCTGATAAGGAGAAAAAACTTACACCCTTGTGATGGCAACTTTATATGATTCCAACATCTAGAATCTGAAAAAGTATATAAAAAAAAAAAAAAAAAAAAACATAACATACCACATGATAAGTAGAGTATCATTTACAAAACAAACCAATTTAAGTACATGAGAGCCAAGACAACTCTTCTGATCCGAACATCAATACATAGGGAGACTTTCCAAATAAAATCCACCAACAAGTGGAAAAAAAGAAGATGATATTATACTTACCTATTTTTAGAATCTGCATCAGAGACCCTATTCAACTGCTACAAATGCTAGAACTATTTAAAAAATCCTTTTTTTGAATTTATTCCCAATAGAAAAACCATACAAATACAAACCATAAAAATATTACAAAGCTATTAAAAAATTAAAATGATGATTCTTTTATATAAATTATATTAAATGAAGTCAAAATTGCTCAAATAAAATATGATGAACTCAAAAGTAAATGAATTCAGAAAGGTTACCTCTCAAATTTAAATTTTTAATAATTACACCAATTATCTCAATATGCTCACATTTTAAAATAGTTTGAACACTGATCTAAATTAAGCATACAAATGAAACATGAGTTGATACTAAAAAGAGACATAAAGAAATAAAAGAAATATTGAAGTTGCTCTAATCAAATAAAATGAACTCAAAAGAAAAAAATTAAATTTTTTTTCTCTTTTTGACATAGAGAAATGGAATTATATTGGAGAAAGTAGAAAATGATGATAATAAGAATGAACTTAATTCATAAATGGACCAATATTATTGGACATTTTTTTTACCATTATTTCCGCATTCTTAAAAGAAAAAGTGTACAATCAAAATAAATGGATAAAAAAGAAATCAGATACTTCAGAACTGGGAGTGGATTAAATAAAAAAGACAAAGGATTAATTAAACCAAACAACCCAGAACTCGATATTTCACATTCTAAAAATATTCCATATAATCAGGACAAACAAAAATACTTGAATTTCTTAGATTAGTTGCACATGAACACTGGGACCCATTAATACTCAAATGCTATTGCATTGATAGAAATAGGATGATATTGGGAGTTACTTAACGGACATAAGACATGATGGCGAATCCAAATCACTAGAAAAAACTTTAGTGAGAGAACTTCAATATTTTTTATTTTTTTTATCATAGAATAAACTTGACGGTGGAAATAACCCACATTGAAGTGAAAATTAGGGATATCCCATAAATAGCAAGGATATTGGTCTTAATGATTATGATTTTTAATAGATGGTCTATCATGGTGTTCCAGTCCTTTTATATCACGGTTTATAAAAGTTAACGACTCACACAAAAAAATTAAACTCCACCCTTTGTCCCTCGGCACGCATGCATGGTAGCACATCATTTACACATAAAGTTTTCCTCCTCCTCTTTAATTCCACGTTGCTGTCACGAGTTTGCCTTTTCTCAATAATAATGTCATTTTCTTATGAATTATGAAACTTATTATTTTTGTTGATCAATTCCATATATTATATATCCATTTGGGTTTAGTTTTATTATAAAATGGTGATCACAGAAAATTAACGACTATATAGAAAATCATATAAAATAGTTATTTTAAAAGTTTGATCACATATGCTTTAATTACAATGCATAACTATGAAATTAATAACAACAATAATTATAGGGGTCAATATTTTAAAAATATAGTTACTTTTATAAATACCTCGTAGATAAAGTCCAACTCCCGGTCAATATTTCAAAGTGGGGCTAGGTCCTTTCATCATCAACTAATTTTAACCTTTTGTTGATAACTATTAGCAAAATATTGCTTTGTAGTACTGGGAAGGGTCAAATTAAATTAAATTGGATGAGTCAAAGTCAATTGGAGCTGATTTCAATTTAAAATCGCTCCATATATATATATATATATATATACCACATGAAATGATCAATTTAAACTCCATGCACTTACATTTGTATCACTAACTTGCCATCTATCACGGATCAAGTTACTTAATAATTATAAGAATTTGAGCCCCTAATATTTCATCTGACACTGTAATCCAAGTGGGCTTAGGTTTTAAAAAGCTTGAAGTCGAAAAATAATTCATAAGCCTTCTCACTTCTCTAGCTCACTAATAAAAATAAGGAAAATCTTCAAAAAGTTATAAAATTTTTGACTCATTTTCTAAAAAATACATGAAGATTTGGATATTTCAAAAAGGTATAAAAGTTTCTACAATTCTTTCAATCAAGTCCTCTCTATAAAAAAAAATTAGAAAACGACAAAAACACCCTTATTTCATTTTTAACAATCTTCCTTTAAGAGAAATAATTAAGTCCAACGTACATGATGGCCCACTCCAACTACCTTTTTATGCATGGATGATTTAAAAAAGGAGATTATGAATGACTAGAAAATTAGCTTCTTCATTGAATGGTTATGATCATCACAATTAAAACGGTTATAATCATCAAAATTAAAATGGTCAGTTTTAGAAAGAAAAGACAAACCGGAAAGGGTATTTTTGTTGTTTCTCAGGAAAAAAAAAATAATGGAGAAGACTTGATTCAAAGAATTGTGAAGATTTTCTATACTTTTTTGAAATACTAAAATCTTCATATACTTTTTTAATGTAATCCAAAAGTCTTATACTTTTTTGAAGTTTTTCCTAAGAATAATTATAATTAAGTTCCCACATCTTGTACAATCTCATCAAATTGCATTGTAAAGCCATCGTCAGATTTATTAGTTATAAATACATCACAAAGATTCAGGTCATTTACCGTTATGAATCTGCCGTAGGCCAAACTTAAACTACTACAAAAGTGAAAGTAAAGATGGACCATACTGTCCATACATGTGTGGGCATTTATTTTAAGAGATGGACGATTTTCTTTAGTGGTCCCATAGAGGAGCATCACGAGTGGGCTGGTCAATTTGGCCCTAAGACAGGGGGCCCCGGCCCTCAAAAGCCTTTAAAACGAGGGCTTCTGTTTTTAAGGAAAAGCCATGGGACCGAGCTTGGACAATTTTTTTGCGGGCCCTAAAGTTACCTTCCTACTTTTCTTTGTTTTATATAAAATACATTTTATATATGTAAATATATACTAAAATGCCCTTATAACAGTCACTTAGCAGTAATAAGAATGAGGATATAAATGCAATTTCATCGCCTCATACCCATTACAAGATGCCCAATAAACCAATACACAAATACTAATTTCTTCTCTATTTAATTATTAAAGTTTTGTATAATACTTAATGTATAAGCAATAAGGGTTACACGGTTACTCTCTATCCCTTTCCTCTAGTTTTATTATTTCTTATTTAGTTTTTTTTTTCAGATTATTTTTATATATTCTTGCAAGCGCAAAAGGGGAGTATATTCCTATCAATAAGTATGGACTTTTTCCTAACTAGAGTGACTTGGGATGTCAATCAGTTTTTGTAAAGGTAATCTATATGTGCATGGAACTTTAAGGATATGAGGTGATCCAAATATCTTTTTAATTAGAGAATTATAAGTCAAGTTTTAAAGTTTAAAATAACAGTAATTTTTTAAGTGCATTTATTTTTGCGACTGAAATCCAAAAACATTTAATAAAGTGAAATTAATCTAGCTGAATGTAAACGGTTTAAGTTTCTCAAAGCTAATACTCTATTGAAATGAATTGGTATACGGAAACTTTTGTGAAAAGTGTGAGACATAACAAACTCTTTAGCCATTTTCCTTCTTTGAAAAAAAAAAAAAAAAAAAAAAAACCGCCTAGAACTCAAGTCACCAAAGTATATATGCTTTTCTCCAATAAAAGAAAGCTTTTAGAAAGAGCTTCTAGTCTCTAAACATTTTCTTAGTGGTCCCTTCGCAATAGAGCTTTGACAAGATAGCGCTTAGTTGATGCTTGATACTTGATAACAATGTAAACAAAGAATAGTTTTTTCCCCTTTTGAGGCCCTGAGCCCCTACCTTGGCCCTTGAGGGTAGGGTAAGGGCCTAAGCAGTGCAGGCCTTCCGAGGGTTTAGCCTGTCAGGACCAGCCCTACATATATTGAGAATAGGATAAGAACAACCCTAGGATCGGGCCTTTGACACCCACGGTCACGAGTGTGAGCGGAACTTTTTGAGTACATGCTAAGCTTCTCTGTCTCTCCTTCACAGAGCTTTCTTCGCGTCTCATCATCGACTACTAGAACATGAAATACTTTTATACAGCTTCTTTCAAATTTCTTTCTTTCTTTCTATTTTTTTTTATATAAACTAAGTTGGCTAATGGGCCTGCTTTTAGAATCGAAAAGCTGAGATTTTCTTTCTTTGCCACTTGACCGACTCACCCTTCCTTTTTTCTAACTATTTCTTATTTCATTTCTTTTGAAATCGTGGGTCAATTTGTCATGAACAATGGACAGACCAATCCATTGGCCATTTAAACTAAGATGATTTTTAGGTCGAGTCCAAATCTTACTTTGATTCAATCCTCCTCACATGTAAACATGTACATGTTGTTTTGAGATCTTTGTCTTTATGGAGACATGGAACTCTATTTTAAGTCAAATATTTTTAACTTAGCATAATCTTTTGTCTGTATATTTATTTCAGAAAATATCACAGGTGGAGATGCCCATGATCAGCAATGGTTGTTGTGCCAATTTTCTAGCTATACTCATTGGGCCACAAATGTTCACAAATGATCAATTCAAATTCCATGCACACACATGAATAGCAATAGTTTCTTGTTTTTTCTCACCAGTAAGTGGGCTAATGGGCGAAGGTCCCAAAGCAGAGCTTTTATTTCCTGTGGGCCCAGCCCAATTGTATCGAATAGAATCTGTTTTTGACTCACAAGAAGATCTCGCTTTTGAGTTTATATTATGTTGGTGTTTACTTCTCCTTACTCTCATCTCCCTTGTTTCATTTTCATCTCTCAGCTATTGATTGCTATTGGAACAATGAACGATGCAACATCGATGGTGGCAGGGGCAGCTTTAGGTGCCTTTTTCCAGCATTTGCTGGATACATTGGCCCCTCCTTTCCTCGAAAGTCTAGGCCTTCCTTTCGGTGTGGAAAAGGAGGCGAAAAGGCTCAAATCAACCCACTCGAGAATTGAAGCCATTCTCACTGATGCAGACGAAAGACAAATCAAGGAGGAATCGGTCCGTTTGTGGCTGAGTGACCTAAAGCACGTTGCCTACGACGCCGAGGACATCCTCGATGAACTCGAATGCAGGGCCCTTGGATCCAAAATAGAAGAAGCCCCAATTCAAACTAGAAAGAGGAAGCTGACTGATCTGTTTCGGGTAACCCATTTCTTCTCTCGGTTGGGTTCCAATTTCAATTTGGGTTCTCGAATTAAGGAGATTAGAGAGAGATTGAATGAGATTGTGACAGAAAACAATCACCTCCATATCAGAGTGAGACATCATGGGGCTGAAACTGAAAGGCTCAGAATGCGGCCTCCCACTAGCTCCTTCGTAGATGAGTCGATTGTATTCGGAAGAGAAGCTGACAAAGCAAAGGTGGTCCGTTTGTTGACATCGGATGACTCTTCGGCCTCCGACTCAGGTATTCAGGTCGTTCCCATTTGCGGTATGGGAGGAGTGGGGAAAACGACACTAGCTCAATTGGTCTACAAAGATGAACGGGTAACGAATTATTTTGATGTAAGTGCCTGGGTTTATGTGTCGGAAGACTTTGATTTAATTAGGCTCACAAAAGCCATTGCAGAGTCTGTTCTTCGAGGAAGCGATCCTCGTCTTACCAGCTTGGATGTAATTCAAGGTAATATTCAGAAGGCTCTGAAAGAGAAGAGGTTTTTGCTTGTGTTGGACGATGTTTGGAATGACAACTGTAATGATTGGGATGCCCTGCGAGCTCCATTGCTGGTTGTGGGAAGAGGAAGTAGAATTCTAGTGACCACGAGAAGCCTCAGAGTTTCATCAAACATGGGAACAGTTCCCACTTACTCCTTGCAGTGTCTGTCGGACGATGATTGCTGGTCTATCTTCAAAAGACTAGCATTTGTACAAGGGGATTCAGATGTACATCCGGACTTGGTGATGATAGGCAAGGAAATTGTAAAAAAGTGCAATGGGTTGCCTTTGGCAGTGAAGACGCTTGGAGGTCTGTTACGCTCTAAAGTAAATGTTGCCGACTGGAAATCAATCTTACAAAGCGAAATATGGGATTTGCCAGAAGAAGGAAATGACATTTTGCCCGCTCTAAGATTAAGTTATCATCACTTGCCAGCACATTTGAAGCGGTGTTTTGCGTTTTGTTGCATATTTCCTAAACGTCCCGAATTCGACCTATCTGGCAAGATCTTAGTTTGGTCGTGGATGGCATTAGGTTTTATTCAGTCTGAAGGAAGTAAGGACATGGAAGACATAGGCAACGAATATCTCGCTGATTTGGTTTCAAGGTCTTTACTTTATAAAGAAGATGGAGACGAGTCAGTTTACAGAATGCACGACCTCATTCATGATCTTGCACGTTCTGTTGCAGGAGCTGAGATTTTGGAAATCGAAGACTGGAAGTCTCATAAAAATGCTGAAAAGGTACGCCACGTATATTGCGAATGGAACTGGTTGAAATCATTCAATTTCGAGAATCTCTATTGCTTTAAAAATCTGCGCACACTTATGTTGCAAGGATACATTTCTCTTTCTGTCCTTACCATCCCACCTGATCTGTTCGTAAATTCGAGCCATATACGCATTTTGGATTTAAGTGAAACTCGCATAACTGAATTGCCAGAATCAATCGGAAATTTGACACAGCTGCGGTATCTTAACTTGGCTTGCACTGAGATTGAAAGGTTACCGAAATCAATAACCAAACTCTATAATCTACAAACCTTGGATCTCGCATGTTGCTCTAAGCTTGTAGAGGTACCCAGTGACTTTAGCAACCTAGTCAACCTAAAAAACATAAGATTAGTGAGATGCTCTGCTTCTATCCCGCTTGGGAAATTTAAAAGTCTCCAAAGCTTGGATAACTTCAAGGTGGGAAGAGAGATTGGATACAGGGTCAACGAGCTGCGGGACATAAATTGCCTACGAGGACCACTTTACATTTCAAAGCTTGAGAATGTGATCAGTGTGGAGGAGGCCAAAGAGGCTGAGTTAAAAAATAAGCAGAAAATTAACCACTTGCAGTTGGAATGGGAATCCCATGACGTGGATTCACGACAGGAAGGAATTGAGGAGGAGGTACTCAATGCCCTCCAGCCTCATACCAGCCTCGAAGGCCTAGAGATAAAAGGCTACCTTGGTGTCAGATTTCCAACATGGTTGGGGGACTCAAGCTTCTCCAAACTAGTTTCTATCGATTTGTACAAATGCAAATGTCGTGTCCTCCCGCCTTTTGGTCAGCTTCCTTCTCTCAAACAATTTACTCTTGTAAATTTTTCTAGATTGGAGAAAGTGGGGCGTGAAGTCTATGGCAATGGCATGGTGAAGGGTTTCCCATCATTGAAGGAGCTATACATTCGGTCTATGCCTGATCTGGAGGAATGGACTGCCCTAGAAGGTGATATGATCCATGTTAGTGAAATTCAAATCTGGAATTGCTCCAAGCTGAGGGTGCTTCCTGATCTCTTTCCTCACACACTGGATAAACTGGTTATTCATTATTGTCCTTTGGTAACCGAAAAGTGTAGAGAAGGAGGCGAGTACTGGAGTAGGATATCACACATCCCTAACATAGAAATTGCTGGTTTGGTTCTAAAGCACGAAGGAGAAGTGATGCGCTAAACTCCAGAGTCTCGTGGTCTATTACTGTTGCTGCTGGTGCTTCCTCCTCAAGTCTCTTGGTTGAGTTGGGTCATCTGAGTTAGGGCATCTGCTGCACGTTAGGGTTTAGGTGGTGCTGGAAAAAACAACACTTGTCCCCTTTTCAATTTGTTGGATTTGGAGATCTTCCCTTTTATCTCGATCACGCCCACGTCCTCTGAAGTGCCTGCAAACTTACAGCAACGGATTGCTCGACCCTAATTAAGCAGAACATTGTTGCTCTCTCTCTTTCTTTCTTTTCTCCTGCAAACAGATCCGGTCCAGGGCAGTGAGTGGTTCTCCTCTACTAAGGAACAGACACCACCAGCTCTCCTTCTTCTCCGTCGGCAGCACTCTCCCCAATTCCTTCAGTCTTTCTTTCTTTTCTTTGTGTTTGTTTTGGTTCTTGTCTAATTTGTTGCTCTGATGATCTCTTTCTTTCGCTTTAAAATCATGTTTTTTTTAATTACTAGAATGCTGGATTTCGGGTTCGTTACTTGGAAGAATGGAGTATTTATTGATGATGTTTCTGTGAAACATTCGGCATCAAGGAAAATTGACAAATCAAACTCTTTATTTTTGTCGATAATGTAACACTATTTTTATGCCCTTATATGGAATTGAAATTCTAGATTCTAGTTTTTTGTGGAACGGCTACTCAAATTAGGATTATCATAGTTTTGATTATAAATAGATGATGTGAGTTGTTAAATTTCTTCGTTGTCATTTGTGAAAGAAGATGTAGTGTTGTGGTGAAAGTCATGTCATATTTATATCATATAAAATAATCCAAATTAAAAAGGGAAAAGTGTGTATGAAAAATAAGATCTGTGTAGATATTTTATTTTGCACATATTCAAACAAGCCCTATATTAGTCCTTTTGGACTTTCTATGTTGAAATCAAAAGATGCACAAGTTTAATTTTTGGATGGATAAGGTTCATCATATCGATCATATAAATGTGACTTATTTTCTCATCCAGGTGCTAGGCCCAAAACTGTTTGAAAGACAATTACCCATTTAGGTGGGCCAAGATACACAGATAGAGAAGAAAAGGCCCAATAAGCTACATAATCATCAGGGTAGATTCATTCCAAGTGGTTTGATTTTGGCTCCAATTTTAAGTATGGTTATTGTGAATTGCATGCTCTTTTTAAGCTTTGCAAAGGAATGCCTGGAATGGCAGCCCCAAACTTGTTATTTCTTTCATATTACTTTTGAAGTACAAGTGGATTTAGCTACATAGGTAGGGTATTAATTTACTTTTGTTTCCGTCTGTGACATAAGAACGTCTGTTGATAGAGGTTTTGTTTGGGCTGTTGAGCTTACAATCAATTGGAAACCGTTTCTTAGGCTACATCAATCCTAATGACTGTCTCATCAGATTAGAGATCATGCCACGGCCCATCAAACCCTCAGCCCAGCCATGCTGGCCTGTGAATTTTCACGGGCCTGACTCTGTCGTGCCCAAGTTGGTTTTGCTGTGCCCTAAACGTGCGGTTCAAATGTAATCTCATGCCCAACTTAAATTTTTTTCTACTTCTTCAAATCTGTTGTAGCATTTCATCAATTCAGACCATTATCAAATAGACTCCACCCTAGATTGATAGGGTCCTACCCAAAAGTCTCCATTGTTTGACAAATTGGTCCCCCAGTCTGTTATTTTGGCCAAAGATCATTGCCAATTAGATGACAAAGATATTGGCCCTGCGAGTATCCTTTTACATTAAATTGAAAAATCAAGTGCCAATTCGATCAGAGATACTAAGAGTCGTTACCAACAGAAGTCTAGTCCCAAACCAGGACAGTAAGGGCAGAAAGGACTCAAAATACAAATTCACTTTCCAAATTAGCCTTTTCTGTTTTCAAGTACACAGTGGAATGCTAACATCTTAACCTACTACTTCCACTCTTCTACAATAAAAAATGAAAAGTGAACTTAAATGAAAAGGATTCAAAAACTCTACTCCAACAGTCTTTCTCTTCTCTCTCCTTCCTACTCTGGGGTATGTTTTCACCCTCAAATTGCCCTCACAAAATTTCAATTTCATTGCCAAACCAAAAGAATAAAGGTAGACCCAAAAAATAAAAACCCATGGAAGGGTATTTACAGAAGCTTCTTTTTTCACGTTGGAGTGCAGTTTTTACCGCATGATCTTTTCTTTGTTCCTTTAGGAGCTCTTCTACAGTCCCAATAGAATGTAGTAAACTAGTGTTATGGGGAGAGCTATTAACATCCCAAAGATAACCCTGTGATCATATTAAAAGAACAACTGTCAGCCAAAAATAAAAAATAAAAAAATTCTAGGCATGCATGCTTACATGAGCCACAAGCATTTGTTTGGCTATGTCTAACAAAGGCTTCAATTTCATCATGTAATCACGAGAGCCGGCTCAATAGTCTTTGAAACAGGCCATTCATATGGAGGTTACTAGCACTGAAGTTAGCCCCAAATACTTCTCCCACATCGAAAATTTCCATCCAAGTGATTGATCTTTTTTTTGTACATATAGTCTGTTGCTTAGCACACAGGCACCGAATGACAAAGGATCTGATTGTGGAGAGTTTTGGGCATGGCTGTCTGACCATATCAATGGTTTCAGTTAAAGAATTACATTGACATTACTGGGTTGATTAATACTCAGTTTTTTTCAGTTGTGGGAGAATGTGCAAGCTGCTCTGTGTAAACAAGTATGTACACATAGCTGTTGGCAAATGCATCTTAAAATACTTCCATTATACCTTACATGTACACACAACATGTAACTTGTAGCAACAAGAAATCAGAGATAAAGAAACATGTGGTCAAGAGTTCAAACCCGATGCTCAGTATGTCAGGATGCACATTGTACTCCTTGGCAAAGACAAAAGGAACAATTCCTTGAGGAAGAGCTGCCTGCAAAAATAACACCGAGTGATCAAACTCACAGAACAGGTTACACAGATATGGTTATCCAAAAGAGAGAACAGTTGCTATCTTGATTTGTGCATGAAGGATATTTTGGCAATCAGCTTATATACTAGGGCATGTAAATTGGGAAATCTCTTCACTGTAAACACGGCAAAGTTCCATACTTCATGCAGACGAGGCATATAGTTCAAAGAAGGTAGTCGGACTCTGCCACAGTGACGCACTCAGTTTACTGGAACTTGAGATATGTTAAGGGTCTGTTGGCAAGTCGTATCTATTTGAAATGAAGCTAATTGAAATAGATCTGTTTGAAATAGAGCAATTTCAGTTAGAATAGACTGTTTGGCATGTTGATTCAATTAAAAAATGCAAACTTGTATTGCAAAAGTTACATGGCAAAATTTTCTTCCGGTTAAAGTAGTATAGAAAAGTTCATCAATAACGTAGTGCGAGCAAGGAGAATTCTTTCTTGCACAGATGCTCCTTAGGGAGCACATGCCCCGACGCATTGTACAAGAGAAAATAGGTCCAAATTTGTTATTATAAAAGGCATATGGGCAAACTGGCCAATCCTAAAAGGTGTCTTCTTGTTTTTGGATATTCATGTCTATATGGGCAAACTTTTTGATTAAGTGGCCAAAGGTCTTGAAGTTAATTGAATGTGGCATCCACATGAATTGCCTAATAGTTTTCACTCAAACATCTATTTCAATCAGCTTTAAATCAAAAAAAATAAAATAAAAGTACACCTCCAAAACGCATCTAAGTAAAGATCTACACTCGACGGCAGAATTTCACAGCTTTAGTAAGGTTGGGAATGCACCCCAACTTCTGCCTGTATGGCACATCACTTGGTGTCCAAAGGACCAATCACTAAACAAACGTGATTCCTCTATTGGTGGGAGCCATGCTTCATGGAATTTCCATAGCATCTTTTAGGTTTTGCTCAATTCTACATTTCATCATTGATACCAATGGAAAAAAAAAAAATCTATCATTGATAGAATGTCCCTAACCGATCAATATCTTCTTTTCTCTTTAATTTTAAACAACACTTGGATTCGTAGTGGGGATTTGGTTTTGGTTACCTGCACAATGGCAATGCGTAAGAGAACCCCATGCAATCCAACAGCAATTGAAGCAACAGCCATAACAGCTGGCCCCATGAAGAATCTAACAGCCATGGGAAAGGCTGCAATCAAGTTTCCACATGCAATGATCCGAGGCTGTAATGCCATAAACAAACCTGCAATTACCCAAAAGATAACAATCTGTGAAAAATTATCATTTAGCCTTAAATTGAAACCAAGTTAAGGCAAATAAATGAAGTAAAAACTTTCAAAATACAGACCAAGACTGAACATGGCCATTCCAAGACCAGCATCAGAGAGTATTGAGATTGATTTAGCAATGATTGCAGGCATTTCAATCCCCCACCTGCAGAAGATATAATACATAAAAGGTGAATTAGACCATCCCTTAACCATTGATTGACAGAAAGCAAAAGTTCTACGAATTCATGGTTAAAAAAGTAAAAATAACATCAACAACAACAATATATATATATATATATATATATGGGAAGCACTAAAAAAGTTGGATCACCATTTCAAACCAATGGTGTAGAGGTTTTAAAGGCATCATTTTTTTACGATTTCAGACCAATGGTGAGAAAAAGTTGGATGAGTGAAATGACTGGATTGGATCAAGGTGGGCCCCACGTCCAAAGGCTTTGGTCTCCTCCAGCATGGCTACATGCATGGGCATGTCCTACTAAAAGGTGAAGCTCATCAGTCAATGCCCTGGACCACAAAACCATGGGGCCTCTATGTATAAATTCAAGGTGTAGAGCATATACACTCTTTGGACTGAGAATGATCCAAGACCTTGAGTATGCATTAGCCGACCCATGTTTTGGGCAGTAGAAAGACAATTTGATGAGCTCATCCCTCTAGACCACACCCCCAAAGTTTCAGCTGCAGGACAATCTTAAGCTGTCTTAAGCAGGGAACTTAAAATTCAATAAAATGGTGAAGGAAGAACTTCAATGACGACCCAAGCTCAAAGGAAGAAACAGCTCAAATATTGAAGGGCAGGGATATTCCAATGTGGGCTCCTTGGGCAGCATTGGCAGGAATATCCCAAAATGGGCCCAAACAATCAAACTTAAGGTCCAAGGAACTTATGATTCATCACAAGAGAAAAAGGGAATGGGAGTTCTTACTAGAAGGATTGTTAGGTCCTTACCTGAAAGAGACCAAAGACCATATAAGGCCAATCAGGCTTGAGTAAGTGTTGGGGTCCTTATGAGCTTCCGCCAGACCATGATCAAAATGAGTCGGGTCATCACGCTGGCAGGTGGCATAGAAGTAGGCTTTGTTTCACCATTGGTCACATTCTTCGGATCAAGTTGTGTTGTTGAGCTTGATCTTAGCTTCGAAAGGCTTGGGCCGTTGCAATCCTTGTGAAGAGACTCCACACCATTTGACACATTTCCATTTCCGAAGGTGAAATCATCACGGCCATACTCTTCATATGGGTCATGCTGATGAGTTTCTAAGATCAAACAAAGAGAAATATAAAATGCACACATTTTTCTTTCTATATCTTTTATATGATAATATATAGTGAGTTTCATCATAATTGACCAATGATTGCAAATTTTAGAAGACTCTGGCAATTTTAGAGGAAAACTGGAAAGGCCAAGAAATTAGAACATAGCACCCATGAAAATAAAGGCCCGAGTCGTTTTTTATCCAGGCTACTCATCAGGCAGTCCCCACTTTTTGGTTGATAGGTGACATTATTTGAATCCACCACATTGTGACAACTGTTCTTTAACCATCTATCATCTTTCTCAACTGTTCTATCTGTACTTGTTCTTTTAACCATCTATCATCTTTCACAGTACCCCCCCTGATGAGTGGACATGCCTGATTTTCAGCAAAAGGCCCGCATAAAGAATAGCCGGATGGAAGAATGGACCAGGTATCCGAAGCATGTAAAGAGACCAATTTCAGTTGCAAGGTTAGGGGTATTTTAATATAGGCGTGTGAGTGTGCTTGCATGGGGGCTTGGATGTGCAAGGGGTATTTTAATATGAGCGCGTGAGTGTGCTTGCATGTGCAAGGGGTATTTTAGTTAGTGCGTGCGTGCGTGCGTGTGTTGTGTGCGTGAGAGAGAGAGAGCTGCCTTTTATCCTAATTATCTACGTGAGAGAGAGAGAGAGAGAGAGAGAGAGAGAGAGAGAGAGAGAGCTGCCTTCTATCCTAATTATCTAGAAATTCAATATCTAAATTTTACTGTGTTGTGTGCGTCAGCTCGTGTTGTGTGTGTGTGGTGTGTGTGAGAGAGAGCTGCCTTTTATCCTAATTATCTACGTGAGAGAGAGAGAGAGAGAGAGAGAGAGAGAGAGAGAGAGAGAGAGAGAGCGAGCTGCCTTTTATCCTAATTATCTAGAAATTCAATATCTAAATTTTACTATGTATTGAAATATAGTCATTTTGGTCTAACCCATTCAAGAAAGACACAAAAGTCTTGTACAGTGAAGAAGTTTTGTTATTTTGATTATTTGATTTTTAAAAGCTTGGTTTTCAAGTGTGAGCATTACATAACATAGCTGTTTGAATGGCCACCCAGGGATGGCAATTCTTGATCCGAGCTGCCAAATTTACCGGAAAATTCCTGGTTTAGGTTGAAACATTTTTTTTCTTCTTTAGTTGGATTCAAGTTCAAAATTCACCCACTAATTAATGCGTTGGGTTGGAGTTGATTTCATTCTAATTAGTCAACTTGCCAGCCCAACCCAATTAATTTCAATATGAATCGCCAACCCAATTCAAACCCAATCTAGTAAGTATATGGGTTCAATCCATTGGCATTGAGCCGATGGTGAGGCCAATCCACCGGTAGCTCAGTTGGGGAGCCACATTCATTCTCCATAGAAACAACAAGGGATCAGCCGCTGCCTGTTGTGCTGATGGTGAGGGACTTCGGTGAGTGCATGTAATTGGGTATGTGAGCACTTACCCAAAAAAGTGTTTGGGATCACCATTTTAACTTCCAATTTGGATTCAGATTTACATTGTCAACCCGAAAAATAAATGGGATGGGTTCAGGTTGTGTAGAGGTTGGCAGGTTAGTGCCATTAATAGGTTTGGGTTGAGTTTTGGTTGACACGTAATAGTGCAACTAGTCATGTTGGTACATCAACTAGTAAGAATGGGCTCAAATAGACTCAGTCTATTTATTAAATGGATAAAAAAGTCAACTTGAACCTAACCTGAACATAAAAATGGTCAACCTAAACCCTGGATTCAAGTCAAGCTGGCAGGCTAGGTCAAGAAGTGCCACCCCTGATTGGCTACCAAGATGATAAAGTAGCACCTACTCTAGAAAGTTAAAGAACCTAAAGGACTAAATTTCCCTATAGAGAGGCATTTGTGCTGATCTTTAAATGGAAATTGTCCAAATAAACACTTAAAAAATCACAAAAGGTAAGGACAAAAAAAGTAAGTATCAATACTACCAAGGTCTTTTGGCTTAGTATTCCAAAATACATGGAATGCAATAAATTTTCATCTGTCAATCTGCCTTAAAGCTGTTAGAAATGTGTTGAATGAATAGGCAAAATGACTAAAACGCCTTCCTCCACTCTAAATTTACATAAATAATACTCTTAAGAGATTAGCGTTTTTTGGTTTTTACATGTCAACCTCCTACATCCAATACAACCATCCATTCTCCATTAAATAGCCATCAACATGGCCTGGGCCAGCCCTTAATGGTTCATTCCCCATTCTCATCGACCATTATTTACCCCAAGTTCTCATGAAAATTGATCATTCCTTCAAATTAGGGCTTTTCGATTTTCACAAGTCCCACCTTCACAACTCATCTCCCAGGAGAATCTCTTCAAAAAAAATAAAAATAAATAAAAATAAAAAAAGAAAGAAAACTCCCATTAGACTCGCTTCTACTCGGTACTCATTCATTCCCTAATCTGTTTCAGTACTCAAGAAAAAATTACGTGCTCCAGTTATTTCACCCAAATCAACCTCCGAGCGCTTTTTTTATGACTAGGGTTCCCCGTGATATATAACCTAATAGGACTATTCCCTTGGGTGCACACACGAAACTCACACACACATGCACCAAGTCAGTCAAAGGAGATTCAACCACACAACATGAAGAGAAAACCCATGCCTTACGCCCGTCACGAGACACCAAGGTGGTTGTAGATAAAGGTCCAATCTTTCTATCAAATCCAACCCAAACCAAATCCATTCCACAGAAATCCCATTGTCAGTAAGAAGGTGAAGATAAAGGACGATGCTTGAAGATAAAGTAGAAGATTTTTTTTATGTTCGGCCACTAGCGGAGCCATACAAGTTCGAGGAGGGGCAACTTCTTCTTTTCCTTGGAGATAGGATAAAAAATTTTGAAAGTTGTAATGGCCATTTCGATCTTATCCTGTTTACCCCACCTAAACTATCATTTGTATTCTCTCTCTCTCTAAAATAAAAAACTATCATTTGTATTTATATACCCCTCAACACACAAGGACATTTTGTCTTTCATTTTTATCCAGAAGACAACTAACCAAATCACCTCTAGTATATACCGTGTAAGATTGATGGTTTGGATGTTATTTTATTTTTATATTTTGATTTAAAGATCAAAAAAATATATAAATATATTGATACTTTAAACTTATTTAATTATTTACACATCATTTATTTCATATAAATATATAATAATATATGTCATAATGTTCTTGATATGATTGTATGATAGACTTACTTATTATATTTTTTCCTTTTTCTTTTAATTTTTAATTATTTTTTATTTTTATTAGAAAAATAAAAAATCATATGATTCACAATACTATTCGTGATTCGATTCAATTCATGGGTATGAACGACTTATGAACGACTTGCGATACTATTCCGATTTTGAAAACTATGCCTTTGGGATTCATACTTTCACCTTTCCTACTGCTCGAATAACAAAGGCATGGTGGTGCTTCTTCTTCTTTCCTTTTATTTGCCCTTTATTGAGTCTAGAATTTAGAAAAAAAAAAAACATGTGCTTACAAGTAAATATGCTAAAATCATGCAATTTGAAGTTTTTGTCTAGTCTTCTGGGCAAATTATTGAATGTTGGTCGACGTGAAGAGAAATTAAATTCATCGATATTATCAGTTTTGGGATATAATTTAATAGGATGATTTTCTCTTGAGCGCCCTACGTATTGCGTAAGGTGTCATTCGTCATGCGGGACCCAATGAAATTCAGGGGGCTTCCCACCTTTTGTGACGTTGTGGATGCGTGCTCCGTCAAGAGTGCATGTGCAAAAAAAAAATCCATATTTAATAATAAGTTTATTCATTGAATTGGATTAAACACATGATTTAAAATTTTCGATACCATGTCAACATGTTCATTCTTTTTTAATTGTTTTTCATACTCCGCGCCATTGTAACTACCGGATGGGAGTGATACTTTTAACTTGAGGAGCCAAGATCGATCCCCAGACATGCATGTGAAGCTAAGATGCCAACACCACTCAACCATGAGTGTGTTGGCAAGACGAAGTAGAAAAGTTACAGTCAATAATTTAAGCTTAATAAAAGTCTAAATGGATGAGTTAAGATTAATAAAAGTCCAAACACAAAATAGGATTCTTGGGGAAGATGGATACCCTTCTGGGTATGAAAGTGAAGAAAAGGATGAAGCTTGAAAATGAAGCTGGAAGACAAAGAAGTGGACGAATTAAGATTGATGGAAAGCCAAACATGAACTGGGTTTGTGAAGGAAGATGGATATGGATTGAATACATTTGTTTGCTTTTCCAAGGGCATTAGAACAAGTTGTCTGAATGACATTCTTTTCTTTTCTTTTTCTTGAAAAGACTATTGAATCAATTACTCATTACTCATTAGAGCTGTATTGATATCCAGGACTCCTGGGACCCCTTCTTGAAATTAGCCCATAAGTTGGGAACTATTTTGAAATTTTTTCTAGAATATAATATCAAACTGAAATTACAAGTTCCGAAAGCTCATACACTAGAGAATGGCACATAAAGGGACACATACTGTATCATGAAAACTAGGTAAAGTCCAGAGAGAAAAAAAAAACAACTAAGGGAAAAGGCACACACCCACAAATCCAATGTTAGCACCAACAGCATAACCAAACAAACAAAAGGCATTGAAATTAAGGTGGAATCAGCACACAACAACAAAATGAAAATAAAATAAAATAAAAAACCATGCCCATACTAAACAGGAAATCAAACCCCCACAAAAACCATTCAAACATAAAACAATAGACAAATACCCAAGCAACCCAACATTAGATCCCCATCACCAGACAAGCCCACAACCAGACATCCCTATCAGCATTAGAAAAAAAAAAACAAGCCGTCCATACCAACACCCATTCCATGCGTAGAAATACCAAAAAACCAAAAATCAATCAGCTACAGCTCCAAGCATCAAAATCACAAAAAGATCACAAGCAAACAGATAAAAAAGAGAAACCCAAAAAAACAAAATCCAAACATCTCCAAGATCATAATCACAAAAGATGATAACCAAACAGATTAAAATAGAAAACCCAAAACAGAGAACTAAAAACAAAGCAGATTTAAATGCTCTCTAACCTTTTGGGTGAGCTGAAAGACCAACGCCACCATTCTGTTCGTTCCCAAAATCCCCTCCTCTAAACACATGAATGCCACCTTCAGACACTGGTGAGGCGCTTGAGCTCCAAACAAACATGTGCAAATCCTTTCCTCCCTCATTCCCATTCATCTTCTTCTTGGGTGCCGTCGCCGGCGAGAAGATTCCGGCTTTAGGTGGCGCCGGATATTCGCCATTCCCCCTGAACTGACTCACCCCACTCTCCTCATCCAATCCAAAATTCCCAAAACTCGACTGCCTCGGGCTTGTATTCACCGCACTCCTCCCATTCACCATTGAATAGAAATCGCTGTGATTGAAACTAGACCCTCTGGGGGTTGGGTTCCTCGACGATTGCAGGGAGTAGATCTCTGCATTGATCAAATTAGATGGGCGAGGAGTTAGAGAAACACCCGAATCGAGTCCATGTGATCTGTGAGAAAAGATCTCTGATCTCGAACTGGTGAATTTTCTCAGAGTCACATGAAGCTTTCCATCTTCACCCACTTCAGCCTCTGTCTGCAGAGGCTCTTTCCCATCGAGAGAAATGAAATCTGAGTCGACCCTGAAAGATATGATCGACCCAGCTGTGTCTGGGAACTGCTCTATAATAAGCAATCTCGCTCCCCTGTATTCAAACAAGAATAGCATCAAAGTACACCAGATTATGCACTGCAGGATCACGATTTGCACCATGAGACTGAATCTAAGCCATACATCCCCTTCTAGAGGGATGTCGTTTGTTAATTAAGGACATTTAAAAGCCAAACAGTACCGATTTATGGTTAGTACCGTGTGTGTCCTATGTTTGCAAGTTCTTTTGGGTAGTTCGCAATTTCATGAAAATTTGGAGGGATTTTTCATAATTTCAGATTTTTTTAGGATTTGATACCATTGGATAGGTATTTTAATTTTTTAAACTATATTCTTCTTAGTGGTTTTAAATTGAACCCTCGAAAACCCTCAAATATGGAGCAAAGATCGTTTTACTCATTTTGGACCAAAATACAATTGCGCCAAAATTCCATACTTCTATAAAAACCTACTTACAGATTCACTCCTATCTTATTTCCCGTAACTCATTTTCATCTCTTTGATATCCCTTTCTGTCTTTTCCTTCATTTCTTTCCATCACACCTTGCAACATGTGATAATTTAAGCCATCGTCCTGCATTACCATCATCATCACAAAGGCTCCACATTCATTCTCATACCTTGTTCTTGAGGTTTCTCCATCTCTTCCTTCCAAGGTAACCTCTCCTTTGGGTTTAGGCAAAAATGGTATTTGTGTGTTTTTCTTAGAATTGTTTTAGATGAGTAGATTAGTTCTTTTTCTTTGTGAATTGAGAAGTGATTTGGGTTGATTTGGTTTTTTGCATTGGTTTGGGGTTCTTTGATCAGCTAGGTTTAAGGTTTTGAGCTTCTTTCACCCAAGGTAAGTGGATATGATTAAATTGAGATTGATATGCTTGTTTCCTTTAGGAGATTCAAATGTTAAATTATGTATTTTGATTCATTGAAATTGATGAATGGGTTGGATAAAATGATGGATGGGAGGATGTTTATGGTTTTTGGAGAGGGCATGGCCCAAGATTTTGTTACAAGTCAGGTGTTGGAGAAGATGGATTTAAATCCCTAAATCTGGAGCTCAAAACAAACCTTCAAACTTACGATTCTGGGAAGCTATAGTTAGTCATAACCCACAAGCAGAGACCTTTGTACTCTGTTTGACTCACATATTGAAATACGCTTGAACTTGATTTGTTCTACGGTTAGCTGTACGGCTAGATTTGTTCTACGGTTAGCTATACGGCTAGCCGTACAGCCAATTATAGTACATGATTAGATATTGTCTGGGAATGAAAAACCCGATACAAATATTTTCCTATTGAACATTGGTAAGCTCACGGTGACCTCATGGCCAGCCGTGAGCCAGCCGTGGTGTAAATCCACGGCTAGTCATAAGCCTAACCATGGTGACCCATTTTCTAATTAAACTTGGTTCTTTTCCTTAAGATTATTGTGACTTAAAGGGGACCCTTAAAGATTGGAGGACCTTTCACACTCTTTAATCGAAATTACATTCTCCATTTGATTTTGAACTTATGATACGGATTTCATCGATTTGAGTGTTGAGACTTGGTAGCCTTGATATATGACTTTGAGAAGACTATTATTTCGGTTTAAAATTGATATAGAAAAAGAATTATAGAATTCTGAGCAATGAATACGGATTAAGAAAATTTTGAGTAGTAGTCTATCTCTTCGTTTTATGAACCTATTCACACATGTTATATTAAGTCATTCACTATCTGTTTATGATTTAAAATCTTTTATCGGGCACCACTAGGCTCTTTGCTTCTTATTGTCTATTGAATGCGAATAATTGCATAGATCGTATCAAATGTGAATGTCAAATGGTTTTATCACCGTCTTAAGAATGTGAACGGGGACTGATTATTCTTAGATTGTTGACGGGATCTATGATCCTATGAATTATGAACTAAGATCAGGCTAATCCCCTAATGAATTTAAGAATTATGAACTTATGGACAGGGTTAAACACCCGAAGTACCCTAACTTTCTATGTCTTGGTAGTAGCCCATGTGGATAGCCTTTACTGTTAGGGTCTGTGGTGGACTCTAACTATATAGATCGTTATTACTGTAATTGATTTGTTTATATTGTCTTTAATTGCTTTCCATTGCATATATGTTAGTGCTTATGTATATCCACCTTATGTATATCAACCTCCCAAGTACTTGTACTTGATCATGACTCTACCTTGGGGATGTGGAGGCACCGTTTCAGGTGACTCAGCTTGATGGTCAGTACGAGTAGTGTGCCAACAACATTGTCGTTATGACTAGCACACGAGTGTTTTCATATTACTTGATAGTTCTATTTATTCTCTTGCTGGAGGTTTTATAGAGGCCATTAATTAAATTACGTTTGTTATCTTTTTATAAACTTTAACTAAAGTATATAATAGATGTGCTTACTGTAAAAGGATATTATATCTTTTGCTAAATATGAAGTTCCGCCGTATGTTGTGGTTGACTGAGGAAATATTTACACCTCACCGCGGACTTCGATCTATTGAACCATGATTGGGGGCCACGTTGGATGGGTTATGAATGAATATTTTTTTAATAGACCCCTAACCTCACGCATAATCCAAGGCCCATTTCTGAGACATGACAGTTTTTATCTTCTTTTACTTGTTCTTAGCTTGGATTTGTTTGTAACTATGGGCATGCGGTGAATCCCCCAATACTGAAATTATTATAAATTTTTCTATACGAAGTGAGGTTTCCACTACATGTTTTAAACCAAAATAATGAGCCACTGCTTCCACAATTTATTGTGGGCAGGGGCAGGGGATACCTTGTTCCACCCCAGATTACTGCAAGATTTTCCTTATCGGTAAAATTTGGGCATGACCCTTAATTGTAGTAGAATGTAGTGTAGATGACTATATATAAGCATGGAAGAGTGGACACTGTATTCATACATGGCCATCTCATATTGGCTTAATTGGATGCATAACCACAAGGGGAACCATTTGGAAGGTAGGATTAAGTTTGGATTTTGTTGAGCAACTGCCACACAAAGTAGACCCATTGCTACAAGATGAAATCTCTCTGTGTGGGTAGATTTATTCTAAGGAGATCTCTCTTTCTTAGAATGAGAGGAGTGTTGGGAGTGACCGTGATTTGGGGATGGGTAAATTTTGTTGAGCAATGCCAGTTGATGAGCCAATCGACTCCACCAACTAAAGAGGTGTTGCCTTCAAATGTTGGGAGGTTAGCAAGTCTCAATGTCATGAGAAAGTGGTTGAAATAACCTCGAAATACTTTTATGTGCCCTGCCAAATCAAGTCTCGATGTCGTGGAATCCAGTCTCGATGTCGCGAGAAACGGGTCAAAGTAGCCTCGAAATACTTGAATCTGCCATGCTAAATCAAGTCTCGATGTCGCTAAATCAAGTCTAGATGTCGCGAGAAAGGGGTTGGAGGGGCAATTTGGTCCGAGAAATAAATCAGAGTATGTTGTATAAGATGCTTTTGGGCATTACATGTATTTAAGAATGCTTTTGAAGGTATAGTGACATTTTTGGATATTTTTGGTAAAAACTCCTTTTATTTAGTAATAATATACATAGTAATATTATATATTAAGTTCCATCTCCTCCCCTTTCTTATATAAATTATCATAAAAAAAAACATTATATAATTATTTATTTAATTTTTTTGTATTTTTTTTTTTAATGACTGGATCATCACAACCTTTTGGCCTTGACTTTTCCCTACATGAGAAAGATCTTGGAAATTTTCCTTAGGATCAATATTAGGATTTGGAGATAGATGTAGAAAGTCATCCCCAATCAGCTGGTGGTGCTAGCTCAAGTTCTTCAACTAAAAAGAAAAGAAGAACGACTTCTATAGTTTGGGAACCATTTTGATACGGTTGAGGTCCCTGATCCAAGAGGAGGACTAAGAAAAAAAGCACATTATAAATATTACAAAGAACTTTACAGTGGCAGATTAGTGCCACCTTCTTAGACACATGAAACCGTGTATGCCCAGACATGTCAGAGGAAATGCGGGGGTTGGGGGCGGGAGTGGGACCGTCCAAACCCAAATTTCTCAAACCACTTCAAGTGGTGGTTTAGGAGTTTTTACATATGACCCTAATAATGCTAGATACCAACTTAAAAAATTTCTAATAGTTCGTTAATCACCATTTGTTCTTGTGTAAGATCGATCATTTGAAAACTTTTCAAGGCAAGCGTTTGCCCCTTTATGGCAGAAGATTTCTTGAATCACTGCAAGAAATGATGCATTAAAAGCTTTTCTCAAAGAAAAAAAAGGATTTAAAGGTCACTTTTCAAAACATTCTTGCAAAAGTGGCATTAACTTCAGATTTATGGACCTCCAAATAAAATGTAGGGTACACTTCAATCTCATCACATTATATTGATAGTGATTGGATTGTGCATAAGAGAATCATCGCGTTTTTTTTTTTTTTTTTTTTTTTTTTATTTATTTATTTATAAACAAGAGTTCCCACACAATTGTGTTAGGAGAGGGTCCACTATCCTTTAAAAAAGTTAGAGAGTATAATAATGAAAATAAAGTAATTGCTATAACTTTAGATAATGCAAGCTTCAATAATGTCGCAGTTGAGTTAGTAAAATCTGCATTTCAACTTAATTTAAATGGAGCTACCTTTCACAATAGATGTGCATGCCACCTTATAAATCTTATTGTACAAGAAGGGATAAAAATTATTAAGCCTACCTTAGCAACTATTAAATACATTGTAGGTATCATTTTTGCATCTCCCACAAGAAAACAATGGTGAAAGGAGATATGTGAAAATTTGAATCAAATGCAAAAAAAAATAAAAATACAAGATATAAAGCATAGGTGGAATTTTACTTATAGAATGTTAAAACAATCCCGCACTTATAAAATGGCACTTAATCAATTTTCTTAACTATATTTAGCACATGAAAATATTTTTATATCTGATGAAATTTTGCAACTTCTTGAGATAATAAGAGAACTTTTAGAATTTTTTTGTGATGTGATCTTTTTTTTTTTTTTTTTGTATATTATCCCACATCAACCTAAGCTTTGACCTATTTTTATAAAATAAGTATTGCTTGTAAAAAATATAGAGATTTCAATTTTTTTTTTAGGTGATGTGTATAAAAATGGAGGCATAGTTTTCACAATATTGGAAAATTGCTCCTTTAACATTTTGCATAGCTGCTGCATTAGATCCTACGTTGAATTAGTAGGTGTAGAAACTTTAATTACTGAAATAAATAAGAATATGAATCAAATTAATGTAAATGATATGTCTAAAATTAGAACAACTTTATTTGGAATATGCTACCCAAAAGGGTAGATCCAAAGCACCCTTTGCTTCTATGGGCTTTCCCTAAACATATAAAGGAAAAAAGAAGGCCATTTGGAGTATTATAAGGAGCACTCTAGAAAGTAGTTCCTCTTCTTCTAGGGGATCCACCCACAATATCTTAATGAATTAACAATGTACATATAGATGGGTCCGAATCAAGTTCTAGATGATGAAGTTGATTTTGACCTTTTGGCCTAGTGGAAAACATATGAAAGTAAGGTTCTTGTGCTTTTCGCTATAGCCCGTGATATACTAACAATTCCAGCGTCTACAGTTGCATCATAGAAAGCATTAAGTACAAGTGGGCGCCTTATTATCCCAAACGGAAGATGTTGTCAGAAGAAACTATAGAGGCTTGCATGTGCCTACGGGACTGATATCAAGCAAAGGATAGAATACAACGCCTGATGGAGGAATATTAGATAGAAGGCGAGCTCTCAGCGTTACATATATCATAGTATTCGAGATTTATCAACTCATAATTTTTTTGTGAAATTTATCATAGTTTTTCATGTCGTAACATTTTTTCCAAGATGTATTTTCATTCCATTTTTCATAAAGTTGTGGTTCTTACTTAATAGTTTTTTTAGAATGTATCATAGGTATTCAAAGTTGCAATTTGTTCTGTTTTTCATTTCTCATACAGTTTGAGTTTCATCATCGTGTTCAAAGTTCAAACTTGTATTTTTAAAATTTTTGTCACTTCATTTCAAAGAAATATAATAATCTATTTGATGCTTCTTTAAATGAATGTGTTATGTGTGTGTCTTTTAATTTGTTAATTTCTTTAATTTTAGTTTCTTTTAAAAAAGGGGGGGCGGCATAGCCCAACACGGCACGAATAAATCCATGACATGAGCTGTGTTGTGCTGAGCTCCATCAGCTTGGGCACGGTACGGCCTAGGAACAACTGGGCCTGCCCTTAGTTGAGCCGTGTTGGCATGGCATTGTCCAATTTTCATGCCCAACAGAACATATCCCATATACATACTAAATTTTAGGATAGTTTGAGTCCAAAATGTGAAAGGATCACCAAACTGCTACAATTAGTGTTTTTGGTAACCCAGCTAAGGGGGCTGGGTATTCTATATTCTTTAACGAGCCATTTGTTTGGAGGAACTTCTAGAGGGGTGAACCAATGTACAAAAGCTAGACATCCCATCTCCTTGAAAATGACCCTTATATTGGTAAACTAGGAAAATGAGAGTCGTAGAAATTAAAACCCCAAAACACCCCCCCCCCCCCCCCCCCCCCCCCCCCCCCCCAACTCTGTTTGTGCCTAGGTATTATAGGAAAGAGGCTCATGTAAATATAATTAAAAACTTTTTTCTGTTGGTAAAAAGTGTCGTAAAGATTATACGAAGACTTGGCTCAAGTTAGATTGGAATAGAGAAACAAAATTCATGTAGCCGATCCCAACATAATTGGGACAAGACTTTGACGATGATGATAGTAAAAAGTATAGCAAAGAACTTAGAGAGAGGGTAAAGTTAGTAATAAAAACTACCAAAAATAAAACTAAGAAACTAAACTAGAGACAAAATAAATCTAAGTTAGTAAAGTTATTAATGTAACGTATGCCATGAGATGCTGAAAAGTTCTAAATCTGAAAAACTAGTATGATGGGCTGTTTTTATGCACGATTTTTCCTAATCTAATGCAACCTAAAACTGACTTTAATGGTTGGATTTTGAATTATAATGATGCATGAATCAAATAAAAAAATGGAAGTGGAAAACAATTTAAAACGAGTGAGATATGAGTGCATGAACATGACTTAAAAACAGAAACTGTGCAGAAATTTTACACACAGGTGGGTCCGACCATCCATGTTTGTGTCACCGGTTCACCATCTTCCCACAATTTTTCTTGCTTGAAATTCTGGATTTTGAAAGTACACCGATCAAACTATAATTTCTTTAAGTTTCATCGAAAAATAATGTGTTTTGATCAGGTTTCTAATTGCAAACTTTTCACACAGAATCTGTCCTGAAATTCCGGCAAGAATGTATAGAATTGTGCACTTTTATGTTGTGTTCCGAATTTCCAAAGTGTATCGCAACTCTAGCTTGCTACTCGCTCGCTGTCTACTAAACGATTCTTCACTTGACTCCAAATTTAAATACAGTTTTGAATACTCAAATAACGAGCAATTTAAACATATATAAACTCCACCAATATGAAAAGGAATGCAATGCTAACTAGTTCCGACCATAAGCTATGTAAAAAGAAACATAAAATTGAATTGATCATAAAAATAAAGAAAATAAAAAAAAGTTCAGGAATTTAAATGTGTGGTAAATGCAAGAAAAGTAAATGTGGCTTTAACAGAAATTCAAATATGTGGAAGAACATAAATTTAAAAGTGTGGAAGTGTATTCTCCTCTTTCAAATTTCTAAACAGAGTCATAATTTGAATTATGCTCTCAGGGATTTATCCCTGGTCGTTTCTGTGGAAGAGAGGTGCATCATCAATTGAGCTGCCACCGAATTTCATAGTATATCAACTTTTGAATACTCTCTCTTGTATGTATGTTTAACCTTTCAAGTAAAAGTAAAAGAGGGAGAAATTCCAAAAAGAAAAAAAGAAAATCATAAAATTTTGGGCACTTTCAAAAAAGGGTGTCATGAATCACTTGTAAAAAAATGTTGAAATTTTTTTCAATCTTCTTCAAGATAGATACTCTCCAGTGGTCATCCCCTTTTTCCAATGAGGTTTTTTCTTTCAGGTCTTTTGAATGGCCAAAATGCTCTTTTTCTCTCGTGTATCTTCCTCACTCCACCCACCGGCGCCAACCTCCTTCCTCTTTACAGGTCACTACAAGCCACTAGATCACCAAAGGTTTCTCTCTTCCCTCTGCTTCCTCTCAAAGTTCTTCACTACATTCATATGACCTTCTCTCCTATCATACCCATGGCACAAACAGAGTGAAAGATGGGTTAGTGTGACTTTCATTTTCATTTTCCTACTTTTGCACCAGTGGATGGGATGTCTAGTTTTTGTACATTGGTTCACCCCAATAGAAATTTCTCCAAACAAACGGCTCCTCAGAGAATATAGAATTATCTCCAACAGGGGTATTTTGAATTCCAACAAATGAATAGACACCAAGATTTTTTTTTTCAACTCTAATCAATCAAGGCTCATGAGGGCATAATTTTCTATATAATAATATAATTCCTAAGGTGAAGCTACTAAGACTTCATTAATTTCCTGTTCCGTAATTTTGTTGTGTAATCGTCTGCTTTTTTTGAAATTTTTATCCCTATTTTTGTTGTACTTTGTAATTTTATGTTTAGTGCATTTCACCTCATGGAGATGGCACTCGCAATGTGGACTCGACATGAATGGCCAAATGAAACTACCGGAACACCATTCCTTCTGTTCTTTGTCATTGTGCTATGTCATGAAGAAATAAGCTTATAAGAAGAAGGAGTGAATCTCTTTGCTTGCTACGATGTTTATAGTCTTGAGATTGTTGGGCTTCCTTTTGAGAATTTTAAGGTTGCAATATAAAAAGGAAGTTCGGTTCTTAGTCCTTTTTCCGCTTTGAAATCTTCAAAATTTTCGGAAATCTGCAGATATGAAGCTCGAATCGGGAAAAGGTCCAGTAATTTTGGGTTGTTTTTGCTGGACTCTTTGTTTCTCCATTTCACGGTCTTAGGAGAAAACCTCATTTTTAGAAAATATAAAAAAAATTCTTTAATTGATTGGGTATTCTAATGTGTAGTCTATTAGTTATAGAACTTGAATTACTGATTCAACTAAACTGATTTCCTCTTTTCTTTTTTTTTTTCTTTTTTTTGGGCATACTGAAATTTTAAGTTTTGAGGGAAACGCCTTTCACGGTTTGTCTTAAAGGAGTGTTTTTTTCATGATTTTTTTTCTTGCATTCGCCTTTGTAAATTATGATTATTGTACAGATATGCTGAAGAAATTAATGGTTTTCTATGAAGGCGGAGGAGAATGCTGCTGTCAGTTGGGCTGTCAATCGCTTGCTGCTGATTGTCTGCATCGAGTTGGTGTCCCACACCCAGTGGAGTTCCAGCCTCTTCTCCTGCCTCAGCCACAATGATTGGTTCTGTAGCAGCCATCTTGAAGTCTGTAAGTTCTTGTAACTTGGAAATTGAATTTTTTTTTTTTTTTTTTTTGGGTTTGTATAAATCTAGAGATTCTTTGTTTTATTTCATAGTGGGTTTGATGGGGAGTGAGATATGGTCACTTTTGTGTTGAGAGTGTGTTGGGGTTAGGAGGATTCGTAATTATGAAATGGCTTCTTTCTGTATTTATATTTTGTCTATGAGGTTTCTTTTTTATGGGGTTTGTGGCAAACTTGAGTTTCTTTTTCTATCGTATTATAAGATTCCTGTCCCACTTATAATATTTTATTATATTTTAATTAAAATATTATTATTATTTTAATTAAATATATTTTAGTTATTTAAGTGAGTAGGATTAAGTGTAGCACACGTTAGATTAGATGTGTGGATCGCTGAGTTGGTTTAACGGATAGATGACCTAACCCGCAGTTTGACCCATGGCTCAAGCCCAGCAAATATTCTCATAACGTTAATTCCTTCTTCTGCAACTCCTCCCGATTAGTATTTATCTTCTTTTTCTTTCAACTTCTCAAATCTACAACTTTAGGATCCAGCCATCAGAATCCAGATTTGAAGATACTATCATTCTTAGTTCGACTTTCTTATCTCAGGTAACCATCTCCTCAAACCATTAGAAGTAAATATGTACTCTTGGATAACATTGTTAATGCTTCCAATATTTGGGTAAGAATACTATAGATCTGATCGAGCGCCCAGTAATATCGGATTGGGTATTGATTAAGAACTGTTGCATATTTGTCAATTCCCGGTGAAAGGCAATTACGTAAACAAATTTAATACATGTGTTTCTCGTTAATTCAAGTTTGGTGTATATAGAAACTCTGTGATGCACTTTTGATGATGTTAATTGTTTTTGTGATACGGTCGGAGATTGGAGATCATCACATGGATTTTCTTATTTTGTTAGCATAACTAATAACTCAAAGAGGACCGGACCACACCTGTCACAAGTTGCCGGACTCAAACCATGAGGCCTTGTTATTGTGTATTGGTTGTGGGGCCCAAGTGGACCCATTGATGATCGATTAAGATCGTAGATCCGATAGTGGACCCACGGGCGGGTGACCATAGGGATGGCTGACCCGTGTGAGGTGGGCCCTGTCTGGTCCACCATCCAATGACCCAAAGGTGGCTTACGGCATTAAAAAAAAAAAAGGAAAATTTCATTTTTGGTGCTGTGGGGCTCAGGTGGCCCACCGATCACAGATCAGATCTCTGCATCTTGTAGAGGGGGTTTGGGAGACCTTGTTGGTGAGGGCTGATAGTGTACTTTTGATCATCGGGCCATTATTCAAGTGTCCCAGTCTGGTGGGCGTGAGCTTTATTACAGAACCCTGTTCGGAGACGTTTGGACCTAAGGTTGTGTTCGGAACAAAAGAAAAGATAGGAATGAATGGAGATAGTGATGACACGTGTGGATTAGTTAGAAAGGGTGATGGTGACATGTGTTGTTAAAGTAAAAAAAAAAAAAACAAAAGATGGAGGTGACGTGTGTGAGGAGGAGAGAATGATGATAATATGGGAATCAATCAGAGAGATTGGGTGGTGACACTACTTAACATTTTTGTTTTAACATATGCCCCTTTTAAATTTTAGAATTTAGGAAAAACGCATTGCAACTTTAATGAACTCAATTTGGACCCTTTTGGCTTATTAAGAATGTGGAAAATATTTTGGATGAGTCCTTGAGTTTTCTAAAATTATAAACCAAGATTGTTATTATTATTTTCAAATTAATATTAAATGACATCTTTAGTTTTTAATGTGTTAAAATTATATTTTTATACTTTATAATTAGATCTTTGGACCAAGTAAATACCGTCCGGACACACTGTATATTACTAACATAGGGTTTAATGCTTTATATAACCTTCGGGGAAATCCTAATGGATTCGAGCTCAACTCATCTCTATTGGAAAACCCTTGATTAGGTCTATGCACCATTGATGGAAAAGAGATGCGTTGATCTTTTATCTATTAGAGATTCCTGTGGTTGTTGGGTACGATACCTTATGTTTGACCTAAGGATCGATTCGTATCTATGTCTTAACCTTCGCATGCATATATATATATATGTTAGTTTAGGATGTGTATTCCTTTAGATGCATACCATATTGTGTTTTATGGACTATAAAGTGGCCTGACAATTTTTTTATGACGATTTGATTATGATATGGAATGTGAAATGCAAGTACTTTACTTTGACTTAAGACTCTTGTGTCGGAGCTTTATTATTCAAGTCTATTATGCTTATATGTTTATATTTATGTGGGTCATTTATGGACGACTGCAGATCGATATATGGACGGTTGATAACCGATGTGACCGGATCACTTATAATCCGCTATGAATGTGAACATGTTATCTTGTATTTTTAATTTGATCGATTTTTTACCACCAACGTTATGGACGGGCTTTTCCGATTTATTTAGGGCTAATCACCCAAAACGGGGACACTTGTCTTCGTGTGAATTATACTGCTCATTTTGCTTTATTTGGATTATGTTATACGTTCTTTCTTGTCATTGTCATTGTCATTACTTCTATATGATCACACTTGTTTATAATCTTTTCGTTATCGTATTTAATTTCAAATTATGATTATGTACTTGCTATTTATTTTGTAATATTTGGTGCATAGGTACCGAGCCTTACTTTACCTAGGAGACGGATGAGGGTCAAACGTTTGAGCCAACTGACGAACCTGAGTAGAATGCAGGAGATGGCTTTGGAGCCTTCTGAGCCTGAATAAGAGCGTACGTCATCTTAGAATGCTTAGATGAGCTTTCTTTCCATGATTAGACTTATTTATTAAATTGTTTAATTTATTCGGCAACTTTAACTATTATTGTTTTATCAGAATTTGTGTTGGATTTCATTTATGAACCTTGAATACCAATTGAATAAAGTTTCCATTGCATTTAATGAAATTTATTTTGACTCATCATGGGTTGAAATTTTATGTGGATCCACTTTTGAAAGCATGTGTTGTATTAAACACAGAAATTTGAATTTAATTTTAATTTTTTACGTTTTTTTCAATTCTTATTTTGGGGGACGTGACACATATTGTGTTTTATGGAGAGGGATACTGCAACTTATGTATTTATTTTGAGAGTTAGGAGGATTCACATGTCCTGAAATTGCTTCTTTTCCGGTTTGTATGTGTATGAGATTTTCATTTTTATGGGGTTTGCGGGAGTCATGAGATTCTTTGTTTTCTTTAATATTGGGTTGGATGGAGAGAGAAATGGTCACCTCTGTTGAGACTTAGGTGGTTTTGCTGACTTCATGCTCATGTTTGGTCTGTGCTTGGAGATTTAGCTTTGTGTGTCTGATTCACTTTTTATCTATTTTCTTATGTTTGGGATTTGATTTCTTCCTTGTAACTCATAAATCTGATGTGTGGCTTGATTCCTTGCTTTGTGCTTTTGGGGTTTTAAGCACGGTGGTTCTAGGGCTGGGGTTTGGGTGGTTTAGATTATTGAGGGGGGCTCCACGGAGGGTTCACATTTGTTAACCGTTCTAGCTGGATTTTTTTAATGGTTTCTCACTAGAAATTTGTAGAATATTAGGTCATCAAATTTTCTTCAGATGAAGTTGGCAACTGCTTAGTAGTCTTGGTTTTGGTTCCAACATGTTCGTGCAGAAAAATGGTTAGTTGTATGAACTTGAGCAAAGCATTGAGCAGGCTATGGATTTTTTTTTAATGTTATGCTGATCTCTTCCAAAGTGAGGAGGTTACAACTTCCAAAGCAGACCATGGAGGTTGCACAATTTGCTGCTTAGTTAGAACAATATGACACCTTTTGCCAATAATAAATTATTCTCTTTTTCATGTTTGCATAATGTGTTTTCTCTTTAATAGGTTGTGTGGGGGAAAGAATCCACATTTTTGGCATCATAAGAAGAACAAACATCAGTGAAAATTCTGGAATCTCTACATTACATTTCTTTTGGTAATAATTTTGAAAGAAATTATCATAACATGGATTTTTTTTTCTTTTTTTTTTGGGCTTAGTGGCCAAGTTGGAGAGGAGTAAAACCACCCACCAAGGATCGATTCCGGGTGGGTGGGATAGGAGTGGGAGTCTATACCACTATGTCATCCCTAAGTTCCCATAACATGGAGGTATTAACAAACTATGAGACTATTTTGATTCTCTTTGGTTATATTTAGGTTCACTATAGTACTTGAGCTGCGTGGATATCTCCCATTTCTGTTCTCATGCATTGGGGATTTGTGTTTTGCTCTTTTAGGCTACCAAATTATAGGATGATAACATAGCGCTGGATCACTTGACTAAATCAAAGAGCACGGGGTGATAACAGAACAATGGCATCCAATATTTTATTCCTTCAGCTTCTAATCCTTTAAAACCAAATTATGGTCTAACCATTATTCTATAAAGATTTGCTATTTTTTTTTTGCTAACGGGATTCGTATTGCTTGGTTCTACGGCTCATGCACAAACGCATTCTTAATAGCTGTAGCACTCATCGTACCATCCTGATCCACAATAGTGACATAAGAGTACAATGATAATGCACATGATCCACCGTTAATTAAGAGGTGAGAGTCAAGCGGTGTAATCAATAAGTTTATATGACTCGAGATTAAACACCTAGGTTTCACCGTGATCAAATAAGATATCAAATAGGAGGCCAGTATGACAGCTTAATGAATGAATTAGCAATGGCAAGTTTAATGAAATCCTGTCCATTGGTTTATCAGCTCACATGTGAGCATTTTTAGACTTACATATTTATATAGAAATATTCAGATGAGATGAGTACCATCCATACCGTTCTAATGCATGATTCAACTCTTTTTTTTTTCTCTTTTTCCACTTGATCACTGACCCACCACGCCCTTTTTATTTTAACTATTTCTTTGTTTCTCATCTCTTGAAATGGTGGGTCAATTTGTCATGAACAATGGACAGACCAAGCCATTGACCATTTAAACCAAGATGATTTTCAAGTTGAGTCCAGATCTTAGGTTCAATACTACTTGCATGCAAATCTGTACATGTTGATTTGAGGTCTCTGTCTGTGGAGCCATGGGATTCTATTTTAAGTCTTCTTTTTTTTTAATTTAGCACCATATTTTGTCTTTTTAATAAATTCAACAAATATCACAGGTGGAGATGCTCATGATTAGCACAGGTTTATTGTGCTAGTTTTCTATTGTACTCATTTGGCCACAAATGTACAATTCAAACTCCATGTGGAAATCTATTTTTCCAAGCGATATGCATCAATATGTATTGATATCGATGTGAAATCCGTAACAATATAAATCCCTTAATGTGAAATTCTTAAATGTATAAATCTTTATCAAGGAATCTCTATTTCAAAAGTAGTAATGAATCCTCAGATTTATAGATTCGTCATGGATTTCTCACCTGTTACTAAATATGCTCATAATATATGGAAAGTTGAGGAAGTGTCCATTAGCCATTATTTGGGGTGAGTGGGGCCCTGGGTTGGTGATTCAACCATTATTTTAATCAGGGTAAGCTTATTGGATTGTGCTCTTAAATCCATTTGTATCTTTTGTTATCATAGCACATAGATTTTTTTTCACTAGGTTACAATCTGATTATTTTATGCTACATGAACCTTAAAGAATGAAATTTATTACAGGTCAACAGTTGTAAAGTACATTTGGATGTACCAAGTTTTAAAAGTAAAATACTTTAAATTTGAAAAGGTGAAATAAAATTAAAGAGTAATATAAGCTAGTGCACAAATTAGTTAAGCATTCTCATATAATTAACAATGTATGGTGAAAATATGGAAATGGGTTTAACTATATTCTTCTCTAATTAGGAACATAGGATTCCGTACTGTGAAAATATATTTCAGTATAATTAGATTCATAAGAGTGACAAAACCTGGATAGGATGGATAAGTCACATCTTGATATATAGTAGACTCAATCAAGTCAATAATAAAATTTGCCGGCATTGCAACTAGCAAAAGTTTAAGATTAGCCCATTTTGAATTTCTTCAAGTGTGAGCCTTGATTGAACTTCCTACAAAAATAATGAAATTAAATTAAAAAGAATAATGTGCGAGCCCCGTTTGCCATGCATGGGACCCAATTTGACACGTGTGTATACATGCAAATACACTATTTTACTCAGTTTTTTTGCATACAACACAATGATGCAAAGAAATTTTGCAACTTTACGTGTAGATTTAAAGATATCTAATTCGATAATCCAATAATTCAAAAAAAATAATTTCAATAAAACATGTAATTTTTAAGACTTAAATCAATTTTCACATGAAATCAATTAACTTGAACATCATGATGCATAATTTTATGAAATTCAATGCATTTTTCCCTAATTAAGTCCAAATTCTTCATTTAATAATGACTATGATATGCAATTCTACGGACTTACTAGAAACCAAGCCATTCAATTCCTTAAATAGGGATCCCATGCCAGCCCTATCCATTGAATTCCACACTCGTTTTTGGGGGGATCTTCTCCAAGCTTGGCTTCTTCTTTTAGTTAGTTTCCAACCTTCTTTTGCAAATTAAATTCAATATTAAGGCAAGTATATACCATTTTGTATGTAGTTTTATATGAATTCCCAATTTACTCTCTGTTCCCAATCCGTAGTGCGACCTTTTTATTTATTCTCTTCGTGTTGATTCCTGATAAATCCACAGAATTGTAGCTTTCGTTCATCATTTTATATGCATTTGTGGACTTAATTAGGTTAATTGCATAGAATTACACTTATTTTAATGATTTCATGCATTTGAGCATCAAAGTTGGAATCTTAGTCAAATTTGGTCAAAATTCATTACATTGCATGACTTTTGTGAAATTAGGGATTTTCATCTCATTCATCACCCAAAAATTAGTTTTTTTTAGCTTCACTAATGCGTACCTGCTAATTTTGACACCATGTGTTATTTTTGGAAAGTTTGATATTTTTTGTGCATTAATTAGGCATGTAGGGTTCCATGCATAGTCAATCTAGATTCTTCACACTTGATTATTATTGACATTATTTAATTTTATTTATGTAGGAGAAATCAAAAGTGGGACCTGCACTGGTGAAACTTGAAGAGAGATCAAAGGCGGGACACCATTCATGGTGGGCCCACTGATGCAGCAGCACTATCTAACCGTTGGGGCAAGACTCATGGTCCAAATTGTGGGACCCAATCAAGATTAGGAATTTTTTTATTGTTATTAGTTTCTAATTTTTATTTAAGAAATTGCATTTAGGAATACTTTCTAATTTAGATAGGATTTTATTCTTGTTTCCTAGTTTGATTAGGAATGGTTTCTTAGGGCTTAAGTTTATTTCATTATAAATATTGTAGAGATCAGTGATCTCAAGTAGTGATTTTTGAGTTAATAAAATTTCCCTGCGTGGGTGTTTATCGTTGGAGAGTGTTTTTCCACGTGAGATTGTTCCTTGGGAACCTAATTGTGCCCTAGCACTTGCATCATAACCCTAGGATTGCATCAATTGGTATCAGAGCCGACCGATCCCTCGATCATCGGCTTGTTACCCCTATCCCCACCACTACCCATCGTCCATCCACTCTTTCCGTTCCCTGCTCACATTCCCCACAGCCCACCATCTTCCCACGACCCATTGCCAAACCCCAATCACCAGTCGTCCTCATCTCCAAGCCATCTGCTCCCAGAACCCAACCCAGACTCCAATCGCATCCAAAAAAACCCCACCTTCATCAATCCCAGCCCCGAACCCACATCGTCACCCATCCCACCTTTTTTTGTCAAAAAAAAAAAAAAAAACCCGTCACCGTCCCTTGCCATAACCCTCGACACCAAACCCCACCCTGATTCCCAATCCCGAATCGAATCACCCCTTTAAAAAAAAAAAAAAAAAAAAAAAAAAAAACCCAAACTCCCGTAACCTCCTCCATTGTCTGCCATAGCCCCAAAACCCCTAAATTTCCTTCGGCCTACCGAAATCCCCACATCTCGACCCTTTTTGTCCAAAACTCCATACCCAAATCAGAGAGAAAAAAAAAATAGCAGAGGAGAAAGAAGAAGAAAGAAGAGGAAGGAAACGTGTACCGTGCACCAGTCGATCGCTGTCATCCGCCTCGCCCTCCATCGCCATCATCTGCATCGCCGAAACATCATCAAGCCTGCGCCAACACAATCCCCTGCGTCTTCGTCACAACAACCTTCGTCCAGTGTAGCCATGTCTGTCGTCTCCATCGTCATCTCCATCGTTGATCCTTCAGTTTCTTCTGTTCTCTAAGTTGAATAGGTAAGAAGAAAACTCCAAAGCCTCTTTTTTTTTTTTACCTGCACGATTTCCAAAACAGCAACACAAGTTTCTCCCACGTGGCCCCATTCCACACAAGTCAAGCCCAAGTGTTTTTGGGCCTGATTCTAGCCGGGTTTGGATCTTGGCCCTGATTTGGATCAAGAGCCATATCAGATCTAATCCACATCAGGTCCGCCTGACCCATCACAATACAATCCAGTCAGGTCATTGCTGAATTCAAACAACAGTGAAAAAAAAATGCCGCCTAAGAAGCAGGTTGAAGTGGAGTCTTCCTCCTATAATGATGATAATCTGAGGGGCTTCGTTGCGGAATTATCGGTAACTGTTAATCAACTATCCGCACTGATGGTTCAAATGCAAGATACTCTTGCAAGGATTGAAACACGATTAACTACTTTAGAAACTAATCGGCGTGAGGATGATCATCGAGATGATGGAAGACATAATCGGAATCAATGAGACCCACATGTAGTAAATGTTGATCGTGATTTGGGTATAAAACTTGTGATTCCCGAATATGATGGGAAATTGAAGCCTGATGAATTCTTAGATTGGTTAGTGTGTGTTGAAAATATTTTTTCACATAAACCAATGACGGATGGTCATAAAATTACACTGGTGGCAACTCGATTTCGCAATTATGCTGCGATATGGTGGGCAGAGTTGCAAAAGAAGAGGAGATACCAACAAATTGATCATGTTGACACATGGGCTGAGATGAAAACTTTGTTGAAGCAAAAATTCTTGCTTGTCAATTACTCCAGAGATCTACATTCATGTTTTCAATACTTGAAACAAGGATCTAAAACAGTTGTTGAGTATTCTGAGGAGTTTATGACCATGCAAGCCTGTTGTGGTTTGAATGAAGATGATGAGATCTTAGTTGACAGATACTTTAATGGGCTTACACTTGATATTCAAGATATCCCCGCATTCAAGCATTTTGATACTATTGATGAGATTATTCAGCATGCTATTAAAGCTGAGGGAATTGCAAATCATCAAGCCCAAAAACTTATTGCAGCTAAATGGAGTATGCAGAAGAATTCCTCCATTGCAGGTTTTAAACCGAGTACATCGTCGGAGAAAGTTTTCAACAAGCCCGAGGGTCAAAATAGGCTCACAAGTTTTAATTGTAAACAATAAGGGCATCATGCAGCAGAATGTCCAAAACATATCCACCTCATTGAGAAAGAAAGTGGTGTGACAGATACTCCAGAAGAGCCTAAAGAGAATGACACAGAATAAATTGTGGATATTTTGTTTGAGGAGGGCCTTGAGTCTCTCATGGTCATCCAAGAAACTAGATCGACTTCTGAGAAGAAATGGTTGCGAGAAAATATGTTCCGTTCCAAAGGAATAGTTAATTAAAAAGAGTGCACGGTCGTCATTGATGGAGGAAGTTGTCAGAATATTATATCCCAACCTTTTGTGGATCGCTTACAGCTGAAAGTTTGGAAGCATCATTGTCCTTATTTTGCTAGATAGTTAATGACAGGTGATGAAGTGCAAGTCCGGTATGCATGTCCAATTACATTTTCCATTGGTGCAGATTATACAGATACTGTGTGGTGTAATGTAATATCCATGGATAGTTCTGATATCTTGTTGGGTCGTCCATGGATGTATGACAAGAATGGCACTAATGGCATGCACAACAACACCTACACATTCATGCATGGTGACAAGCAAGTCACACTTCGTCCTATGAAGCCAACACCACCAAAGAAAGGGTCACGTTCTCGTCTCATCAAGGACGCGCTTCACGTGCACACTATCTACCAAAATAACATCCAGAAGAAGAGCCGAGTTCAAGGTCGAACTCTTTTCCAACCCAGGGAGAATGATGCAGCAGCACTATCTAGCCGTTGGGGCAAGACTCATGGTCCAAATTGTGGGACCCAATCAAGATTAGGAATTTTCTATTGTTATTAGTTTCTAATTTTTATTCAAGAAATTGCATTTAGGAATAGTTTCTAATTTGGATAGGAATTTATTCTTGTTTCCTAGTTTGATTAGGAATGGTTACTTAGGACTTAAGTTTCTTTCATTATTAATATTGTAGAGATCAATGATTTCAAGTAGTGATTTTTGAGTTAATAAAATTTCCCTGCGTGGGTGTTTATCGTTGGAGAGTGTTTTTCCACGTGAGATTGTTCCTTAGGAACCTAATTATGCCCTAGCACTTGCATCCTAACCCTAGGATTGCATCACCCACGTAGCTTGAAAATTCTCAAAGAAGAAAGAAGAAATCGAGATTTGGAAAGATAGTGTTGACTTGCTAAATTTGGAAACCAAAATCAAGAAAGAGAGAGAAAATTAGAAACTTTGTAAGAAGAGTTAAGTAGTCAAAGTTACAAGTAAGGAAGCAAGCCAAATATGTGAAGATAATCAAATAAGAAAGTAAATAAAGAGTCCAAACATGCCCTGGACGACCAACATGGGGCCCACACACCCCATTGCATGCCAAACATAAAAGTTCCCTTAATTGCACAATTATTCTCGGATTTTTTAGGGGCAGCAAATTGAAATAGTCATAACTTTCAACCCGAGTGTTGGATTAGTGCAATCTACATGCCGTTGGAAGGATCTTTTCGAGTAGATATTCGTGGAGCCCAAGATTTCATAAATTGGAGCTATATCGAGGGAGATATGACCTCCAGAAGTTGGCTGTTATAATTTTATGCGGGAATTGCAAAAAGTTTTCAAAATTGGCAACATGAGAGATGTTTGAGGAGTTCAATTTGGCAAGACTTGGAGCCCAAGAGACCACACTTAGTAACAAATAATATCCAATTCAAATTCTTTCCATGTGTGAAGCCTAGCTTGAGGCCTAAGCAAGAAATCTTTACAAATGAGGAAACAAGTCCTAAAAGAGAGGAGATTTTTTGCTAAAAAGGAGGCATCACCATCTATAAAGATATTCTCTACCAAGCATCTCACGTCCTACCCTCTCTCCTATTCTTCTTTTTTTGTTCCCTTCTTTTTTTTCCATTAATTTATTTTTATTTTTGGTAGCCTTGGGCCATGTCCAAGGATTTATTTTGAAGGAGAATTTGTGAATGAGAAGTTGTAAAGATGTAATTTTTAATGACAAATCAAGAAGCATTCTTTGCAATGGCGGGCTAATTTTTTTTATTAGAGCTATGGATGAAGGTAATTAATTATCTTTTTATTTGTTTAGTAATTCTAATTTGTATTCCATGATTATGTGCTTAATGATTAATAGGCTTGTCTTCGTGCCCTAGGCAAATCTCTATTTTTATTTCTAAAAATAAAATTAATTTTTGACTATCATGCTTAGGTTTGATAGGCCATGCTTAGGATTTAGATCTTTTGATGGTTTATGCTTACTTTTGATGGGTAGTTCTTAAATTATTTTTATTCTTTTATGAGATGAAGGAAGTCTTGAGTTTTGAATTTTTATTATTAAAAACAGATTTTAAAAGTTAGAATTTTCAAATTAAAAACATTGATTTGTCTTTTATTTGAAGTAAAAATTGGGACAAGTTAGGTTACTTGATAAATAATTGGTGGATGCTTATTGGATTCCTATGCTCTGATCACCTTCATTAATCGGTAGATTTCATATTTGTAAATTGGTTGCTTGCTTTTATTTCTAGACACTCAAAACTTTCTTTAATTGTTAGTTAATTAGTTTTCTTAATTTAAAAGTTTCTTTAATTAGCTCCATGTGGGTTCGACCCGTTCTTGCCATTGTCTCATTTAAACACCCGTGCACTTGCGATATTTTATGATTGATATTGATCAAATCAATTCCCAGCAAACGATATTTATTTTCTCCGCGTTGATTCCGAGCAAACGAAGTGCAACGAGTTGCTTCTGAAATGCAACTCTTAAAATATATTGCCTTTCGGTTAATAATGATTGGAATCAAGAGTTACTAATTGGTGTTCACATTGTAGGGGTCTTCACAAAGATTGCAAATCCAAAGCCTCTGATTATTCTCTTTTAAATTTTGAATTCTATAATATACTCTGCCAATATAGATGTATAAGAATCTGGATTTTGATGTTTCAAGTTGAGTTTTGATAGTCCAAGTTGACCTTGATGTATTCTTTCACATCTTAACATGCAATAGATTAATTTTTTATAGTTAGATTTTGTATTAGGCTTGTGGAGGAATTTCTTTAACTCTAGATTTTATATGTCTAGACATAATTAGGCCTGATGTGAGTGTTATAGCTAATTATTCTTTCTCTTGAAAGGTGAATAACGGTTGCAAGAAAAAGGCTAGTTTCTAGCTTGATTCTTAATTATCTGCAAGCCATACCATAGGCTGTGTACACGTCAGCAATCATGAAACGCCCTGCTGAATGGAAACGTCCGCTTAGAACAAACTTCCCTCTTCATCTCCCTGTATATCTTCATCTCCTCCCTTTTGGAAACACACTCTTTCAAGGAAAAACTTTATCTAATGCTGAAGACGAACATAATATCAACAAAAATATCTCAATCCATCGTTCTTCAAAAAAGTGGAGAAGGAAAGACCCAACAGAAATATCTTAGCCCATCCTTCTTCTAGTAAGAGGTGAAGGAAAGCAAAAACCCATAAACATGTGAGTTTTCAATCTTTCTTCCTAAATCTCATCTATGTTCATTATTCTTCCATTATTTGATGGATAGAAAAATGCGATTTTTTGCTTTTTAATCCTTTCCAAAATAAACCTATTGATAGAGTTCTTGAGTGGCTGTTGGAAGAAATAGAACATGGGTTTTGTTGCCTTTCATAGTTTCTTTCAAATAACTCTCATATCTTCCTTTCTACGAAAAGAAAAGAAGATAAATGTAAGGAGAATGAAACATGATATAGAATTGATGAGTGGAAGGGATGGAAATATCTCTTATACTCCAAAAATAACGTTGAAGGCTGTGTACGCCCTCTTTCAATGTAACTTCTTCTCCAAAAATATCTTTTCTTTTTTTAAAATTGGATTGTATTAAATATTAAACCGTGCATCAAACATGCCTTACCGCTAGTTCTATATTAAGGTCAAGCCTTCTAAAGCTAATTTTGACTGTAATCATTGATTTTGCCCGGGAGTTATATACCTTCTCTGTAACTAATCCACACAATCCCCCCACTTCCATATGCAACCACTCTACTTCCTCCCACTTTCACTCTTCTCTTTTCAACTATTTCATTTTCATCCCAAATCTCATATACACTTATTCCACGTATAATCTTCATTTCCACCCAAATTCTCTTACTCTATTTCTACACCGTAGACTCTCGGATTAAAAAAAGAGAGGTACTATTATATTTCTCTTTTCTGTTGTTTTTTGTCGGTAAGTGTTTGAGGAAGATTCTATGTGGCCGTTTGACTTCTTTTTAATTGATTTTTATTGGTAAGTATGCTCGTGTTTAGCACGGGTTAGTGTGCTAGTTAGTTTTTAACATGTTTGGAATAAAGTGCAACAAGTTGGAACCCGGAGATTGCAATTTCTGAAAATTCTGAATTTGGCCTCGTAAACTCTAATGAAAATATGTAATTTGGGCCCAGTTGATCATCATCATTAAAGCCTTGTTCCAACTATGTTGGGATCAGCTACAAGATCTTATTTCTCATTATGATCTATCCCGAGTCAACCTCAAATAAGTTGCATATCCTCAGGTCTATTTCACTACATCATTCCTGTCTTTTGCAGCCTACCCCCTCCTCTCGGTGGGCTATCAACCTACATAGCCAAGCGTTTTCTTACCGGCACCATTGCCAACCTACGTTGGAAATGTCTAAACCATCTCAAATGAGTTTCTCTAATTTTATCACCGATTGATATTTACCCCTAAGTGCTCTCGAAAGCGCTCATTTTCTAATTTTATCATTCCTAATTTTTATCACACATACACCTAACCATTCTCATTTCTAATTTGGGCCCAGTAGATGACCTCTAAAAATTTGAAAAAAAAATTGATATTCAGATCCCTTGGCATTCTCCCGAAATTAAAAATAAAATTCACCCCAAAAGGCCACGGTAAGATGGAGTTATTGCCCCAACAAGTTTAAGTGCCAAACCAATCCGTTTCAAAAAAATATTTTCACTGAAGATTGGATTCCCGAGACAAACTTGTAGGGAGTTTGAAGTTGGTCAAACAAAAAAAAAGGGAAATGAAAAGAAAAGAAAAGAAAGTAAGTTTTATCCCTCTATCTTTCCAAATTATATGAGATCACTGGATTTCGATTTTTCTACGATTTTGGTGAGTTTTCTAGTGAAACTGTGCGCCGAAAGATTTTATACCAAAATGGAAAGTTTTTCGCATACATCAAATCTTTGAGAGATTATTCAAAAATCCAAAGACTGAATCAAGGTTTTGTCTTTTGAGGATATTTGCACAACTAAAAGAAGTTTCAAGGAGAAATTGTCTTTTGAGGGTATTTGGACTCATTGGTCATACTAGGAATGGATTCACAATAGATCTCCATACTCATTGATCATACTATGGATTGGCACTAATGTTCTGCATTCGTCAATCATAGTCTCGAATAGCTCAATTTCATTGGTCTTTGTTAATTAAATTCTACAATTTGTCAATCATAACTATTTGTTGAATTGCAATTGATATGCTTTGTCGCTTTCTCGATACTCTATGAATATGTCTATTTCTTTATATTTGCATTGTTTGTAAACTTTGCATTAGTTATATGATGTGCAAGCAATGCAGGACTGTGCAAGGCTAAGCTAGATGATGCGATGAGATAAAGATAACACTTAACATCCACAAATAAAATCATAAAATCTGAAATTCAGATTGCACCTTTTATGTAAAATTTCAATTTGGGAGTTAGAAGTGACTCTAGGCCTTGCTACAATCCCACAACGAGAACCTCCCAAATCTGAATTGGGAGTTGCAATGGAAGAAAAGTAAAGTCTTCCACTAGCTTAAGGATCAATTAATTTCAAAGAGATTCACTTGTCCCTTAGAGGATTTGACAAGAGGGTTAAAAAAAAAAAAAGAACCTAAAAAAAGAAAGTCAGATTCAGCTGGGGCTGGGCTGGGTTCGGTTGGGCCGGTCTGGACTGGGCTAGGTTTGGTTGGACCTGTCTGGACTGGGCTGGGTTTGGTTGGGTTGGATATGGCTTGGTAGTGTTCTAGTGGTTGGACAAGCCTTGTAATAATTGTGTATTGGTTTGGGAACAAGGGCTGACAGTTCTGTCTCCTATTAGGTTTGATGGAAGAGTTATTCGGTATTGGGTTTGGGAGTTAGAAATGTGGAATGTGATGGAATGAGAGTGCCAGGTGTTAGGGCTCTGCTGAAATGGGTATTGGACAGTTGGGCTTTGTAATATATGGTGCCCGATTATTGTGAATGATGGCTGGTTGCAATCTCATCTGAATGAATTGTACACCGTTAAAATTGTGGGCCCTGAAAGCCCGGGATTCGGAACCCTAGAGGGGGAGTGAATAGGGTGAGTACGAATTAGTGACCAATTATGTCAAATTTTAAATTCTTTAAAACAAATAGCCACAAGTGATGATATATGAATAAATCGTGCGGAAGCTAACAAGATAAATCATCACAAGCATTCACCATAACACAATGATGTATAATGGTTCGGCATCAATGCTTACATCCACTACCGGCTTGTGATCCTACACTCCATCAGATTTTCACTATCTATGCTTTTCAATAAGCTAAGCAATAACCTATAGCTCCAAGGTTAGTTATCTCTAAGATGTGTCTACAATACACTTGAAGAAAAACAAATTAAGATCAATTATGATTCCTCTTAATTAGGCAAATATGAAAGTTACAATTTAAATCACACAAACCGAATATGAATGCAAAGATGAATGCTTAATGTGTTTATGTGAAAACTTCACTCAAGTTTAAAATGCAAGCTCAATAAATGTAAGCCTAAAGCTTTTGAAGATTTAAAACCACAAATGTGTTTGATTGAAGCAATGAAGCTAAACATATGTTTTTCAAAATGAACTTGCTAAAGATATGCCTGTCAAATGCTACGCAAGTTGTGTGAAGCTTAAAAACCAAATACATGTGATTTGTGAGTGTTGTTGAATCCGAAATATAAGATAGATTGAAACTGATTTTCTTGTGATGGAAAACAACAACAAAAGATTCAATTAATTAAGCATATGAATCATGTTACATGTAATTTCAAAGGTGATTTCAAAACATGATTCAATAAGATATACCAATTTGAGTCCAACTTGGTGTGAATCAAAGTGATGCATCCAAAATAATAAATCAATTCATATTCATATTCATATTAAGGATACAACAATTCATAGTAATCATGATAAAATAGATTTACCAATAATTTAAATGATCGTGACTCCAAGTACAAAGCTTCGATTGCAGTAATAAAATGGTGAGACCAGGTCGATCCACATGGTGCTATTGAGATAAGGCTTTCCAACTTGTACCTGCCCTAAATAAAATCTAAAACTAGCCTAATTAAAAAAAATAATTACAACCATTCCTACTTTAATTAAAAATTTTAATTACAATCCAATGAAGTCAAAAATTTCCTAAAACTAGATTCCTAAATCTAAAAAGATCAAGTTGCTGCAAAATAGAAAACACGTTAGAACATCCAATTAGAAAATATTCTAAAAATATCCCTTACTAAAATTAAAAAGAACAAATGAAATTGGAATATAAAGCAAGTTATGAAAAAATAATCAAATCTAAAACAAATGCATCAATACAAATCAATCTAAATTGGAATCAAATCATCCATCGAAAATCAAACTCCCTAAAATTAGACCACTTTCCTAAAAAATTCCTACACTAAATTAGAAACCAATTAACTTTCTTAAGTTAAACACTAGATTAAGCTAAGAATCTAAATCATACACTATCAAAATGAATGAAAATCTGAGAACTAATTTTTGTAAACTAAATAAACTACAAGAATGATGAGGATGCAATCTTCTAAAAAAAATAACAATGGGACAAACTCCATGGATGTGTAATATGATGAACTAGTGTGCAAATTTAAAAAAAAAAAAACTTTCTAATGCTTGACACCTACCACCAATACGTAGCTAAACCAAAGCCTCTCAAAACCACAGTTACTGCTGAATCTTTAATATCCTTAAGATGCATGAAATTCCAAAAGAGAACAACAAGTGAATACAAGAATTAAATTTGAAATGCTATGTATGACAGCGTGGGGCGTTCATGACTAAGCACCTACATGAACTACATGAATTATGCAAATGGTTCCAAAAATCAGTCTTGAAGACATTGTTCTATGTGTAATAAATCTCAAAGGGCTATTTTCTAATCCAAACATATTTAGCTCAAATCTGATTTCGGAATTTAACATAAACAACACCACTTCTAAGATGCTTTAAAATATGTAAAATATGCATGAAAACTAATGTACTTTTAGCAGTAACATAATCCTAACATATTGATGTAAAGATAGAAAGATAAAGTGCAGAAACTAAAAAAAATGCAGAAAATAAAGATGGTGTGCATATATCAAAGATGGTAAAAAAAATAAATAAAAGTGGTGAGTTGATCTTTAAAATCCCATTCTCAATCTTAAGCCCAAAAAAATTAGAAGTGCAAACATAGGGTCCCATTCTTCAACTTGGGTTGTCAATCCAAGTTGAGAATGATAAATCCTCACTTTTTAATAAATAAATTTCAGACTTGGATTTTTAAACTTTTGTCGGTCAACTTTCTTTAACTTCACCTTGTATTGCCTCCAAAATTACCATGTATTCGTAGAAAACAAGGTATACTGTGAGGATGCTAGGGTGAGTTGTTAGTAATTATTCCAAGCCAATTAAAATTATTTAACCAAAAGGAAGAACTAACTCTATTGCATGGATCACAAATGTAATATTAAGAGATACAAAAATCAAGAACACAAATTAAAAGAAACAACTTTATTTACTAGCATGAAAATTTTTTACAAGGAATATAACATTGAAAAATAAGAGTGCATATTGGGATGTTGAGAATCCCTCTTTCTAGTTGAAATCACAAGGTTGGTGGTATGACCTTTGGAAAGAACACCTTTAGTAAATTAAGATGGAAGGGCAATAAAGGGTGAGATGACATGTAATTCTCTAGAAGGGAGAGGTGAGAAATTCTCAAGCATGCCTTGGATCTCCCATATGGCTCTTTAAATAGAGTTTCGGCTCCCTTGGTTTCTTCTTTTCATCCCTCTTTTTTTGCTTGAAATCTTCATTATTTGGAAACAATCTTCTTTTTTGGTCACCAAGTTTGCAATAAATAAATAGCTTGTCAGTAAAAAAAAATATCTTGCCATTCACAATTTCTAAATTTAGAATTTAAGCAAATCAATCCTTGATTGAGGCCACACTTGATTGAAATTTCCATGTCTATGATAGGCCCCACCTTGACCCTCATTGTGCAACACTAGAGAGTGACGGACCCCACTTGAGGTGAAATCTACAAATATGGTAAGGTCATTGCCTTAGGTTCGCGGCTGAAGGAGACAGACTAGAATTCCTAATGCCAAAGCCCAAAGCGATATCCCGGCAAAGAAGGTTTCACGAGGAAGAAGCTGGTTGTCTCTCTGATTGGAGATCTGGCGGCTGGATTCTAAGTTGCTAGGTTGCAAAAGCTAAAGGAAGAGGGGGGGGAGAGAGAGAGAGAGAGAGAGAGAGAGTTGTGTGGGAGAAGAAAAGAGTACGGTGGTGTTGTATATATAGAATGAGAATATGATTTGGAATAGAATTTAAATTCTAAAGAGAATAGAGTTTGGGTTCTAAAGAAAAAAGTGTTTGGGTTAAAAAATAACTAGACTTTTGGTTAGAGAAGAACTATACCCTCTAAACTAGGCCCAGGTTAACTATGGGTAAAGTCAACTATCCAACAAGTCCAACTCACCAAACCTAAGCCTAACGTGGTCCCTAATTAGACAAATCACGTATTTGACTAAAATACAATCAATTACATAATAACAAAAAAATAAATAATTTATATATATAAAATAATCAAAACGTCACAAAATCTCTATAGACTAATACTGAGATGAATATTAAGTTTCCTTGGCTAACCATTTCGACCAAAATCTCAAGGCGTTAGTAGAGGCAGCATAAATTCTTTTTAATCTTCCCACTTGGGTGGAACCCATATTTTTTCCAATACTCCCTCTCAGGTGAAACATGGTCGGCTCACATTTCACAGCATGCACATTTTAGAGCCAAGTTATTCCTCCTGTGACTCGAGCTCGCGATCATTTGGATCCAATACTTATCAATACTCCCCTCGGGTGAAACCCAATTATTTTTCAATAAATATATTATCACCCATTTTCAAAATTACTGACCTTGCCAAGGGATTTTAAATCTTTTCTCCCGCCCATATACATTAGAAGGAAACAATCATATGTCTTGCCCATATACATTAGAAGGAAAAACGAATATGAAGTCTAAAAGAAAGTATCCACATGTTTTCATTTTTAACCCAACCAAGGGGGCTGAGACCCAAGTGAGAGCCCGCACACATACGGGAAGACGACCCATTCAAGTGGGAATGGTGCCCGTAGACGTGGGAAGAAAGCCCACACAAGTGGAATGGGAAGCCTGCACATACGGGAAGAGGTGGTGTACCCAGGCTTCGAACCCTACACAGCTAAGTATCGACATATCTCTGATAAAGAGTTAACTCTTTTAAATCAAACATGCATGCCTTCTTCCTAATGGGTAGAAGCTTTCAATGCTTTCGCTTCTCTCTTAAATAGATATCGCAACATATTGTTCGACTATGTATCATCATATGAAAATTTGTATCATAAACTCCAAATTGTTTTTAGCCTTGAGTAATTATGTTTTGTTTAATTAAATATGCTTAGATACTAATTAAGTTATTTTAGTGTAAAATTAATCTTATTTAAGCTTTTGGTTAGACCTTGAGTCTTGGATAGGTAGTTTGAACTTGATCCAAACCATTTAAGTAAAGCCGGGGACTTTTTCGTAAATTCAATTTTTCTATTTTTACATCATATGCAGGTTATCTTGGCATTATCGTGTGCATCTCATCGTGCACGTCATCTTTCATACTTGACACTTTCTCATTAGACCTCAAATTAATCAAGTAGGCTTTCATTGGACTCAAAATGAAATAATGAGTAAGAGTTTGGGTTTTCTTATAAAGACTGAAATCAATCCTTTTAACTACCTGAACCCAATTCATTCGATCATTCCATCTACTGGGCAAAGAACTGCCATCTTCACTCCTCTCATTCCCTTCTTCCTTCTTAATTATCTGTGAATTGAGAACTTGCATGTGGGTTTGGACAATAGATTACGCTTCTCCATCATCCTCTGTACATACTCAGAGTATTTTCTTGACAAGGTCTTCCTTTCCATTCAGCCATTGCTACAATAGGTGAGAAACCACTTCTTTTTCTAGGTTTTGGCTTACTAGGGAGTTAAGAGACTCATTTTAGTTACATGCATGGCCTCTTACCTTCTTCTTAACATGAATTTATGTAAATAGGGTTGTAATTTTTGGGGGTTTTTCTTGGTTTGGTTCAATTGTGAAGAGAGAGTTGAAAAGCTTGGATTTAAGGCAAGTATAAGCAATTTTTGTCAAAGCATGTTGTTTTATATTGATTCTAGAATAAAAATTCAGTCCAATGTTGTTTCTAGCCTCTTTAATTCAATATGAGACAAATATGAAAATGGGTTCTCTTCAATTATGTTTTCTTGAAGTAGAAATGGTTAAAATGGCTTACATATATGTAAATGAGAGCAAAAGAGGTTCGGTTATGCAGGTTTTAGAATTGTAGAAGTTTTGGAATGGGGTGGAAGTGATTGAGCTCCAAAAAGTGCTCAAAATAGGCTTATTACAGAATTTTGATCCCAGATTGGGCGGTCACCAGGCGGCTAGCTGCCCATAAAGCGATCAGAATTCCAGATTGTGGATAAATTGACAGTCGAACCGTGGTCACTAAGCGGTCACCTGTCGGTTAGCCGACTAGCAACCGCCAGGTGACTGAATGCCCAGAAATTCCTAGATTCTAGGAAATTTTTAGAAAACCTTGTAGGGCTTACCAAATGGTACATTTCAGTCATATTGACCATTGGAAACCTTTTTGACATGGAAGACCCTTTCGAGGTGAGGATCTTCACTTGTTTAATTTGTTCTTTTCATTTCTACACCATGATTATGAATTTATGGTAATTCAATGCATATTAATATATAATGTGGCACCAAATAATGAATAACGGTACATTGATTGCTATAATTTTATAATGCATTCGATAGTGGTGAAAGACGAATGCTTAGATTAGTTTGGCTAGTAAAAGTCCTTGACTTCCTAAATCTCAATGCATGAACATCTTGTTTTAACATATTCATGACTTTATACACTAAATTAGCGTTCATATACATAATTGTATTTCTTTCGTATTCTTAATTTGAGAAGTCTTGAGTAGATTAGTGAATGTACATGTATGAATTGAATTGTATCGTTTGAAATGGTTAGTATGGTCTACTCAAGTTTAGTTTGATAATTGGTTCGAATAAGTTGATACTACTTAGCTTTGACCGGACGATACCCGACGGGGTTGACCCTTAATTTAGATTTGTGAACATCGTTGCACAGTAGACAGTATGGAGCACCGGAACTCCAGAATTGAGTAGTCAGTTGAACCTTTGGCCTGGTCACTAGTGACATCCCAAAACGCGTGCCCTCTTTGAGGGGATTTAGCTAATGTGGTTACCTACTTGATTGTATAAACTTCAATTATTATTGGTCCTTTAAGCATGATTTAAATATGACTGCACAAATGCCTAGTTTTACTTTTATATGACATCTTTCAATCTTTTGTCATAAATTCTAAATTTGATACAACATGTATAAATTGATTATTTCTTATACTCAGCTGAATCGTCGTATTCATTAGTTATTCTTTGGTGTTACATACGTAGATCCCACCCCCGGTCTTGAGGAGACCGTGGAGGGAGAGGAGGAGGCCACCGAGGTACCTCCAAGTATAGATGAGTGGACAGCTGAGGGAACCGTATAGCTCTTGACTTCGAAGAGCGCCATATTCCTTCTTTTGCATATAGAATAGCTTTTTTGTAGTTGAACTTTGAAGTGTGATAAAGCAAAATAGATGTGACTTTTGGTATTGTTGTATATAAATACTTTTGTAATATTGAGGTAGAGCAGGTTTTTAATCTCTACTTCTCTTTAGTAATTAAATTATCTTTTGTATATGAACTTGAAATCTATGGACAGCTCATGGAATGATACCTATTACTAGATTGTTTTGAAGCTTCCGCTTTCAAATGTATAGAGATCGGTGTCAGTGAGAATGTCTCACGAGTAGAATTTGGAATTTTTATCTTTCGTGACTCGCACTTGACCCGAGGCAGGTGCGAAGCGCACAGGAGTATGCATGTCATACCTCGGAGATTACCCTTGGCCAGGTAATCTCGGAATCGGGATGTGACACACTCGGTCCTAACCCATTCATCGAAGGCCCACAAATTACAACGGCTTTACAAAGATGATCGTGTGGCCCGGAACGCAAACCCCATGGATTTAGTATAATTCAAGGGGTCCCTATTTTTGGTCCTTTTGGATGGACAAATAGCCAACTCCAGTGGCCCCTATGTACAAGTGCAGAACAAGCGCCCAATGTGCACCTTATAATCCATCTTGTGTTTTTTGTAGTCATTCCTATATAATAAAAATACGCTATCAAACGGTGTGTATTTCTGGGCTATTCTCTTCATCACCAAAGGGTATAGGTGTTTGGACATTGAAAATGAAAGGGGTTATTTGTTACACCTTATTATTTTTAGCTCACGTTTTTCTACATCTGCTGAAATCTAGTTCCGCATTTTTTTTTCTTTTTCTGTGGGTAATTTTTTTTTTTTCTATAATTCCCCACCCACCCACCCACACAAAAAGCTTTTACGAGGAATTAGGATAAATTAGCTCATTTTTGCGCTTTTCTTCTTGAAAAACCGGACGCACCAAACATAAAAGAATTTCTCTATGGAAAAGTGGCAAAGTTTCCCACACATTTTCCCTGCAAATGTAGTCACACAGACAAGCTTTTTAGGGCACGTTTGTGTACACATCCTTTCCTTGGAAAGGGAAAATTGCCACTTCAGCAAATTCCATAGAAATGGAAACCTCGGAAAAGGATTTCCGCAGAATTTAAAAATTCATGTTTGGTGCGAATTATTTTTCCTCGTTGAATTGGTGCTAATGTTTTTTGGTGCCGATGTGGATTCCTTATAGTAAATCAAATTTTCTTATTTGGTGAAACATTTATTTGAAGAAAAATAACATAACATGTATATTATTTATTCAACATCAAATAATAATTTATTTAAAGAAATAAAAAATGAAAGAGTTGTAGGGTGTTGGGTAGAAATGGAAACCCCATAGGAAATCCATTTCCAACAGTAGCAAGGAAATTGCTGATGAGGCAGAAAAGCGTTTTCGTGGAATTGGTCAGCACCAAAAGCACGAAAAATGGGTTTTCCGCGGAAAACCGTCCACTTTTCTGCAGAAAAGTGTTACACAAACATGCCCTTATTGAATCTTATTTTCCATTCCAATCATTATCCAAGGAATCCATTGCAACATTCTATGGATCAACTTCACTAGCGTTTTATCTGTTACCTATAGCTCGCTTTATGCCACAATAAGGCACACGTTCCCCCTCATTACTATCCTAACCAATTTTAGATCCAACAGCGGACCAACTATTTCCCAATATGCTTTCATAGTATGTGATCCAAATGCAACTTTCATGACTTTACCCTGCTTCACCAACCAAAACACTACCAACAAGTAGATCAACCTCTTTTAAGCATCCAATGATCACAAGAGTAGAAGATGGAACCTTGTTAGGAAATTGTTTGTTACCAAATTCATGGTTGGACAAAACTCTATGTCCATTTAGTTGTAGTCTTTTATATCTTTAGATATGGACCCTGATGGGGCTTCTTCACATTGCAGATTGAAGAAAGGAAAAAGAAGACAGCGTGCTGAATTTTTCGGAACCAAAGTCATAGTCCACTCGAGCGAGCCTTCTCTCGCTCGAGCAAGTTCTACAGGACGCAAGATAGAATGGTTTCCCGCTCGAGTGACCCTTCCCTCGCTCGAGCAAATGACGCAAAACAGTTCTATACGAACTAGGATTTCTGTTTTCGTTTTCTCTCAACTTGCTCGTTTGAGTCCTAATTATCTTAGAAAACACTAAACAGGTCCCTAAGCCTATTTAAAGGACTCTATAGCTACACTAAAGAGATACATCTCCCATTGTTATGTCTTCTCTAGAGCTTCCACTGGAGAGTTGTGCTTAGAGTTCATCTAAAGAGTAGTTTCTTCTACATCTCTTGTACAAGATCATCTTCTTTCATAGAAGATCTGAGGAATCAAGCGGTGTTGAATATGTTGCGGTCAACAATGTAAAGTCGTTGAGGCGTGAAGCTACACAAGAGGTAGTTACAATCCTTAAGTAGTGATTATCTAGGGAGGGATCTGTAAGTGTTTTGTAATTGTGAGACTCAGAGTGCTTAGTTATCGATCCAATTATGATACATGGTTTTTCATCCAATTTGGGTTTTTCACGTTATATTTGATGCCTCATGTGGTGTGTGCTTTTGGTTTTTATTTCCACTCCATCTTACATTGCTTTGCACACATTGTTTAGGCTATTGAGTTGGCCAATCTAGAGATAGACAAAATTCCTTCATACCCGCAAACCGAATCCCAAAACTTGCTTTTGGCTGCTAACATTGTCAATGAATCCACATTGAGCGGACATATGGACTGCCTGGAGGGATTTTTTTGGTTCCCCGGCCAAGAGAGTTGGGTCCCATGAGAGAGCCTGTACACTTAGGAATGGAAGCCCACATATGTGGGAAAAAAAGCCCGCACATGCAGGAAAGGTGGTATATCCAAGCAGAGGCGGACCCATAACTTTGAAAAGGCCCAATATGGACTGCCTGGACTAGCCCCATGGAATAAAGGCCGTCAGCCCCTCATGGAACAAAGCCTCCCGCTCAAGAAATCCTAAAATCATTATCCCCTCCTGCTCATGTGCGCAGTGTAGTCTCTCTCTCATTCTCTATGTATGGGTTCTAAATAATTTTTAAGTTTTGCAGGGAGTTGTTTTTGTTGGTGCTTGGTCTCAAAAGTATTTTTCAAAATGGTGATATTAGAAATAGGGCATTCTTGAAAATCCACCATCTTTTAAAAACCCCCATGTTTGAACTGGGTTATCTTGATGGAGTTTGATTTGATTTCAACAAAAAAGGTTAGACAAATATTTAGATTAGAGACGAGGGATCTAATCAGTCATTATTGATTTTCAGCTACTGATGCATGTTATTGATTGTTAGGTAATTTTGTTTAATTCTAATGCAATATTTGGTTGTTTGTAGTTGTAATTTGTGTAGGGGTTTTAGGAAGGAGTTTTAGAATGAATTTTTAGGAAGTAGTTTTGGACTTGATTTTAGTAAGTAAATGAATGAAGATCAAAGGATGAGCGAGCTCATTGTTGTTTTTTGCTCAAAGTTTGTTTCCAATCTCTTCTTTAGATTGGAACCTTGACTTTATCTCATTCTATTTATCATGCAAATGAAGAAGCCCTTAGGATTACTCTTGTATCATAGGAATGGACACAAATACACAATTTACTTGTTTGCACATTACTTTACCCAAGATCTTAATTGATTAAGCTCTTACAAGCATGAATATAAATATGCAATTAATTCCTTTTCTATTTTGCCATCGGTAATGTGAAGAAAATATGATAAAATAATGATTGACCTTTTTTATTTGACCAATATTGCCAAATCCACCCCCCCCCTTCAAGTGAAAATCCTGAGTCTGCCACTGTATCCAAGGTTCGAACCGTGGACAGTCAGGTGAGAACTGATGATGCTCCATACTGCTTGTGTAAGGAGCAATTCTCCAGAATGGAGGGTTGCCATGGCCAATTGGTCACTTGTGTTGCTTACTCATTACTCACCAGTAAATGGGTTTTCAAAGTGAAGAAAAAGACTTATGGCTCCATTGAACGCCACAGAATAAGACTTATGGCAAATGGTTTTCACCAATATGAAGGGTTTGATTACACAAACTTCTAAGTCGTGTTGTGAAGCATTAGTATGGAAATTTCCAAATCCCATAAACCTATATATATGGGATTTTACATGAATCCATGACCATATGGTCTAGGTTTAAGGAAAATCTCGAAAGCCTTGGTTTGTTTTATACTAGAATCCCATGAGCGCTACGGTTCTTAAGCTAGGTTCATGGAAATTCCAAAATTCTTTGCCTTGTGTCAAAAACCTATACCCTCTTAGGACAATATATGCCCTACAATTTAGCCTAACTGCTCTAATTCATATGGTATAACCACCCTAGCATGGGCTTAATCACCGCATAATTGATTTAAGCACCCATATCATCAGTGTAACCACCCTAGATTGGAATAGATTACCTACCCATTTGGACTTAGAAGTCCATGTTTTGAGGACATTCCTCACCTTCCTACAAAAACAAGTTGGTTAGTTGCCAAGCAATGAATTCCAACACGAGTGTCAAACCCAAACCCTTCAATTATCCAAATTTGACCTATTTTGATCAAATCTTGATCAAAATCAATCAAATCCAGCTATTACTGGTCCAAATTACAGATTCATTGAGCGTTTGTTGTAATCTTCTACCATTTAAAACCATATCTTCTCCAAAGAAAAAAAAAATCTTCCCCATTTTACTTAAATCTCTATAGATCCATCATCAACATGCAATCATCATGTAGAATATCAGCATGCAATTGTTGCGCCTGATCAATATACTACACAATAGAGAGTGCATGACCACAAGGATGCTAGATATTTTCTAAAAACTAATAATTTAAAAAATAAATTCCAAGAGACATTTGGACATGTCTTTTCAAATATTTTGAATTTTATGTCTTTTCAAATTAAGTGTTTTGTGCCCTTTAGATGAGAAGTGTCTTTTGGGCCCATTTGAATGGATGTGACCCAATCCAAAGGGATGCTTTCCAACTCTATCAATTAAGGTATTTTTCAAGTTTTTGCAGAACATTCAAAATGAGGAGAATGCAGTATTTTCATAAGCATATTATCTAAGAGCATTTTATATACTTTAATTTTTAAGGGCAGTTCCATATTTCTGATTCTAGTGTGCAGACTTCGAAATCTAACTGAAAATGGCTTGATATGAGGGCATTGTATCCTGGGGATAGAATTTCATCAAATCCACCTACGTGTGGAAAATAATTATCTTTAAGAAAGCATTTTAATTGGTGTGCCTTGCCCATTTTTCTTTTGATTTCTTATTCAATTTGTCACATTCACAATCATTCACTTTTTTTCACTAATTATTTATGCTAACTATTTATTTGATTTTTCAATTGCACGTTCTTCGTAAGTAATTTCCCCAATTGTTTAAAGACAGCAATTGTTCCTTATCAAGAAGAATACAACAATCATGAATCAGATCGCAGATCATGGTCAATGAATCATCAATCAAATCATATATTGTGTAAATTACACCCTCGTCTATTAGATCAGATGACAGTGTAAGAGATATGGTACAACCAATAAAGGTACTTCATCCATCAATAAATGTCAATGGAAATAGGTAAATTGATGTAAATGAAGTACAACTTGAGGTGATGACCCTCATTATTTCTCAATGTGATATTATATCACTGAGACTGAGACAAGACCTCGAGGGAGATGTGTTTACTGATATAGAGGGATCGTTCTGACCGTGGCCTACTCTTAACTTCTAAGTTAGAGTTCAAAAGAAATTTGGTCAGATGTATTGTCCACCTGAGGGTATATTAAGATATTACTTGCAGTGCACATTTATTTGGAACTAGTGGGGGAAATCGATTTGTTCCAAATTTTCTCAACTTTACGGTTTGTGCATTGTTTATCTTTCGCCTATGTTAGGCTGGACTTTTAGCCCTTAACAGACTCATGATATGGACTCATGAGAAAGCAAGATATTATTTTGGATACAAATGCTGTGTCTGTTAATTTTACTTTTATTTTTCGTATGCAGTGTTTAAAATGGCAAAAATGAATATATTTCTTTGCAAGTTTGGTATGTTCACCAATGTTGTTATTTCATTGATAGTATGAGAATGGATGATTTGGTTAACCAAATTTGTAGCAAGTGAAAGACTTTGTTGCCCAACAATGTTTGTTTCACATATGCGTTGCCTGGGCACCCGAAGTGTATGCTTGACAATGACAGTGACTTGTTGAGCTTGTCTATGTTGGCAGTTTCATTGGGATTGGATCGAGTCGATGTCTTTGTATCAAAATTATCTAAATATGGTAATGAGGACAATGAGGATAATGTGGATGAATTTTGTGAAGATAGAATGGCGGTAGTGGAGTATGAGGCTACAGATTTGCTTCCACAGTTTTGTTCACACAAGGAGAAGTTTCTTCTTTCTTCGGATTGAGTGAATGGTATCAATCATGTTGGACAGAGGTTTGAGGGTGGGGTTTCTGAATTTAGGAATATGCTGTGCAAATATTCGATTGAAGTGGGATTTGAGTTTGTGTATGTCAAGAATGACAAAGCAAGGATCACAGCTGAATGCTCTCGTCGTAAAACCCAGGATTGCATGTGGCGTGTTCATGCATCGCTTGAGAAGTCTAGTGGGTTTTTTTGCGTAAGGTCATTTGATAATGAGCATACTTGTGGAGCAGTAGTTCGTACATCTAAGAGTAGCAGGATTAGCTCTGAAATTGTTGTTGATTTAATGATCGATGGATCATATTCGAAAGAAGCCACTGACCAGACCCATTGATGTTGTGCATCATTTCCATGCCCATTATGGACTGAACATTACATACCATCATGCATGGTGGGGGGTTGAGGGCCAAGAATAAGTTGTATGGTGATACATCGTTTTCTTTTGACCATCTTCGTTGGTACATTAATGTTGCTATGGAGACAAATCTAGGCAGTCTGTTTGTATTAGATTACGATGAATCCACCATGTGCTTCAAGCATTTGTTTCTTTCATTCAATGCTTTGATTTGTGGATTTAATTATGTTCGTGCACTGTTGTTTCTAGATGGGACATTTTTGAAAGGCAGGTACAAGGGAAATTTGTTGGCAGCAGCAGGGAAGGATGGTAATCAAGGTAAAGTGTCATCTTGCAGATTTTTAAGTTTTTTAATAATGTTGATACTATCTATTTTTATTTCAGTGTTTACTTAACCTTGCTTCTTAATTGATTATAAATGATTTCCTAAATGTGGTAGGTCTGTTTCCTCTTGCTTTTCCGGTGGTAGACTCAGAGACTGAGGATAATTGGAAATGGTTTTTGTGGAATTTGAGGAAAGTAGTTGCATATGACCGCTTTATCACTTTTGTTTCTGACAGGAATCCTGGTCTTGTGGATGGTGTTACACATGTATTTCCATTTGCTCATCACGCTTTCTGCCTCCAACATTTGAAAGCAAATTTGAGAGATAAGTTCTCAAGAGAGTACACAAATGAATTTAGAGAAAGGATGGTTTTGTTGCTATGTGAATGTGCCTATGCCCCCACTGTACATGTATTCCATGCGAAGTTGCAGGCATTTAGACATGAAGGTGGTTCAAATGTGGACAGATTTCTCTTTGGACTTTCTCATGATAAGTGGAGCAATGCTTATTTTAAGGGCCATCGGTATGGTGAGATGTGTTCGAATGCTTTAGAGTCTTTCAACTCCTGGATTAGAAAAGCTTGTCACCTGCCCATTACGAAGATCGTTGACATGATAACAATTCAAATAATGGAACAGATGGCCAATGGGAGGAAAATGTCTAGCTTATGGAAGGGAGTCATTTGTCCAGATATGGATAAGAGGCTGGAGGCTTCTATCAAGCTTGGGAGACCGTGGAGCGTTCGGCGGTCAAGCGACACTGCTTTTTATGTTCATTCGTACCAGTTGGTCACTGTTGATATTTATAATCGCATATGTTCCTGCTATCAGTGGCAGATTAATGGCTTCACGTGTGCCCACGCATTTGCTACTATTTAAAAGAGTGGAAATAATTTAAACCTTTATGCGGATCAGTATTTTCTCATAGACATACAGTCATGCATACTCTGAATCTATAATTCTCATCCCAACTGTAGGCAAGCCAGAGACAACAATTGCAGAAGCTGTGATTCAAACCCTTGTGACAAGGGGTCAACCCGGAAGGCCAAAAAAGAAGATGATCTTGTCAAGAAGTGAGATCACAAGGAAGATTAAATGCGGATGATGTGGGCAGATTGGGAGCCATAATAAAAAGTCCTGCAAGAAGCCTATTGAGTTGACATTGATATTAGGTTGAATTTGTTATCTTTCGTAATTTCGTGATTATAATGTGTGACTGTCAACATGTATAGAGAACAATTTGAATTTTGTCTGGTGAATAAAATTGCAGAGTACCAGTGTTGCTTCGCAATATTGATGTTATCTTTCTTTTTTGTAATGAATTTTACATGAATTTACTCGACCTCCAATGCAATAACAGATAAATTATCAAACTTTCTTTCAAATCTCAAATTAATTTCACTAATTTTTATTTGAACTCAGATAAATCTATCTAAGTTTTTTTTCAAAAAGAAGATAAATTTACCTGATTTTCTTTGAAAAGACAGAGAAATTTAGCTATATGAAAATTTCAGATAAATGTATTTCATTTTTTTTATAAAAACATTTTAAATTCTATGATTTCTAGATATTGTTGTGGCCTTTTCTGTTTGTATATAATGTATGTTTTCTGAATTCGTAACAAACATACAACAATGACAACATGGAAGAAAATGACTTGAGGTTCGTAATTGATAATTAAGCATATTTACATTTACAAACATCTTTCCAACATCTTATATTTGTACCCAAAAAACAAAAAATCCCTTGTTGTTTGTCAGTCTTCCTTTAACCCTGCTTCCAACATCTTAAAGTTTTCCATGTGAACCAAAAAACAAAAAAAAAAAAAAAAAAAGAAATTGCTTGTTGTTTGTCAGTCCTCCTTTAATGCTGCTTCCAACATCTTACAGTTATCCATGAAAACCAAAAAACAAAAACACAAAAAAATCCATGATGTTTGTCAGTCTTCCTTTAAGGATGCAAACTTTTTGGCTTTGAAGTCTTTTTTTGTCCAGGTACAGGGGTCGTCATGCAAGAACATGACTACTAATTCTGCCCTAAAACTGTCGACGACACTTTGTGCCAAGTGGTTGCCAACGAGAGATTTGAGTCATGAGGTAGCACACGATGATGCCACAATCAAGCCTGCAATGCGACATGGTATTGTCAGTTATTCAAAATTGTTTGGTTGCCTATAGTTTTATTGTATAATCTGGGTTCCTGTTACAATACTTGCGATCCATGTTTCTGCTATGGTGCTCCTTCCATGCTGATCAATGGCTCGTTATATGGCCGCGTTTCCTTAATGTTGATGTAGTTGTAATTTTCTACATACTGTTTTTGTAATCACATCATTTTCATTAGCCACATATATATTAACTTGTGGCAACCATGATTTAAAGAAAGTTATAGTGAATGACATGTACCAGCAATTTGGCATCCTTGAAGTAGTGATCAATTGCACTTCTCTCCCTTGGCCTCACGGAGTTGTAGTGCATCCACTGGCCTTGTTTCCGATCAAGTAGTAACAGAGTCCAATAGAATGGAGTTGCATCTTTGTTCTTTCCATTAGAGTTCATTGGAAAGCGGACAAATCTATGATTCTGCATTTTATATGGTGAGATGTGATTATTGAGGATGATTTCTCTCATATTTTTGTTTTCAGCAGTGAGCATTGTCTGCACAAATATAGAATTTAAGAGTATTAATATCATTTAGTGAATTCTATTACAGACATGAAAAAAGTTATTTGCGTTACCCAGCAAAGGCTACTGATGAAATATGATTTTTCGTCCTCCTCCAGGCCCACCTTTCCTAATTTTTTGAGATCATTTTCAATGTCTATTTGCTCCTTGTACAGCATCTGTGTATAACTATCAATAACCTGATGGATTACAGATACATAATGTTATATACGTTTTAAAACACATATTATTTAAACATTCAATAAATATACGATATTTTTGTATTAGGTTTCTTACACTGCTTGATATATCAGCGCCAGATAGGATTGCAATAATGTCCTCATATAACACATTGTTTTCATTTTCTCCCTCCGAAACTATTGCATTGCAATTGTACATGTGAAATGTTATTTGTTTGTTTATAATGTACGTTATTGACGACTTTCCAGAGTAATACATGATGTCAACTTACTTATATCCTTCTATGTCATATATGAGCTTTAACTTCTTCTTGTCAACTTCATTCAATAGTTTGGTGATTGATTTGTTTGGGGAGCTTAAATGGTTTCTTCTTCTCTGATTTACTGGTAGCTTTGTGCTGCATTTGCTCATTTATGTCAACAAAATCCTCTGAGCAACCATTTTATCTTTTGCTACATTCTTTTGCTTCTTAGCCTTCTTCTGTTTTGGCTCTGGAACATTCCTTGCTACTGCTTCGCATCTCTTCTTTACTCTTTTGATCATTGATGATTGTTCCAGCACCTTTTAACTTGTACTATGTAAGACCCCAACCCGAGTGACCTCGATTAGTGTTGTTTTAGTTGCGTGTTAGTCTTGTGTTTGTTTTGTGGATTTTGGTTTAGTTGGTTTAGAATAGCTTTGTCATAGCTTTGGGAATTTTGAGTGCCTTTGGAATTAGTGGGGCCCTTTGGGGGTTCCTTGTTTATGACTTTACGTGTACTTGGGATTTTATCTTGGTTTTCTTGATTTATATTTTATCCCGTTTTGTTTATCTCGTTAATACCTTCAACTTTCATGTTGATCCCGTTCCCGTTCGAAACCCCGAAACTTGACTTTTCTAGCTTCAAGGGCAAAACAGTACTTTTACACCAAATCTGTACCAAATTATTGTTATTCCCGAAACCCGCGAAACATATACTTTTTAGAAACTAGATATTTCGACGATCATTTCTTCCTTCTTCGTCGATTTCATCCGAAGTCCCGAAAACCACTATTTCAGCCCAACAAGGTTACTAGATGGTGGAGCCCACTTGTGTTGCTTATAAAAGAGAGCTCATCCCCCTCTTTTCTCCTTTTTCCAGCAATTTCCTTGAGCCTAGGGTTTCCCTTTCTTCTTCTTGTTCTTCCATCATCAAGAGACAACCAAGCTTGCACCATCATCAAAAAGGATTTCACCATCTTCTTCATCACTTCAAGAGCTTTCTATTGGTACCATTTGTGGAGGAATCTCATCTCCATAAGATCCTCTTCTAGCTTGCTTTGCTCATTTGGAGCATCTATTGGTAAGCTCTCTCCCTAATCTTCTAGATTAGTGTTCTTCTAGCCTTAGAGAAGTTACATTTTCATTATTGAAAGCTTTCTCTTCTCCTTCATTGTTTTGACCCATTTTAGGGTTTGTTTTGGGGTTTTTTGTAGAGATTGTGTTCTTGACTTGCAAGGTTGCTTAGGAGCTTGATTTCCCTTGATTTAAGACCTAAGGCAAGTGGATGAATTGATACTTATCTTTGAATGAGTTTTGATGAAATGCATTTATGTTTTCACCTAATATTTTGTGATATTAATGGTTGGTTTAGATTTGAAATAAATGCTCATTTTAGTTCTTGATAGCTTGTTTTATTCATGTATGAAATTGCTAATCAGGTTTGAAAGAATGTAGAAAAGATTTGGGAAAATGGAAGGAGCCACTGAACTGCTGTAACAGAACCTGGGTTCTGTTACGCAGTTCACGTGGTCGACCGGCCAAGGGGCGCGGTCGACCGGGGACACTGGAACAGGTCCCCTGTTGGAAGACTTGCTGCACTGCAGGAATCCTTGTTCCGCAGTTCACGCGGTCGACCGGCTAAGGGGCGCGGTCGACCGGCCACACAGAGGTCAGGCTCACTGTTCACCCTATTTATTTTACAACTCCCGGTCGACCTGGCCCTTGGCCGGTTGACCGAGCCCACTGTGTATGCGGTCGACCGGCCATGGGCCAGGTCAACCGGCCCAACTGAAAACCTGCTGAAAAACGGACTTTTCACCCTATGTTAGATGGACTTTAAGTGGAACTTAGTGACCCTTTTGGGGGCCCATTTGATTTCTTTTGAGGATGGTTGAACCGACATTTCCTCACGGTTAATCCGGTTGTATCGGCACTTAACCTAATTCAATCTTGAACGGTACGGAACGACGGGATATCCTTTCTTTTATCTAAACGCGAAATTGGTTTGTTTGGATATCGCGAATCCGTTTTCCTTTAGATGACTGAGTAGGTTGTAAGGTACTACTAGATTAACATTGTGCTTAGGATCCCATCCCTATTATGTTTTGTTTATTTAAAATTCGATTAAAGTTTGAATACCTAAGGTGCATAAAGAGCCCGGAATGTCTCCAAACTCAAGGAGTACCAAGTGATCATCACAATCGACATACGGGGTCCTTATTCACTTGATTTATATCGTATTCCGATACTTATCCCGAATTTCAAGAAATGTGATTTATCATTCCCGAAAACATTGAATTTACAACTAGAACTTTTGCTAGCCCCGATATGCACTTCCCGTTTGAAAATGAAATTAGTGCTTTTGAGCATCCCGTCCCGCCCGTTTATTAAAGTGCATTACATATGATTTGTACATGTCTTGTTTTACATGATTTGACCTATGAGTCGGAACCACTAAGCTTGGCTTTCCTTGCCGGTTTGATCCACCGACTTGGAGACCCTTTCCTATCCCGCCAGTTGCAGTTTGGATCCCGCTACCCGGCTATTACCGTGGTCTTGTCCCGATACCCGGTTCGCTACCGTGGACCCGTCCCGTATTATATTATGTATATGTATATGTTATTTATGTTGCATCTCCTCACCTCGGTGACTGAGACAACATCCCAATATGGTCATGTCACTTCGGTGATAGAGGACTTAGCTATATGTGGTTGCCATCTTGTCTGTTTTCCGTTTCCTTGGATACCTCTCATGTTTTATATTGCATATGTACTTGAATAAATGATTCTATCGTTTTATGAAACTATTGCTTTGACAGGTTTAAATATTTTCCAAGGTAATTTCTTTATTATTATGTCTTTTCACCCGTTTGCCAAACCGTCGTGTTTGACCCTTTGCTTTGGTACTCAGGTCCCGTCGTTGATCTCCCCGAGGAGGAGTACGAGGAGGCGGTCGGAGAACCGCAACATCTAGTTGAGTGGCATGCCGATGATGTCGTCTAGACATTCGGGTGCTTGAGCTACGAAACATTTTGGGGGATAGAAACTAACCACTCTTTTGGGGAACTTGATACTTTATTCATACTGGCCTTTGTTGGCCTCTATTTTTGGGAACAATGTAATTAAAATATATTGTTGTAAACCTTAACTTTCTTTTGGGGTTATAGCTTTAATGATCATTGCTCATTTTGATACTAGTATGAAACATGTGTTAATTGTTGTATCTTGGACATGAATGTATGAAATAGATTTGCTACACGCTTCCGCACATAAAAGAAATATTCATGTCAATGTGATATCCTCACCGCGGACACCTGTGGGAAATCGCGTGTACGAGTGGTACTCTTTGGTAGACTCGTATACGTTTTGGATTTAAATTAATTCATACACATCAAAACAACAAATTAGTTCCGATCCCGGATCAGGCCCGATGCCTTATCTTGGGGACCCGGTCCGGGGTCGCGACATAATATCTACTCATATGTAATGCTCCATTTAAATATTCATATAGAGCTGAATCAAGCTCAGATATAATCATACAATAGTCCAATAAATTTTAATCAAACACACCCAAAACTTCGTGGAAAACTCAGATAAATTCATTATCAAAGTCAGATAAATTAAAATATAAGCAACAAATTCATATCAATTTCAGATAAATTCATATCAAAATTAAATAAAATCTTATCAGACCTATGTAAAATCATTTAAGGCTCAGATAAATTCATTTGAAAAGTCAGAAATACCTTTTCAGTTTTACTTTTGATTGTTGGTTGAGGAGGCTGCTTCCCCATCATTTGTTTTGTTGTTTGATGATATAGTGTTTCCAAACTCTTTACAGCCAATTTTATCTCTGTGACTGCATGAAGAAGTGTAGCTTCTTTTAACTTGTTTTCTAAATCAAAATTTGATGCCTCAATTATTGCAACTTTATATTTCAATGTTTTAAATTCCTCTTCTGCGTGTGCAGCTCTTGAAGAATTTCGTTCCGATAGCTGCTGCAGTTGCTTTAGCTGTTCATTAAGGGAGCTGACCATGAGAGATGAATTTTCTAGCTTGCTTTTGAGGTCTTTGTTCTTTGTTTCTAGCTCAGCTTTTTTACTTGTAACATTTTCGGTTAATGAAACCGCATCATCTCTTTCTTTGGTTAAGCTGCTTACCCTTTTTCCCAATTCCATCCTTTCATTTTGTAGAATACTATTTTCTTCTTTTGCTCTTTTAAATTCAAATATGATTTTGTCAAGTTAAGCTTGGGAGTCTTGTTTCTCTTTGTTTAGCTGATGAACGAGTGAAATCGCCCTTTCTTTTTCTTCAATAATTTCTCTTGAGTTCTTTTTTTTTTCCATTGTTGGAGATGGATGACTTTGCTCAAACATCTTAATATTGCCTCCTTCAAATTCAGCTAGCTTTGTTGGCGGTATTCCAGTCAATGATTCACTTGTGCTTGCAATTACATCGCTTACAACATTCTCTACAACCGTATCTGTTTGTTCCTTTGTTTGTTCATAGTGTTCTCACTCTGAAGGAAATGTGAGAAATTCAATTATTTCTTCAGTCCCGGCTGTTTCTTCTTGCCCTTCATTTTCTCTTTGTTCTTCTAATTCAGAAATTAACAATATTTTCGTTGTCTGAGCCAGTTGAAATTGGCCGGGGTCATGTTCTTTTGATTTTGATTGCTCAATGGCTTTATTATTGTCAACATCATCATTAAGGTCAACATTATATTTCACATGTCCTTCTTCTACTCCTTCGACAATTTCTTTGTCGTTTGTTTCAGCTTCCTCCTTAGTTGTTTGATTATCATCAGCATTGCTCCTATTCACATATGTTAGGAAGCATTTCACTTCGTGCAATATCCTTTCCAATTTTACCAACGATGACCTGAAGTGGGAGACTGTTAATTTATAACAACGAGGCATATAAAATTTAGATAAATGTATTTGTACTATCTGTTACATAGTTTTACTTGTTCAGAAAAATTCAGACAACTTACTAATATATTAATTAACATCAAGGATGTTCAATTCAGATAATATTACCTGTTTACTATGTAATGTATTTAGTGGATTTTTCTGCATTGCATTGTTTAAGCCCTTAAGATCCCACTTCATCAATCTAGGGAATTCACTAGGTTTGATTGGCTCCAACAACGTGTGTTCGCATACCTAATACTGTTCAAATTGAGACACAATTACATAGTCAAATTTAATTTATAAATTTATTGGTAAGTTGTAAAATTATAGATGTAAAAAGGCTGTTTGTTTATCTTACCGGCAGTGCAAATAGACAGCAATTACTTTATTTGAGCCATCATTTCTAGTGTGAATTGATTGCATGAGAAACTTTGTTATCTCTTCTGTCCATGCTTAATTTTTCATTTCAACATAATTCTCAACATAACTGACATATGGCCATCCTATTTAGCTGCCATGTGTTGAAAAAATCAACGTCACAAGGATGTATAGGCATATTAGCCTTGACACATCGGCCACATCAACTTCGGTTGCTCCATTGAGTGCAATATCCAACTATTACTTTATTCTTGGAGCTGGTACTCTTGTAATGTTTGAGAATCTTCTTGCTATAAATTCCGATTCTTTCTTCTTTGTGTATTTCAAATCTAAGGTCTTTGATCCATGGAGTATTCCAAATATTAGAGAGATGTCTTCTGATGTGAATGACACATACTGGCTTCCGATCTTGAATTTTTCTTCTGCGCTGTTATGTGTCTATAATTTGCATGATGTCTTTATCATATTTCTGCATCTCTTCTTTGTAACTTTTTGGTTCAATATGAAATTTATGAGAAACCAGAAAGGTGTCTTTTTTAGCTCAGCTTTATGTGCAGTAGTTATTCTTCTTTTGATGCTGTCAAATAGTTTGACTATTGATACCAAGTTTGATCTAAACTGCCAGTGTGGCTTTGCTTAGTGCTCCTTTTTTTGTGTCATTCTCTCTATTTTGGGTATTTTCAGCTGTCGGGGTACATGTACAACTCAGCTAAAATGATATCAAACTCATCCCAGTACAGAAGCAAAGTTAGATAGAACCATAACAAAGTCTATTAAAATCATAAACAAATTCATTTAAATTCACATCAGACACAGATAATTTTATACCAGATTCAGATAAACCAAACCAAATCTATTCAAACCAAACCTAATATAGTCAGATAATTTTATATCAAATGCAAAAAAATTCATATCGATTGGATATAACTTTTTTGTGAACTGGTTATGATTTCAAACACAGATAAATTCATATAAACTCGCATCAAAGTTAAAAAAAAAGTTCACACCAAATTAATATAAATGCACAGCAAGCTTAGATAAATTAATTTCAAATTCAGATAAATTCAACTCAAACTCAGATTAATTCATAGCAAACACATATTAATTCACAAAAAACACAGATAAATTCATACAAATACAGAGATAAGTTTAATTTAAAGTTAGATAACTTAATGCCAATGTCAAATAACCTATAGAAAAACTCAAATAAATTAACAGCAAACTTAGAAAAACTCTTTTAAAATAAAGTTTAGTACATTTCAAATTCAAATAAATTCATGCTAAATCCACTTAATCTCATACCAAACTCATAGCATTTTATAAGAATCTCAGATACATTCAGAAGAAAATCGAATAAAATCGTATCACAGTCAAATAATTTCGCTTGGAACCTTGTTTAATTGATAGCAATTGCAGTTAATTACATATAAAACTCAGATAAAATCATGTAATGTATAGATAAACTCAGTTAAAGTCCTTTTTAATTGATATCAGACTAAGACAACTCAGTTAAATACATTTCAAAATCAGATAGAATGATTTTAAAACTTAGAAAATCCTTTCTGTTTTTCTATTGACCTTTCTTTTGCTTTGGTTGCACTTTCGCTTGCTTTTTCCCTTGACTTGAGGCAATCGTAGACTTTGTTCTAGCCATTGTCTACATAGAGTTGAGCATAAAGAATAAAATCAGAGAAGAATGAATCAAAGACCCTTTTAGAATTTTAGGTTTTTTCAGAAGAAATTATCTTGTACATCTTCGTTTTAGGAATCGAAGAAGTATTTCTTCTAACCTTAAAGTGAAGACGATTCAAATGATCGAGGTCTTCGATCAGTTGCTTTTGCTTCTAGGTTTCGCAATTTCCTTCATCTTCGCTTTCGGATAATTCTGATTTTTGCTTCTCAAGAAAGGTTTTCAATCAGTCCTAAGCGGACCTTTTTTGCTGACGTATAGAGAGGCCTTTTTATCTTTTTCACTGCATCATTTTGAAAAGAGGATTGCCGCCGCTACGAGAAAATATCTTGGATCCTAGGCTACGAGAAAATATCTTGGATCCTAGGCTATAAAACACAATGACGAGGGACCTACTGCCAAACACCCTTAAAAAGAAATACAAATATGTGTTTTCACTCTCTAATTCCAAAGATGAAGAAAAAATCCAATTTTGACGGGTTAATGTTTTAATCCTAGGTAGGTAGGAACACTTTGGTTAAATTTGTTATTTCCTCAATGCCGTGTACAATATGTTAGCCCTCCAGATTCCCAATAAAACAGATGAAAAAAAATCACACCATTAAATGGAGTGAATTGTGCAAACCCATTGATGAAGGAATGTTGGTCATTAGAAAATCTAAAGAAAACAATATGGCCTTATTTGCTAAAACCAATTGGAGATGCATCACAAATGAAAATTTTAGTGTACAATGCTCCTGAAGGCCAAATATTATAAAATAAATAAAACCATTTGGGAGGCCACATTTAGGAAGGGTAATTCATGGTTTTGGAGAGGCATTGTAGACGTAGTTAAATTTATCAATGATAATATAGGATGGACCGTTGGTAACGATAAAGACATATAAGTAGGAAATTACAATGGGATCTCATGTGATAATGGTTTCAGAAAACTAGTTTCTCAAGTCTCTAACCCAAATTTGAAAGTTAAGACCTACAGAATATTAAAAAAGATTGGAATGTTTCCGTGATTTCGAATTCTTTTAATGACCTAAGGATGTGGAAGAGATCATTAAAATCTATATCGTAAAAGCGAATGGGAAAGATAGGAGAGTTCGGACCTTGCCTACAGACCTACAAAAACAACCTACAAACTCCTTACCTGAAGTACTCATAATAGTAATAATAAGTTCAATTGGAGGCAATTCTGGGAAATTCCATTGACCGAAAGGCTTCTCCTTTTTTTACTAGAAATGTCTTTAAAAGGTGATGCTTGTCAGGAGGTGGCTTGATCCCTAATTAAACTTATGCACTATACCCTATTTGTGGTGGAAACTATGGAATATTCTGAGTTAAGCGATCATGCAATGCCGGCTTGGTTTGGCTCTAATTTAGGCTACCTATTTCATTTGGATAGGGCTGTGGGTGTCATGGATCGGTGGATAAAGTTCATGGAGGTAAAAGGATTGGAGAAACTTCCATGTCTTCATTGTAAACGGAGTCCGATCTTACCATCATTGTCCTTGCTATATGGTGGGCTTTGTGGGTGCACAAATTTCTTTCCCCCAGCACCTCATGTTCCAAGGTCAATAGATTTGATATTTAATGATAAGATTATGATCTTTAAGGATCCTGCTTTTAAAGCTAGAAATGGAAAGTTTAGTTATGGGTTTGTTATGTTGATGAATAATAAACCTATCGTTGCATGTGCACATTTCGAGTCAAGGGCATAGTTGTTAATACCGTTTCGGACCTCATTTCGCTCTGGCCTACAAAATGAAAAGTTTCGGCCGATTCAGAATTTCGGTAAAACTTTTCGGAATTACATTTCGGGGAAAATATAACATAATATATATACATATATAAGTAAAAAAAAAAATAGAAAAAGTAATAAATATAGATTTAATCCATCATAGTAATTTTTTTGGAATTATAGAAATGCAAAATATATGTGTAAAAAAGTAAAAAATTAATAATTATGTAAAATTTCATTTCGGCCGAAAAGTCACATTTCGGCCGAAATCCCGAATTTCAGCCGAAATCAGCCAAAATCTTGAATTTCGGCCGATATTGACCGAAATTCAAACCGAAAAGTTTGGACCGAAATTTCATTTTGGCCACCTGACCGAAACGAAAATTTTCGGCCATTTCGGCCGAAACGAAATGAAATTAATAACTATGGTCAAGGGCCTTTACATCTAAATAAGTAAAATGAATTGAGGTGAGTTATGCCTCCATTTTTCATATAAGAAACACCATAAGTCATATAAAAAGTATACAAATTTAAAATTCCCTGCTTTGTAATAAAAAGTAAAAAACCACCTCTTTCTCCACTAAATGACAAAAAAAAAAAAAAAAAAAAAAAATCCTCTTTTTTACACATAAAGTAAAAAGGATTCCCAATCGAGCCACTAAAATAAAAAAAAGACCATCATAACTCCCTTGTATTTTATTTACTCTTGATTTGATGCTTCACTTTACTTTACTTCAATTCACCATCCATCCAACAATGCAATTAAGGATCCATCCAACCATGCAATTAAGGAAGAAGTAGAAGATTCTCTAAGATCCGTCTCTCGTCGGATGCTCAAGAAATTGTTGATGTCATTGAGGTGAAAGATGACTGGGCTATCATGCCTATTATTTGGATAGAATTTCCTTTTCTTTTATAGGCTTTTAGTATGCCCCTGGAAAGACATGAGTCTGCTCGTTTTTTCGTCCGAGTTTCTGTCGTGATAGCTGTGTTCTGGACTGGGCGTGGGATAGGGTTGTTCCTCCCTAGTCCTCACTCCTCGGTGTCTCTGTTTTTTTTTTTTTTAAAGGTAAATGGTGTCTCTGTTTTGTTTGTTGTTCTTTGTTTTACGAAAGAACTTCTATTTACCATAAAGAAAGAGTCAAACAGTACTACAGACCTAATTATGCCATTTTGTAAGACTTAAATTGATAGACTATAATCACCTAATCATCCCCTATTGGGCAAGTATAATCTATTTGACATAGAGCTGATTCAATTCGATATGCCTGAAAGATAGCTATTTCAATTAGATTTTTCTTATAAATAGACCATTTATTTGGCATGTCTCATTCAGTTGTTTTTCTTTTTTGCTATGTCACGTTTGGTCCAGGTGTGATACATTCACTTGGGGATCCAGGGATCACTATCTGGGCATGTGTGTCTGCCTAAGGTACTTACACCATGCAATTATGACTTCGTTGGCACCATGTCTAATTCAATTAAAGAAAGCAAACTTTTTATATTATAAAAATAATATTTTTATATCATTTTATAGTAAAAGTAGTCAACAGGAAGCTGTAACGCACCCGCATGGTGAGCATAGAGCGAACTAAAAGAGTAGTACATGTTAACTCGTCGTATAGAAGTTTTAAGGGCAAAAGTTGTTCCAGAAAAAGAACTAAAAGATATCTAGCTTTAGAACGTTGTTTGCTCAAAAGAGTTAGTTTTTTATGACTTCCTGAAAAAGAAGCAAAAGATCTTAAGAGGTTTATTTATTTATTTATTTATTATTATTATTATTATTATTATTATTATTTTAAGATAAGTGTATATTCCAAACATAATCTGTACAGAGTAAAAAAAATATCGTAAAGCTAATGAATAAGAAATTCACATAAACTTTTCCCAAATAATCTTGAGCCCGCAAACATCTATTTCAATCCGTTTCAAGTCAAGTAGACCCAGAAAGTAGAGTTGCCAAGGGCACCTAACTGCATCCCATAATATGGTGCATTTATGTGGTTTGGCCATTTGACTCACCATTTAACTACTTTAGATGATTCCATCCCTTCCCCTAGCCCTTTTACACTTCAGTCCATTCTTAAGCACAAAAATCAGGGACTTATAAAAGGTTAAATTTAATGCAACGCAACATACACAATTTAAAACTACCAAATTCTCGAGTCAAACAGAACTACTCCATCAAAGCAAGTTGTAAAAAAGGAACAGTAGAACTTGAATCCATCTGATCAGCAATTTCCCTACAAGACAGAAACCAAGACAGAGGCAAGAGTGCTTTATAATATGATATGTAAAAAGCTGATACATATTTTAAGGCAAGAAAATGAAAAAGCAGACATTACCTTAGCCCAATTGATAGACACCCACAAATGGCATCAGAACAGATCCCATCCACAACTTCCCATCTTTCTCTTCCACTTCACTAATTGCTCTAACCACCTTCCCTTGTCTGTCCTCCAGAACTTCAACTATCTCCCCATCTGGGCTGTATTTAATAAGAAGTGCATGCGACCTGCCTCCTATATGCAATAGAAAATGGATCTTGGCTGGAATTGGGAGTTTGAGCAAGAACTTCCTTGGTTTAGGATAGAGGCCCCAAATGTGGGCGTACAAGTTCTTTCGACAATGAATCGCTACCCAAAATTCGCCCTTCTCATTGGTTCTGACATTGTCTGGAAATCCAGGTAGCAAGGCAAATACATCTGATGTCCCAGCTTTGTCCCCTTTCAACCAGAATCGCCTCAGCCTAAGAGGGAACCAAACAGGCTTCCAGTAAACATGGGATATCAGGATTTTCATTTATTTCCCATTTGTTTCATGGAATTCATTCCTAGAAATTCTAAGAAATGTATTCTACAAGTGGCTATTGAAAAATGAAAGGTGAAAATCCATAAATAAATATCATATAATCTTCCCTTCAATGGAAAATCAATTAAGGGGAGATGGGAAATGTTTTACTAGGGCAACAGCCTGGTATTATTATTTTCATCTCCCCTAATTTTTCTAATTAACAGAAAGAATTACCCTACTAATATTGATTGATTGATTGTGTAAGGTCCCCAATTACCTGTATTTACATCTAATTAATTGTGCTTCTAGTTAATTAAGTGGGATTGGTGGTTGAGCGAGTTTAGGGGTGTGCGAAGTTTGGTTAGATTTGGAGCATGTTTTGTTGTAGTAGGGGTAGTTTGCAATTTAGGAAAAATTGTGAGGGTTTTTACGTAAATTCAGACTTCACCAATTTTGGGTCCGTTGGGTAGATTGTCTCATTTCCCAAACTTTTCTTTAATGACTCGTCACTATCCAACCCCTTGAAGCCTTCCATTTTCCATCATTTCCAAACCCATAACTTAAGGACCTTTTTAACAATCCCATAAAAAACAGCCGTCGTTTTGGCTGAAGGTAGAGTTGGGTTTCTGAGATGGGATTGACAGATATGGATTCGACAAAGGTTGATTGGTTAGTGTTTTGGGGTTTTTGGTAGATCGAATTAGGGTTGAAGATGGTTCGGTTGGGTCAAGGAAGGGTTATGGGATGAAGAGGTTTTGATGGTGGTGAGGTTATGGGAGGTTGGGAATTTGACGAGGGTCTTTGGTTCAATGGAGTGCGGTAGAGGGATTGGTGGAGATGGATGTTGGGTATGGATTCAGATGGGATACCAGATCGAACACGATCCGAATAGGATCCTTCACTCTGATACCAATTGTAGCAAGCCCTAGGGTTAGGGCTTACTTGGAAGTGCCGAAAAACGTGTCTGCAAAGATGATGAACAAGGACACATTTCAAAAGGGATAAAACCCAATTATATTAATCTAACTATCTGAAAATCCATATCTACAATGCCATATAAATAAGAAAGAAAACTTGTTCCCTAAGAAAATTAATTAAACTAGGAAACTAAAGAAACTGGAAACCTAATCCTAATTACAACTTTTTAAATAAAATTAGAAACTAATGACAGACAATTAGTGAAATAAAAAGTCCTAAATTGACTCGGGCCCTACACATGTAGGTTGAGGTCTATCTTGCATCAATTGTCTTCTTCCTTGGGTCCTCCTTGCTCTCTACCCCGATTTTGGTTAGTTTTCACCCATGAACTCTCTTCCAATTCCTTTTCTTTGAGTTTTTAAGGCTTACATGTTAGCTTAGCTTCCTTTTCCTCCTCTTGTGTTGTTGTATGAGGTGATTTTGAGTGGTTTGGACTTAAGATGGAGAGTGGGTTGGAGGTTGGAGCTTTGGGAGCTTGTGAGATAGGGTTTCTTCTTCTATTTCCTTCTCTATCATCAGGGCCTTTGAATAAACATTGATAATTTGATATCTACTTGATTACTTGATGATTCTTCTACTTTAATTCTCCTAGCTACCCCATTTTGGAAAGCTCATTTATGTTGGATTGGATATACATGCTATAAATGTTGGATTGGATATACATGCTATAAATAGAGTGGTAATTGAATGGACTTTAATGTGGTTGGTTGGGGATGTAAATGAAGAGGACAGACCTCTGTTTATGTATGCTACAGGTGGAGTCTGAAGTGGGAGTGATTTCCCCTCAATTCTGAACTGATTTGGGTTCAAAAATTCAGTTATGAGAGCTTACAGCTAGTCGTAAAGCTCATACAGCTTGTCATAGCACTGTAGAATTTTAATTCTGAAAGGGACCCTGAGAGTACCTGACTGATAGGTTACTCCACGGTTAGCTCACGGCTAGCCTCCATGGCTAAAGCAACTTTACGGCTCGCCGTACCCATCCAGAGAGCAAACCTATTTCAGACTGACAGGATTTGCTATAGCTTTTTGAGACTTAGCTTGGACCCCGTTGTTCTACGACTAGCCATATGTTATAACTACGGCTTCTAACCGTAAAGGGATTACGGCTGACCCTAAGAGCCCAAAGTTTTCTACTTAATGATACTTAAACCTATTCTTTTAGCCTTACTTGTGGGACCCTTAGCCTTACCTAATGAGGACCAAATGGAAAACTTGGTGTGAGGGACGTTCGAGCTTGAGGTACCCTTACGGAATGCCCAAGGAGGTATACGTAGTCTGATACAAAGATAAAAGGTGCATGGAATTGGGGGTTATTGATGTCCATTACCATCAAAGACACCAATAACTCATTCCAAGGACATCAAGGCTTTCGGGACCATGCAGGATTGAATGGTACTGCATTCCGTACATAGATAGCACTCAAGGACTTAGGAATGGCTTGGAATGACTCCCTGACTTGTGAATCACTTATAGATTGATTTTTACGTTCCTTGAGATATTCTTTACATGTTTGGATTATGTTCACTATTGTATTGTATTTGTACCAGTTGTGAGTCAAGACAAGGACCTAGAGTGTAACTAGGACCCCTGGTGTTACTGTCGAACCCGATCGTAGTGTCTGAAGCTAGTGGCATAAAAAGGAACTGGTTTGGACAAGGGCTACTCATGGATGTTCTTTGATGACTGGAGCTTGATAGTCTTAATGACTTGGAGTAGTTTCTCAGTACTGTTGGTCTTGCATACATGGAGACCTAACTAGACACTATTGTCTTGTATTCTTGTGTCAGGCTCCACTCAATTGTATTGTCTAACCATAGTTAGGATTGCATGTAATACCTTCTGCAGAATGATGGTAGTAGTTGTCGGTAGGTGGCTTGGACACCATTCACGAGTGGGCAGGCGGCTTGGACATCGCTACTATCTTCGGTAAGTGGCTTGGACACCATTGGAGTCAAGACTTTTGGGCACTGGTAGGTGGCTTGGACATCGTCATTACCCCTGAGAGACGGCTTGGACATCCTTAGAGTTGTATAGCTTGCATTGCATATTAACCGGCTGTCATCCCAGTGACCGTAGCCTATGTGGATGCATAATTTCTAGGATTTATGTTGTAGTTGTCTGTATCATTTCACATGAGTATCTTTAATGTGCTATTATTTCTTTAATGCCTATACTATTGCTTATTGTTATTCACTTGAGCACTATACTTGTCTATTATTCTACATCGATGCAACGTATCTTTCATATTTTGTTTATTCGTCTACCTAGCATTTTAGCCTAATCATTCTACCTTGGTGTATAGGTGACTCCTACGCGTGTGAGCCGGAAGCTAAGGTGGCCCAGGAGGATCCGCAACCGGCTAAATTCCGTGAGTGCTGTGCCAATGACATCAAGCAGTGTCATCATGCCCGACACATGAGTGCCTACACTTGGGGTTTATTTTGGTAGTTCTTTTGTATATCTTTTGTTATATGGGATGGGTTTTTGGGTGGCCATGGTAATTAAATATTTTGGTTATCTGTTGTATAAACTTTAACAATATAAATGAAAGCTATGCCTTGTCTATTAAAACATGCTCAATTATTATATACTTGTCTGTTTAATTCTGAACGATAAAAGCTTCCGCTACCTCACTTCAGACTTCAATCCTTATCACCATCGATTGGGGGCCATCAATGTGTAATGCTGGGAAAATCTTTAATTGGCTGTTAATCTGATGCCCCCGGTCCCGATTTGTGCTTCATTGGATATGTGTGTGGGTGGGTGGGTGGGTGGGTGGGGGATGTGGGGGGCGTGACCAATTGGTAATGTGACTCAATCCACAACCTCAACTATGCCATGACTCTTGTCAAAGGAGAGATTATTTGATAGAAAATTATGGATATTCACCTTTATTTCTTTAACTTAAGCGGCATGTATAAATACTTTTCTTAGAAGCCCAAAGAATTCAATTCCATGCAAACAAAGAGATCCTTGATTAGCAATAGATTGGAAAAATAATAATGGGAATAGGAAGGGCACAAATATAGCCAACAACCCATGCGTCTTTATTAGCATGTGCTGTCACCCAATAAGTTGATGAAATGCTTTGACCTTCAAAGAAAAGCAGGTGATGAAATGATGCAAAAATTGATGATGATCTATTTTTTGTTATGGCTGAATACTATTTGCAACAGTGGGAGCATCCCAAGATGGCCAGCAAGGGTCCCGACAAGTTTTGATTGAAAACCTGGGCCCAAATAGCTCAGATTTTAGTTTAAAACTATACAACAGGAACTCTTTTGGGAATGTACAGAGGTGCAGGGGCTGTTTTACAATTTTTACAGAAAATTCAGAACTCATAAAGGTCTCACGTGAAGCTGTTTTTGGAGCCACAGTTTAGTAGGTCAAAACTGACCCAATTCAAGAAGTTAAGACCTCTTTGGGTTCACCTGGGAGTTCACTAAAATGCCCTGCAGTTTGCTTCACTAAAGAGTGGGCCATGTGGGGTCCACAACCAATCTACTCCAAAGTGTATTTGACGACCAGATCTGACGATCAGATCTGATTGCAGCAGTGATTTACTTTATTTATTTTTAGATTTGATTCCTTCTTTTATTTAGAAATTGTATCTAAAGACTTCTATTAGTGATAGGACCCTAATTAGTAGGATTTCCTAGGGTTTTATGGCATTTTTAAGTCTTATAAATAGGTTTTATTTTCGTCATTACTGTAGCAGCTACAGTACCGGTATATGTTTTTCAATAAAACACAACACTTTGTGTTTCTCTTTCCCTCTCCCTTGGTCGTGTGGACTATACGTGATTGAGAAGGCTCTTGGCTCTTTAAAGGTGAGTTTGGTGATTTTTTCAGCATTGCTCCTTCCCCATTAAATTTATGGATTTCTATTTTCATTACTGCATATCAGTGTGGTGGCTGGATTTTTTCTGGTTTTGGTTACTTGGGCCCTAGACAGTCCGATTGTGTCAAATCGGAACTGCGTCGGTATAAAAGCGCGAATCGATCCTATCATTTGTGTTGTGAGTCCGTCTCCCTAACAATGCCTCCCCAGAGAGCTCGTGGTCATAGGGTAGAGGTTGAGAGCAACGTGGTAATGAACCAAGAGATATTGAGATTCAGAATTTAAGGCATCAAGTTGAACGGCTGACCCAACGCCTAAAACGTCTGGAGTGTTCGAATCATCATGAGGATTACAGCGATGATACGGATGCCGAGGAATTTATCAATCCGTTCCATAGTCGGTCTCTGTTGAGAAGACGACGGCATATGGAATGTCATGTAGACACTAATTGGGGTCTAAATATTAAATTGAAAATTCCTGAGTATAATGGCACCATGAAAGGCAATGAGTTCTACGATGGGCTGAACACAATTGGAAAAGTATTTGCATACAAAGATTTGGGTGGTCATAAGAAAGTGAAGTTAGTGGCTATTAAACTTCGGGGAAAAGCTAATGCATGGTGGGAATAGCTTCAGAAGTCCCGTCAGCACATGGGAAAGTCGTCGATCACTTCATGGGAGAAGATGAAGAAATATATGATGGCAAGCAAACACTTTTTATGCTGCTACAAAATCTCTAACAAGGAAATCGCTCCGTACATGACTACACGGAGGAATTCCAATATTTAGTGGCCCATAATGATGGAAGATGAGGATCAGCTAGTGGGGGAGATATAAGGGTGGATTACGACCATCCATACGGAAAGCAATGATTTCCATCCTTACTACACTTTGACATAAGCCATTCAACGAGCAACCGCCATTGAAGAATCATATGCCATTGAGATTCCACGGTCTATAACATCAACTCCACAATCTTCTAAAGACGAGGGTTCATCAAACAATTTGGGAAGTAACATAAATAAAACACTACAAGTGGTCCTTCAAATCGGCCAACTCGGATGGGTCAACGAGCTACTAATGTGGATGATAAGGGCAAAGGCAAAGCAGTCGTCCGTTTCTTTAAGTGCAATGATTATGGTCACATATCATCAGAATGTCGGAAGAGAAATTCATGTGGCTGAACGTGGAGAAGAATCAAACACACCATCCTATGTAGCGGATGATGATACGCTTGAATTTGATAAATCTGAGTCCGACAATGACACTATCTAAGGTGATGGAGGTCAATCTTTGATGATCCATAAAACACTGTTTTCTCCAAAAATACCTACCAAAGATGATTGGCTTCACTCTAGCATCTTCCGTACTACATGTACTATCAAGGACCGCAAATGCCACTTTATCGAGGATGGGGGTAGTTGGGAGAATGTGGTATCACGGGAAGTTGTCGACAAGCTCAAGCTCCCGACAAAAAAGCATCCGGCACCACACAAGCTTTCATGGTTCAAGCGTGGTAATGAGGTACCAGTAACTCATAAGGCATTAGTTTCTTTTTCAATTGGTGGTAGATACCATGAGTATGCATGGTGTGTTGTAGCCCCATGGATGTTAGTTACTCATATATTATTAGGTAGGCCATGGCAGTATGACCGTCGGACACCTCACGATGGTCATAAAAATACACACCTTCTACAAAGACAACACAAAAATTGTCCTTGAGCCTACTCGTGAGAAAATTAATACGAAACCTACTTTGTTAGGGGATGTAAGTAATTTCTTGAGTGATATATGTGATGAGGAAATTCAAAAAGAAGAAATTATGGAAGACACTAATGTTGAGAATGTTGAAGATGATTTAAATTCGGCTCCTATATTTGACGAATATGTGGAAGATGATTTTTAAGAAGTGAATTTAGAAAATCAGATTTTTGACAGACGAAGATGAACAAGCAGTTTTCGCTGAAAATCAAGTTGTGATAGAATTTGTTGCAAAGACAGAGTGACGTCTGCCAATGGTAAATGTCGCACCAGAAATTGTTCCCAAACCAGAATGCAAACTGCAGGTTGTGACTCCCGAAGATAGTCTTAATTCTGAATATGTTGATCCATTTTGGGAAGCAGTAGAGCGGCAACAAGAAGCATCCAAGCATGTTCGTGAAGTTGCAAATCAGATTGAAAGCTCAATTCCCATAACAGCTGTAATCAGTGTGCGGCATCATGAACACAATTTAAAGCGATAAACAAAACTTCAAGCTTCTCCCCGAAAGTGCCGTAGGATGCGAAAGCGCCAACACAAATGGCTACACGAGATGCAAACTCAAGGACGAGTTCTTCTCAACCGGGGGAGAATGATGCAAAAACTGACGATGATCTAATTTTTGTTATGGCAGAATACTATTTACAACAGTGGGAGCATCCCGAGATGGCCACAAGTGTCCCGACAAGTTTTGATTGAAAACCTGGGCCCAAATAGCTCAGGTTTTAGTTTAAAACTATACAACGGGAACTCTTTTGGGAATGTACAGAGGTGCAGGGGCTGTTTTACAATTTTTACAGAAAATTCAGAACTCATAAAGGTCTCACGTGAAGCTGTTTTGGAGCCACAGTTTGGTAGGTCAAAACTGACCCAATTCAAGAAGTCAAGACCTCTTTGGGTTCACCTTGGAGTTCAATAAAATGCCCTACAGTTTGTTTCACAAAAGAGTGGGCCTTGTGGGGTCCACAACCAATCTACTCCAAAGTGTATTTGACGATCAGATCTGATTGCAGCAGTGATTTTCTTTATTTATTTTTATATTTGATTCCTTCTTTTGTTTAGAAATTGTATCTAAAGACTTCTATTAGTGATAGGACTCTAATTAGTAGGATTTCTTAGGGTTTTATGGCAGTTTTAAGTCTTATAAATAGGTTATATTTTCGTCATTACTGTAGCAGCTACAGTACGAGTGTATGTATTTCAATAAAACACAACACTTTGTGTTTCTCTTTCACTCTCCCTTGGTAGTATGGACTATACATGATTGAGAAGGCTCTTTAAAGGTGAGTTTGGTGATTTTTTTCAGCATTGATCCTTCCCCATTAAATTTCTGGATTTCTGTTTTATCAGTGTGGTGGCTGGATATTTTCTGATTTTGGTTACTTGGGCCCTAGACAATCTGATTGCGTCAAAACGGGACTGCGTCATGAAACAATCACACAATTTGCACAGTTAGAGGTGCAACACATGAACACAAGAGCCCCAAAGATAGGGCTCAAGGATCTGACATCATATATGAAGTTCATATATTCGTATGAATATCAGGTTCATGATCTAGTATTTTTCCATGTAAACCTTTTCTATTGAAATGAATGAATGTGGAATGCATTATACATAAATACATAAATTACCAAGAAGTATCATTCCAAAATACCTGAATTGTTAGAATTCCTGCACTGAATCAGAGCAATATACATTAAAGCATGGGAAATGAGAGCTACCAAAATCATTGCTCGTCCACTGGGGACAAAATGTAAAATCGGGACAATCCATCTTATTTTCTAAGAATTTCAGTGAGAAGTTTACAGCAATAAGTTTCAAATAAAGAACTTGGTTTTTAAAAGTAGTTTAGTATCATTTACAGTTATAAATTAATTAAAATGGTCTTAATGCATTTCTACCTAGATAAGAGTCTCCATCATAAAATAGACAAACTAATAATATAAAACATACAGCCACAACACTAACATTAATTAAAAATTTATGGAGGGGACAATATATGCAATTTTTTGGGTCATCATGTATGGTTCATGAACGATGCTTTAGAATGTTGAGGTGTGGTCTGAAAACATGGGGTGTAGGCCTCATCAGCATGTCCTTTTATTAAAAAATAATAGTACTTCCACTGAAAAGATGAAAGTACAAAACAGTACCATTATAGTTGCTTTTCAGCCTTCTAATAAGTCAATTGGGGTTGAATTAAGTTAAATCCAGTTACAACAGTCCTGCACTTAAAAAAACATAACCATTCAAGAAAAAACTTAAAAAAACATATATAGAGAGATCTATAAGTTCCTGAAATTGAGAACTGTCTCTCTTTTTTCTCTTTAAAGAAGGATGTGTTAACAGAACAAATGCCCTCCGATATGGAGTGTCACTAAACTGCAAGCTTCATCCGGTATGCATGCCTTAAGGGAGCTTCTATCGGCATCTCTATTGGCACCGGAGATTTTACTCTCCCCACTGCACTAGAAAACAATAAAAAATAAAAAATAAAATAAAAAAACCTCCCTAAACTATATGACTCTCTCCTCCTCCCTCACCATCTACCCTCATCCTCCAACCCCCCCACCCCCCCAGTCGTCGGCGGGGAGGGAGATCGGGTGGCAGCCGCCGGCTGGCCGGCCCGGTCCCTCATCCCTCCCTCTCCCACCACCGTCCCCACCAGCAATTGGGCAAGGGAGGGAAGGAGAGAGAAGAAGAGGAAGGGAGAGAGAGAAAATAGAGGGGGCGGGATGAAGAAAGAGGGAGAGGGGTGAGGGAGGCCGGCTGGCCGGCCGGGGCTGCCGTCGAGGGCTGACAGCCGTTCTCCCTCCCCGCTGGCGACTGGGAGAGTGGGGGGAGGGAGGGAGAGAGGATGAGGGAAGAGGGAGGAAGGGGGGAGGGGTAGTTTAGGGTTTTTTTTTTTTTTGGTGCTGTTGGGAAAGAAGTTCCTCCGGTGCCAATAAAAGCTCTCATGCCTTAATTATGTCTCATATGGTGGGATGCATTTTGGAACCCTGCCAGAGAGCATTGAGGCATAAGCCCTAACTGCTTCTATAGACCAAGGATGAAAATATCGGCCGCTACGCCGATATATCTCGGCCGCCACGCCACATTGAAATTATCAGCGATACATGCGTATCGCGCCGCCACGGGAATGTAGCGGCCACTATGCATATGTAGCGGCCGCTACGCATATGTAGCGGCCGCGCTTCGTGGCGGCCGCTACGTTTCCTGCCCTTTATAAGGGCACCCCCCTCTTCATTCCAGCCGGCCCTAATGCTTTTAAGAGACAAGGTGACTGCTGTGGTAGCCTCCAAACTCCAAATTTTCAAATTTCAACCCATTTTCAACTACAAGAGTAACAAGACATTACAAGTGAAGTAACTAAGTGAGTAACATTAACATACAAGATAGTGAAGATACAACATCAAATTCCAAGGAAAGAACTACAAGATCCAAGCCCAAGCTTCCATTCCATCTATTTTAGGTATGTTTTTCTTTTGGATTTTTTTTTCTAATCTTTTAACTTTTGAGATCATCTAAGTACTATAAAAAGCTTCATTGTCTTGTAATATGATGAGATCCATGTTTCCCTTTCATCATGCACACATATTTTTATTTTTATTTTATTTTTCTCTATTTTTTATTTTCGGATTTATTTATTTTTTGAAAAAAAAAATTTCAATACTCATGGACAACCCATGAAACCACTTAGAAATTGCTTGTAAATGATAGATCTATGTTTCCCATAGATCAATCCATCACATTTTGAATTTTTGTAGATTTTTCTCTATTTTTTATTTTCGGATTTATTTATTTTTTTTTAAAAAAAATTCAATACTCATGGACAACCCATGAAACCACTTGGAAATTGCTTGTAAATGATAGATCTATGTTTCCCATAGATCAATCCATCACATTTTGAATTTTTGTTCATTTTTCTCTATTTTTTATTTTCGGATTTATTTATTTTTTGAAAAAAAAAATTTCAATACTCATGGACAACCCATGAAACCACTTGGAAATTGCTTGTAAATGATAGATCTATGTTTCCCATAGATCAATCCATCACATTTTGAATTTTTGTTGACTTTTCTCTATTTTTTATTTTCGGATTTATTTATTTTTTGAAAAAAAAATTTCAATACTCATGGACAACCCATGAAACCACTTGGAAATTGCTTGTAAATGATAGATCTATGTTTCCCATAGATCAATCCATAACATTTTGAATTTTTGTTGACTTTTCTCTATTTTTTATTTTCGGATTTATTTATTTTTTGAAAAAAAAATTTTCAATACTCATGGACAACCCATGAAACCACTTGGAAATTGCTTGTAAATGATATATCTATGTTTCCCATAGATCAATCCATAACATTTTGAATTTTTGTTGACTTTTCTCTATTTTTTATTTTCGGATTTATTTATTTTTTGAAAAAAAAAAAATTCAATACTCATGGACAACCCATGAAACCACTTGGAAATTGCTTGTAAATGATATATCTATGTTTCCCATAGATCAATCCATCACATTTTGAATTTTTGTTCATTTTTCTCTATTTTTTATTTTCGGATTTATTTATTTTTTGAAAAAAAAAATTTCAATACTCATGGACAACCCATGAAACCACTTGGAAATTACTTGTAAATGATAGAACTATATTTCCCATAGATCTTTCCATAACATTTTGAATTTTTGTTGACTTAATGACTTTCCTCGATTTTTTATTTTCGTATTTATTTGTTCATTGAAAAAATTGATACTTTAAGTAATGAAATACCAATTAAATGTCAAGAGAATGATTCCTAAGCGTTATATATATATATATATATATATATATATGTTTCCTCTAACATGTTTCTTTGTTTTTTAATTTTTAATATACTACTTGTTCATATTTATAGCCAGAGCCAGTTATTCAGTCTATCTGTCTTTGCCAATTGATAAGTTAAAATGCCTCGTGGTATTGATCCCGCATGGAGCTTCGGTAAGGCAGTTGAGAATAATAGGCTGAAAATCAAATGCAACTTTTGTGGGAAAGTGACTAATGGGGGCATTACAAGATTCAAACACCACTTGGGCCACATTTCTGGCAATGTTGCTGGCTGTACCGAAGTACTAAGGGAAGTCAGGGAACAAATGAAAGCTTTGGTCGGCCAAAACAAAGCTAGAAAAGTAGAGATAAAAGAAAAGAAATGGCAAGATGTTGATGCTGCCCGTCATGATGTATTTGGAAATGAATACTTTGATGAGGAGGAAGATGCACAGATGGAGGCTGCACGCCGAGAGTCTTTGATGACTCAACAAGAAGAACATGAACGTCGTGCATTTGCTGGAAGCAGATATTATGATGCAGGGGGCTCATCTGCTACTGTGCCAAGCAGGGGTAAGGGCATTGCGGGGTCCTTGCGTAGGGCATTTAGCACCCGGGAACAGGATGTTGATGTAGAAATTCTCTCTACGGGAAGAGCAGTTCCTCCCCCTGTTGATCCTCTAGCACATAGGAAAGAGGGAGCCAAACAACCAAAAATATCTAGTGTGATGAAAGGGTTAATGAAGGCTGCAAGAGATAAATTGGCTAAAGCCACAGCAAAATGGCTAATTCACAAGAACATACCACCTACAGCAGTAGATTCCCCATATTTCCAGACTATTCTTGATGTTGCCGCCGAGGCTGGGCGGGGTATACAGGCGCCCTCCGTATATGATGTGGGCACTAAATATCTTGAAGAAGAATATACAGAAATAAAGGCTTGGGTGGAAACGTTTCGGCCGATGTGGCAACAGAATGGTGTTACCATCATGTGTGACGGGTGGACCAGCGGCACCCAAACACAATTAATAAACTTTTTGGTGTATTCAGTCGCTGGGACCGTCTTTGTGAAGTCCATTGATGCAAGTGAACATAGACGGACAGCCGCATATATATACTCTCTTATGGATAAAGTTGTAGAAAGTGTGGGAGAGGAGCATATTGTACAGATTGTTACAGATAATGGCGCCAATTTCAAGGCAGCAGGTTTGCAATTAATGGAGAAGAGGACCCATTTATTCTGGACCCCATGTGCAGCACACTGCATAGATCTCATCTTGGAAGAGATTGGAAGGAAGACAAAAGTGGCTTCATTGATCAAGGCATGTAGAGGAATTACAAGATTTATATATGATCATTCCTGGGTGTTAAGTTTGATGAAAAGATACACAAATAACCATGCCTTGCTGCGTCCAGGATTAACAAGGTTTGCAACCCATTTTCTGGCTATGGAAAGCCTTGTAAAATTTAGAACGGAGCTCATTCAGATGTTTGCATCAGAAGAATGGCTTCGTTCGAAATGGGGCAATGCAACTAGTGGTCTGGGGTTTGAAGTCCCAAACCTGATGAGGGACAATAAATTTTGGAAGAAAGTGAAGAAGATATTAAAGGTTTTTGAGCCTTTAGTTAAAGTGTTGCGGCTTGTAGATGGTGATGACAAGCCGACAATGGGCTTTATCTATGAAGCAATGGATCGGGCAAAACGTTCCATTATGGAAAATGTTAGATATCACGATAAATATATAAAGATTATTGATGCCCGTTGGAACGATCAGTTGCACCATCCATTGCATGCTGCAGGTAATTAATATATATATCTTTGAATTTGATACTCTTTTGTTTTCCTAACTAATGTATTTATTATCTTGTTTGCTCACGGTACATTTTACATATTTATAATGTAGGTTATTTTTTGAATCCCGAATTTTATTACCGCAATGTCGAACTACATACCGAAGCAATAGATACGGAATTGCGGGTAGGATTACGGGAGGTATTGAAGAGATTGTTAAATGAAGATGATCAAATTAATGCAATACAAGAGGTGAGTGGGTGGTTACTTATAAGAATTTAATTATGCTGCCAAGTGCCAATTGCCATACAAGCTGTATGGGTTTACTGACTTACATCTAATTTTCACATTGTAGATATCTATGTATACACAAAGGAGAAGAACCTTTGCTGACCCTCTTGTGATACGATCGATTGGAAGGATGCCACCTGGTATGACTATGAACAAAAGACCCCACCCAATAGTATTGAATCTTGATTTATTTATCTTAATTGATTAGGAGAGGACTTGAGGGTTACGAATATTTAATTTTCTTTATTTATTTTTTGCATTTCAGCTAATTGGTGGATGAATTTTGGAGAGAGTGCTCCACATCTAAGGAGCGCGGCTGTTCGCATCCTTAGTCAGACTACAACATCTTCCAACTGTGAAAGAAATTGGAGCACTTTCTCTTTGATCCACACGAAGGCCAGAAATCGGCTTACCATGCAGAAACTCAACAAGCTTGTATACTGTCATTACAATCTGAAGTTGAGAAACAGAATTAGGGAGAGAAGGGCAAGGGATGATCCTACTTATTGTCATATTAATTTGGATCACATATTCCGAGAGGACAATCCCTTACTCCCATCGCTAGCCGAGATAGAGGATCCAGTGCTAGATTCAGATCCAAGGTTTCAGGAAACGGTTCAAGAGTTGATAGATGAGGATGTGGGTGAGGCACGGGCACCTGCAGAAGATTAGCCATCTCAGGGAGAAGGTACCAGTAGGACTAGGAGGAGTGGGAAAGAACCTTCTTCTGAGAAAGCTAGTTCCACCACCGTCTCTTCGAGTAGCCATGGTGGAGGAGATGTAGGAGGAGACAGTGGGACCGGTGGTACCAGTGAATACTATCAACATGATGAAGACGATGTCGTTCCTGTAGAGGAAGTACAGGAGTTACCTCCATCTGGAAGATTTGATCCAAGCTGTGGTTATCAACGGCGTCGAAGAGATTCACCACCTGGAGCTGGAGGTAGTAATGAGCAAGGAAATATGGGTAGAGATGTTGGAGGACAACAAGCGGCATCATGGACTAATTCGTGGAATCCTAGTAACAGTGGACAAGGACCCTCACAATATTTTGACTATTTTCCATATGGTCAAGTACAACAAGGAGAAGAACAGTCTTCAACTTCGGGGTCCTACTCATATGGTGACTATGGTGAAACGCAATATGATAGATATCCACTTCCACCTCCACCAAATTTTGATGATGCGGGTGCGGCTTCCTTCTTTGGAATTGTGGATCCCAATGCCCATCAATATCAAATTCAATATGGTGCCAATAAAAATGATAACAATGATGGGGATGAGGACAACCATAGCCCCTTGAATCTTGGTAGACATTCCTTTTGGTGGTGATTAAGGTATTCTTATTTCCTTCACTAACTCTCTATTCTTTGTCATTTCTAAATTGGTGTTGAATGTTGAATTGTTGATCACTTCATAGTTCATTTACTTGATGGAATTTGAACCTTAAATGTCTTGAAGTATTGATATTTGATTGTTCAATGTTCACTAATGAGTATTGAGTAATAACCTAACTCTAACTCTTAAATCGTCTTAATTCTTATGCCTTTATTTCATGTTCTAGTGTTTTTTTATATTTTTTATGAGCTTTCAATTACTTTTTAAGTTAGCATGACTAAGAAACAAGAATACATGTGAAAAAACAAATCATTACTATTATTTTCTATTTATACGGCGATACAGGACCTCATGTATTGAGGGCACCGCTACGCCCCCTTTTCTTACTTACTTTTGCAAAAGAACCACATTTTCTTTCATTTTACAATTTTCTGGATTTTCTGGAATTTTTTCAGATTTTTTTGGCGATTTTTTCAAATCGCACCACTACGCCGCTACGCTACGTATCGCCTGCTTCGTATCGTTTTGGCGGCGGGCCGCTACGCCCGCCGCTACCGCTATTTTCATCCTTGCTATAGACAATGTCCACGGGAAGTCCTAGTCCATGTCAAGTGTAAATGGTGCAGCAACACAGTCTGTTTACCTTCTATGACAACAATGGCTTTATAACCCACTCAAGGTTCCAAGTAGAAAAAAAAAATTTATGTTATTTCTTTTTTACTTAGAAAAAAACTTTAACACATCTATTTACATACACGCATTCACATTATTACATAGATGCTGAAACAAATAGAACAGAGTTATAAGAGCACCCACCTGCCAAGGGATCCTTCAGAGAAGACAAAGAAAGACCCATCCCTGCTCATGGATACGCCATTGGGAAACTGGAGGTTTCGAAGAAGGACGGTGGTTCTCTGATTAAGGGATTCATATTTCAATAGCCTTCCTGAGTTCTCCGCAGAGAAAACCAACTGCAAGAAATTCCTAACATTTGGAGCAAGAACGTTAGACCGATGAATGTCAAGATCAAAAGGATCTGCAAAGCCAACCGTTTCAGGCTTTCCAACTTAAAGACATCTATGAATAACATGATTCAATCGTATCTATGAAGATGAGAAAAGTAAGACTATGCATAAGATTATGAGAGATGATGACGGGCAAGATTTATATGGACCGCAACCAGTTTTAATTGACAGTCATCATTTAAAGATCTCCATCATATCCTCAGCCCCTGGCACAAAAATTGTTGAACTGAAGAACCCACTGCAGCTAGGGATAAACTAGAAATCTCTAATACTAGAAGACCATTTCAATAATCCATCCTGCCTTGAGAATTTTTTCCATTAGACATGGATTGTTGCAGTACTTTTGTCAACCATCAGTATTGATAAACTATTGATGGATTAGGATTATCCATCAGTGTGTCTGCACAGATCAAAGGGGTCAGGGGATTAGGATTATCCTATTTATGGATTATTTTATCATCATCCACCCATAGCAGGACTCATCAGATCAATTGTCTAAATTCTTATACCATGAGTCCTGTAAGCTCAGCTGCTCAAGGGCCAAGGATAGTATGGATGCCCTCAGGTGGAGTATCATATATCTCTCATGTTTCATACTCGCTTTATGTTTCTTCCGAAAACTTAGATGAAATCACTTTTCAGCTATTAACTCACAATCTTCATGTAAAAATGGGCAAATTATGCAACCTTATGGGATTCATCATGCTCAAATATCTCCATTATTAGAAGATTCTAATTATCTGGTTTGAGGGTTCTAAATGACCAGTCACTTCTAATTGCTTTATGTTCATTGAATAGAATTAAGTAGGTGGCTAGAATTTCTAGCAAATGAATTTATTGGGTGTTTCTCTGTTCCAATATAACCCACTGTATGAATGGAATATGATGATCAAAAGATTTTGCTCACATGAACAGTTTATATAGGGGGCAAGCAAGCAAACAGATACAGAAAATTTTATATTTCTTCCACCAGGAATAAGAGCTAACATTGACAGGAGAGTGTTTGTGGTGTGGGGGATGGTGGTTTGCATACCTCCTTTGATAATGGGCGCTGCTGTCTGTAAAATAAATATTTCCTTCATCATCAATATCCAAATCATTCGTAAACCTTAAAGGCACCCCTTCTGCTTCAGTTACTAGAGAAGTTGCCAGTCCACCTTCTGGGCCAACCTTCATCAACCCAAAATATGCATCAGCAATGTAAAGATCTCCTGTTTTCTTGTCAAAGCGAAGCCCAAGCGGGCGTCCACATATATGCTCATTCTTCATGTAACTGAGCGGCGATGGCTTTGGATCACAGAGTTTCGACCTAAATCAAAACAGATGAATACACAACTCAGGAGATCAGTCATAAAAACTTGTTAATTGCTTGGGATCATGTGCGGGTTGTATTAATCAAAAGTAGGCCATAATCTGTCAAACAAGTAGTCAGGATGGTCCTAACATTAGGACCTAATCACTTCTCTTCAAAGTGAAGGGGAGATTTAGAAAATAATAAAGTTATATTGGAAAATAATAAAGCTGTCGGTTGTGATAGTTTATGAAGGAATGGCAATGAATAGAGAAAAAAATTAACATAGACAAATATAGCCATAGATATGTATTATGTAACAAATCCATTTCATGGAGTTCTAAAAAACATTCGTGTATAACCGATTCACGACGGTATGGGAGGTGTTTATTTTGGCAATGACCGAAGAAGAGGGAGTGGCTCAGAAATTTATTAATATATGTTCCTATAAGAGACCAACCAGTTCTAGCCATCCCCTGCAACTGTGATGGCCAAGCCACAGTGGCAAGAGTCAACAAAAAGATATACAATGGGAAACAAAGACATCTTTTTGAAGCATGATACCTTAAAATAGTTGCCCAATAATGGAGTGATGAAATTGAACTTTGTAAGATCAATGTATAATTAGGCTAATTTTCCAAGGGCCTTCTTAGAGGGTGAGTTGCTTTAACATTTGGGGATGAGGCCAATGCTTGCTAATGACAATTAAGAGGTACTTAATCTACTAATTGAAGATCCCAAGAAACAGGTTCAATGAACAAATGAAGTTATCATTGGGTGGCATTGTGATACAGCTTCGTGCTTAAAATTCCAAGTGTATCATCTCTAAGATATGAAAGTGGTAAATTCTATCAATGGAAAGGTATTGTTCTATGGCCTGTTTCCATGGTGTGTGATAAAATCAGGAAGCACTGGCCTCATTTGGGGATGAGGCCAATGCTTGCTAATGACAATTAAGAGGCACTTAATCTATCTAATTGAAGATTCCAAGAAACAAGTACAATCAACAAATGAAGTTATCATTGGGATGCATTGTGATACAGCTTCATGTTTAAAATTTTAAGTGTATCATCTCTAAGATATGAAAGTGCTAAATTCTAGCAATGGAAAGGTATTGTTCTATGGCTTGTTTCCATGGTGTGATAAAATCAGGAAGAATGCCTTGGTAAAAAAAAAATGCCTATATAAAAGTGAAAGTCAGAAAATGCTTTCTGATAAGAGATTTATCAACTTGTTAAAGTTCTCATGAATTCTAAGATAGCATAAAGGCTGTCAATGTGCAGGGTTTTGTAGGAGCCTAGTTAAAATTCTTAATGTCTGTGTAACAATAGTACATCTTACTCTACAAAGAATGATTTCAACACTAGTTCACTGATAAGTTCGGCAATTTCAAATTTATCATCACAAAGTGCAGCTTCGAGTCTAGGGCACGTTTGTGTCCCTTTTACAGAAACACACACACACACACAAACACCAATGCACACAAAAAGAGTAAAACCACTTTTCCGTGGATTTGCAAAAAATTTCAATTTCATTGCTTTTAATGCTTTTCCTTGCATGAAAAACGTTTACACCAAAACGATGGGAAAAAAAATTTGTGGTGCTTTTCCATGTTGTTTCCATTGGAGAAAATTGTGAAGTTGTAAAGATGTAACTCACAATATCAAAAATAGAAAATAAGAGAGAAAATGTGCAATATGATTGCGTTTGAGGTGTCTTGAGTCAAGAAGGGCACCCAATTGACTATGTAGTGAGAAATTAAACGAGGCAAAGAAGAAAAACATTCCAATTATGAGAGAATTATATGGTATTGTTCAATGACTGAAGCACTGGCATCATTAACTGTTACCACAAGAATTCACCTTCTACTTTGATCATGAGGCACTGAGGTATTTAAATTCCCAATCTAAGTTGAAAGGGAAACACAAGAAATGGGTTGAAATCTTGCAGGAGTACACCTTTGTGTAGAAACACAATGCCTTCACGTTAAAACACAAGGCGGGAGTGGAGAATAAACATGCGTATGCGTTACGTCACAGGGTTAACTTGATACACACCACGAATGTTGGAAGTCACTAGATTTGAACGATTGAGAGAAGATCATCCATTAATGCTCAGATTTCAGGGATTTGTTGCTTCAATTTCTAATAACCCTCAACATTATTCGATTCACGCTGAAAGAAGACTGTATCTTTCAAGTGAATCAAATTTGCATTCCTACACCTCCATGAGAAAATTTCTTATTTGGGATCTCCACGCTGGTGGAGTTGGCGGCCGTTTTAGTCGCAACAAAACCTTTTTTTCTCCTGGAGGATCGTTTTTATTGGCCTATCCTCAAACTAAACATCACGCACCCCATTGAGTGTTGCCAACTAGCAAAGTAGCGTAAAACAGAATACGAGGCTGTACACTCCCTTGCCAGTGCCTCACGCAACATGGCACTACATAAGTATGGATATCGTGCCTGGACTTCCAAAGACCAATAAATAACATGATGTCTTGTGGCGGACCACTTTTCCAAGATGTCCCACTTCATTCCATGTTCCAAAACATCAGATGCTTCGCATGTGGCAAAGATTTTCTTGGTGCGAATCATTAGTTTGCATGGAGTTGCAAAAGAGATGTCAAGTTCACTAATTATTTTTGGAAGACACTAAGAAAAATCATGGGGACAAAATTGTAACTTTCTTCTGCGTACCATCCACAGACTGATGGTCACACAGAAGTGGTGAACGGACATTTCGGAAATCTTTTGAGATGTCTAGTTGGTGAGCATGTTAGGTCATGGGAACTTTGGTTACTGATAGCGTAGTTTGCTTACAATAGTGCGGTAAATAGGTCAATAGGCAGGGGCGGAGCCAAGTATAGCCACTCGGGTGCGGTTGCACCCATCAAACTACAGTGCACTTCCAAAACCTATATGATAATTCTGGATCCACTTCTGAAAATCCAATAAAAACCGTGGATCCACTTTCAAAACCCACATGAAAATTCTTAGTTTGCCCCCAAAACCAAACTACCTATTAGGGTCCGCACCCCCAAAACAAAAATCCTCAATATGCCACTGTCCAATAGGTATGAACCTTATTGAACCCGTCACTAGTTACAAACCTAGGATGCCTATAGATCTAGTTCCCATGCCATCCATTCATCATTCATCATCCATCTGAGTTAGTTGATGCATTCGCACGGTATATCCATGCATCACATAGTGAAATCAAAAGAAGGATAAATATGAGCAAAGAAAATAATAAATCTTCTGTATATTTGCACAGTCGTGATGTTGAGTTTAACGTGGGCGACTATGTGATGGTCTATGTAAGGCTGGAGCATTTCCCACAACCACAAGGGCTTGACAAGAAATTACAGACCCTAGGTACTGCCCATACAAAGTTTTGACGAGATTGGGTACGAATGCATATATATTAGGCCTTCCACCTGATATGGGCATAAGTTCGACCTTCAAATCCAGAGGGCCTTGGACCTTTTGAGATCCTACAGCACCACCTAATGACCGATATCCAATCACAACACCTACCACTGAGGCCAATAGACCTACCCAACCCATCCTTTTCACTCAAAGGAAGGAAATCGTAGAAGCCATTTAACCCAACCCAATCTATAGAAATGTGGCCAAACCAAAATCCATTTTAACTCAATCGGCGTAGGAACACGGTTTGCACTCGTAGGTTGAGGGTTCGAGACCGTACTACCACACTGGGCCACAGGGGATTTACCAAGCTCCCTTGGGCCGTAAGGATTATTCTAGCCCTTGACTCCCTTCCGGTATCAAATATATATATATATATATATATATATATTATATGCCTATATTTGAGTTAAATTACAGGCAAAATAAAAATTAAAAAAGCCCTAACACAAGTTCGTCTAATTTATATAAGATAATTTATTCAAAGTGCCACAATCAAAACCCAAATGTTTAGAGAAGTATGAGAGTCGTCCCTAAACCAACCCACTTAAATGAGTTAGGAGGGCCAACCCTAACCCGGCCAATTTTATAGCAGGTTAAGGTTCTCCTAACCAATAAACTCACCATGGGTTGATACTGGTAAAGGGCAGGTATTCATGATAAGGAGAGGCACCAGCTCACTTATTATTCAAGAAAAGGTGAGTCAACTCAATCTAATCACTCTTGTGCAGGTGAGTTCAAAAAAGGAACAAGGAAACAGAAAAAGTAAGGAATTCCAGTGACCTGTTTGGGGAAGTATAAGCAAAATCTCTCCAAGATTCACCATTCCAGAACAGAATCCTTCCATCTGCAACACCAGTGTACGGTCCACGGCCTAACGGATCAAAGGTTATGCTCTCCGGCCCCTGGACCTCGTTCAAGAACCTAATCTCCGACCTCTGCAGCCTGTTTCCGGCGTCCTCCACCGACGGAACTTCCGACCATGGCGGAAAATCGACCTTGTAGGCCTCGAAATCCGGGAAATTTGACATGGCACCCTGCTTGAAAGGGTCGATTCCGCAGTAAAGAGCCAGCAAAAGGAAGAAGAATCCGGCAATGGCTCCGGCGGATGCCATGATGGGTTTGTATAGTTTTCCGGCGAGTGGGGTTTCTGAAGTTATTTATATTTATAGAAGAGGGAAGATGGATTGAGACTTCGGGATTACACGAATTGTACTTTTTATTACTGTCTTTTTTAACCCTTTCTTGTCAAGTCCACGTTCTTCCAGTACACCCTTTGACGTACCGTTGAAGGTCCCACTCGTGCAGCTACCATTCCCCGGCACGGGGAGTTTGCATCCGGATACTGCATTCCTACTTATTTTATTGCTATAATTGGTTTTCTTTCTAGGTCATGAGACTTGAGCATGATTTAGAATTCTGGTTTACGTCGTAAATTCGGTTGGGCCCGAAAATCGGTTGGGCCGAAAAATTGATATTACATCAATATCGGTTACGGTCACACTTATCGATTTATTGCGGTTGTTGCAGTGTAAATTTTTTTAATAAAAACTAATTCAAAAAAATTTTAAAAATTTAGAATATTAGAAAATACTGAAAAATAATATTTTTTTTCATTAGTAACAGTCATAAATTAAAATATTGATCACCTTAAGTTATGAGTCATGTTTGTATCGCAGTTCGCTGTCTTCTCCAGTATTTCATTTAATGCAACCATTATTTTAGCTCATCTAAGTGAAGAACACAACGCAAGTGACAAACCCAATGATTTTTTTATTTATTTCTATACTTTATCTAAAAATAAAAAATAAAAAACACATAATAGTAAAAATAAGGGAGTTAAGTTGATTTTCTTTTACTAAATAAAATGATTTTTTCAATAAATAGTGTTGGAATTTGGAAATATGCAAGAGAATGAGTTATGGAGACATAGTTGCTCTAAGGAGATGACGGGCGAGGAGAAGAAGATGGGGAATAGGGAAAAAGTTACAAAAAACTAAATTTTTGACCATTACTCCATCTTAGAGATATCGGTCAGACCGGTATTTTGACCATATCAGCCGAGATGGGCCACTAGTTTGACCATATTTTGCCCTGCGATACTGAGTCCGGTATCTCGGCAAAATATCGTCCATATATCGGCTGATTTTTTAATCCATGGCCTTGAGCATCAGGCTCGCTAGAAATTACGGTCGTGTAGAGTGGTGTTGGAGTTAACCACCCGTTTGAGAATTTACAATTGCAGTGTGTGAAAGTAAAGCCTCTATTTGGACCACAATCTTTAGATTGCAAGGGGAATAGATAAAAGCAAGTTGCTAAAATGTTAAAATGAAAGAAAAAAAGAAGACTAGGTTGGATAGGGTCATAATTTTCCATTGTGATGACATGATTAGAATTTATTACTCTTTAATGAGGTAGCACGCTGATTAATGAGCTGGAGGCTTGTTTAGCACAAGGTGTATCAAAATGTGGAGTAAAAATAGGCATATGATATAATGGTTTTTTTTTTTTTTTCATCATGTTTGAGGATAAAAGTAGAGTGGAGAAGTTGCCGATGGATTTGCTTGTTGGCCGTCGGACTTCATGGATTAGAGATTAACGAATCTGAGTTCTACCCTTTTATCCCATAATGTTCAACTCTTTTTTTAGGTATGAATCCATAATGAAAAAATCCATTTTAATATTTATTAAATATATTTACAAGTCGTCAATATTATAATGAACTCTCCATCATTATGCCTATTCCATCGGTGTGGGACATGTTTGAAATCTAAACCATTAAAATTATTGTCAATTGCATTTTATCATCAAATATAATGTCACTCCAATTAATGTTAGTGATACATCCATTGAAAAAAAAAAAAAAACAGTAGTGTCTTCTCTATGTCAAATGTATTTTGGACATGATTATCTCACAGTAGGAATAAGTCCTATTAAACAAATTTTTAAAGTGATAGATAATAGTAGAAATGTATTTTTTAATGGCTTAGATTTTAAATTTGACTCCCACTTATTTATTTGCATCAGTTGATTTATCAAGTTATGCATTCTAGTTTCTTTTTAAAAATCCCACATTAAAGCTTTCTCCTACCCAACTCTATTAGAGTGCGACTCACTAGAAATTCATGAGGTTTCTCAGTGGGGGCCTACTTCTAGAAATCTAAATGGCTCAAACAAATGGTCCCCTTTTTTATGGATAAGGATATCACTCAAGCCACCATTAGATTGACTAAAAAATACAAGATTTTCTTCATAATCTTTACATCTTTTATATGTGATTAGTCCGATAGAGGGCTCAAATCTCAATGGAATGAGATTAGTGACAATTGATACCAGTGAATATCCCACTAAGAAACATATTGAAGTTATCATGAATCAAAGCTTTCGGACTCTTTGGATTAAGTACATTTGAATTAAATGATAAGAAATTCTTGATGTTCAAACTTTTGAGTTTAGATTACTCCAAAATATTGTCACAAACCATCTATGAATAAAGAGAATTATAATTCAAATATTTTCTTTTTGTGCATCTTATTTAGTGCTTTTACTATGCCCTCGCCCCCACCCCCCAACCAACAATTAAAAATGCCTGGTTCCGCCACTGCGCAGTAGCTGTGTGGAACCCTCCTCCAAAGTATGATTTGCAAATTTCTAAAAGACTCAAAGATCGCAAAGAAACATGGAACTTGTAAGTACCTAAATATTACGGACTTGATTAGATGAATTTAGCTCCTCTTGTTGGGCTTGTTGGGAAGGATTGGAAGCCTGCCACCTGAAAGAGAAGGAGAAGAGAAAGTCAGAGCCCCTGGCTGTTATCAGCCAAAGGCACTCTGACGCCTAAGTTAGTGCAGTCACTAAACAAAAGGTGAGTGAAGAAGAGGAAGAGGAAGAGTATGTGTATATAAGTGTATGCATAAGCGTACCTCTTAGGATTTACCTCTTTGCATATATATAAGTCGAGAGTTGACCTTTAGAGGTGAAGTCCCATCAGGCCTTTTCTTAGTGGAGGTAGGTGGAGGTACTGTCCCATTGGACCATGTCTTGATCTGTCAGCAGTTGAGTCCCATCGGACCTTACCCTGACATCTTGGAAGGAGTGCAGCTACCGGGTAATGATAACTGCTTATCTTTGTCCGGCGCATGTCTTTATCTCTTGACACGTTCTGTAACGTGGGACAGGTGTCGCTGGTTGAGAATCGGTGCTCGTCTTAGTTAATCGAACTAAGGACGGCACCGAGGCCGAGCACGACCGTAAGATGGACGCCATCTGGCACTGTTACCGAGATGCGTTATGTCGAGCTGGTACTATTACCGAACTGGAGCAATCTCACCGAGACCGGGTCATACCGAGCTAGTACCTCTACTGAAGCTATGACGATCTCGGTACTGTGAGAGTATCTTCACTAGCACTGTTGCCGAGATGAGATAAAGCCGAGACTCAGTTGGTACTCTTACCGAAAGTAGGGTAATCCTTGTATTATGAAATGTCCCACACAATTGCCCCCTACCTTCTGACTTCTTAGAGTTCTCTAACTCTTTGAGGTCGGAAGCTAAGTGTTATGTTAAGAGCGGCACTACTGCCGAGATGCCTAACTGGTACCTTTACCAAAGCTAGAACAATCTCACCGAGACCAAAGTATGTCGAGCTGGTACCTTTACCGAAGTTGGAATGACCTCGATATCTGGAGCTTGTTTTGTATTTTACCTCGGTATTGGTTGCTGACATTTGATCTCTATCATCTTGTCACTTCGCCGCTTCACTTGCCCGAGGTCATTAATAGGGCACATTAATCAATGCAGAAGATGTATCAGTGGCACTATGTGTCTCCCCCTGGTTGGCTATCCAATCGGCTTGAAGAGACATGCCCAATACTTGAAGCGACGTTCCGTACATGCGTCCTCAAATTTCAAAAGAGCCGCCTCTTTTCTATAAATAGGGATCTATCCTTTTCATCTCCCATCTTCATCTTCGTCAAAGAGCAGATTGGGTTTCAGAGAGGGGAAAGAGTTTGCAAAAGAGAGGGGCATTGCTGAAGTCAAATTCCTCTGAATCTGAGCTTTCAAGTCCAACTTCCGTAAGTCTTCTCTTCTTCCTTGTTCGTTCCTGTTTTTGGGCTTTCCTTAGGGTTAGGGTTTCTTGCCCCCTTTTTCTTTTTCGAACCTCCTCCTCCATTCTTCCAGTTTTGTAAACCTTAGGAATGGGCATCTATAGGCATTGGTTGGAAACTCCATAGGCCACGTCTGAGTTCAGGGCCAAATACGGGATCCTTGATGATGTCCTCATTAGGCTGAACGACCCGAAAAACCCTTTTGTTTGTTACGACTTTAATGACGGTTGGATGCCGTTCTATCTGGTCACCAAAATCGAAGGTGTGGTCCGATTCCCCCTTCATCCCCTCTTGATATCTTATTTTAAGAAATGGCATCTCACCCCATGTCAGTTGATGCCGAACAGCTACAAGATAATCATGGGTGTGACCAAGTTGAATAAGATTTTTGGTATCAACCTTGGTGTCCATGACATCGAGGATGTTTATGACCTTAGCAAATCCAGTGGCGACGGCTTCTACTATCTTCGAGTCAAGGCGAAACGCCAAAGTCTTGTCAACAATCTGGAAGACTCGAACAAGTATGCAGGGGATGATCGCTTGTTCGTCTCGGACCACTGGGAGTTTGATAGAACTATGCCTGAAGTGGTGAGGATCAACAAGGTTCCCCGCAACTTCGAGAGCCCTCCAAGTAATCACCGAGCTTCTGTGTTTCCCTACGTTTTCCTTTTCTTATCTGTAGAAGTATTTGATCTTTCTTTGTTTGTCATGCAGAGGTCGGCTAGAGAAAGAAAGAAGCCAACCGAGTCGGCTGGAAGAGGAGGACTACGAGTCGTTGCCGAGGTGTACGGCTACCGAGGTATTTGATCTTTCTTCGGGAAGTGTACGGCTACCAAGGTCACCGTTGCTGAGCTGCTTTTGCACTGTTGGGCTACGAGCCGAGGTATCACTCCTTCATCAAGAGGAGGACTGATCTACCTCAGGCTGGGGAAGGGCTCGAAGCTGCTGCCGAAGTGGAAAGGGAAGAACCGGTTCTAGCCCTGACCAACGTCAAGCATCGAGTCGCCTCTGGTGCCGAAGCCACCATCTCGAGATCCAACCCGGAAACCTTTGAGCCAGCTGAACCCAGCTCTCCCCTTAGATGGAAGAAGGAGAGAGAATGCAACGTCGCCGTCCAGTCGTGAGGGATTTCGAGTCTCTCTTATTCGAAGGCGAAGCTCCTCATGCCCCCATGCCTTCTGGTGCTGCCTCCGGTCCTACCTTAGCTTCTACATCCTCAGCTGTTGTTGATGCCTCCACTCTCGCTTCAGCTATTTCTCCAAGTGCAGGAGTTCGGCAGCGTTCGCCAACGCCTGCCGAGACCACTTGCGAGGAAGTCCGGAGAGAGAAGAGGGCCAGGACTGAGGGTCCCAGCGCCGCCGCGGCATCCAAATCTACTGGGTCGGCTGTCTAGAGACCGAGCCTTCAGATTGAGCCCGGGAGGCCACTGACGGTGGATGACAGCACGTCTCGCAATCCTCTTGTCATTGCCGCGCTCGCTAATGCATGCGCCCTGCCACGAGACATGGCAAGGCACAGGGAGGTTGACAATGTGGCGTTGATGGTGGTGTCAATGCAGGCGGCCCTCTCGATAGTGCAGAGGTGTCAGGTTGTTCTGGAGAAGACCCATCAAGATAGCTCCAAGGTCCCGAAGTTGGAGGCGATGAAAAAAGAGCTCGAAGCAGCCCTGGGTGCCAGCAACCAAAAGTTGCAGGAAGAAGTGGACAGGAATGCCGGCCTTGCTGCCAAGCTTGATACGGCAATGGCCGAGATCAAGAGGTTAAAGATAGAGGCCGAGGTCCAAAAAAATAGTGTTGCCGAGCTGGAGGCTACCCTGGACAAGCAGAAGGCCGAGCATGAAGCCAAAGTCCGTGCTGATACTGAAGTTGCTTACGATGAAGTGGTGGCGGAGGCGACTTCACTTTATGAGGCTCAGGTCTTAATATAAGTCGAAAAATGTGGGAGCTCGGGTGTCAGACCGTTCTGAAAGAAGCAGGGGTTCCCGAGGACCACCCCGTCCGTAAAAATCTGCCTAAGTTCCCAGGCTTGGATCCTGGGTCAAGCTTTGCTGCTCCCACTCTGTCCACTGAGGCCGAGGTCCCTCCTGAGGTTGACACGACTGAAGACAGCTAAACCGAGGTAGACGCTATCGCTGACCCGGCTGCTTGAAGATTTTCTCTTCGTCTTTTCTTTAACAGTTTTGATGTAATGAATGGACATTGTATTTTCTTGATTCAGTGAATACAATTGCATTTTCTTTTTTGTATGCTTGCAATCAAATATTTTGAAAGTTCCATGTGCTTGATCCCAGTTCCATAACAAAATTCTATATATGTTTGAGTTCGGTTTATCAACCGGAACATTTGCTTAAGTAATCGAGTTCGGTTCAATAACCGGATCTCATTTCACTGGGGTGGCCACCAAGTCCTGTGACTTGGTGTTGGCGTATAGTTGGTTCTATAACCGAACTTATATCGTCGAGGTAGTCACCGAGTTCTGTAACTTGGTGTTTCGAATAGTTGGTTCCATAACCGAACTCATTACTCCACCGAGGTGACTACCGAGCTCCGTGTTTCGTATAGTTGGTTCCATAACCGAACCCATTGCTCCACCGAGTTGAACACCGAGTTCCGTAACTTGGTGTGCCTTAACTGTTTAAGGTCTTTCTTCATTTCCCTAATGCTCCGTAGCAATTAGGTAGGTTGTTGCCGAGTTCTGCAACTTGGCGTTTTATGCAGCTGGTTCCATAACCGAGCCGAAGCCACCGAGTTCTACAACAAGGTGTTTGTATAGCTGGTTCTATAACCGAGCTGAAGCCACCGAGTTCTGTAACAAGGTGTTTGTATAGCCTGTAACCGAGCTAAAGCCACTGCCGAGTTCTGTAACTTGGCGAGATTTGTTAGATTGAGGTGCATCGCATTTCATGGTCGTGGTAACTCTTTACTGTCCATATCCTCAAGTCTATATGCTGATTGCCTGGCGACCGAGACCACCTTGAATGGGCTGTGCTAGTTCGGGGCCAGGTTTCCAAAATCGAGCTGCTTTCAGCCAGATTCTGAGCTGGCTTACCATCAAGACCGATCTGTTTTGCTTGAGCTAGGCAGGCCGCCATCATTTCGTCCGAATTCGGTAGTCTCTGTTTAATTGGCTCATCACCAATTGGGAGTCCCTTCTGGAGATTGGAAGACCATGCCGGTACATGCCCTTTTGAGGATCCGTCGACGAAGGCCTTTGGTGATAAACCAAGGAACTGTTTCCGAGGTTGTTCTCCTTTGGTCTCGGTGACTTCACTGTTATGCTTCATTACGAGCCAAGGAACTGCTTCCGAGGTCATTCTTCTTCGGTTTCGGCAACTCCACAGTCATGCTCATTGCCCCCCAGTTCGGTTTCGAGCTGTCTCGGTGCAGAACTAAGGGAAACAAGGTCCACCGTGAAATCTGCGAAGACTTGGGTCTTTATTGCTATTTTTCTAGAAAAACCTGCCTTTCTGTAAATGCGCTTGAGTGGATGTTCTGTAACGACCACTGTAGTGCAAGCCTGGAAATTCTTCTTTGACGGGTACTGAGCTCACTTGTTCTGTAACAAGTAGTTTAGGAGCTCGGACTGAAAGTCCGGGATCCTAACCCTAGAGGGGGGGTGAATAGGGTGATCTACACTTAATGACTAATTATGGCCAATTTTAATTTCTTAACAATTAACTAGTCACATGTGATGATTAACAAATAATATGCGGAAGCTTAAACAAAATAATCACCACAAAGCAAACACCACTACACAAAGATTTATAGTGGTTCGGCCTCAATGCCTACATCCACTACCGGCTTGTGTCCCAACACCCCACCGGATTTCCACTATTTATGCTTTTGAAAAAGGCTAAGCAATAACCTCTACAATATGCTTTCCAAGGATAAGCAATAACCTAACAATGTTGTTTTTCTAGGCTTAACAACAACCTATACAAGATGCTTTTCTAGGCTAAGCAATAACCTTTACACTATGCTTTTTCTTAGGCTAAGCAATAACCTTTACAATAAAATGATTTCTCTCAAGGAAGTGTCTTTACAAAACACTCTAAGAGATTACAATTAAAGCTCAATTTAATTGCATCTAAAACAGGCGGATAAGAAAGTTAAATTCAACTCACACAACACTCTATGAAATGCTAAGATGAATGCTCATGATGTGTGTGTGTGATAACTTCAATCAAGTTAAAATTAAGCCCAATCAATATATGCTTAATGCATTTAAAAGTTTAAGGCACACAAAGATTGATTGAAGTGAAATGCAAATCACATGTATAAAGACTAACTTGTTGATGATATAAAAATCAAAGGTTCACAAGTTGTATGAAACTATTTAAGACTAAACATGTGATGCATGTGCAATGTTGTTTTCAAGAACAAAAGTTTAACTAAAGTTTAAATGAATGAAAACAACAATTTGATTCAACCAAGTAAATGAAACATGTTACAAAAGAAATCAAAGGTTTTGACAAAACATATTTTATAAAGTTTTTAAAACAAACTTGGTTTGAAATCAAGGGTGAAGAATCCAATCCAACTTAAATCAAAGATTAAGAGAATTGATGGATTCAACACATCATAGTTAACATGCTAAAATTAATTTACCAATAATTTAAACAAAGCATGAAACATATGATAAATAAAAGTAAAGCTTACTTAGAGATTTAACTTCATTAATCCAAGCTTTAGCTTTACTAATGACCCCTTGGTCTCTCTTGATTCATCCCCTTTTTCTTGTCTCCAAACACCTCCAAGAAGACTCAAATGATCAACCTTGATCCACACTTTTTTAAAGGGAATGAACTCATATTTATAGTCAAAAAATCACTTCTGACGTGTCCCCGGCCGACCTGGTATACTGGGCGGTCGACCCGGGCTCAACGGTCAAAAATCTGACCGTTTGAAAAGAAGCCCAACGGCTCTTTGCCCGGTCGACCGCACAGTGTGGCCGGTCGACCGGCCCATGGCCACACTGCGAGGTCGACCCGGGCCTGGGACCAAATTCCTCCAAAAATTGTATTCTTAAAAGTTTTTCTTGAGGGAACTTTTTGGGCCATTAAACCAAGCTTGGAAACATGATTTTAATTCAATCTAAGTGCTTTTAAAATCATGAAAACATACAAAGCCAAAAAGGATTTGAAACTTCTTAAAACCATTGGCTAGCTTGATTTATAAAACTTCTTTTCCAAATTAAATGCATCCAAGATTAAAAACAAATCGTGCATAAAACATATGATTTACAAGATTTAAAACAATGCATGAGTAAATCAAGATTTCAAGTTTTTCTAAATCAATGCATGTGTGAAAATTCGAATGATGCTTAAATGATAATGTATCCATCAAATTGCAATACACAAAATTCCTAACAATCTCCCCCTTTGCAATTTGATGGCAAACCTTATTCAATACTGAATTTACACACTGAGTCTTCAGCTCCCCCTAAGCTGGACAAGTCTTGAAATCTCTTGGATGCTTCTTCTCTTAGCTTGGGCTCTAGTTCTTTTTCTTCAATCTTCTTGATGCTTGGAGCTTGATCATCCTTCAAGCTTTCTTTTCAATAACCAAGCATCTTCTTTAGCTCCCAAGCTTTCTCTTCTATCAACTCTCCCCCTTTGACCATGCACTCTTTCCTTTTGGCAAGATATGCATTCTCTCCCCTTGTAGAAGATCATACAATATCTCCCTTTAGGATGTATGGACATTCTCTCCCTCTTGAGACAACTTGATTGCTCTCTCCCCCTTTGACATTAAATTGCAAAGGTACCTACACACATGAAATAAGGAAAATACCTTTTAGCAGCACCTGTTAACAAAAGAAAAACGAAAATGAAACACATAACAGGCCATCATGTGTGGTTAGAAGTCTCTAAGGGTTCATAGCCAATACAAAGGTCAATTTGATCAACACTAATACTTCCTATGAAGGTTTACACTCCCCCTCAATCCATCCTCTTCTTTTGTCAAACTTTTGGCAAATATTTAACTATTTGGAGCAAGAAGAAGATGGTTTTACCAATTGAGGAAAAACTTCAAGGAAAGAATTAGACACATATAAATATGGAGCTCAATATGATCAAATTGCCAATATAAAGAGCAAGGCCATGGAGAAAAGCGATCATGGATACCAATTGGAATATATATAAAACAAATATACCAATTGAGATTGAAGGATATAACTATTAAAACAATCACTCTAAAAATGGAGTTAAGGAATATACCTATTAGGGTTCATCCAAATTAGAGCTATCTTTGATGTTATGGGGTTTACTAATCATAGCATCAATCAATATAACTTATGAAAATCATATGCTATGAAAATTTTGAAATCATTTCATTCAATCAATAAATATGACTATTAATGCACAAGAATGAGTGAAATGAAATTCAAACATGAAGCCAACCTTAACTAATAACCAACCAATATTATGAACACATAAGCATGGTGGTCATGAGATATACCTATATGAACAAGAGAGGTGGCAACATGAAAATTATGATGCTAATGGAATGTGACATGGAATTGTAAACATATTACTTATCAAGTTCAATCCAATGTACACAATGTCTATCACATTCATAAGAAATCAAATCAATCGAAAATTATACCAATGGAAACCAATTGAATTTGAAAACTTGATTAAGAGCAAGAATGAGACAAACACAAAATTCCATCAAGCATCATAAATTGAATATTCATCACTATTAATGATATAACTAATGAGCATAATGATGAACATGAGAAATTGCATAAAAAAGATATAACTTAAAAGAACATGCAATTTACAAAGTGTCAAAATCATATGAATTCAACATCTAAGAAATCCATCAAACAATAGTTATAACTAAGAGATACAAGGAATGGATTTCAAAGAGGTTCATATGATTAAGCACACTATTATGAAGTTGAGACATGTATAAGAATGACATCTTTAAGAGAATATACATGAATCAACATCATAACCATCCATTTCAAAAATAATGACTTAAAAAGCATAAAGGATGGATTTTAGAGTTCTAGTATGGTATCTTAAAAAATAACTAAGATCACAACCATACATGGAACTCATTGACATTTGCATAGAGAGGATCAATCAACACTCAAGATCTAACTCATACCATATCATCAATAAAGAATATAACTATGTAAGCACAAGAAGGCATGAAGTTAAGGGAATCAATCTATCATGCAACATCTCCACTCTTAGCAAATGTACTAAACTTACAATGCAATGAAAATGGATATGAAGATCATATCAAATGAGAGTAGCATATAAAAACTCATATGTACTTTTGAATCTCAAATGATCATGAACCAAAAGATTTTACTATAAAGAGCATAAACAACATCAATTTGCATTAATGAAAAGATATACCAAGTTAGGCATAAACATGCAAATCAATGAAACTATATCCAACCATGCAATGTAAGACATCAAAATCAATTTGCATAAAAAGAATGTAACTAAATGAGCAAAGATGCAAATTGTTTGTAAAAATTATTTCCTTTCAAAAGATATATTCATAACTAGGCACAAGGAAATAAATTCAAGGAAAATGCTCTTATAAATATAACCAATAAAGTTTAGAACATTTTCCAACATCAATTGATCATGAAAAACCTTAGCTATGAAAGCTTATATAATCACAATCAATTGACCATCAATAGAAATGCAATGCAAGAGATATAACTAAATGAGAGCAAAAAGCAAATCTATCATGATGAAAATATAATCAAATGATTTTGAAAACCATGATATGTAACTAGAGAAGTACATGAAAACAAAATCAATTGATTACAAATAAACATTGCATTTAAAGAAATGTAACTAATGAAAGAACATAAATGCAAATGATCATGACCAACAAAAAGATTCAACTATAAAGGATAGGTTGGTCAATGAGGTTCAAGGCCTTAAGGTTTGGCTAAGTATATAACTTTAGGAATCCACCTAAGGTCTTGAGAGGGTTGATCTTTAAGGTCTATTTTAAAAGTCTCACCAACTATAGGAGATTTGACTTGATAAATTTTCAATTTAGACTTATCACCATTATATTTAGATTTAACTAAATTTAGCTTAGGTTGGTGAATAGTCTTTTGAGGTTGGTGATTCTTAGGGGATTGATTTCTTTTCTTTTTATTCTCTCCCTTTAATTTACTTTTGAATTTTAGATTTAACTTAGCAACTTTATTCAAAAGTTCTTTCATATTTTGATTTAAGGGAGATAGGTTGAGAAGCTTTTTGTTGATAGATTCTTTTATACTTGGTTTAACTTGTTTAACCTTTTTAGAATCTATCTTAGGAGACTCCTTTTTAATTGATTTAACTTGTTTGATTTTCTTGGAGTCTTCTTTGATATTTAGTGTCTTACCCTTCATAGAGTTTAATTTTACTTTCTTGACTTCAAAGATGGGTTTAGACACATGGCTTCTTCTTAATTTGCACTCAAACCTAAAATGCCCTTCAATGCCACAATAATTACATTTAGACATGGGCAAGGAAGTGTGAGTGCTAGAGAATGAGGACTCACCTTTCACAAAAGTGTTGGTGAATTTATGGTCATGTGAAATATTCCTATTGTAACCAAGACCCGTCCTATCTCCTTGAGATTTACCCAATTTAAATAACTTTTCAAATTTTTCTTCACTTTGGATAAATTTGCACTCATACTTTTGTTTGTAACTTTCAAGTTGAGTGACTTGGATTTTAAGGGTTGAATTTTCATTTCTAACTTTTGTTAGTTCATTTTCAATTCCCTTAAATTTGTTTAGTTCTTCATGGGCAAGTTTTAACTCAAATTTAAGTTCATTAATAACATTAGATCCAAGTTCTAAAGTTTTTATCTTATTTTGAGCATTAGATAAATTTTCCTTAGAAGTAGTCAACTTGGATTCTAAGTTGTTAATGTTTTTGTCTTGCCTTTGTACTTGATCTCTTAGTTTTGAATTTTCCTTATTAAGATCATCACATCCTATCTTTAATTCATTTAGTTCATCTTGAACATTAGATAGGTTATGTAAAGAGATCATGAACTTAGATTCTACACAATTTATTAATTCTTCTTTCTCTCTAAGTTCATCTTTTGAAGAAACTAATTCTTTGTTTAGTCTTTTAGATTCTTCTATAAATCTTTTATTATTCTTATCAAGCTTTAAGGATAATGTATATAATCCATCATAAGCTTGTTGAAGGTCATCTTCATTTTCATCATTTTCTTCTTCTTTTAAGTCAAATTGAGATTCATTAATTAGAAGGTTTGAATCTCCAATAGATGGAAGAAGGAGGGGTCTAGAAGAATCTACACAAAAATCTAAACAATCTAACATAGTGGAATCCATTCTAATGATTTTCATGAAACAACAACACTAGGATTTTGACTCTAGGTTTTTACACCTAATCAAGAGTTCCAAAACACTTGATCTTAAATTAGAGCACGAGGCTCTGATACTAATTGAAAGTTCGGGATCCTAACCCTAGAGGGGGGGTGAATAGGGTGATCTACACTTAATGACTAATTATGGCCAATTTTAATTTCTTAACAATTAACTAGTCACATGTGATGATTAACAAATAATATGCGGAAGCTTAAACAAAATAATCACCACAAAGCAAACACCACTACACAAAGATTTATAGTGGTTCGGCCTCAATGCCTACATCCACTACCGGCTTGTGTCTCAACACCCCACCGGATTTCCACTATTTATGCTTTTGAAAAAGGCTAAGCAATAACCTCTACAATATGCTTTCCAAGGATAAGCAATAACCTAACAATGTTGGTTTTCTAGTCTTAACAATAACCTATACAAGATGCTTTTCTAGGCTAAGCAATAACCTTTACACTATGCTTTTTCTTAGGCTAAGCAATAACCTTTACAATAAAAGGATTTCTCTCAAGGAAGTGTCTTTACAAAACACTCTAAGAGATTACAATTAAAGCTCAATTTAATTGCCTCTGAAATAGGCGGATAAGAAAGTTAAATTCAACTCACACAACACTCTATGAAATGCTAAGATGAATGCTCATGATGTGTGTGTGTGATAACTTCAATCAAGTTAAAATTAAGCCCAATCAATATATGCTTAATGCATTTAAAAGTTTAAGGCACACAAAGATTTGATTGAAGTGAAATGCAAATCACATGTATAAAGACTAACTTGTTGATGATATAAAAATCAAAGGTTCGCAAGTTGTATGAAACTATTTAAGACTAAACATGTGATGCATGTGCAATGTTGTTTTCAAGAACAAAAGTTTAACTAAAGTTTAAATGAATGAAAACAACAATTTGATTCAACCAAGTAAATGAAACATGTTACAAAAGAAATCAAAGGTTTTGACAAAACATGTTTTATAAAGTTTTTAAAACAAACTTGGTTTGAAATCAAGGGTGAAGAATCCAATCCAACTTAAATCAAAGATTAAGAGAATTGATGGATTCAACACATCATAGTTAACATGCTAAAATTAATTTACCAATAATTTAAACAAAGCATGAAACATATGATAAATAAAAGTAAAGCTTACTTAGATATTTAACTTCATTAATCCAAGCTTTAGCTTTACTAATGACCGCTTGGTCTCTCTTGATTCATCCCCTTTTTCTTGTCTCCAAACACCTCCAAGAAGACTCAAATGATCAACCTTGATCCACACTTTTTTAAAGGGAATGAACTCATATTTATAGTCAAAAAATCACTTCTGACGTGTCCCCGGCCGACCTGGTATACTGGGCGGTCGACCCGGGCTCAACGGTCAAAAATCTGACCGTTTGAAAAGAAGCCCAACGGCTCTTTGCCCGGTCGACCGCACAGTGAGGCCGGTCGACCGGGTCCATGGGCCGGTCGACCGGCCACACTGCGCGGTCGACCCGGGCCTGGGACCAAATTCCTCCAAAAATTGTATTCTTAAAAGTTTTTCTTGAGGGAACTTTTTGGGCCATTAAACCAAGCTTGGAAACATGATTTTAATTCAATCTAAGTGCTTTTAAAATCATGAAAACATACAAAGCCAAAAAGGATTTGAAACTTCTTAAAACCATTGGCTAGCTTGATTTATAAAACTTCTTTTCCAAATTAAATGCATCCAAGATTAAAAACAAATCGTGCATAAAACATATGATTTACAAGATTTAAAACAATGCATGAGTAAATCAAGATTTCAAGTTTTTCTAAATCAATGCATGTGTGAAAATTCGAATGATGCTTAAATGATAATGTATCCATCAAATTGCAATACACAAAATTCCTAACACGGACTTCTCAGCTTCATGAAATGGTGCCCACCGGCTCATCACTGTCCTAATCTTCATCTCGGCGCGGATAAGCCAGATTGCCTTCTTCTTTAATGTACTCCTTCAAGTGTCCATCCACGACGAGCTTCTCGAGGTGCGACTTGAAGGTTTTGCAATTCTCAGTTATGTGCCCATTTTGCTTGTGATAAGCGCAGAACTTATTTTGATCTCAGGTGGATGGGTCACCCTTCATTGGTGGCGGCCATTTGAAGAATGACTGATACTTTATCTTGCCGAGGAGCTTATGGATCGACTTCGTGAAGACTGTGCTATCAGCCTTATATGAGGCCGCAACTGGGTTGGACTTCTTTCTGAACTTTGAGGTGGGGACCGAGTTCACTGCTGAGCTTGGCGACGCTTCATTTCTGTATGTCTCCTCCATCCAAGACGATTTCTTGTCTCTCTTGGAGGCTCTGTCTTCTTGCCAGAGGCCGAAGCTTTCCCGAGCTCGAGCCTCGTCTTCTTCTTGTTCAATGAATTGGTTCACTCGGGCCATCAGTGCTTTCACTATGACCACAAGGAACCGAACTAAGTCCCTTCGAAGCTCGTTGCCTGGCAATAGAGCCTATTCGCAGGACTTGATTACCACGGTATCCGTGGCGTCTTTAGCTTGACTGTAAACAATCCAAAATCACTTGGCGAATTGCATAATGCTCTCGGTTCTCCTCATTCGGATAGCCATCAGGTCATCGTCTGTTTTTAGGATGATCCTGTGAGCTTGGAACTTTTCCACGAAGGAATTTCGGAGCTGCCGCCAGCTCAAAATCGTTCCCTTTGGAAGTGCGCAGAACCATTTTAGGGGGAGGTCTCCTAAACTAGAAGAGAAGACTCTGGAGTTCAGGTGACCAAGATCACCCCATACCGACATCCTCTAAGTAAAATGCCGGAGATGTACAGCAGGGTTCGAGGTCCCGTCGTAAAGAACGAACCTCGGGATGTTGAATTTTTCAGGGAGAGAGAAGTCTTTTATCTCCTAAGAGAAGGGAGATATGCGTAGGTCTTCGGCATCGAAGGCGTTTAGCCGGTTTCGGGTGAAGCCGACCACCTCCATGTTCTGCTGGATCGGTCAAGCCATTCCCTCAAGTCGTCGTTGACCTCCGGTCTCTGTCTTGACCTCTTTGAGTCTTCATTCGAGGGGCTGTTACTCGAGCCTTCGTCGTAGGCTCGGTCGCGCCTCTTAGTCTTTAGGATTTGCCTCAAATCCTATTCGGCCGAATGAGCTCGGTTGCGTCTAGGGGGTGGAACAATGGTCTTCATTCTTTCCTGGAGTTGCTGCTTGAACCGACGAATCGTCTCGTCCTGCTCTTGGATAACAAGGTTCTGGGCCCTGATATCCGCGAATAGAGGGTTGTCATCATCATCCTTGCCAATATAATGATGGGACTGACGAGATCTGGCCGGCGTTGGAGATTTATTTCGCCAGGGAACCTTTGGTGGGGGAAGATTCTGCTGGGGAGGTGCCATCTGAGGGTTATCTTGTCGGGGATGCTTGATCAGAGGGTTATCTTGCCGGGGAGGTGTCGTCACCACCCTTGAAGATGAACCTAACTGAGTCACTGGCCCCTCGACGCTTGCTGGAGCAGACTTTCCTCCGGACCTCCTCTGACACTGGGCTGGCGACAATTGTTCTTGCAATACTAGCAGCAACTGCAGTGGTACTACTTCCAGAAGTACCGGCGGTAGTGGTAAGGCTTTTGATGATTCTTCACCCTTCTTAACTTTTGAAGGCATGGCGTTTGAGATTTTGATTCAATCGCTTCCCACTAACGGCGCCAATTGTAAGTACCTAAATATTACGGACTTGATTAAATGAATATAACTCCTCTTGTTGAGCTTGTTGCGAAGGATTAGAAGCCTGCCACCTGAAATAGAAGGAGAAGAGAAAGTCAGAGCCCCTGGCTGCTATCAGCCAAAGGCACTCCGACGCCTAAGTTAGTGCAGTCACTGAACAAAGGGTGAGTGAAGAAGAGGAAGAGAAAGAGTATGTGTGTATAAGCGTATGCATAAGCGTACCTCTTAGGATTTCCCTCTTTGCATATATATATAAGTCGAGAGTTGACCTTTAGAGGTGAAGTCCCATCAGGCCTTTATTTAGTGGAGGTAGGTGGAGGTACTGTCCCATCGGACCATATCTTGATCTGTCAACTGTTGAGTCCCATCGGACCTTACCTTGACATCTTATAAGGAGTGCAGCTACCGGGTAATGATAAGCTTATCTTTATCCGGCGCATGTCTTTCTCCTGACACGTTCTGTAACGTGGGACAGGTGTCGCTGGTTGAGAATCGGTGCTTGTCTCAGTTAACCGAACTAAGAATGGCACCGAGGCCGAGCACGACCGTAAGATGGAAGCCATCTGGCACTGTTATCGAGATGCGTTATGCCGAGCTGGTACAGTTACCGAACTGGAGCAATCTCACTGAGACCGGGTCATACCGAGCTGGTACCTCTACCGAAGCTATGACGGTCTTGGTACTGTAAGAGTATCTTCACTGGCACTGTTGCCGAGATGAGATAAAGCCGAGACTCAGTTGGTACTCTTACCGAAACTAGAGTAATTCCTGTATTATGAAATGTCCCACATAGAACTTATTCATCCACTCCCAAAAAAGTTTCATTATTGGATTTTCCAAAGATGATAGGCAGCAATAGTCCTAGCTAAAGACCATCAATCATTTGGATGACTTGGTCGATGCTTGTCTTATAGTTTCAGAAGTTATTAATTTTCTCACTCTTTATCCATCATTATGGATGTTGGGAATGTTTTCGTTGCCGTGGCTAGTCCATCTCTTCCGACTGGAAAGACAAATTCAAGGCCAAAAGTCTTGCAAACTCGATCAACAACATCAAAGGCAAAGTGCACCGTTGTCCTTCTCATAGGCAACACTGGTCAAAGGTTGCCGAAAAGCTTCAAATTTTCAATGAATGTACCGCTTGATAAAGCGACTCCCCCTTGATTGTGCGATCTAATTTGCTGCTCTCCTGTAGATATTTTTTGGTAGCCCCGGGTTATGGGGTCTTTTTATTTTTTCTATGATTGCTGCTCAGTGGTGGGCTTTTGTTTTCTCCTTTTGGTTGTTGTTTTTGGGTGTTTTGAGAAAATTAGGGTCATATTTCTCTAAAACGAGTGCGACACAGCGCCCGGGCGTTCTTTTTTTTTTTTTCTAAAAAACGTCCATCCTAGTTTGGCCCATTGGGATGCATAATGATCATGGAAGTCCATTGGATAGAAAGATTCATATGATGCCTACCTACATGCAAAATCTTGAGCCCATAAGATCATGCTAACCTTTTGATCCATGGCCCTAAAATCTAATGGTTTGGAGGCATCATATTATTATGATTTCAATCTAACGGTGAGGAAAAGTTTGTTGAATGCCAAACTTAGACTTGTGACTATTCTTTTTTTTTTGGGTAATGGGGGGAGGGGAGTGGGGTAGTGTGTGTGAAGACTTGATTGACACAACATAGGTCCTATGACCGAAAAAAGGGGGGGTGGGGGGAGGGGGGGGGGGGGTGAAAAGACTTGATTGGCATAACATGGGTCCTATGATCGAAAAAAAGAGGGGCGCAAAAAGGGACATTTTAAAGTGGGCTGTTTTTTAGAATTTCCCATATATACTCATGTACATATGCATATACGTATGTGAGAAGCACCTATGAAAGTAACTCTCACACTATTGTGAGAAGGGGGACCCATTGGATCCATATCTAATGCCAACAGCCTAAATGCAGTGGTCCCCCCCCCCCCCCCTAGTAGTGTAAGATTACTCTCATAGGAGCATCTCCAGACATAGATATTACTCATCCAATGCGCGACTGGCATAGTGAATCAGTGCGCGTGCCTCAACATGGGGCCCACATGATGCCCCACCTAGGACTGGGACCAAGGGGATCGAAAGATCTCCCTGGGCCCTTCATCTTTACAAAGAAGTCACCCCATCCTTGAACCCTATCATCTCCATCCAGGCCCCACAAGTTTGACAGTGTATAACCCATTTGGACGGTTGTGTGGTCGATCCAACAATCCAATACTTTTGGATGGGTGCAAAACCGGGGGTCCATATGAAATTCAATGGGTGGAGGGGGGATGGTGTGTGGTCCCGTCAGATGGACCATCAAGTGCGACTTGTGCACTAGATCAACGTGCACGCCTAAATGTGGGACCACATTGGGGCCCAACTAGGATTGGGACCAATGGGGATCGGAAGATCTCCCGGGGCACTTCATCTCTGCAAAAGAATCATCCTCATTCCTAACCTTTATCGTCTTCACTTGGGCCCTATTATGGATTTTGTGTGTTGTAGTTTGATAGATGCATGATCATTTTAGCATCATTTAATTTTTCACATACGCATTAATTTTAAATGTATTGAGATCTTGAGTTTTCTCATGCATGGTTTTATAACTTTCAACACTTGTTTTTCATGTATGTTTTGGAGTTTTGATATTGGATGCATAAGTTTTTGATAAATTAGTTTAGTCATGCATGCCTATGGACTTAGAATTTCAAATAATCTTAGGCATTGATAGGTTCATGTTTTGGAAAACACTTTTAGATTGATTTAAACCTGAATCTAAGCAGGATTTCCATGGCCCAAAGCTCCCATTAGCAAAACACTTTAGAGAAGCTCTTTGTATAATTTTTTAAAAATTGGTGCTACGTACAGTACTTTTGCTATAGTGTTTTGCTGCAGTAAATTCGGTTAACCGAACTCTGGATATCGGTTAACCGAACCTTCACGGAACCCAATTCGGTCTAAGTTGCAGACTAGTCAAAACTAGCCATTTTTTTACCGTTGGGAGTTCAGTTAACCGAGTTGTGAAGGGGGTTAACCGATAACTAGCCGTTGGACAACTTTTGATGTATAAATTAGCTCATTCAAAAGCCAAAATTAAGAAACCAAGAGGTACTCCTCGAGCTGTTTTGAAGCCTAAGGAAGGGGAATGTGTTAAGGAAGGCTAAAGGATTTACAGGGAAGTAAAAGCTAGGAATCATAAGTTAAATCACCTAAGTAACCTTTATTTTCCTAAATCATCTAAGTAACCTTTATTTTCCTCAATATATGTTTTCATGCTTTGTTTAATGAAAAGTCCTTAAAAATACACATTTTCATGGCTATTTTTGGAAAGTTTAAGGACTTATCAAGTCAAAAGAGCCTCATTTAGCATCATATCATAATTTTATACATTTTTTATCCATTGTAGTCCATTCATGCATAATTTGCTCAAAATTCACACTTTTTATTTAAATTCATGAAACTTGCCATTTTTGAAAATATCTTTTTGGAAAATTGGTTATTTTGATGCATCATGGGACATGTAGGTTCCCATGCATAGTCTATTCAAGTTTCACACATATGATTATTGTTGAATTAATGTCTTTTAATTTTTCAGGAGGAACTGGGGCCCGCTGAAGAGATAAATCAAGAGAAGAACTGAAGAGAATAAAATTGATTAAGCAAATGCACCATGGGACCCACCTACCTTAGGCTCGAATTCCAAGGTAGGGGCGGCCAAGGTGGGGTCCATTCATGGCTAAAAAGATTTCAAAATTCCTTTCCAATTGTTGAAGATATTTTCAAATCTCAAGATTCAAAATTCAAAAGTAAAAGGGAAAGGAAGCTCAAGGTAATTGTGAAGCAAGAGAAACAAAGGAGGAAAGAATGCAATGACCCTTCCTTGCCAAGAAATCAAAAGAAGAAAGTGAAGCAAATGAGGATTTTCTTCAAACTTGCACATGGACGTCCAAACCATTCAAGTTGTGCGCACCCCATGTGGGCCCACATCAAGACTCCAAATTTGCAAGAAAAGATTTGAATTTTAGATTTGATGGCTTAAGTATGGAGAATTGCACAAGAAGACCCACACATCCATGCATGGTGTTCCTCATTGATTTGTATGTGGATGCATGTTGAAACCCCTTATTGCCCTTTAATGTTTGATTTCTCTATTTTTCCTTGCATATTGTCTACTTTTCCTTGTAGACATGGCAGCCCCTTCTTTCATTTTGGGAACCCTCCCTTTAATACCCTTGGAATCATGAAATCATGTGTATCACTGTGAGGGGATCAGTGAGTGCTTTTTGTAACTCTATCCACCCAAGGCCAGCGAAGGACGAACTTGAGAGGTTCCGGACTTGGAACCGTAAGGGACTGTATCTGTGTTTTGGGACTGTGGGACCCATGTGGGCCCTTGATGCTAGATTTGGTATATGGATTCAGAGGGGGGCCCACGGGTAACCTTAGAGAGGATGTTCCCATAGGCAGTGAACCCCAAGTGGCCCACCATCTAATGATTCTAAAACTCGGGGCATGAGTCACCTTGAAGATATTTTCTTGTATTTAATCAAGCTGTGGGACCCAGGGGATGATTGGATCGTGGATCTGGTCCGGGCATCTGGCCGTATAGGGTTGGGCGACATTTGTTGTGAGGATGATATGGATTTTGATCAGTGGGGCCCACTACCCAAGTGCCCTTGTTACACCATGCATGAAGCCCTTCCCATTCCATGGACAGGGTTTCTGTGTGGGCGGTTCAAGACCTGTATCTATATCTATACACCCTTATAAAAGAGAAGAAGCTTCCTTCTTTTTCCCTTTCTATACACACTTAAGTAGGTCCCACTTGCATGATCTTCTGGCCTGTGGCTCATCTGGTAAGGGACATGTGAAGGGCCACTAAATATTTAATACAAATCTGAAAAAAATGAGAAGTGATAAGAAGCCTCTAACAAACTGTCTAAAAATCATTTACGTTTACTGTCTCTCCATCTCCCCTAGGTAGGGATGTAAATGGATCCATGATTATCTGATTCCCCAGAGGTTCCGACTTGTTAAAAATCGGGTATGGGTCCTTATTTAGGCGCCAATAAGTAAATGGGTCCGGGTTTGGTTCCACCTTGGTTTGGACCCGTGGACTCGAGACTCGACATATTACCTAAATTCTCAAAAATCTCTCCTAAGAACCATATTTTTTTAATATATTTCTCTACCTAGATCTGCACCCATCCCATATATGGTTCTGGTTCCGATTTTGGTGCCAAGAAACCGATTCCGAAATGGTTTCGACTTTGGATCCAGTTCCACCTTTTTCTTAACGGTTCCAGGTCCACTATGGAGGCTTGGACCAGGACCAACCCATTTACAACCCTACCCCTAGGGCCTGTTTGGATAAATGAGGATTAGAGTAAAATGAAGTAGATTTCACATGTGGAGTGAAGTGAAAAGAAGTGGGTTGAAGTTAAAGTAGAGTACTTTACTTCAATCCATTTGAATGCTTATTTTGAAGTTAAGGATTGGAGTAGAATTCACTTTTACTCAAGGAAATGGAAATATTTAGAGTTGAAGTGAAATGGAGTACATGTGGCTCACCACATTACTTCATCTATTGGGCCAGACTCATCCAAACGGGGAAGAGTTCGAATTTTAGACGGTTAGGGCCCATTTAACTTCACTTTACTCTATTTTTTGCCCATCCAAATAGGCCGGGGCCAGTTGGGCAACTCTACTAATAGAGTCAAGTGAAGTAAAGTTGATTTTGAAGGAAAAACAAAGTATAAGTGAGTTATGATGGTATTTTATTTTTAGTTATTTGTTATGGAATCTTTTTGACTTTTTGTATGGGAAAGTATTTTTTTTTTCTTTTTTGTATTTTAGTGGATAAAAGTGGTTGCTTTTTGACTTTTTTTTGGAAAAGATGGAGGAAGTTTTGAATTAAAGTGCTTTTGATGTGACATCTTATATAAAAAATGGAGACTTTATTTGACTTTTACCATGCTAGTAAAGTGCCAAACTAGCCCTAGAACCAATGCTCAAAGGAAAAATTCTTCTGTGGAAATCCCTTCTTTTCTTCATTACTCCATCTTGATCTGCTTCTTTTTTCATTTTCTTAATCTTTTTGTTAGGGTTTGGCTCTCTTTCAATCGATCGTTCATCTCTCCATCGCCAATAGTTTTTTTTTTTTTTCTCTTCTAAAGAGGATGAATATACCCTGTATCTTCGGATCTTCTCCAAAGTCACCCCAACCCCAACTTGTAACACAATTTTTCCTTTCTTCTCACATCGAAATAGTGATTTCATTTCTTCTTTTTATTTTTTTATACTCTGTGATGGAATTGGTAGATTGGGTTTTTTTATTCTATTTTTTATTTTTTCTATGTGCTATGCAATGGGAAAGATAAGGGTTTTAGTTGATCCTTTGATAATATGGTTGAAATATTACATAAATGATTGAAAAACCCAAATCTGATTGCAATTGGTTTTCTTTTATGGAATGGCTACCCTGAGGGTCAGTTACTCCATTGTCATGCTCTACTTTGTATTCAAGAGTTCTCTTTGAAATTCCTAATAGTGTGCATGCTATTTGGTGAAATGGGTTGATGGAGTTTTTATGAATAAATAAGCCAATAAAACATTATTTTCTTATGAATAGAATTCTGAAAATTTCCATGATCAATAGAGAAAAAATCTTCTTTCGAGAACTTTACCATTTTTGAGAAAATGGCATTGGTGAATTCTCTGCAATGCTCTGTTTTCTTGTGTTAAAATCTTTGATTTGTCTTTATGAAATTGAAGTTTGACTAACTAATTAAATTATTCATAATTTCATGAAAGAGATTTAAAAATTTCCCAAATACATTCATGTAGTGCACGGTAACTGTTTGATTAAATGCCAGTGAGAGACTGAGAATGTAATGTTGTCGAATGAGAATGTAATATTGTGTAGGTTTTTTTAATTGTTTTTCTTGAGAGTTTGAATTGTTGGCTTTTTGCATATTTTGATGATTTTAGTTTTAAATTGCTGGGTGGTTCTAGGTTTTAATAGAAGGGCCTTGGGTGGTTTCCTTTAATTGAAAATGAACTCTAATTCAGCATATTCCTTACAGAGGATCAGGACATTTGGCTTGGTAAGTTGTTATATAATTTCCAAAGACTAAATCTTGTAATATAAATTGGCGCTATTTTCTTGATTGGAGTAAGAACTTGGTCCTTTAAACCAACACATTCAATTAATTAATATGAGTGCTAGACTGTATTTTTTCCCCTTTGCTTTTATGTTTGACACTTTCAAGTATATTTTCTCCTACTTCCTTATTTTATAATTTCTAACAATCTTGAGATGTTACATGTAGATGTGATTCTGGACTTGCAAAGCTACTAATGGAGGATGATCCAACACCTTTGATAAGTGTAATATTTCTTCACTTCTGATTTTTCATGTATTTATGATAATACCAAGGCTTCTAGTAGTTGGATGATTGGATTCTGTGTTTCAAATTTAAAAAAGAAAATCTTGTACATCATTTCTATATATGATGCATGGACCTAAGTCTGCATAAAATGGTTTAATTTTCTTTATTTAGCATTGACAATCCGTTCTAAACGCATAAAAATCCTCTTTTGATAGGCATGCATTATATACTTGTATTGTAATGCTAAATTAAACTTAGTAATGACATTATTAGTTTCATAGCCATGCATTTACCAAGGTTATATCATCAAACCTGACATTCCCATCAGTTGCCATCAAAGAGCTGACATAGAAACAAGAACAATTAACTACCCATCCACCACATGTTCCATCCTTCATTTGTTGAATGATAAAAATGATAAAGAGATCAGCTTCTTGCCATAATTTGATTTGATTTGGTTATTTCACATTGTTCATTTGGTGGGACACATTGTTAATGGGACAGAGTTAACCCTAGAGTTTGGATTAGTGTTGATTATAACTATCTTATAGTGCACTCTTTGAATATTCTCCATTGGTTGGAAATCAGTCATTTGTGGAGGAAAAACTCCATGTTGACGGTCAAAATGTGTATAAAGTTGGTTGATTTGTCTCTTTTTGACATTATTTTTTCTCATAGCAATTATTGTTGTGGAGGGTCTTATCAACTTCTATGTGTATGATAGCTTACATTGATACCAAGGGAGATTTGCATCAGTCCCCAGGCAAAATAAAGATCCATAAATGGTATACAAGCTATAAGGATCTCATCACTCTCAATGACTACGAGATCCATAACAGCATGGTCCTCGAGCTCTACTATAACCAGGTCTTTCTTCATCTCTTCATCTCCAGCTGCTTGGTTTCAGCTTTTTTATTAGATTTTTTCTTATGATGCCTTTGATTTGTGTTTTTCTGCAATCTAGGTACCATGTGTGAGGCCCCACCCCTTGTGGACCCTCACTTTCGAATTTGAATACTACTTTATAACCTATAGTATCTAATTATACTAATTAATAGGATTTAGTAAGGGTAGATAGGTATTTTCCTAATTAGGCCCTTTGTGTAATTCATAGAGTTCATAAGGTGTCTTTTATAATTTTGGAGTCGGTTAGTTAGCTAGAGGCCCTATATAGTAATTAGGATTAATAGGAGGGGTTTTTCTAATTGATAAGCTTCTAGAAACCCTACCTAAAGACCTAATTACCCTTGTACTTAACCTTATTTCCCATTAAACTAAGAAGGACCCTTTTGTCATTAGCCACCCAACACAACCTATATAACTAAAACCCCTAACTTATACGTTTGTTACTCTCTTCTCTCATTTTCCCTCCAACTCTCTTCTCTCATTTCCCTCCAATTCTCTCATCTCCTTCTCTTCCTCTCTCTCTCTCTAGAAACCCTAGATCTAGAATCCTAGCTACAAGGAGAAGAAGATCTACCACAAGCTACAACTTTATCATCTCTTCTAAGGAGCTCTCTTATCTTTTATATCTCTTCTCCCTCTTTTACTCAAGGTAGGTACCATCTTCTAGTTGAATTTTCCTTAGATTTCTCTCTTTCTCTCTCTAGATTTCCTTTCCTTATTTGCAATTCTCTTGTGGATGTGGGATTAGGTGTTAGAGATCTTTAGATCGGTGTTTTTGGGCTTGTTTGAGTGTGTGGAAGAGTTAGAGCTTGGATTTCTGTTTTTGGACCTTGGATTCCTCTTTCTCTCTCTATCACCTTTGCAAATTGGATTGAGGCAAGTACAATATACCTATTTAGCATAAAATGCATGTTTTTCTTCCCTTGATTCTGTAATTTCAATTCAATTGATGTATGAATGCTTAGATCTATCTTTTAAGCCTGTTTTCATAGTTTTTGGCCATTGATGGATGAGTTTCATCTCATTTGGAAAATCAATGGCCCAAGGATGGATGGTTGGATGTGTATTGAAGTGTTTTTCTTGTTTTATGATGGTCTTGTGATGATTAGATGAGATTGGATGGGTTTTGATTGAAATTGGATTGAACGAGAAGAAAATCCAGAAATCTGGAATTCTACAGACTGCGTACTCGGTCAACCGACCTGCAGTCGGGTCGACCGAGCACATTGAAATTCAGAAAATCCAAGTCCCAGTTAAGGAACTGCAGGTTTTGTAGGTCTACTTTATTCGATCGACCGGACCCTGTTCTCGGTCGGCTGGATTTTCCCTTAGACACAGAATTCCTATGTTATCGGTTGACCGAACCCTGTTCTCGGTCGACCGACAACACAGGGTTTGTAGTGAAAATGCTGGGAGCTGGGACATCCAATTTCTGCAGGTTTTCAGTGTATGCGGTGGACTGCCCAGGCCAGGAGGTCGACCGGACACATGTAGAATTCCTGAGATCAGGACATTTTGCCTATTAAGTGCCTGACCCCAATTTTCCAAAGTACTTAGTCGACCGACCAGGCCAGGAGGTCGACCGAGCACACTGCGCAGAGGGTCAACCTGGGAGCCAACATCCTGACAAACCAGTGTACTCGGTCAACCGAGCCCTGTGCCAGGTCAACCGAGGACACTGCATTCAATGATTTTTCAGTTTTTACATCTTGAGGTTTGTTGACACCAAAAATGTCACTTTGCCTTTTCACACATTCTCGATATAAAAAAGCCACATGGAGCTGCATCCTACCACAAACAAGCAAATGCCGCTTTAAGCATCAAATTTTGCCAAAATCAAACAAAAACTGCAAGATCCTTCAAAACAGTAAAAAGGAGGATACACTTGAAGTTTCGGGCTATTCCAGCATCATTTGGTCTAACTTCACTCCTCCGGTAATTGAATAGGCGCTCCTAGCGGCGACAATGTCGAAGACATCAAATCTTCGACCAGAGCCAATGGATGGTCTCAAAATACCTCCAAAAGACTTCATGTCAAATTTAAAGTCAAGCCGACAACGTTTGACCCTCCATCAACATTTGAGCAGCAAAATCAAGCCTCTTGGCGGCAAAAACCACCGAGGCCATCACTAATCAAACAGAGCACACGGGTGGCTTCAACATGCTTCCAAAAGGCTGCACGTCGAATTTCAAGTCATTCCGATGACGTTTAACCATACTTTGATGCTCGGGAATAAAATCAAGCCTACCGGCGGCAGAGTTTCTCGGGACCATGACATCTAAATCGGAGCTGATGGGTCATCTCAAAATGACTTAAATAGGCTCCCTGTCAAATTTCAAGACAATTGGACATTAGTTGACTGTACGTCAAAGCGCAGCATCTTCCTCGCGGCAAAATTAAGTCTAGCAACGACGGGACCCTAAATGGCTTCAAAACCCAAACAAAAGCCCATGGTTGGTCCTATCTATTGCTCAGGAGGCTTCACCTCAAATTTTGGGTCATTCCGACATCGTTTGACCTAGTTTTGACTCTTGACGGAAAATCGGCTACAGAGTCTTCTGCTTCTCCAAAAAATAGAAAACTTTATGCTTCGGTTTGCACAGCTTCTCGTCAGGTTTTCTTTAAGAGAATCAAGTCAATAAATGAGGAAAAATGTCAAGAAAAATACAGGAGAAAAAAGTATCGAAAAAGATCGAAAAACGGCCGAAAAAACGGCGACCAAAAGGGGAAAATCCATCATGGTCGCCGACGACCCTTGAAATCCGGGTCGTCAGATTTCCGCCGGCTGGCCCGTTTTCCGACCCTTTTGATGTTTCAGGAATTCCAGCTCCTGTGATTTTCCGAAAATCTGATTTTTGATGCTTGAAATCGACTGATCTTCATCAACATTTCGGATCCGCCATCAAGAGCATGAAATCATCATCGATCGCTCCAGGATGGCGGACCGACTGACCAAGAAAGTACACTTTCTGTCCGACCGATCGAGAAATCGACAGGACAGATGTTACTAGCCCACTGGTATTAATCAATGTCTAAAGTTGCATTGCCATCCGACATCAAACAACATGTGGATCCATCGGCAATGATCGTAAGAAGAATTTCAAAAGACGCGGTACGGCCCGTGACTCTTCAAATGCCCTGGCGACCACTTGATGCTGTTAATTGACCCGTTTCATGACAACTTAAGACGGTCATTAACTCATTATTTTGGACGGCCCAATTAGATTCAAGGAAAAAGGAGTTACAAGTCCAAGTAATCATGGCAATAAATCATGAAACTCCCTTCATCATGGAGATTAAAGGTGATTAAATACCCATCGTTTTCCATCTGCCAATCACAAGACAAGAAAAATGAGTTACAAAATCAAGAAATAAAAAATTTTGAACTCCTCCCATCATGGTGCATCAATGACATCATTTCTCTCATCATGGGTCATCAATGTCATAAATCACCCCATGGCTACCAAGAGCTTATAAAAAGGGGGTCATCACAAGAGGAGAAGAGAGATGTATCCATACACACATACACACAAGCAAGAAAGGGAGAAATTCTGAAAAAGTCCTACTACTATACTGCAGCAAACACCACAAGGTGATCACAGTCCCTTGGGGGGCCACCCCCCCACCCCCCCAAGCCAAGGCCCTCTCCCCTTCTATCCAACATGGCCTAGACGCGGCTCTTCAGTCCGTCTACTTGGTTTTTTATTGGATATAGGACCTCCCCTTAGTCTTTATCCTCTAAAAATCTAAGGTTAGAGCCAAGCCAAAAGAATCAAAGCATCATATGTTCTCATCTGAAGGACGATGGCAAAGCCCATACACAACTTGCGACTGTCGATCTGAACAAGTCTCCACAATCTCTTGAGAAGTTAAATTCCTTTTCTTCCTTTTCTATTGTATTTTGCATTTTTTTTAAAAGAGACAAAAAAATGACAATTCTTGTCTTTCATTATTGATGAGATTTGTAAATCGCCTTTCACGGCACAAAAACCGCCTTTCACGGCAAACAAACAAAAAAATCACCTTTCATGGCAAACAAAATGAAATCACCTTTTACAGCATTTAAAAAATTTGTCTCTTTCTTAAAAATATCTGTGCAATAGAAAGTTAGAAAAGAGTTCATTTCCTTTCTACTTGTGAAGGTGAATCTCCGGATCACCACTTCAAATTCCAAGTAGTATAGAAAATCTGGCATACCCGTACAAAAAAAATGTTGATACCCGCTTTTCTCCTCCGCCGAAACTCGGCAGCCCCGGGGCGGAAGGAGAGGACGAAAGCCGGGTCCATCAAGTTGGCATACCCGATGGGACATGTTCATTTGAGAACGTGATGTTTAGATTCTTTGGCTCCTTTCTAATTGGTGGCCTATGTTGGATCTTGCATCTAAAAGCTGAGATGGGATTTTTTTGGAAGTTTCTATTTTGAGTTTATTTCCACTCTTTCTCATTTCGCAAAAAAAAGAAAAAAAAAAAGAAATCTGATTTCTCTTTCTTGAATTCATTTTTGAGAAACTTTGATCCTCTCCTATTCGAACTTGATAGCTCACAGAAATGTTTGCAGCTATTGTTCGTATCGGGAAATGGGTCATCTTTTCTCTTTGATGAGTCCGATAGGGATTGATGGACCCGATTCTTCCCTCTCTCCCGCTGCCTCCGCCCCGGGTCTTTCGGGGTACGGCGGAGGGGAGGAGAAAAAAAGTAAAGGGTATCAACATCTTTCTTTCTTTTTGTACGAGTATGCCAATTTCACTTTTCTACTTGGAATTTAGAAACGGTGATCCGAAGATCCACCTTCACAAGTAGAAAGGGCAAATGAAACTTTTTCTAGTTTCCCATTGCACACATATTTTAAGAAAAGAGACAAAAGGGTTTTTTTTATATGCCGTGAAAGGCGATTTCATTTGTTGCCGTGAAAGGCGATTTACAAGTCTTATCCATTATGAAAGACAAGAGTTGTGATTTTTGTCTCTAAAAGAAAAATAAAGTATAATAGAAATCAAGAAAAGGAATCTGACTTCTCATTCGATTGTGGGGACACGTTCAGATCGACGGTCGCGAGTCATGTATGGGCTCCTCCGTCATCCATGCTAATGAGAACATGATTCTTGGATTCTTGGCTTGGCTTTTTAACCTCAGATTTTTAAAGGACAAAGACCAAGAGAAGGTCTTATGTCCGATAAAAAGCTAAGTAAACGGGCTGAAAAGCCACGTTTTAGCCATGTTGGTAGAAGAAGGGAGGTCCTTGGGGGGGTGGCCCCCCAAGGGTGCTTCAATCACCTTTTGGTGGTCTTGCAGCAGAGTTGCAGGAGTTCTGGATTTTCCGGGCAATTCTCTGGACTTCGAGTGAATTTCTCTGACGATTTCTCTGGATTTTTTCCCATTTTTGCTTCTGTTTTTCCCTTTGGAATGCCCTCCTATTTATAGGCCTTTGGTAACCATTTAGGAGGGTTTATGAGCATTGAATGCATTAATGCTCATAATGGGAGGAGTTACAAGTTTTAAATTATTTATTTTGTAACTCCTTTTTTCCTTGAATCTGATTGGCTGATGGAGAATAATGAGCTTTTAATTGCCTTTAATCTCCATCATGGGAGGAGTTTCATGGCTTTAATGCCATAAATCCTTTGACCTGTAACTCCCATTTGCTTGCTTTTGATTGGGCCGTCCAAAATAATGAGTTAATGACCTCATTAACTTGTCATAAAATGGGTCATTTAACCTCATTAATTGGTCGCCAAGTCGCTTGAAGAGTCGCGGGCCGCGCCGCGTCTTTTGGAATTCTTCTTGCGATGACTGCCGGTGGATCCACATGTTGTTTGATGTCGGATGGCGATGCAATTTCAGACATTGATTAATGTCAACGTGCCGGCAATATCTGTCCTGTCGATTTCACGATCGGGCTGGCGGAAAGTGTGCTTTCTTTGTCGGCCGGTTGGCGATTTCGAGGCATCTAATGATCATCTAATGATTTTGGCGGCGAATCCGTGATGTTGACGAAGATCGACGGATTTCATGCACGAAAAATCAGATTTTGGAAAAATCACAGGGGCCAATCAACTCGAAATGCGAAAAGGACCCGAAAGGGGGTCTTTCGGCTACTTTTGGGTCGCCGGAACTCCATGGTCGCCGGCAACCATGCACCCATGGTCGCCGGCGATCATGGGGCCGGCGACCATGGGCCTTGGGCCCATTTTTCGGCCGCCGTTCGGTCGCCTTTTCTTCGCCGTTTTTCGATCTTTTTTCATTCTTTTTCTTCTGTATTTTTCCTGACATTTCCCCTCATTTATTGGCCTGATTCTCTTGAAGAAAACCCGACGAGAAGCCACGCAAATCGGAGCACAAAGTTTCCTATTTTTCTGGAAAGCCGAAGACTTTGTTGTGCGGTATTGCCGATTTTTTGTCAAGCATTGAAACTAGGCCAAACGATGTCGGAATGACCTGAAATTTGACGTGGAGCTTCTTGAACAGTAGATGGGACCAACCATAGGCTTTGGTTTGAGTTTTGAAGCCTTCGGGGTCCCGTAAATGCTTGCCTTAATTTCGCCATGAGAGAAATGCCGAGCTTTGACCTGTGGTCAACCGATGTCCGATTGACCTGAAATTTGACAGGGAGCCTCCTGAGTAGTAAGTAAGACCAA